>OY783221.1:7453311-8078311 GCA_963678705.1 Panorpa germanica
ACAACGGCTGGACAGTAAATGGAGTCGGCCGCAACGTGAGCCATTCCTTTGGATACGGTCTGATGGATGCCGAGGCTATGGTGAAACTAGCTAGGGTCTGGAATACAGTACCGGAGCAGCACAAATGTGAAGTATCAGCCCCCTACGGTGATAAGTACGTATTTTTTGTTACTATTAACGTAACGTATTTTAAAATACAATTTTGTATAATAATTATTTTAATTTCAGAGTGATTCCTGCTAAAAGTCAAATTATTTTACAACTTTCGGTGAAACAGTGTAGAGGTGTAAACTTTTTGGAACATGTTCAGGCTAAAATTTCATTGGCAGCTTCAAGAAGAGGCGACCTGCAGATTCATTTGACATCTCCTGCTGGCACTAGAGTCACTTTGTTAACTGCAAGGTAAATTAAAATAGTATTATAGTTAAATTATGAGGATAAGAAATTATCCACTAAAAAACTAAAATTAAATACTTTGAAATTTATTATCTCAGCTAATTGGGTGATCTATTCTATGTTTTATGAAATTAACTGGTTTTTTTTTTTAGATCGAACGATGTGTCCAGAGCCGGTTTTAATTCATGGCCTTTTATGTCTGTCCACACGTGGGGCGAATCTCCTAATGGTATTTGGCAATTGGAAGTCCACAACGAGGGTAGATACTTAGGTACAAAGTCTTTAAAGAGCAATAAATAACAATTCATATTAATATACCATAGGGGTGTATTTCTAAATATGTACAGTGATTAAACTAATGCTATTAACAAATATTTTTCTATATGCTTTTATTCCATGCATATATATGTAAGTAACAATATGGTGTTAAATTCTCCCAGGGCGTGCTACTCTCCAGGGCTGGTCGCTAATATTTTACGGTACCGCAGGACCTGCTGATAAAAACGATCCAATTCCATTCCGTCCTCTAATTGTTAATAACTCTTTATCAATAAATCCTATCAATTCAATAAGTACACCTTCAAAAAATAACTCTAATCAATTAAAGAATATTAGAAAAAATCAAAATGGCATGTCACCACAGTATTCAGTGGTAAATCCAAGAAAAAATAAAAATCTTAAAAATTCACATAGAAATTCACCAAAAAATCAAGGAAGAACGACTTCTAAACCAAATGCTAAATCTGCGACAACTCAATCAAGTATTAGATTAGATTCATTAGCGTTTGTTACTAATGGTGTAGGGTTTCTATATAATTCCAGCACTCCAACTAAAACTCCTGGTAAATCTTTTGAAGAAAACCAAATAGCAATAAGAAAACATTACACCGATATATTTACAGCACCAAGCAAAACCATAAAACCGAAACAAACAAATCCGGATTATATTTTTAATCCATTTCCTGATAACAGAAAATTAACTAATCAGTATTATTCGAATATTAAGTATCCAACAGAAAGTACAACTCAAATAACATACGACCGAGTTATTCTCTTTGGCAATAATCCTTTATCACCTGAAGAAAATCAAAATTTACCTACTTCTTTAAAACAGTATTCAAAAATACAACGAATCTTTCCTGTTTTTCCTGGTGTTAAACCATCAAGAGAATTTCCTTTTCCTGCTGATACACATTCTTTTTCTGGAAATCGAAATCAACAATCCAGAATCAGTCTCCAAAACGGAAAGGGTACTTTAGCTTTACTACTTTGATGTTGTTGTCAATGCTTTTTATTTATTTTTATTTTATTTGTCACTTTTATTTATTTTTATGCTGCTCGTATTTATTTTTATGCATCCATCTTTTATGCACCCAATTCAAAATTAATTAGAGAGAAAATGTGATATACCAAACGGATATTGTGTTGATAAAATTCTAGAGAAAGATTAAAATAATCTCAGTCTATCAATATATTGTGGTCAACAAATTTATATAGTGTTGTGTGCTAATCGGAGCATAGATATGAACGCTATATAAATGTATTTAGGAATAATTTTATCTTCATGTTTTCTCTATTATATATTTTTCCGCTTTTATGTTATGGATTAACAAAATAACAATATTATTATATTTATTTTACTTATTTTTTAAATTATATTTAAAATTATCCAGTAAATGCATAACGATTTCGTCAATGAATCAGAAATGGAGAGTCAACGAATTGAAATGGACTTCGTAATGAACTTGAGGCAAAGTAAAGTTAAAGTTTACTGAGGCACAAGAAAGTGTTGTATTAACTGGATAGTTTTGTAGTTGCTCTGTATAAAATTTCCATATAAATTATATCATGTACTAAAATTAGATATTTTACAGCAAATTTATCCCAATGGAATCTCATTTTCCATGGAACTGAAGAACCACCTCAAGCAACAGGACCAGAATTACAGAATGGACATAATAACCCGTATAACACAGGAAGAGATCACTCTGGTAGTGAATTGGAACACAATTCACTTGAATCTGACACTGCCAGCGGACAATGGAGAGATTTGCATCATGTAAGCAAATTAAATTATTGTACTTCATGCAAATTTCGGTATTATTTTAAGGTTGTTATAAAGAGCATAATTTTGGTTCGTATTTAAATCGAACAATTCTTCAATACAATTCTTCAAAATATTTCATCCGTGAAATTTGCATATCCATATACGCCTGGAATATATGCAATATATGTAACTTATGGAATATATTTTAATTTTATTTTCAATGTTTTCTTACTTACTGATTAGGTTTTGAAGTAAATTGAATAGATAATTATCAAGATCATTTTTTAGAAAAGAAGAAGAATTTTCATCACATTACTAGTGATCGAAAGTTAGGAATATGACCCTTGGTGCCTAACAAAACAATTCAATATTCAATCGCTTGAAACATCTATTACCATCTGACATTTATATATATTTTTGATTATTATATTATATTATATGCATGGAAGCTTAATAAGTAGTCTGACAGGACTTATAAGCAGGCTTATAAGCAAATAAGTAGTCTGACAGGACTCTTTCATAATAATATCCGCAATTTTGCTTCCTTACAGGTGCGAGAGGGCCACGTGGATGTTCAGCGCACAGCCACAGAAGACATCACGAATTCTGCATGCGTCAATTTTAGCGACAATAAATGTTTAGGTTTGTTTATCTTTGTGATCGTCTCGTTCTATATCTATCACTCTATAATACCATCTCTTCCACTTCAATCTCTATCAGAAAATGCAAAATCGACTTTCACTAATAATAAAACTTTATTAATAAATAATAATAATAATACTTCCTCCAAATGCAATTCAAATAATATTAATTTTTTAACAATTAAACTTAATAAAACGGTTTCAATTAAAAAAAACATTATTAATAAATGTTATAAAAATAAAGTGAAAAACATTTTGAAATTAAAATGTGGCTTTAATAATAATAATAATAATAAAATAGAATTAGATAATAAAAGTTATAAGTGTAAATATTATTTTATACAAAATAATGAATATGATTTACGTAATCGTCATTTAATAGTTCAATAAAAACACTATTTGGTTTATATGTATAATTTTAAATATATTTGCAATATAGGATATTATTATATACTCAAGAGGAATCGTGTATCTAAGTAGTCATTATTATTTTTTTTAATTATAAGCCATACTTTTGACTTATTTCTATCAATTTTATGAGATCAAAATTAAGAAGGTCGTATTCAAAAGAATATTATTATACATTGAGATTTCTTGAATTTGGATTGATACTTCTTTTAATAATTTACCAAGTATATTTTTAAAGAAAATTTTAAAACCACATTTTTACCCTTGTTTCAAACTTTTTAGCGGAACTAAACAGTTAATTGGAAGCGAAAACTACCGAGCTTTTTTTTATCATTAGTAACAAAAAGAATCAATAGATATAAATCAATGATTTATTTTTGATCTTGGTAAAGGAAAGACTATGAAAATGTATAACTTACAGACAATAATATTCTTCCTGTATCTCTCTGCAGTTTTGGTTTTACAGCTTTTCGGAAATATATTTAGCTATTATTTTAAGTAATATTTATGTCTAGTGTTCAGCGGATAAATCATTTCGAACCTTTTGATTTAGGAAATTATGATGAAACCATAAAACAAGATTGAATAGTTTTAACAAAATAAATTTTTAAGAAATACAACCTTCTTAACCACATCAATCGTGAAATAAGTATACATATTAAAGCAACTAAATATACTTATTAATAATATTGAAGAAAATAATTCTAAATAATATTAATTACTATAAATATACTAACAAAAAGTGTTCAGATTAAATATGCGGTGTCAAATTATCAAAAAAAACATTTTATTTCCTAAACGAATTTGAATTAAACTTAATTAAAATTATGAAATTAATAAACGTACTTAGTTTATATATATAAATAAATAAGATAAAGAAAATAAAAATTTAAATATAAATAATGAATTGAATTTAATAATTTAGAGGACTTATTTTAGATTTTATTTGAATTTAATTTAAGAGCTGCCCATTTTCAAAATAGATATTTTAAAATTATATTCCTGTAAAGGCGAAACATATTTGTAACGCTACATGACGAAACAGTAAAGCGTTTTGTTTCTACAGGTAATTATAAAAATATATAATAATAGGTAAACAAAGATGAGCAGTTTCTTATTTTAAATAATTATCACCAATTTATCAAGTGCAATTATATAATATACTATTGCCAGAAATATTGATATTAAACATTCGAATTTGAAAAATTTGTGCAAATAATATCTCAATAATTATCGTTTATAACTCGGCACTAGATCTACTCTTAACGAAGCCTTGTATTCTGAAAAGGAAATTAACACAGTTTTTTTCTGTTAAATTAAAATTAAAATTGAGGTAATATGTAATTTTATTTTCTCTCGTTGGTTTCACCAAGAAGACTTTTTAATTTTCAAACATATAGCACAAGTCTTTAGACTTTTAAATTTTCTTCACGTGAGTGTTTACCATAGTTCTCTATTTATAACCAACTCGGTAATTTGTCTAATGCTAATTTACTAGCGACTAACTAGTTAACTTTAGTTCATCCAGAGCCACGCTATTTTGAGTAAAAGTCCAACTACAAAGTGTAGAGGCACTCTTTATCTGTAAACATAACTAAAATCACTGTATCTCGTAAAGTAATGTCCGGAATGTCATGAAATTTTAACACATATCGTTTGAAAGTTGGTACTATTTAAAAATCATATAGATTTTACAATAGTGGTGTCATTTATATGCAATTCTACGAACTTATTAAAAAATTTGTTAGTTCATATTAATTTTTATTGTTGGAAGTTTTTACACGTTGATGTTTCCATCCATGAAAGTAGATTTGTTCAATAAATCATACAATATGTGTAATATGAAATTTAAACTATCATTTTCAAGATCTTTTAATTCCCATCCACAACTTACTTAATTAATACCAGCAGCTCAATTTTTATGAACTGAAAAGTGAACATAAAAATTAATGTTCTATAATCTTGTGTATTTACTATTTGCACATATTTATAAATTAATAAAAAGGAATACTACATTTGTGTGTTAACATGTTTTACCAAAACAATGTTGACAATTGGTCATTTAAAAATCGTTTAGAAATAGTGATAAAATGTACCAAGTTACAATCAGTATTATGAACTGTTTAGTCGTTACTTACATTATACATATACACTTAAAAAAATATAAATATATTTACGGTAATAATAAATAATACATTGCTTATTCAATGAGAAAATGTTTCAGAATTTATATTATTAATCGTTTATTTGTTTTTCATATTTTGAACTAATCGAACATCTTCACATACTTAAAACTTAATTAGAAACATTATTTTTTAATTTATTGCATAGAAATATGTTGAAAGAACAGCTGAAGCAATTGAACCGGTTGTAATTAAACAATTTTAATTATAGAATACAGCAACGTTTAGTTTAATTTTGATAGTAGAAATCTATGAAATAAGTTGCGTTGGTAGCGAAAACCGATAAAAATTTTAACTTTTGTAACTGAAATTGATTGAATATTTTCACCTTAGTAGCGGTAAAGTTTAATTTTGTTATTATTCCTGCACAACTTCAACGTCATAATTTCACAATTCTTGACACTATTTGGTTTCATTAATTCCAATTATGTTTATAACAATTTTTATGTTTCTCGTTGCATGCATTTAAACGTTCTCTCATTTTATAAAATTTTAAAAATAATAAATGTTGAATTTAAATTGAATTTTGTAACTGATTGGTATATGTGTTGTAAGGCTAACTAGACACTTAAAATAATATATAATTGATGGTTTTCTAAATGCGTAAAATATTTAGTTGACATTTTACAATAGAATTATACATTTATGTGTCATCAAAATAAATATCCCAAATTATTTGTAAATCGAGTTTTTAAAAATTGTATACAGATCACAATTGTATTCTATCAAATTTTGTATAGATAAATTTATAAAAGAATATTATTTAGATAATGGTAAAATATTTTGCGTGTTTAGTAAATAATCAAAGTAGTTTAAAAATATATAAAAAAATACTTTTAAATTGTTTAAGTTTTTCTCAGATTTTATATATATTTTTTTCTATTAGTTTGATATCGTACATACATCATTATAATAATTTTAAAATATACAATTTATTAATGTTAATTAACTATTAATTATGAAATAGATGATCTACATTGCTTCCTTATTTTTAACACGGGATGACTGTGATTACGTAGTGTATATTTTACGTTAATATTACATAAGAATAATATAATACTAACCACTTAAAAATTGTAATGTATGTACATATGTTTTAAAACTTAATCTGTAGATTTTGTACATTAACTGTGCATTTAAAATTGAAACTATACTTCAATTTATGAGAGGTGAATAGTGTCTCATTTCTTAAATAATTTAATTGTATAAATCTACGATAAGTACGAGTGCTTCTTCATACTATCGTAAATTTAAACGTCTGAACTATTTTTAATTATGATTCATTGCAATTTCTCATAAATTGAACTATACTTAATTATCAACTGATATTATAAGGAAAATAAAATCTTAAGTAAAATATATAACAATATTATTCGTTTTTTCATATTGTTGTTATATTATTTGTCATATAGTTAACAGCCCCTTTTTTATTTAAGATGTCGTAAAAATAAATCCACAATCGTAAATTTATCGGTATATAATTTGAACAAATAATAAAACTCCAAAGTTTTCGAAATATGTAGGCTGGACTCAGAGAGTGTTAATAGCTGGGTGAGATATTTGAGAACTTAGCGTTGTCTCTGTTGTTTATATGTGTTCATATATGTGCTGTCTGAACGTGCTATAACAAAGCCTATATTGTCCTGAACCCACATATTGGATATAAAAATATAAAAATCCTTGAAACTTTCTCAAAATATCACGCCATGAAATTTAATTTATTTTATGTCTTTATTTTTACTTGAGAATATGCGCCGCTCCCATTTTTGTGGTCTGTTAGAACAGAAGTATCCCTTTATTTATTGCTTTACGTTAGAAATGACCCTCATGACCTTTACGTTAGGTTAGAAATGACCGGCACTTACAAAAGATTTAAATTTTGTTCGGTTTTGTCTGAAAAATATTTATTTTTGTAAAATGTTTGGATTCAATGTCCGAACTCTTTCTTGATATTGCTATTTTAGGTACTTTTACTTTCTTCGTAATTTTTATACTTTGTTTTCTTGAACAGCAAGAAATTGCACTGGTATTGTAGAAATTATACTATAAATTATTATTTTCTCTATATATAAATTTATCTGCATTATAATATTGTTTGGTGCATTTATAGGCTTTTTTTATCCAATTCTGAGTTTTTGATTATCATCTAGGTTTTTTGGTAATTTATCAAAAAAAAAAAGATGAATGGGAGTTGTGTCTTATGTCTTAATTTCTATAAAACTATTATATAATGATAAAGTTGGTTACTTGAACTTCAAATATCCAATTATATGTTAATAACTCCTTAACAATTAAAAAAGTCATTTTGTCGCTTTAATTATAAAATGGATTCAAGTTATAGAACATTTTAAGACCTGTGACAACACGTCCGCTAAGTTGCTATCTCTTGTATACAACAGAGCATAAAAGAGATAACATATTCAACACAGAACTCTTATTCATAGACATGTTACGTCATAAATATGGCCGACATATGTAGCGCTAAAACTACATACAAATTTTTAATTGCTATATCTCGCGTCAACATTTAGATATTTTTTAAAATAAAAACGACTATACACATTTATGAACATCAATTTCAATCAACAATTGGAAACACTACCCCTAAAAAATGAGGACACGAGCCCATTGAGATAGCTTGTAATGCAGTTGTAATTATATAATTAGTTTTCGCGCGTGTGACTTAAAAAAGAAAGCAGTAAAGTGGTGCCAGGTTTATTTCTGTTGCAAATTGGGTTTATTTAAAATTTATGAGTGAGAACCACAGATAGGGGATAATTTTCACCCAACTCAAATTTAGACATACATTTCTGTTATTTTTTTTACCTAATGTTCAGTTTGTAAAACAGATCTGTCTTACAAAATTGTAAATAGCTGTAAACCAATTATCGAACTGTAATTGCATTTCACACCCTTTGTATATCTGATGCAAATACGTATTTAAACATTACTTAAAGCGTAATGCAATATTTTTATAACCTGTTCAATATCCTTTTACGCCTACATGTGCATTTTATGGTTATCTGCTGTTCCTTGCAAACAACTACAATCAGAGACGGTTTCTGTTTTCATAGTAAAATAGAAGCGTATATTTTAATACATCTTGTACTAGTAGAACAGGCAGTTAAAATGACATATTTAAGGCCAAGGTTTTGAACTTATGGTTCGGGCAATCCAATACCTTTTATGACGGTTTTACACCAGAGAGACAGTTTTGAAAACAGTTTTGTTGTCAAAAAACAAAACAGTTCTGTTTTTCGAAAACAGACTGTTCACACTGAATTGTTTGTTTTTAGTGTGTTTCTGTGAATCCCATAAAAATTATAAACATGATAAAAATGTTTTAAGAACTTGTTGTAAACATTGGTGTTTTTGTTCCGGAAAACAAGTTTTTGTTCGTGTTTTATTGAACTGTCTCTCTGGTGTGAAACCGGCATTACAAAGACATACTGAGAACGATTTACTGTTATTTTTCTTTAACTGGTAATGTTAACTAACTTTTACAATAACTATGAGTACAGCAATCGGCTCTTTGTCTAGATTCATACCAAAACCTTATTAAAAATGGCGCAGTGAACAGTTGCACTTTGAAATAGGCAAACCGTTGAACGCAATTATAACCGGATGCAATTAATTTCTGGAGAGACAATTTTGATTAGATACAATGGGCTTGTGTCCTCATTTTTTAGTGGTCGATTTTTCAATTGTTGATTGAAATTGATGTTAATAAATGTGTATTGGCGTGTCTATTTTATTAAATATCTAAATGTTGACGGAGATATAGCAATTAAAAGTTTGAATTGTAGTTTTAGCGCTAGGAATGGTCGGCCATATTTGTATGACGTGAAATGGATTTTAACGTCAGTTACTTGTTGAGTAGGTCAGTGCTGCGGTAATGTTTTGTAGCTGTTGGTAGTCGAAATAATCAAGTCAAGTCATAGAATAATAAATTTTTATTTTATTTAACCCTGCTAAGGCAGACATAATATTGAAATTTTATTGTTCCTTGAAATAGCTGTAAATAATATTTGATATTTTGATATATAAATACATGGAGCAGAGATTTATGAGCTGTAAGGTTGGCAGCGGTTGTGATGTTACATGCATTTAGAATGTGAACTACGTTGAATCCCTTTAATAATTAAAGAGACAAAATGACTTTTTTAATTGTTAATATCTCTTAACATATAAGGAGTTATTAAAAAATAATTGAACGTTTGAGGTTCTAGTAACCCACTTTATCAATATATAGTACACTTTTATAGAAATTAAGACATAGGACACAAGCCCATTGTGACCGGATTGTGTTTACGCCAAGCCTTCGAAATGTTAATACGGCACTGGCTCGCTCAGCAGACACAACCGTCTGAAACCAATTGTATAGTAGAAAGAATGAGACAACACCTCTACACACATTGAACAAAAAGAGACAACGCTAATAAATTTTCTTTAAACACAAGATTGTAGTAATTGTATACGTCCTCAAATATTTCAATGGCCGTTACTGATAAGTAGACTATCTAAAAACAGCTTTGTCTACGTAAAATAAACTTTAAAATAAAATGTTTATACAGTACGGTTTTTTTTAATAATTTTTTTGTTAAATAAACAAATTATTTTGTTTCGTTGTTTCTGAATCTCCTAATGAATTGTATTTATTATTTTAATTAGATATTGTTAATTATAAATTAGTTTATTATAAATGAACCAGAAGCATATCTTTTAAACAGTAATAATTGTAAATTAAAATAATTTTCTTTATAATAAAATAATCAATAGCACCTATACAGAAAACAATTACTTTGTTTCTTTTGTTACTTTGCTGCTATGACAAAATTTTTGCTGTACTGTTGTGGTCCTACCGTGGAATATGGTTAGGAATGTTATGCAAAATACTCCCTTTGTTTAGTCTTAATCTAGACAATAAGTTCCATATCTTTAATTAACACTGAGTACAAAATATCGGTACAGGATAGCTTAATTGAAAAGCAACCTTGTACGAAATGGGAGATCTAGGTTCGAATCCAGATAAAATAATTCTAACACGTTTTTCTGAACGGCACACGAAAATCTGGACAGGTGGAATATCTTTCGGACCTGAAATTTAATTTGTTTTTCTGAAGGAAGAAACGAATGACATTTCAATTGAATTATACCAGTATTAATATTTATACAACAACTAGAAACAACTAGAAACAACTATTTATAAATTCGTATTGTTGTACTTTTGATTTGATATAAACTCTGTTCTTAAAAATCGATTTGCGTCTGCAGCAGAATTATGAAAGAAACATACGTAATAAAAAAATGTATAATATTTTAAATTCTATTAGTTATCTTCTTCTTCTTTATTTTACTATTTCATATCTTTCCTTTATTACTGTAAATTATTAATTAATGTATTACTAGGCAGGTGCTAATCTACTGCTCATTACTGTAATTATAGAATAAAATTAATTATAAGACACGGCCGTATTAAATAATTAACCTGGATTACCATATATAAAATGTATGAAGTAATTAATTTTCATAGCAGCGTTAACGGGGAGAAAATATCATCAATCAAATTTAAAAATATATAAACACATATAGTTTTTACCAATTTTTCTTCTTTAGCTCATTCGCTACCGTTTCACACCAGAGAGACAGTTTTGTTGTCAAAAAACAAAACAAAACAAATCATCTTTTGTTTTTTTTAAAACAGTTCTGTTTTTCGAAAACAGACTGTTCACACTGAACAGACTCGTTGTTTTGTTTTTAGTGTTTTTCTATGTGTTTCATAAAAATTATAAACATGATAAACAACAACTGACAAGCGCAAATGTTCACAAAAAACAAAACTGCGTGTTCAAACCAAACAGACTAAAAAACAAGAACAAACGTGTTTACCTTTGATGTTACTGACTCCAGATGGGAATGTGTTTTGTTTACTAAAACAGCAACAAAAGACAAAAATGTTTTAAGAACTGTCTCTTTGGTGTAAACATTGAAGTTTTTGTTCAGAAAAACAAGTTTTTGTTTGTGTTTTATTGAGCTGTCAATAGCCGCTCTGGACAAAAAGCGTTTATATGCGTCAAACGAATATAATCCTACGCTAGAATCTCTAAAATATTTTGCGTTGTGTTTATAAAAAAGAAAAGCAGTAGCGAAAGCGTTAAAACGATAAATACAAAAGCAATAGAACCTTGCACATTTGATATTTGATCGTCCTTGTCCAAGTTAATATAATAATACTGCAAAGTCCAAAACAAAATATTGTAATAGTAAATAATTAAATATGCCAAATCAAATATAAGTACAGTAACTGGCTACTTGTAATTATTATATATAATTAATTATGATAATAATAATTAGATAGAATATTACTATTATTAGATATTTATATATGGCTATAATTATATATATATATATTAAACAAAAAAACACAAATATTATAATAAATCGTGAATTGTTTTCATATTTAAATTGTTGTTGTTTTTAACCATTGTTAGATTAAAAGTGGATTTTCATAGCGGTAACAATTAAAGATAAATTTAGTTTATCAACAGGAGCTGACTGTTTTGACAGTGTGACAAGAAGTGTCAATGAGTTTCAAAAGGGATAAAAATCTACGAAATTTATGAGATTTGCGTATTAGTTTTTACCGCTATGAATTCCCAAATGTTTCAACTTACATTTAAACAAAAATCGATGTTCTCATAGATTAGTTTGCGTTACTTATATAACCTATTTCTGCTTTGTTTTCTCTTTCTCTCTAATGCTAATGTCTATTGCAATAATGCGAAATGAAACAATGCTTATTGTCTCTTGCCTCAGTGCAAGAATTGGTTCAGCTTTTCAGGCGGTTAAAAGAAAAACAAAAGCGTATTGATACGTAACGTGAACAAATCTATTAAAGAATAAGTTAAACGTTATTCTCAGCTACTTAGTTTTAGTTTTAATTTTATGTTTTAACCTTAAATCTAAGTTTCAGCTTTCAGTAGCTGGGAATGGGAAAAAATATCTATATTTGTTAAACATTTTAATTGGGAATTATAAATATAGGGCTTATTAATTTAGAGCTTATTAATTTCTAACTTTTAATCGAGTTAACAGGTGGAGGGGTCTTCACTCAGATTGCACTGAACTAAATATTTTAACGAAGATAACAGTTCAGTGCACTAAAAATCATCTCGACTCGACCACTTGGTGAGTCCTTATTTCTATATCTATTTCTATATTAAAAAGTATTTAAAAAAACTATCAATTTCCTTTTATAGTGATAAGATATTTTGTATTTGTAAGATATAACATATTTGTGGGCTGTTTTTTAGATGCATGAGCATGATTTATTTTGCGTACGTCGCGCGTAATTTTTTTTGGAAATATTGCAGCTTATTTAATTTACCATAACTATGATATATCATTCATCAAAATCTATCTAATAATAATTCCATTGAAAAATAAAATTGCACTAGAAAAATTACGCATTTATGGTCACGAATTCTGTCACTGTTTTCCTTGTTCACTTTGTTCATAGATCAGAATTCAAATTCTCTTAACGGGTATTTAAAAAAAACGCACGCATTATT
The DNA here is from genome assembly GCA_963678705.1 of Panorpa germanica. Taxonomy (NCBI): domain Eukaryota; kingdom Metazoa; phylum Arthropoda; class Insecta; order Mecoptera; family Panorpidae; genus Panorpa; species Panorpa germanica. Next base: position 7,466,558 of record OY783221.1, read on the forward strand.
ATTTATTTATTTTAATGTTGGTAATCGTTTAAAACGTAAACGGTATAAAGTAGAGAAACAAACCGATTTTTTAAAATAATTATTTATATATATATAATATTTCTAGAACATTCTTTCTAATAGTGAAATATATTTTCAGAATGCGTTCAGAATTCATACATGCATGAAGGACGCTGCTATTCAACATGCCCACAAGGAAGTTTTCAATCTTCAGTACCAAAATCAAGAGGAAAGAAAATATGGAAAAGTGAAACTCCATCATTATCTCTAAGATCAATCTTTAAAAGATCTGAAGATGATTACATTAATCAAATGCTACAATGTATTTCCTGTCACTATTCTTGCTTATCCTGCAAAGGCCCTAATGATTATGAATGTATAACTTGTCCTGGAGATGCTGTTCTAACTAAAAAAAGTGGCGATGAAAATTATTGTTACCCGTTACATTTAATTCCTCAATTACAGGCTTCTGTTTGGTTTTATAGGCTCTATGTTATTTTTATTATAGTTCTTGTTATTATATTCTCATTCCTTTTTATTGCTTTTATTTATTATATATGTAATAAATATAATAAATTAAATTGTTGTAAAAAAAGTTATTCATATGGTAGACTAGGTGAACAAAAGTTAGATTTAAATCAACCTACTGCTAAAGATATTAGAGATGAAATTCATGATGTCATTTATAATGTATCTGATATTGATAGCGAATAATTTAAATACTAATTTAAGAATACTTTCCCAGTAAAACATTACTTTAAATAGAATTCGTAGTTCCATTTCATTTTATGGTTTACTGGTTCATATGATTTAGACTAAGATATTTTTAATTATAAGTATACCAAATTTGTATAGGTAGTTTCCATAAAATTTTTATTGTATCATATAATGGAATTGTGACCTAAAATATACTTTTATTTTTAAAATAGTCACAATATAGAAAATATTAGTTATTAGCTAAAGAGCTAGGATAATTAATTAAAGGGAGAAAAAATTACAAGAAATCATCTTGAAATGGTTTCTAATATATTTTAAGAATTGCGGACATAGTTTGGAACGAATAATAATCGAAATTCATAAAATTATTCCTGTAAATCTACTTTTCCCTCCATTTTCAGCAACAACGCTGTTGTTAGGTTGGTACTCCTGGAATTTGAATTATAACATTTCTGCTAATTGTAAATCATGAGAAATCACGAAATAACTAATAATTAGATGAACAAAAAAATTTCTTTTGATATAATTCAATTAGCTCATGTAGAAAATGCTTCTTTTTGATTATTCGCCATTGATTTGTCCAATTTAACTATATCGAGTTTGCGTTTATGTTTGCGAACCTGATTTTGTTTTTTTTAATGAAAATACCGGTTAAGAGAAAACTAAAATAAGAAATAAAATAAACAATTATGTAAACAATATATAATAGACTTAGTTATGTTTTTATTTAATAAAAATATGCATTTATTTGGAAATTAGTTAATAATTTACATTTTAAATTTGAATCAAATGAGTCACAATAATTTTAAAAACTAACGCATTCATTCCAGAAACCCTTAATTGTTAATTAACATATTATACAATTGTTCCTATTATTAGTAATTAAGTTTTAAAAATAAAGATCAAAATATATATGTCTGATTTATTATTATTAAGAGTATATAATTTATTTAACCCTTTTAATCATTAATTTGATAGTGGTTGTTATTACAGGAAGAACTGCGTTTATCATATTTCTATCAAATAAATATGTTTTTTATGAGTATATTTTTACTATAATTATAATTATGCTTTACATGAATAAGAAAAATGTTTTTTGATATTCTTTTGTTACTATTTATTAAAGAAATGAAATCAATTAACTTTAAAAATAGCAATAATTGCTAAACAACAAACGTTGTATTTTGGTAATTTCACATCATCCCTATTACTTCAGCTGGTCGTTCAGTCTCGCTAAACACTTGAGTGATACGGACGTGTTTCAACATCTCTCCTGCATCTCTAATCATCTCTCCAGTCGCTTAAGGTAGGCTTTTGTTTTTTTAATTTTATTTACTTGTATTTTTTTGTTTTGTTTATTTTATTTTCCAATTAATTAATAATAAATCGGTATTCAAGTAGGCATATATTTTTTTATAGGTTGCTAAATTTAATTACTTGATAAAACTTATTTTTGTTTTGCGAAATAATCGGCCTAAAAATGTTATCCGCATCCATCTTAATTACTTTGAGCTGTTCGCGTTTGGTTTTGCATTTAATTATTTATTAATTAGTTTAATATGAAAATAAAAATAATAATAGTTTAATAAATCGGCAAATATGAAAAAAAATACACAAAATAATAGATAATTATGATATAGCGTAATTAATAGTAAATATTTTTATAATTTATATTCGTCGTAATTTAAGATCTTAATACGTTTAGTAATTTAATAAAATAAACGCAAGTCTTATAAAAACTAAGTATGTAATCTAATAAAATTAACGCAGATAATAATTATCATAACGATAATTAAAGTATTTAATTATTTATTTCATAACTTTGTATATTTATATATCTAGGGCTTCATTATTCAAATTTAAAAATAATTTTTAGTTCAACGATACACTAACGCAACGGTTCAGGCGTGGTTCGGGTTGATTGCACTGGTCGGAAACTGTGTTCGTAATTATTCGGGTTCAAATTAGTTCTCCACTGAGTGTACCCACTTTTTAGTTGTGAGAGTTTTTAGTTAGTTGTTCTTGTTTATCAGTCAATAGCGGCCATTTTCATTTTGTATATCTTTCTAATTGCTTAGACGCTTTAGTCCACAAGAGGTGAGTTTTACATTAATATTAATTTAAAAAAACAAATTATTATGTCAAACAAATGTCTATAAAGGCCAATGTCAGATATTGATATTTTCATTTACTAAACACGCGGGAAAGGTTGGCGTCTTATTTTGTTTGTTTATAAAATAATCTAAATAACAACAGGTTCCTTTGTTTATTTAAATTACAAATAGTACTACTTATGTTATATGTGACTTGATTTATAATTATGGTTTTATATTATCTAGTACATTATGCAAAAACAATAACCAGTTATAGGGGATAAGCAAATACATGTCCGCAAGCCTGATGTTGTACATGCAGATAACTTATTTATTTAATTATATTTAGGTGTCCTTTTCTTTTTTAATTTAGGGCACGTACTGAACTAAAAAAGATATATTTTTTATAATAATTTTGATATATTTGATTTTGCATAATATTCATAAAACTGGTATAGCTATTATGTAAAAAATCTGCCATTTTTTGTATGATCGAAATAAGTAGTTATTGTACTGTTTTTTGTGAAGAATATTGTCACAAATTCGTATTAGAATTTTACATAAAACTTTTAATTAGTTCTAGTTTATAAATCATGTCTGATCACGAACGAAGAGGTAGATCTCGTGGTCGTGCTCGAGGTGGGCCAGGTACACAGGGTCAGGCGTACCGCAATCCAGGAGAGCCACCTAGACCTCCTCAACAGGTTTGTACTAAAGTCAAGAAGGTTAGTTATCAAATAGGATATTTGTTTTATATAACTCTTAATTTCGTTTTAGTATCGCGCTCAGAATCCTGGGCCTCCTCCTGGCGGTCATGGTCAGCCTTACACGGTATGATTGATTTTGTAGTAATAATATGCTTATCCATTATTTTATAACTCATTATTTATATATTGTTACAGCGCAACCCTCAACATCCTTGGGGACCTGGTTTGCCAGCACCACAAAACGTTAGTATTTGTTACATTTGCTTAAAACTCATTATTGCCAGTTCTTTTTATCTTCAGCCACTAGTCTGCTGTTATATGTTCACAGTAATGTTGAAACAATTTCTTTTTAGCCTGGTAGAGCATCTGGCAGCAGAGGCACAGTTCCACCTGGCGGTGAACCTTCGATGTCTGTTCCCCAAAAACCACCGACTTCTGCACCAGCTCCCAGCGCAGGTAAAAAATTATTTGTATATCTATTAAAATGTTTGTTTAAGTTACATAAGTTGTATCTTCTGAGCAGCAGGTGATGCTGCCCCTCAGGTTGCTGAGATACCTCAGAGCGCCGGCCGTGGTAGTATGCGTGGTCGAAAAATTCAGACTGGTGTAGAAATGGGGACCTGCGTAACTAAGCCGAAAACTATGAACAGCAAGAAAGGTAATAATTAATATGAAAATTTGCAATCAATATATTGAAAATTGTTTATATTGTATAATTGTCATATAATAATATTTTAACGTATAGGTGTGTCGGGAACAAATGTTCGTCTGTGTGCTAATTATTTCCCAATAAGGAGTCATACCTCTTGGTGTTTGTACCAGTATAGAGTAGATTTTTCTCCAGAAGAAGATCGTACCTACGTTAGAAAAAGTTTTCTTAAAAACCATAAAGCAACTATTGGAGCGTAAGTTTTAACATTATGAATATTTTTAAAATGGTTATGTAAATCATAATAATAAGTTCATAATTTTATAGTTATATATTCGACGGAACTGTTATGTATACTGCTCATCGATTACAACCTAGTGCTATGGAGTTTTCCTCAACCAGGAATTCAGATAATGTGCAAGTTCTCATAACTATTAAGGTATAGATTATATGTATTTTGAATTAATTTTACAGCTAGTTCTGTTTATTGATTTGATATTTAAATATGTGTTTGCCAAAATTTCAGCTTGTGGGTCAAGTAGGAATGGGAGATCATCAGTATATACAATTTTTCAACATATTGATGAGGCTGTGTTATGATGGATTGCAATTACAATTAGTTGGTCGTGATTTTTACGATGCAAAGGCAAAGGTGTGTATGTGCTCAGTATAATTATATGTGTTTTTAAAGTATTTAATTAATTTTATCATTTTCGTTGATAGATTCATATTAGTGAACACAAACTGGAATTGTGGCCTGGATACAGAACTTCAATCAGGCAGCACGAGACGTCTATTATGATGTGTGCTGAAGTTACACATAAAGTAATGCGAAAGGATACGGTCTTGGATGTTCTCACAGATTGCCATAAAGCTAATAGTCGTGATTTCCGACAAGATTTCGAAAAGCGAGTAATTGGCAGTGTTGTATTAACTGATTACAACAACAAAACTTACAGAATCGACAGTGTTGATTGGATTCAATCACCAAAAACAAAGTTTAAAAGACGCAAAGGTGATGAAATTTCTTTCGTTCAGTATTACTTAGAAAAATACCACCTTAAGATTAGAGATCAAACCCAACCAATGTTGGTGCACAGAGCCAAGGAGAAAGACGTTAGAGCTGGTCATTCAGAATTGTGTGCTTTGGTCCCAGAATTGTGCCGAACAACTGGTCTTACTGATAATATGCGAAATAACTTCCAACTTATGCGTGCTATGGCTAACCATACTAGGGTTAATCCTGATTCTCGTATTCAAAAGCTAAACGAGTTCAATAAACGTTTACGAACCACGGAGGCATCAATGAAATCTTTGAAAGAGTGGCAAATGGACCTGGCTGATGCACTTGTTCAGTTTGGTGGAAGAGTATTGCTACCCGAAAAAATTCTGCTTGGAAATCACATGAAGTATGCACCCGCAATTTTTGCATAAGAGTAACTTTATAGAGTATAAAACTTTTTATATTATAATTTCTTTTTCAGGGTTGAAGTTAACCAAGATGTTGATTGGACTAGAGATTTACGAGTCAATCCAATGCTTCAAATAATTGACATTCCAAATTGGACAGTTTTGGTTCCTCACCGTAGTCGTCAAGAAACCAACGAATTCGTAAGGATTTTACAGAAGGCGTCAACTAGCATGAGGCTAAAGATAGCTGATCCTAAATGGTACATACATATTAACGCATTATGGCAAAATTATTAATTTGTTTACAGTGATATTTTTAATTATATTATTTTTATAGGTATGAAATTCCTGATGATAGGAATTCAACTTATACCGAAGCTCTTGAACGTATCCTTGCAACTAATGGCACTCAAAGCATTATTATGTGTGTTGTGCCAAATAATAGAACAGACAGGTAAACCAATTTCTCTACATTTAATATAATATAAATTGTGCGATATTTATGTATTTAATTTCGAAACAGATATGCTGCAATCAAGAAAAAAACTTGTGTAGATCGTGCTGTCGCTACTCAAGTAATCTTGGCTAAGAATCTCAATGCTAAGGGTGTTATGTCAATTGCGACTAAAGTGGGAATTCAGATGAACTGTAAAGTAGGTGGTTCTCCTTGGTCTGTTGAGATACCCATGAGTGTAAGTAAAGTTTTTATTTAATTTAATGATTACGGTGAATATAATGTCAAGTATATAATCTTCATTTCATTTTAGGGATTAATGGTTATTGGCTTCGATGTGTGTCATGACACGTCCGACAAGAGCATGTCTTACGGAGCCTTAGTTGCTTCGTTAGATAGAGGACTTACAAAATACTTCTCTGCCGTCAGTCATCATCCAAAAGGGGAAGAACTTGCTAATGATATGGTCGTCAATGTTACCAGTAAATGTTACTTTCTTATCAATATTATATTTCAATCTTTACGGAAAAACTGCAATATTATTTTTTTTTACAGAGGCTCTACATGCGTACAAAAGAGTTAATAAGATGTTGCCATCACGTATCATTTTCTACAGAGATGGAGTAGGTGATGGCCAGATCCCGTATGTCCATAATACTGAGGTGTCGATGGTACGTGAACATATTGACAAGATGTATGCTAGGGAAGGGCTTGAAGCCGTTAAAATGGCTTACATTATCGTTAGCAAAAGAATTAATACTAGAATCTTCACCCTGCAAGGAAGAAATCCACTTCCAGGAACAGTCGTCGATGATGTAATCACTCTTCCAGAGCGGTAGGACTCATAATTGTTTACTTTTATATAACAATATATGTTGAACTTGGATTATGTAAATTCACGAAAAATGCAATATTATTTTTTACAGATATGATTTCTTCCTTGTAAGTCAAACTGTTCGTCAAGGCACTGTTTCTCCAACCTCGTACAACGTTATTAGTGATAACCTTGGTTTGGATCCTGATAAGATTCAGCGCCTAACTTACAAACTGACCCACCTCTACTTCAACTGGTCAGGTACGTGCAGAGTGCCTGCACCATGTCAGTATGCCCATAAATTAGCATTCCTTGTAGGGCAATCTCTACACAGATCGCCACATGTAAACATGGAGCAGTCACTATACTTCTTATAATTTGACCAATATTTTACGAAATCTTATTTCAAGGAAAATAACTTTAGTTTGTATTTTTTTTATCCATATAACTTTTTATATTATTAAAGTTATTCTCGATTTTCGGTATTTTTTTAATTTTTTTTTTTTTATATATAGTTTACTTTTTTATATATTTATTATATATATATAAACTATATTGCAGGTTATATAATTAACCGGATTAGTCATACATTACTATATTAAGATTAAAAGTTTTTTTTTATAACTTAAGAGAAAAATGTCTTAAGAGTTATATTTTGATAAGTTTTCTATTGTAATGAACAGTTTTATAATTGTTTATTATTTGATATATTTCATTTTTAAATTACAATGACATTTATTTTTTATAATATACTTTTTTTTTTTAAGTGATACGATGTGATAAAAATTACATTTTATTTTAAAAATCGATAATAAATTTGAGAATTAACAAAAATATTATAAAAGTTATATTTGTTTTGTTATATGTACTTTTTAAAACGACATTTCGTTAAAATATGTGCTCTTTACTTATGTAACACGAATCAATATGTTGTAGATTTTACGTTGCCATTTTTATCTACTTATGCTTAAATTCTTAGCACTATGTGTACTTTACTATTAATGAAATAACTTAACCAATATGTCCTGAAAAATTTCAACATTTTACCGGACCTATGGTTTTTTTTTTTTATATTTTCTTACCTTATTCGTTAAAATTAATTATATATTTTATATAAAAATTTAAGATATTCATAGTTTATTTGATACTGTTAATGTTATGAACTGCACAAGTTGAACAGTATAAATAAATCGATTTGTTAAGAAGTGCTTTATAAATGATAATACCCTTTACCTACTTAAATTGTATTTTGGAATAGCAGTCATTTATGTATTAAGAAAGTTATTTTATACTGCCAAAGATTTTTGTATAATTATTTTGATATAGAAAATACAATCTTAACAATAAATCAAAATGTCTTTTAATATTCAATGATTAAATTAATAATACTTTCAGATGAACGATATATTTCAAGAGCGCATATAAAATTTGGTACATACAGCTTTTTATTGGGGACATACATTTTTAATAAAGTATGCCCTCTTCCGAATTTGCATTTTAACAGCAGAAAATATTAAAACAAGTCCTGAGGATTTATATTGAATGTTTAATTTTTTAAAATATGTATTAAGTACATATTTCTTAATATGATAATAATAAGACTGAACATTTTCATGCATTGTAACTGCTTCTTATTCATAAAGGTCTCTTAAAGATTGTAGCACCCTGAGAAGTCTGCTTTAATATAATCCATATTTTTTAATTTAATTAATTATTAACTTAGTTTTACTACAACAGCTAGCTCGATGGTTTCTTAATGTATTTTTGAAATTAAAAAATAGTTGAAATAAATTAGGCTAAATTTTTTTCTCCAGATTAAAGAAAATAACAATATATATCTTTTAAGCATTTTAAATAATATAATTATAGTCTGGTAATTTACTGCTCTTATAATTCAAATAAGACAAAAAAAATTACTTCCATAATATTTCTTACAGCGTTATAAACAACTGTTTCAAATAAATATATAAAATGGGAAACTACATTTTTCTGGGTTTTGTTATCAAAATTAAATTATGTACTCGTAATCATAAATTTGTAAGGAAGAGGGGTTGGGACAAATATATAGTATTACTCTGATATATAGGCCACGCTAAATACTGCTACATTGAATGAATTGATAAAAACTTATAATTTGTGCTATTAAATTTAATACTACAAATTGCATCAAGCATTTTTACAAAGAATTAAAAATGAATAAACTTTAGGGAACTATATTCAAGGAACCTTCCACGTATATATATATATATATATATATATATATATATATATATATATATATATATATGTAGACGACACAGTGAGCGACAGCATTGATTCTTAACACTGACCGCTGTGTCTTAGGGTTCGATCCCCGGAGCAGATATATATTTTCTGAGTTTGGTTGTCAACTGATATTGATTATGTACATACATAATCGTACACTTATTAGGTAGCAAGAATTGATAAAATCCTATTCTTACAATAAGTTAATAATTTTTAATAGAATAATAAAATTGTTCAAAAACAAGTAGACAATAATTAAAAAATTAATAGTACAGTAGAATTTTTACATTTGAACATTAGTGAAAATTGTATATACACATTTTTGATTATTTTTTTGTTTAATCTACATTACTGGTTAATTTTGCTCATGCGTTAATCATTGAATATAATTTTCTCTTGAAAAGTGGCAACAGGCGTTTTCTGTTATTGATTTTATAAGAAAACTCTCTGGACCCGCCTTATTACTTGTTTTTATAGTATTGAATTTTGAAATGCTATACATTATAAGCTAAGCAAAAAACCCGTGCATCTAGAAACCAAAAAGTTAGGCCAGCGCAAAAAATCTTTTCCGACCTTCAAGTTTACTTCAGTCAATCTTTGACCTTTTGTCCGATTGTGGAGCCTGTTGAAAAACCATCAAATCGAAGAGTTTCTAACTAGTCAGGTGCTAACACAGTTTAAAAGGTGAGTAAAACTTTAAATTTTTAAAAATTTTAACTGGAACTTTATAACTATAAATATACTTTTTATATGTATAATAAGTAGACCTTTGAGTTCGGATTATGAGAATTATTGATTTCCCATCCCCTTTTATTGAAGAGAGTAATATCGGTGTAAGTACATATATTTTGGGATACTTAATAAAAATGTATCATTGTTATAATATGTTTGGTGAATTTGATAGAAATAACGTTATTTTTATCAAATTTTAAGTTTAAATATCAAGTTAGACACATAAACTAAAAAATACAAGATTACTTATCATTCTACTTATAATACTTGTAATTACTCATATGCTAATAACATTTAATAATAATAATTATTTTATTGCAGTTCAAAATTAAAAAAACCATGTCAGGTAAAGGAAAGGGAAGAGGAAGAGGTCGCGCACGGGCTATCCAACGCACAGAGGATCAACCCATACCCCATCAGCAGGTTTGTATAATTCTGAAGACAATTGTTATTGCCGGAGAATTCTGTACCATCTCCAGGCAAGTATTATATTGTAATTTACTACTGCAGTATTATAACAATTTATATTTTATTACAGCGTAATCCTCAACAACCGTGGGGGCCTAGCTCATCAGCATCGGTGCTGGACATTTTAATAATTTATTATATTTTTATATATTACTGGTATAGTAACACTATTCTGTTTTATAGACCTCTGGTAGAGGAAGAAACAGTGATATTTCTGCACAACAACTGCGCAATCCTGGAGAGCAGGTTTATATAAAATATTTTTAAGTCTTTTACCAAAGTTTCGAGTTTCAAGTTTCGTTAAATAATAATTGAATTTAAGTTTTGTGGGTAAAATATTATTCTGTTGTAGTATAAAATTAAAACAATTTATATTTCATTGCAGCGTAATCATCCTTGGGGACCTGGCTTACCAGCTCCTACGCTTAGCGTTAGTTCACCGCAAGTGCAGGTTTGTACAATACTCTATCTAATTGTTATGACAACATCTGGACCATCTCCAGACAGGGCAACTAATCTATATTGTAAAATACTGTTCTAATATAAGAATTTTCATTGTATTACAGCGAAATCCTCAACAACCGTGGGGCCCTTGTTCATCAGCCCCGGTACGTTTCTAATAATTAATGATAATGTTATAGATTAACAATTATATTAACACTTCTGTTTTTACACTACAGCGTAATCCTCAACAACCTTGGGGACCTGGCTTACCAGCACTTAGGCTGAGCGTTAGTATATTTTAATATTTTCTTGATAGAGGTAATTTTATATGTATCCAGATATATTAAGAAATTATATTTTTACAGACGTCTGATAGAGAACGAAGCAAGGATATAAGTCCACAATATACTAATCCTCCAAACTCTATTCGACAAATAGCCCCTACTTCTGCATCAACTTCTAGCACAGGTAAAGATTTGTTTTTACATGTTTAAAATGGTTATTAGAAGTTATATAACTAGTATTTTATTTATAGCAGGTGGGCCTAAAAATGCTGATCTTTCTGAACAGAAATCAGAAATGATTTTGGCAACTCAACCTGAACCTGGAAGCAGCAAGAAAGGTAATTATTTATATATTAAGATCATTGTTTATTGTGAAATACATGTTTAAATATTTTTTATCTGTACTTATAGGTACGTCAGGGGAGCATGTTATTCTGACTGCTAATTATATTAAACTAATGGATCATACTAAATGGTGTTTATATCAGTACCGGGTTGATTTTTCTCCACAAGAAGATCGTACCTACGTTAGAAAATTATTTCTTAAGGAACATAAAATGACTATAGGAGCGTAAGTTATAACATAAATAATAGTTTTGTAATAGTAAATCGTGTTATTACAAATATGATTCATATAGGTACATTTTCGATGGAAGTATTATGTATACTGCTCATCGGCTACTTCCCAAAGCTATGGAATTTTCCACAACCAGGAATTCAGACAACGTGAGAGTTCTCATAACCATTAAGGTATAATTGAAATGTGTATTCTGATTTAATTTCATGGCTTTAAATTTTGTTTGGTTGTTTCATATTTAAATATGTCTTTATTTAAATTGCAGCTTGTGTGCCAATTAGGAATGGGTGATTTTCAATACATCCATTTCTTTAATGTTCTGTTAAGAATGTGTTACCACAGATTAAAATTGCAACTAGTTGGACGTGACTTTTACGATGCAAATGCAAAAGTATGTATACGCTTATGCCATTTGTTGTTTTAGGAGAACATTTTTCTCCCTTATTTCTATTACTTCATTTTTGTATAACTTCATCTTTTTTTTGATAGATTAATATGTGGGAACACAAACTGGAATTGTGGCCAGGATACAGAACATCAATTAGACAACATGAGTCATCGATTATGATGTGTGCTGAAGTCACACATAAAGTAATGAGAAAGGATACGGTCTTGGATATTCTGAGAGATTGTCATAGAGCTAATAATCGTTATTTACAAGAAGATTTCGAAAAGCGAGTAATTGGTGGCGTTGTATTAACCGAGTACAACAACAAAACTTATAGAATTGATAGCGTTGATTGGGATCAATCACCAAAAACAAAGTTTAAAAGACGCAATGGTGATGAAATTTCTTTTATGCAGTATTACGTGGAAAAATATCAAATTAAGATTAGAGATCAAACCCAACCAATGTTGGTTCACAGAGCCAAGAAGAAAGACGTTCGAGCTGGTCATTCAGAATTGTGTGCTCTTGTTCCAGAATTGTGCCGAACAACTGGTCTTACTGATAATATGCGAACTAATTTTGAACTTATGCGTGCTGTGGCCAACCATACTCGGGTTAATCCCGCTGCTCGTATTAAAAAACTAAATGAGTTCAGTAAACGTTTAAGAACCACAAAGGAATCCATGAACTCTTTGAAACAGTGGCAAATGGTGCTAGCTGATCCACTTATTCAGTTTGGTGGAAGGGTATTGAACACCGAAGACATTTACTTTGGAAAGAAGATGTATGTATACAATGAAAAAGCATGTCTTATTTTTTTAATAATGTATAGAGAATCGATATGATAAAATTCACCATCGTATCGTAGATTTATATGACTCTTACAACCTCTTTTAAACATGAGTCATCGCTTGACTCTTGTAATTTGACTATACCTGCTTTTTTTTACATGTGTACAAATTTTAATTTATTTCATTTTTTCAGTGTACAACTTAAGCAAGATGTTGATTGGACTAGAGATTTACAATCCAATTCAATGCTTCATATTGTTACCATTCCCAATTGGACAATTCTGGTTCCTCGCTGTAATCGGCGAGAAGCAAAAGATTTCGTAAAGATTTTACAGACTGCGTCAGAAAACATGAGCTTTATCATCTCCGAACCTAAATGGTATATAAATATTGACAAATAATTCTTAACAATATCATCAATTTGTTTACAGTTTTTAATTATATTATTTTTATAGGTATGAAATTCCTGATGATAGGAATTCCACTTATACCGAAGCTCTTGAACGTATCCTTGCAACTGGTGGTACTCAAAGTATTATTATGTGTGTTGTGCCAAATAATAGAAATGACAGGTCAAATAATTCATTTCAGTTTTTAATATAAAATTTGAACATTACATTTTTATGTATTCCATTTTAATTTTTAATTCAAACAGATATGCTGCTATCAAGAAAAAAACATGTGTAGATCGTGCTGTTGCAACTCAAGTAATCTTGGCTAAGAATCTTTCTTGTACAAAAAATGAATCACTAATTCGTGCAATAGCAGCTAAAGTGGCAATACAGATGAACTGTAAAATGGGTGGTTTTCCTTGGTCTGTTAAGATGCATATGAGTGTAAGTAAAGCCTTAAGCTGTTGCAAAATAAAGTAAAAAAAAACAGAAATAGATTTTTTTTTTGTATTTCAGAGATTAATGGTTATTGGTTTTGATGTCTGCCATGATACCTCAGACAAGAGCAGATCTTACGGAGCCTTAGTGGCTTCGTTAGATAGAGGATGTGGGAGATACTTTTCTACCGTCAGTCATCACTCTGAAGGAGAAGAACTTGCTAACCATATGGTTATCAACGTTACTAGTAATCGTTATTTTCTTATCAATATTATATTTAAATTCTGACAGAATATTTTCAATATTAATTGTTTTTGCAGAGGCCCTACATGCTTATAAAAGAGTTAATACGGTATTGCCATCCCATATTGTTTTCTACAGAGATGGTGTGGGTGATGGACAAATTCCTTATGTCCATGACACTGAAGTGTCGCCGATACGTAAACAAATTGACAAGATGTATAAGAATGAAAAACTTGAACCTGTAAAAATGGCTTACATTATCGTTAGCAAAAGGCTCAATACGAGAATTTTTACCCGGGAAGAAAGAAATCCACTTCCAGGAACAGTCGTCGATGATGTCATCACTCTTCCAGAGCGGTAGGAGACATATAAATGTTTACTTTCCTATAACAATTGAACTTAAGTGGATTATTGAAATATTTCACGAAAAAATCATTATTATTTTATTACAGATATGATTTCTTCCTTGTAAGTCAAACTGTTCGTCAAGGCACCGTTTCTCCAACTTCGTATAATATTATTAGCGACAATCTTGGTCTAGACCCTGATAAGATTCAGCGCCTAACTTACAAACTGACTCACCTCTACTTCAACTGGTCAGGTACGTGCAGAGTGCCTGCACCATGTCAGTATGCCCATAAATTAGCATTCCTTGTAGGGAAATATCTACACAGATCCCCACATGAAAACATAGAGCAGTCATTATACTTTCTTTAATTCGTAATGTTTATTGAATATTTTTTTAAATTTGACACCGAGCTTGTGTGTCAGGGAACTGCCATCAATTTTGCCAAAAGAAATTGAACCCTTATTCTTGAAATGCTGATTTATGAATATTTAAATTAGGAATGTGTTGGGAGTTATAGATCAATTTCTTAAAGGGTTGTTTTTTATTAACTTTTGACTAAGCAGGCTAACACTACAGTTTAGTGCATGAAAGTGGGCATAGATTTCGGCTCATTCCGAGTCTTAGAATACCAGGTTGTTCGAATGAATATATGTATTGTCCTGGTATTCTCCAATGAGTTTTAGTCTTATTTTAAAAGACAAAGATACTATTTACTTAAAGCAATATCATTTTCAAAAGTAAATACTTTTTCAATGTTATAAATAGTTTTTTTAAATTATATATCAATGGATAATAAATAAGGACGATTCAGCTATTCATGAATGAATTGACTATTTACTATTAAAAGAGTTAATAAAATTATACACAACCTTGTTATGAACTAGTATAAATACTATTCATTATAAAATATATAAAACTGTTGTGTAATAAAACTATAATTCATATTTCTTTATGAATAAATAAATAACAAATTAAAATTTTACTCAAATAATATCAACTTTGTATTTTTACACATTTTTATTTTAAATTTTATTATTTAAATATTTATAATAAAATCTGATGGTTTTTCAAATTCAAATTATTTGTTTCAACGTGTTCTAACAATTCCACCAAACGATTTTCGGTTTTTCTGGTGTAATGAATTTAGAAATACGTCATCTAAAAACGGGACGAATGGTTATTATGTATACCTTTATCTACTAAGTACTATTAAGTAACTAGATACATTTATCATATAAAATCATGGTATCTAAAAAATTTATTTTTGTTCAATTTGTATCTAGTGAATATTGTACTTTTCTTTAAAAAGTGTTTGTCCTGGCAATTTTTTCATTCGCTTAATTAATGATATACAAATTTACTTAACACTTTAAAATGCTAATATTGTGACATTTTTGTAAAACTGAATTTTGAAATATTATACTTTCTTTGCTGAAACAAATATATATAAACAGTAGTGTTTGAAAGAGAAAAGAGATCTGTTCTTTAGATAGATAGTGCAGAAAGAGTGGCGCAACAATTTATATTTCTACATCAGATTAAATTTGATCATAATCCGAAAAAAAGGCAGTTGTGAACTACATCTAAGCGCTGCTAGTACAGTTAAATTGGTAAGTGAAACTTTATTTTATTAATTAAAATACTGTACATAGTTTAAAAATTAATTCTATTATATATGGATCGGATTATCAAATTTAATTAGAAAACTTTAATATTGTAAAGAATTTAAGTCTGAATAATTGAATTTTGAATTTAGATTTTTATTATTTAAAATATTCTTATACAATAAAAAAAAAATATTTAAAAGGGTGAATATATTGTTTTACGGTATCTTTCCTAATTTGAACTCGATAATAAGATTAACTTATTAATTATGAATTTATAAAATAGTTTCGCTTTTATACTTTGAAATAGGATTTATATTTCATTATCTTATACGAGTCACTTCAAAGTCGCGTAATTCCTATATTGTCTATGATTTCTCTATAATATTTCAACTAAGTAATGTTGAAATATAAATCTAAATAAATGTAAAAAGAAATTACCGATGTCATAAGAATGCCTTCTTAATTATTAACAAAAATGTCGACGAAAAGCAAGGGGTTAATTGTTTAAAAAGTGGACAAAAGAATTACTTTGCTAAAAAATGTTTTTGTAAGATTTTAACACAATGAACAATGAAATGTCGAACTGGAAACAATTAATTTATTGTAGAATAAAATTAAAAGTAAAAATTGAGAATAAATAAATATAATCGTAAAAAGAATTTAAAAGCATTATTTTATATAACGTTAAGTAATTTTTCAGTAATAATAAGTATTGTTTCTTCTTCAATATATTGGATTAAACATCATCCAAAATTATTGCAACAAAATTGAGCTTTAGTAGTTTTTTGAACTGTTATATAATTATTTGTTATTTGTAACTGTTTTTGTTAAGAGTTTCATATTAGTAAACCATGCCTGGTCAAGGAAAAGGTAGAGGTCTTGGTCGTGGACATGGCAACCAAGTCACACCGGAAAGACAAAATAAACCTGGGCAGATACGTCCAGTACCACAGAATCAACCAACTTACAATCCTGGACAATCAGGAGGACCTCCACAACAGAAGGTTTGTATACATTCTCCATTCAAAAGCTTTTTCTTTTTATTTATTTAAATTTTCAAAAGTTAACAGATATTTCAAAGACAATTCAAAATTTTAGTGATTAGTGATTTTTTTAAAAGTTTGACCCTTTTAAAATTCTCTTATCATTTAATTTTAGGTTCTGATAGCCATCTTTATCAACATACAGTAAGTAAGTTTTATAAAAATTAAGAAACAAATAATTCGCAAACATATTGAGTTCTTTATTTTTATGAAATTTTCTTATTTAAAAAAAAATAGTTTTGGAATGCTGGACCATTTCCAAGTGATTATGCGCAAACTTAAAAATAATTTCACGTTGTAATGAGAACACATCCTCTTATCTATTGTACATTATCTTATAATTTCACTAATTTATATTTCATTACAGCGTGATCCAAAAAACCCATGGAAATTACCAACTGTGCCAGATGTAAGTATTTTTAAAATTTTAATTATTAATAAAGACACTGTTATAAATTTTTATTCTTACATAAAAAATTGCATCTTTATAGACTCCTGATAAAGAACGAAAAAAGGATTTCATTCCACAAGACAGCAAACCTTCACCTACTGTTGTCGCTTCTGTACAAACTCCAAATTCAGGTAAAAAAACATTTGTTCGTCAGACTCCTCAAAGCGCCGATCGAGATAGTAAGCGTGGTCCAAAAAATCAAAGCAGTGTAGAAATAACGACTTGCGTAACTAAGCCAAAAACAATGAATAGCAAGAAAGGTAATAATTAATATATATGTGCAATCAATATAATGAGAAACTTTTGTTTTAAATTTTTTTTATCTACTTACAGGTGTGTCGGGAACAAATGTTCGTCTGTGTGCTAATTATTTCGCAATAAAAAGTCATACCTCTTGGTGTTTGTATCAGTATAGAGTAGATTTTTCTCCAGAAGAAGATCGTACCTATGTTAGAAAAAGTTTTCTTAAAAACCATAAAGCGACTATTGGAGCGTAAGTTTTAACATTAAGAATATTTTTAAAATAGTTATGTAAATCATAATAATAAGTTCATAATTTTATAGTTATATATTCGACGGAACTGTTATGTATACTGCTCATCGATTACAACCTAGTGCTATGGAGTTTTCCTCAACCAGAAATTCAGATAATGTGCAAGTTCTCATAACTATTAAGGTATAGATTGAATTAATTTTGCAGTTTTTAATTTTAACTTTGATTTAATATTTAAATATGTCTTTACCAAAATTTCAGCTTGTGGGTCAGGTAGGAATGGGAGATCATCAGTATATACAATTTTTCAACATTTTGATGAGACAGTGTTATGATGGATTGCAATTACAATTAGTTGGTCGTGATTTTTACGATGCAAAAGCAAAGGTGCGTATGTGCTCAGTATTGTGTTGTATTGTATTGTTTATGCAATGTTTTTTCCGTTAGCAATTACATTCTTTTACATTAATTCTTCCATATAATAAAAATAATTTTATCTTCTTTTTACTGTTAATTCTGCATTTATATGTATCTTTAATGGGTTCCAACGTTTCTATTTCTTTCCTGCACATTCTGCATAACCTTTGACATTTCTCTCTTTTTTTCCAAACACCTGACGCTTTTCTCTTCATTTTCCATTCTAAATCTTACATTTCTCCTTTCCTCCTGTACTTATAATAAGTACATGTGTTTTGAAAGTATTTAAAAGTATTTAACGAATTTAATCATTTTTGTTGATAGATTTCTATTAACGAACATAAATTGGAATTGTGGCCTGGATATAAGACATCAATCAGGCAACATGAGTCATCTATTATGATGGTTGCTGAAATCACGCATAAAGTAATGCGAAGGGATACGGTCTTGGATGTTCTCACAGATTGCCATAAAGCTAATAGTCGTGATTTCCGACAAGAATTCGAAAAGCGAGTAATTGGTACCGTTGTATTAACTGATTACAACAACAAAACTTACAGAATCGACAGTGTTGATTGGGTTCAATCACCAAAAACAAAGTTTAAAAGACGCAAAGGTGACGAAATTTCTTTCACTCAGTATTACATGGAAAAATACAAAATTAAGATTAGAGATCAAAACCAACCGATGTTGGTACACAGGGCCAAAGAGAAAGACGTTCGAGCTGGTCAATCAGAATTGTGTGCTCTTGTCCCAGAATTGTGCAGAACAACTGGTCTTACTGATAATATGCGAAGTAATTTTCAACTTATGCGTGCTATGGCCAATTATACTAGGGTTAATCCTGATGCTCGTGTTCAAAAGCTAAACGACTTCAATAAACGTTTAAGAACCACAGAGGCATCAATGAAATCTTTGAAAGAGTGGCAAATGGAACTAGCTGATTCACTAGTTCAGTTTGGTGGAAGAGTATTGTTACCCGAAAAAATTCTACTTGGAAATCAGATGAAGTGTGTACATGCAATTTTCATTATATATGTACATAATTTTTAAATTTTAATTTGTTTCTTTTTTTCAGGCTGCAAATTAATCAAGATGCTGATTGGACTAGAGATTTACGAACCAATCCATTGCTTCAAATAATTGACATTCCTAATTGGACAGTTTTGGTTCCTCAGCGTAGTCGCAAAGAAACTAATGAATTCGTAAAGATTTTACAGAAGGCGTCAAGTAACATGAGGCTAACGATAGCTGATCCTAAATGGTACATACATATTAACGCCTAATTAATGGCAATATTATTAATTTGTTTACAATGATATTTTTAATTATATTATTTTTATAGGTATGAAATTCCTGATGACAGGAATTCAACTTATACCGAAGCTCTTGAACGTATCCTTGCAACTAATGGTAATCAAAGCATTATTATGTGTGTTGTGCCAAATAATAGAACAGACAGGTAAAATAATTTCTCTGTATTTAATATAAAATTAATAATTAGATTTTTCTGTTATTAATTTTAATTTTGAATTCAAACAGATATTCTGCTATCAAGAAAAAAAGTTGTGTAGATCGTGCTGTCGCTACCCAAATAGTCTTGGCCAAGAGTCTTACTGCTAAAAGCGTTATGTCAATTGCGACTAAAGTGGGAATTCAGATGAACTGTAAAGTAGGTGGTTCTCCTTGGTCTGTTGAGATACCCATTAACGTAAGATAAGTTTTTGTTTTATTTAAATTAATCATTAATTTAGTGGACTATGATTAAATATAGTGACAACAACTATAACTTCTTCTTTGTATTTTAGGGACTAATGGTTATTGGTTTCGATGTATGTCATGACACGTCAGACAAGAGCATGTCTTACGGAGCCTTAGTTGCTTCGTTAGATCAAGGACTTACAAAATACTTCTCTGCCGTCAGTCATCATCCCAAAGGAGAAGAACTTGCTAATGATATGGTTGTCAATGTTACCAGTAAATGTTACTTTCTTATCATATTACATTATAATATAGGATATTTCAATTTTCACGGAAAAACTTCAATAATATTTTTTTTGCAGGGGCTCTACATGCGTACAAAAGAGCTAATAAGATGTTGCCATCACGTATCATTTTCTACAGAGATGGGGTCGGCGATGGGCAGATCCCGTATGTCCATAATACTGAGGTGTCGATGGTACGTGAACATATTGACAAGATGTATGCGATGGAAGGGCTTGAAGCCGTTAGAATGGCTTACATTATCGTCAGCAAGAGAATAAACACAAGAATTTTCACCCTGCAAGGAAGAAATCCACTTCCAGGAACAGTCGTCGATGATGTTGTCACTCTTCCAGAGCGGTAGGACTCATAAATGTTTACGTTTGTTTATATAACAATATCTGTTGAACTTGGATTTTGTAAATATTTCACGAAAAATGCAATATTATTTTTTACAGATATGATTTCTTCCTTGTAAGTCAAACTGTTCGTCAAGGGACTGTTTCTCCAACTTCGTACAACGTTATTAGTGATAACCTTGGTTTGGATCCTGATAAGATTCAGCGCCTAACTTACAAACTGACTCACCTCTACTTCAACTGGTCAGGTACGTGCAGAGTGCCTGCACCATGTCAGTATGCCCATAAATTAGCATTCCTTGTAGGGCAATCCCTACACAGATCGCCAAATGTAAAGATAGAAAACTCATTATACTTCCTATAATTATTGTGTTATGAATTCATTTGCAGTTTTTTTTAATTTGCATTTTAAAGATGTAACAGTTTTATACTTTGTTTTCATCTTGACATTATCGGTAAAATATTATAAATATTATTTTACACGTTTATGATTATATACTATAAGTATATAAAGAAGATATTTATTTTTATTATTTGTTACATATCAAATATGTAATTGCTTAATTAATTTTTTTTATAGAGATTTTAAAACAATCTTTAAAATTTATCTCTGTGCTAAATTATATTCTTTTATCTTTTGTATGGAATTTTACTAAATATCGAATATTTTGCCACTGAATTTTTTTTTTATTTAACTGAAAATTTACACTCTATCAACCTAATCATATTGATTCCCAACAGACTTATTCCCATTACAAATATCAGTAGTTCAGTAACACAATTGAATATTTACGCGAAATAATTGTTATTTATTTTTTATAATTTGGTTGTGAGAAATTGTGATACTTTATATGTTGATTATAATAACGATGGTGAAATCTTTTATATGTTGTTTAATAACGGTGGAAAAATTCTTATTTTAATTAGTTAAAAGTTTTTAAACAAGGTGTTTTTTAAACTTAAATCTAGTCATATTTTTAATAGAGATGGTACGCCTGATAACAATTAATCAGTACTTCAAATTATATGAATATATCTGTCTTATATAATTAGATTACTCTCATTACTTTAGTCATTAGTACTGTAGGAACCAAGCAGAACCAAGGTACGAGTTAGCACGAAGCATAGTACGACTAGTAGTGTTTATATCAGTTTGATAGAATCTTAAAGGTTTGTTATAGTAGATTTATAATATATAAATGTATATATCAAACAAATAGCAATATTTCTGAATACCTCTAATCTTAAAAATATAATATTTAATAATTTAAATATTTAATTTTTAACATATTGTACTCATTTTCTTGATTTTTAATATTGTTTTTAAAAGCATTCATTTCAACAGAACACGTGTGAAAAATATTAAAACAGTTGATTTTCTAAGATTGTCTAAAAAAGAATGTAATTTACTAAACACTATTCTTTTTACAGTTTACCTATTATCCGCAATATTTATATAGTATGTACTATATATACGTTTTAAGTTTAGTAAACGATTGCATTTTTTTGTACTAAATTATTTTGAGCCAATATAATAAGTAAAAATTTATATTATATGTTAAATTTAATATAATATCTGCTAGAAGCTTTCTAAACTCTTGTTATATATATTTTACATAAAAAATCAGTAATCTAAGAGACTGTTAAAAAAAAAGTTTAAATTTTCTTACATTAAAAAAATCATTCTCTTTAAGTCAAGTTGCAGTACTTATAAAAGTTTTTAATTTTATATTTAACAAGGCTTTTATATACCATAAATAAAATTTAACCGGATTGAGTCAAAGGTTGAAATTATATTTTTCAACGACATTATTAAAATAATATAATATTTCTACTTTTAAATTAGTGAGTTTTTAAGTTGGAATACTATTTAGTTTCTATACTATATTTGATGGTTCAAGGGCATGACCTTTTGTCTTTGTTTAAATATTGTAAACAAAATCAATTGTTCATTTTGTGCAATTGTACAAGCAGCTACAAAAATAACAATTAAATACTAGTGTTTTATTAATTCAGTCTTCTATATATATTTTCATAATAATTTAAAGATATAATATTTTAATACATGTAAAAATAATATTTCAACTTTTGAATTATTTATTTTAAATTGTGTTAACATGTGAAAAAGTCAGTTACTTTTAACTGTATTGTTATGTATATGTTACATAAATATATAACAACCTATAAAAAAAATATTATTTTTACAATTACACAAATATAATTTTGCCTAATAAATTTAAATTCAACTTCCATTTAAGAACTTAAAAAAAAAATTAAAAAATAAAGTAAATAATTAAATTAAAATAATGAAGTAAGTTTTTTATTTTATCCACTGTAAACTAAATAAAATAATTATTAAAAACGGTTCGTCGTGAATATATATTATTTTTTAAATTCTCTTATTTTTTAATAAAACAGAAATTTGAAATGAAAATTTATTAAGCTTAGTAAAATTGAAATATTATGTAAATCTAATTAAAATTATTACATAAATATTTTTAGGCTTATAATATAATTGAATTAGGTGAGGGCAATTTTGTCTAGGAACAATTAATTTTTTTTTCGAAGAAATTGCTTTTCTTTAGCTCTCACACGATGAAAGAAAAAGGCCATTTCTTTCGGCGACACCAATAGTGACTGGATTCAATTGATATAAGAAGGTTAATCCTGCTTTGTATATTTATCTCGTTTTTACTTATTTTTGTTGCATAGCTTAAAGATAATAAAATATAACTTAGATTAACATTGCTAGGCTTTTTTTAAATAAAATATTACATAAATGTAAAGTGATATTCATTTGTGTTAAGCGGGATGTTTGAATCCAAATTATTATATTATAAACGTAACATCGCCAAGATATCAATATTTTAAAAATTAATTATTTTATTATTTATTGTAGCGATAATTAAAGGACCATGACTGATCCAGAGCGCAGAGGAAGGGGTCGAGGTTATGCACCAGATCCCCAAGATACTCTGAACCAGCAGTTTCGTCATGTTGGACACCCAGTTAGACTACCACAGGAGGTGCGCATAATAGCATTAATCAAGTAATGGTATAATATTTCTGTTTTTTTATTAATTATTTTTTTTGTTATAGATTCGAGATCAGAATTATAGAACTACAGCTGGTGATCATGGACTTCCATATAATGTAAGTTCAGTATTTTGTAATAAAAATAAATTACAACATTATTATTTTTTTGGTAAGCCTTATGGCTGAATTGATATCATTGATTTCCATTTTTTCTGTCACTCGGTTATGAATATTTTTATATTTTATTTCAGCGAAGTCCGCAACAACCTTACGCACCTGCTGTACCATCATCGTTGGCGAATGTGAGTATTTATATATATATATATATACGAGTATATATATAAAATAGTTTATGTAGCAGATACTTTTAGACGGAAATAATATATAGAAGCTATGTAACTTAGTGGGTTATTATACTACTTTAAAACAATTCATATCTTTTTGCAGAGGAATAAACAACAGTGGGCACCTGGACTAACTTCGACACTACCTAGAGTAAGTATTTTAGAAATATATTAAACGTAGATATTTTATCAAATAACTAAATTAATAAAATGTTATTTTGTAGGGTGGTAGAGGATCAATTTCACCCCGAGATGATCCTTTGATTTCAGCTGTACAAAATCTGAATTTATCTCTACCAGAATCTAGCTCTGGTAAATATCTCAATACTTATTCTGTTTGCAGGCAATACCTGAAATATTTGTTTTAAGGTAAATAAGTTATATTTATAAATTATTTTTTGAATAGCAAGTGAATATGCGTTTGCTGAAAGTGCTGGACGAGGTAGTATGCGGGGTCGAAAAATTGAAACTGGAGTATCATTACTAAGTAGGCCTCAATACGTAGGCAGTAAGAAAGGTAATATAAAATAAATACAATGCTTATTTATTAGTAATTATTTAAATTTGTTCTGATGTTTTCGTATCGAATTTGTAGGAGTTACAGGAACGCCAGTTCGCTTGCTTGCTAATTATTTTCCACTCAAGAGTCATACTTCATGGTGTCTGTATCAGTATAGAGTAGATTTTTCTCCAGAAGAGGATCGTACTCACGTCCGAAAAAGTTTTCTTAAAAACCATAGGCGGGCGATTGGAGCGTAAGCTAACTTAAGCAACAATTTAATTTATATATGTGTAACTGCAAATGTATAATGTTACAATAATATCTTTTTAGATATATATTTGACGGAACTGTTATGTATACTGCTCATCGATTACATCCTGATGCTTTGGAGTTCGCATCAACGAGGAATTCTGACAACATACAAGTCATCATTAACATTAAGGTATCATTAAATTTCAATAATTTTCAAAAATTATTAATGTCATTTTTCTTATTTTGTTTGATAACATGTTTTTAATAACATTGTAGCTGGTGGGTCAGTTAGGACATGGAGATCATCAATATATACAATTCTTTAACATCCTTATGCGTTTGTGTTATGATGGAATGAAACTTCAACTTCTAGGACGGGACTTTTATGATGCAGCGGCAAAGGTGCCTATATATTTAACTTATAAAAACTATGTTTTTAAATGTTACTATAAATATTTTATTTTCACCTTAGGTGTCTATTGAAAAATACAATTTGCAACTATGGCCTGGGTATAGGACATCAATTAGACAACATGAGAACACCATCATGATGTGTGCTGAGGTCACTCATAAAGTCACGAGAGATGAAACCCTGTTAAACATCCTGAACGAATGTTATAGAAACGACAGTCGTACTTTCCGGGAAGATTTCGAAAAGAAAGTTATTGGTTCGATTGTAATAACCATGTACAGTAATAAAACTTATAGAATCGACAGCGTCGATTGGGACCAATCACCAAGAAGCACATTCCAGAAGAGAACAGACAGTGTTTCCTTCGTCCAGTACTTTGCTGAAAAATACAACGTAATAATAACAGATAAAAATCAACCGATGTTGGTACATAGAGCTAAGGAAAAAGACATTCGAGCTGGTCAATCAGAATTGTGTGCTCTTGTGCCAGAATTGTGCCGACCAACTGGTCTTACTGACGTTATGCGTACTGATTTTAATCTCATGCGTGCTTTGGCGGAATACACTAGGATAAATCCTGATAAACGTATTCAGAAACTGCAAAAGTTCAATCATCGCTTAAAGAATACAAAGGAATCCATGGATATTTTGAAGGAATGGCAAATGGAACTAAGTGATAGCCTTGTCCAATTTGGAGGCAGAGTTTTATTGCCGGAAAAAATTGTACTTGGAAATCAGATGAAGTAATTAACTTGATGTCCTGTTTGTGTATACATTTATGTGTTTTATATAATTGTTTTATTTTTGAAGGATTGAAGTTAATAAGGATGTTGATTGGACCAGAGAATTGAGATGTAGCCCAATGCTTCATATTGTTAACATTCCGAATTGGACAGTTTTGGTTCCTCAGCGTAATCGCAAAGAAACAGTTGATTTCGTAAGAATTCTACAAAATGCGTCTGAGAGCATGAGGCTAACTGTCGCTGAACCTAAATGGTACTTAAAATTTTCTTTTATTACAAGTTGTATTAGTGAACGGTTTTTAATAACAATTTTGCAGGTTCCAAATTCCTGATGACAGAAATGCCACTTATTCTGAGGCTCTAGAACGCATCATTGCAACTGGTGGGCCCCAAAATATTATTATGTGTGTGGTACCTAATAATAGAAGCGATAGGTAAACTAACTGTTTTCTTTTTTTCATATCAAATTTAATCATTTTATGTGTTACTTTTTAATTTTGAATCTATAGATATTCCGCAATCAAGAAAAAAACGTGTGTAGATCGTACAGTAGCTACCCAGGTAATCTTAGCTAAGAATCTTAACAGTAAAGGTGTTATGTCAATTGCGACTAAAGTGGCAATCCAGATGAACTGCAAAGTAGGTGGTTCTCCTTGGTCTGTTGAGATACCCATTAGCGTAAGTATCTAACATTGATTTCATAAAATGAAATACTCAAATATTTCAAAGTTTTTTTTTTGCATTTTAGGGATTAATGGTTGTTGGTTTCGACGTCTGTCATGACACTTCAAACAAAAACATGTCTTATGGAGCTTTAGTTGCTTCATTAGATAAAGGTCTTACAAGATACTTCTCCTCCGTCAGTCACCATTCCAGGGGAGAAGAATTAGCTAATGATATGGTTCTCAACGTTACTAGTAAGTATATCTATTTTTTTTTTAATATTAAGAAATCATTTACTGCAATTATTGCAATATTATATTTTATTTTTTTTTGCAGAGGCAATTCATGCTTATAAAAGATGGAATAAGGCATTGCCACAGCGAATTGTTTTCTACAGAGATGGAGTAGGTGATGGCCAAATCCCATATGTACACAACACTGAGGTCTCGCTCATTCGTGAACATATTGACAGGATTTATACTGAAGAAAATGTGCAACAATGTAAAATAGCTTACATTATCGTTAGCAAGAGAATCAACACAAGAATCTTCACCCCGCAAGGAAGAAATCCACTTCCAGGAACAGTCGTCGATGATGTAATCACTCTTCCAGAGCGGTAGGACTCATAATTGTTTACTTTTATATAACAATATCTGTTGAACTTGTATTATATAAATTCACGAAAAATGCAATATTATTTTTTACAGATATGATTTCTTCCTTGTAAGTCAAACTGTTCGTCAAGGCACTGTTTCTCCAACTTCGTACAATGTTATTTACGACAATCTTGGTCTGGATCCTGATAAGATTCAGCGCTTAACTTATAAATTGACTCACCTGTACTTCAACTGGTCAGGTGCGTGCAGAGTGCCTGCACCATGCCAATATGCTCATAAGTTGGCATTCCTTGTTGGCCAATCTCTGCATAGATCGCCAAATAGTAGCATGGAGCAGTCGCTATACTTCCTTTAACTTGTGAATTAAGTCACTTAGAGATACGACTTTGGTTTTAAGAGATTTAACTTAGTTTTAGTTTGTTCAAGTTTTTTTTATCAATATAACTTTATCCTGATTTTATATAACATAAGTAATGTGATTCTAAATTTTCATTAATTTTTTATATAATAATATATTTATATATTAGATATTTTTAGTACCTTTAAAAAAATTTATTAGTTAACTAGTTATAACATTTTTATATAGAAATGAAGGATTCTATAAAAAATGAAAAAAGGCTGTGAATATAGTATATTTTGTTGAATATTTGTTAATTGTGACGAAATATTTCTAAGAATAATTTAATTTTTATTTGTACCTCAGATTAAAGTTAAGAGATTTAATTGAATAGTTTTAAAAGTGAAGACTGATCTGTGATCAAAATTATTTGTTAGTTTTTATAACTGACATAAAAAATGGGAAAACTGATATATTATTTAAAATACGATGTATTTTCAAGAAAAATAAATCGAATTAAACATAAATTATTCTTTTAATCTACTTTATGTGATTTTCCAGAGGTTTTAAGTTTTATTTTATCAATGACCCTATATCCAAGCATAAATAAAATATTGATTCTATTTAGTAGTATAGAACAGTATCATTTTGAACTAATTAGAATTATAAAGATGATTTAATATAAAGTAAATAAAAATCGTTATTTAGTTTTTTAGATTTTACAAAATATATTAATCTAATATAAAAGTAGTAAACATAGATTAAATAAAACAATACTTTTTCTTTAATTCAATGTATTTATTGTTAGGCAGAATGCTTTTGAATAATTCTGAGAACATCTTCAACATCATCCTTGGATCCTAAATAGATGGGGCAACGTTGATGTATGGATTCTGGGACGACATCCAAAATAGATTGAGTGCCGGAACTAGCTAGTCCACCAGCTTGTGTAAGAATGTAAGCCATAGGGATGCATTCATAGAGAAGACGTAACTATTTAAAAAAAAAGGTAAAATTAATGTTTATTAATAGATATTATGTGAAATTAAAATGAATAAAATGTTTACTTTTCCCTTGGGCGAAGCAGATGTTGCAGGATATATGAAGATTCCTCCATACTTAATTGTGCGGTGGACGTCTGCTACCATTGACCCCACATAACGCGCTCCGTAAGGCTTGCCCTGATTTGGATCTTTCTTCGACTGGACATACTCTGTGACTGCAGCATCCCAAAGGTGTGAATATCCTATATAACATATCGCATATTAATATTTTACATAATAGTTTAGTAGTATCTAATTATGTTTTCTGAATAATTGGAACATTATATAAAAACAACTTATCACCTTCATTGATGGAATAGATTTTTCCTCTATTTGGAACTCTCATATTGGGTTCAGTAAGGACAAATTCCCCGATGGAAGGATCGTACATAAATCCATTTACTCCGTTGCCCATGGCTAAGACGATCATGGTTGCCGAACCATACAAGGCATAACCTGCAGCAACCAAATCCTTTCCTGGTTGCAAAGCATCAGACACTTCCGGAGCACCTGCTGATTTCTTTCTGTAGAATACAATACATTTTAATATAACACTTATTTAATATTTCATATAAATATTTGCTCTGATTTAGTTATTCGCAAACTTAACTTACTTGTAAATTCCGAAAATGGATCCGATGGATACCAAACAATCAATATTAGAAGAGCCATCCAAGGGGTCGAAACATACGATATATTTTCCTTGCTTTTCTGTTTCAACCTGTAAGTTTAGAACACAGCTATAAATCTACCTGTTGATTACATTACTTCTACTAAAGTTAATGCCGTGATAAGTATACCTCAATAACATGATCGTTCTCTTCAGAAACTAGAAGACACGTTGTGTATGAAGATTGGAGCATATTTATGAATAGTTCATTGGAGAGGACGTCCAGTTTCTTGACCTCCTCGCCTTGAACATTGGTGTCTCCAGAGATTCCATGTCTGTAATTTGTACAGGAAAATTACATTTATATGTAAGTGTTACTAACATCTATTATAATTAGTTTAAACTTCCTTGAAATAGAAAATATGGATACATTTTTGAAAGATATAATAAGAGCTAGAACTGTTGCATATTAATAAGGCGTTTTAATATGTTGAAAATATGTATATATTATTGTATTTAAAAAATGGTGTAATTAAGGTTTTCATTACAGTGGTGATGATAGAGGGATGCTAGATTGATAAACACATTCATTTTTGATCTAATTTTATTTTTTAATTTACTGGTTTTAAAATCTTTATTAAGACGAACCGGAAATGTGAATTATCA
This sequence comes from Panorpa germanica, assembly GCA_963678705.1. NCBI lineage: Eukaryota > Metazoa > Arthropoda > Insecta > Mecoptera > Panorpidae > Panorpa > Panorpa germanica. Next base: position 7,496,351 of record OY783221.1, read on the forward strand.
TTGTTTTAAGAGTACAAAACATTGCGGTTAATGTTCAATGATAAGATTCTTTATTATTATTGTTATCTTTATTATCCCTTGCATCAGCATTAATAAATGTTAATGAAGCAATACTATATAGAATATATACATATTTCATTTAATTTAAAGTGCAAACTATGTACATATATAGGTACTAATTTATGCATATAGTATATTATATATACATATAGGAAGTAATCAAAATCTAGAAAGTGAAAGGTTTAATAACGTGGCATTTTTATTAGTATTGATTAAATAATACTAATGTCACTAAAATGTTATAAAACACATGAATATTAAAAAAGAATTGACCTTGTGAAGGTCATTTATATATGCCTAATATTATAATTTCTTATCGTCAGCAAACTCTAATTAAACAAGTGTTTTAAATTAAATAAAACACATGTAGAATTATAATAAATGCATAAATAATATTTGCATAAAGATATATTCAAATTTATTTGAATTTTGCATGTAACAGAAAATTTAACAGCAATACTTTTGAATACTTTTCTTATATCGGCCTTACAAATTATTGGGAATTAGATACATAGATATAGACATTAGATACATAGTTATACATGTAGTCTCTTACGCAAGTTTAATTTTAAATGTATATGCTACATAAATTTGACGTAAAAGTTACGTTTGCCTTTAAACAAGTAGATTCAATGGAATTCCGCGCTCAAATATATGTAAGGCACTGTAAAATAAATCAGTTTAAATATTTTACTTACAATTTAGCAATTCCAGCTTTTCGAACAGCAGAACTAACAGCCTTAATTGCAGTTTGTAAACAATTTAGAAGTTGCGATAAGTCCCCTGTTGCTGATGGATACTTTTTTTGTTCTGCCAACACGAACCGTGTCAACGTCATACAATTAGAATCAAATGCAGGACCACTTTGTGTCATGATGCTGATGAATATAAACTAAGATCTTAAATTTAAGAGTAACTAATTTATATTTTGAGGTTATGGTTCAATGCCACAAAGCACGAGAACAGACCACCGTCAGCGAAACACAGAAACACACAGAAAGAGAATGGAAATTATATAGATTAGGTGAATAGGGAGGCGGGAGGCGGTGGTCTTGACAAACTTGTTGTTTACTACGCATGCGGTTGTATACAAGTTGAATATCCTATGATGTATAACTTTGGCATCATAGTCACATAAAAATGTATATTTCTATTATCATATATTCTACTATTCTAGGAGTATGTTTATTTTTTTTATCGAGTATATGTTTGGTACAGAATTTTGTACGATGGTTCGGAAATGGCCGCGCCGACTTTTTGAAAATTGCCTACTTTGTAGAGAAAAAACTTGCAATTCAAAAATAGACCTTTTTGCGCTATACTAAGTTGAAATTTTGGATATGTATTCCCACACTAATTGTAAAAATATTTAGGAATTTAGTTATTTAAAACATGAAAATAAGGGGGGGTTGATAAATTTAACGGGCCCGATTGGTTTCAAAAAGAATCTGCTATATTTATTTATAAAATACTTCTTTTCAGGTTTGGAAATTCGAGAAGTCGAGACTCTTCGAGACTCTTCATAAATCTTTTAAAAGTTGTAAACCTTCATCTTAAAGGAAATATAAAGTTTATTACATTCGCTCTTTTGTTCCTGAAGTTTAGTTTTTCACTTATTCTCATTATACTTCATACAATAGCTTGTTTTATTGGAAGATTTAGCAGAAACTGACTTGGTTGTTGGAAAATCTAACATCAGAAGAGTCATTTACGTCGTTAGATTTTCCAACAACCAAGTCAGTTTCTGCTAAATCTTCCAATAAAACAAGCTATTGTATGAAGTATAATGAGAATAAGTGAAAAACTAAACTTCAGGAACAAAAGAGCGAATGTAATAAACTTTATATTTCCTTTAAGATGAAGGTTTACAACTTTTAAAAGATTTATGGAAACCTACAAAAGTGTACGCTTATATTTGTAAGCGTAAGGTTTATATTTCTTAGTTTTCTGAAACAAAAGAGCCAGACGATTTTGATAAAACAATCAAAACAATAAATTGTTTTAAATGTAAATACCAAAGTGTCAAATTAGAAATATGTAAATGCATAACATAGAGTTCTCCAGAGCCGTAGCTCTTAAAGTACTATAAGTGTATGTGAAATAAATAGTTTGTTATTGTTAATTGATGTAACATTAGAACCAATACAATTCTAAACCATTAAGTGTACTTTCCTATTGTTTGCAGTGAATATGATTCCTCAATAAGAAATAGTTTCGATTAAAGAAAATAAAATAGAATTAATAATAAACAATAGCTTCAATTACCATTTTAAAATAAATGTTTTGGAATCGTCAGTATATATATAACATATTTGAATTTAGTTGGAGAATTAAATTTAGATATTAAAGAGAGAGAGAGGGTCTACAAGATTTACTTTTAAAACTTTAACATTTTGAAAATATTTAAATAAGTATATAATAGTTAAGAAATAACATGTAATATATTAATAATACTTATGAAAATAAATATGTTCTAAAAAACTTTACTTCTTTCATTTTTTATATTAAAACGATGATAACAATATACTTTTTGTTGAGTAAATGGTTTAGCAATATAAAACTTTTATCATTTTCAACAATTCATTACACTAACAACTAAACAATGCAATTAAAACTCCTTTTCAGCGCCTGATTAACTAGCAACTATAATAAGAGTATATATGTTTGCATACTGATCAGGCTTGTAATTTATTAACTAATAGTGCCATCTATAACAATGATGACTAACTATTTCGGTTATACCTCTGCTTCATAGATGGCATACTATGTTTATTTTTTTGCTAAACAATTACTTTTAGAAAAATAATAAATCTGCCAACTAATTAATAGAGATTTTATATTATAAATCAATTAAAAACATTTAAATAGCTGTTAAATATCTATCGTTAAAAACATTTAAAGATATATGTCCTTCTTTTATTCATCCAACCGTCATCTCAGCCGTTGATCTCAAGAAATGCAGAAAATACTATTGTAAAAATTAAAAATTCAACATATACTTTTACAAGAGTATAAATCCTTCATACATCTCAAGAAATTATAGTTTCATTTTTGTTGAAATTTAAAATATAATATTTTTATCATATTTAACATCTTCCATACCAAAAAGTGCAGAAAACATTTGCTAATATTTACTCAAAATATAACTTTTTCATCCATTTTTTAAGTTCTCCATTCGAAAGAATACCTTCTCAACATTAAAAAGTAAAATTAATAAATCCATTTCTTTATTTTTCTTTATCGAAAGAAGACTATAATCTTGTTAAAAATGATGAAAAGGTTCAATTTTAGATTTTAAAAAATCATAAATTTTATATTTTTTTCCTTACGAAAGAAGACTATAATCTTGTTAAACTCCTTTATATTTATTAAATAAATGTATTTATTAAATAAATAATTTATATATAGTATAATAAATTTAATAAATTGAAAATAATTTCAGGAGCAAAATTAATATAACATAAATACACGATAGACTTTTTGTTTTCTTTGTAAGGATTTTTAGATTTTATGCGACTTTTTTAAAATTCATGGACTTTTTTTCTAACAAAAAATTTACGTTTCTTTGATATTTTTTGATGCAGTTATGTTCGTTATGCTTTCAAATATAGAACTGGGTCATTACATTTTAAATATCTACGATTTTCTGGCATTTATGCTATTTTTTATAAATACACTATACGTTTTAAAGCGCCTGATCCTCAAGCTAACACTATAACACTTTTATGGACATTTTTTTTTAAACATAAATTTAAGTTTCTTTGATATTTTTTAATGCAGCGATGTTCGTTATGATTTAAAATAAGGAACTGTGTCATTACATTTTAAGTATCTACGATTTTCTGGAATTTATGCGACCTTTTATAAATTCATGGACTTTCTTTTTAGAAAAAAAATTTGCGTTTCTTTGATATTTTTTGATGGAGTTATGTTCGTTATGATTTAAAATAAGGAACTGTGTCATTACATTTGAAATATCTACGATTTTCTGGAATTTATGCGACCTTTTATAAATTCATGGACTTTTTTTTCTAAAAAAAATATTTGCGTTTCTTTGATATTTTTTGATGCAGTTATGTTCGTTATGATTTAAAATAAGGAACTGCGTCATTACATTTTAAATATCTACGATTTTCTGGAATTTATGCGACCTTTTATAAATTCATGGACTTTTTTTTCTAAAAAAAAATTTGCGTTTCTTTGATATTTTTTGATGCAGTTATGTTGGTTATGATTTAAAATAAGGAACTACGTCATTACATTTTAAATATCTACGATTTTCTGGAAATTATGCGACCTTTTATAAATTCATGGACTTTTTTTTCTAAAAAAAAATTTGCGTTTCTTTGATATTTTTTGATGCAGTTATGTTGGTTATGATTTAAAATAAGGAACTGCTTCATTACATTTTAAATATCTACGATTTTCTGGAATTTATGCGACCTTTTATAAATTCATGGACTTTTTTTTCTAAATAAAAAATTTGCGTTTCTTTGATATTTTTTGATGCAGCGATGTTCGTTATGATTTAAAATAAGAAACTGCGTCATTACATTTGAAATATCTACGATTTTCTGGAATTTATGCGACCTTTTATAAATTCATGGACTTTTTTTTCTAAATAAAAAATTTGCGTTTCTTTGATATTTTTTGATGCAGTTATGTTCGTTATGATTTAAAATAAGGAACTGCGTTATTACATTTGAAATATCTACGATTTTCTGGAATTTATGCGACCTTTTATAAATTCATGGACTTTTTTTTCTAAATAAAAAATTTGCGTTTCTTTGATATTTTTTGATGCAGTTATGTTCGTTATGATTTAAAATAAGAAACTGCGTCATTACATTTTAAATATCTGCGCGAATATTTGTGAATTTCTGGTTTTTAAGCAAACAATCATGAAGTCAAAATTCCAATTTTAAAACGTGGATTATTCGAAAACTGTAAGAGATAATTAAAAATGGATTTTAAATTTGAAATCAGCATAAAAAACTACGTTAGAAAACATGTACCGCATGTCAAAATAAAAAATTAGTTTTTTTGAAAAAGTAAGAAGGCTATACTCTTCTTACTTTTTCAAAAAAACTAATTTTTTATTTTGACATGCGGTACATGTTTTCTAACGTAGTTTTTTATGCTGATTTCAAATTTAAAATCCATTTTTAATTATCTCTTACAGTTTTCGAATAATCCACGTTTTAAAATTGGAATTTTGACTTCATGATTGTTTGCTTAAAAACCAGAAATTCACAAATATTCGCGCAGATATTTAAAATGTAATGACGCAGTTCCTTATTTTAAATCATAACGAATATAACTGCATCAAAAAATATCAAAGAAACGCAAATTTTTTTTCTAAAAAAAAGTCCATGAATTTATAAAAGGTCGCATAAATTCCAGAAAATCGTGGATATTTCAAATGTAATGACGCAGTTCCTTATTTTAAATCATAACGAACATAACTGCATCAAAAAATATCAAAGAAACGCAAATTTTTTTTCTAAAAAAAAAGTCCATGAATTTATAAAAGGTCGCATAAATTCCAGAAAATCGTAGATATTTAAAATGTAAGGACGCAGTTCCTTATTTTAAATCATAACGAACATAACTGCATAAAAAAATATCAAAGAAACGCAAATTTTTTTTTTAGAAAAAAAAGTCCATGAATTTATAAAAGGTCGCATAAATTCCAGAAAATCGTAGATATTTAAAATGTAATGAAGCAGTTCCTTATTTTAAATCATAACGGACATAACTGCATCAAAAAATATCAAAGAAACGCAAATTTTTTTTTTAGAAAAAAAAGTTTATGAATTTATAAAAGGTCGCATAAATTCCAGAAAATCGTAGATATTTCAAATGTAATGACGCAGTTTCTTATTTTAAAGCATAACGAACATAACTGCATCAAAAAATATCAAAGAAACGCAAATATTTTTTTTAGAAAAAAAAGTCCATGAATTTATAAAAGGTCGCATAAATTCCAGAAAATCGTAGATATTTCAAATGTAATGACGCAGTTCCTTATTTTAAATCATAACGAACATTGCTGCATTAAAAAATATCAAAGAAACTTAAATTTATGTTTAAAAAAAAATGTCCATAAAAGTGTTATAGTGTTAGCTTGAGGATCAGGCGCTTTAAAACGTGTAGTGTATTTATAAAAAATAGCATAAATGCCAGAAAATCGTAGATATTCAAAATGTAATGACCCAGTTCTATATTTGAAAGCATAACGAACATAACTGCATCAAAAAATATCAAAAAAACGTAAATTTTTTGTTAGAAAAAAAGTCCATGAATTTTAAAAAAGTCGCATAAAATCTAAAAATCCTTACAAAGAAAACAAAAAGCTATCGTGTATTTATGTTGTATTAATTTTGCTCCTGAAATTATTTTCAATTTATTAAATTTATTATACTATATATAAATTATTTATTTAATAAATATAAAGGAGTTTAAAGATTTCTTTTTATTAATTTGTGTTAAGTGAAAGTGAGGCTATAATTATGAATGACAGGTCTCATGAGAAAGACTATAATCTTGTTAAAAATGATGAAATGGTTCAATTTTAGATTTTAAAAAATCATAAATTTTATATTTTTTTCCTTACGAAAGAAGACTATAATCTTGTTAAAAATGATGAAAAGATTCAAATTTAGATTTGAAAAAATCATAAATTTTATATTTTTTTCCTTACGAAAGAAGACTATAATCTTGTTAAAAATGATGAAAAGATTCAATTTTAGATTTGAAAAAATCATAAATTTTAAATATTTGTCTTATAAATAACTTTAGGAAATGCATTGAGTAATGTACATGAGTTTTTAAAAAAGGGACTTAAAAATATATAAAAATAAAAGTACTTGAAATGTATTTTACTTCTTTTATTATATTATTATTACTATTATTTACATAATGTTAACTAACATTTTAAAATACAGAAAAGAATATATTAAAGGAAAGAGCAAAAATTTAAAAATATGCAACTTTAACAAAAATGGATATTTTTGAATAAAGGAGATGTTAGTAAAAACAGAATAAATATTATAAAATAAAATATAGGGATCGTTGCAGTGGTAGTATACTAATCAGGTGCTAGCAATTACTGCCATCTCTTTATACAATTTTGAACTAATTAATTTTATTCTATTGGTTTACAGATGGCGCTTGGTTCAAAGCTTTGATAATTACTTCTCTTAATTATAATTTATTAATTATTTTTCAGGTTCTATTTACTGTATAGAGACACTGCACGTTATATGCAAACAGATTAATTTAGCTGCGAAGAATTTTAGGAAATTACAATAAAACTCAATCATTTTTTTCGTGTTTTAATTATTGAAAACATGATAAGCTTAGGAACAATTATGCGATTTGACAATTGATGGGGTTTTTATAAATACATTTCATAAGTAACATAATATTAAATTCGGAGGAGCAATATTGTTGAACAAATGTAAATATGTATACATGTATATAATAGAAGTAATAGCAGATACAATTTCAAAATAAGACATTAATAAAATAGTAATGGATTCTTGAGGTATCCATGTTGCAATAATTATTTTTTACATTATTGTTTGGTCTATTGTTTTGATTTATTTTGATCCGTGTAAAAATAAAACCATTTATTAGACTATTTCGTGGTATTTTGCTAATGTTATGTTCCCTGCATATTGACGCAATTAAAAAATAAACAATTATAATTATTTAATTAATTATGATAATATTATTATATCTTACAACAATTATACGATTGTTTTTTTTTATATATATGTTGAACTATTTACAAATTCTTTACTCTGGAAATAGACATTAATTTTTGTAATTGCATGTGTACAATATGTATTTTAAAGTTTTAATATATAACATTAAAAATATTTTTGTTTTTCTACATCAAATTTCTTTTCTGTTTGCTATTCTATGTTAATTTATCTTTATTTTAAATTATATTCAAAAACTAATTTCTGTACAAGCTTCAGACTTGAAGATCAAACTAGCGATATAAAAAGTGGTGGTAAGTAGTAGCCTATTCTAAAAATATATCCAAAATTTAATTGAGTATCTACTTGTATTTAAAGTACATTTAATTAGTTATTGAATATACACTTATCGCGAAAATAAGGTAAAGATATGATAAACTTTATTCTCGTACAAAGATTAGAATATAATTCGGGTTTGATTCTTTGCTAACAAATTCACAATGGCGTTTATTCTATTAACTATTTTAAAAATAAATAAGTTTCGCAAAATATGTACATTTAATATTTAGATATAATTTAATATCAAATTTAGAAATAATATATCTGAAACTTAGTTGATAGTTAATAGAACAACACGCAAAAATGGTGGAAACTCAATGCTCAATTCATATTTTAAAATATACACAACCAATATTTATAGAAACTAAATAACAACATATATAATTACATTGCATTAAACAGACACAAAGATTTAACTACTTAGTTTTAGTTTGTGTAATGATAAATAAACGTTGTGATATAGTCAACTGTGCAATTTGAGTTTTGAGCAACATTTTAAACAGAATATGCAACTACAATGCGACGTCCAACATTTATGTTCCATTTGTGGGAAGAGGTTAACGTTTAACGTAACACACCGGTTTGCTTTGTCGGTACTACGTATTCACTGACGCAGTACAAATAAAAAAGTAATATAAATCTACGTCAAGTTATAAATTAAAATGTTGGATGCCGCACTGATTTGGGGGGCGTATTAAGTTGACTTACTTTAAAATAATTTCATAAAAAATGTTGTGTGTATAAATCTAATAAAGATTGAAATAATGTGATATAAATAGAACCGTTTTTTTAGAATCCATATACAACAATTACTAAATTATATTCTATTTAAAAGTGCAAATTTAACTAGCCAATCTAAAGAAACGGTTTTACTTAGTTTTACAGAAAAATATGAATTTCTAAAATTACATTTCATATATAAACTAATATGTTATTTCTACTTAATATATAAAATTACTTTCTCGTATTTTTTTAAATATGAAAAATACTTTTATAAAAAATAAAGAGAACTGGGAAATATTAGTAACTAATTTTGGTTGCCTATATTTTATTTAGATATTAGTTTAGGTGTCTATATTTTAGGCTTGGAGTTCATTAGTAAATGAATGTTAGTGATTTATAATTACTTGAATTAAAGTAATTTTATAAATTAATAAATAAAGTATTCATTGTTTTTATAAAAACATAATTCTAGCCGTTTTTCTTGTGTAATAATATTAATTAACATGTTATTTCTATAACAGCTACGATAATTTTATCCATTTCGAATTTCATATTTAAATATTTAGAAATTACTAATCTATATTAATAAAATATAACTAGTTATACATAGTCCAGACATTTATGAAGCTTAGTTTAATGTGTCAATAGTACCTCTTCTTAGTTCATAACTTAATAATAGCTACCGTCGTTATGATTTCACTTGCTAGCCACTCGATTTTATATTTATTTAGTACAAGTTTTTGATTATTGTAAATTAAACCAAACTTTTATAATTATTTCTAATCTAAAGGGTTTTATCTAACAATTTATCACATTTGTTTAATATATAACTTTAGTCTTAATAACGTTGAACAAAACTATAAAACTAAATTTAAAAAAAAAACTTTATTTAATTTTTTAAGTAGATGATTTAAAGTTTCCTTTTATATCGCTTCACATGTGATAGTTTGTCTTTGAACTTTCTTTTATGTTTTTAATATATAACTTCATAAACCGTTGCCTTTTTATCACCAGATCCTGTTACGATGTATTTGTCATCTGCAGAAATATCGCAACTCAATACTGAAGAAGATTCCTTCGACTGAAACATTAATTTAGGAATGTTACATATTCTCTATTCGTTTGATATAAATTTGTAGTGTGTACATACCTGGAATATGCTTGCTCCATAGGGTGTTCGCCAAGCGTTCAACAAATTGTCTTTACCTGTAGAAACGAACCACTTCCCGCAAGTAGCGAAGCGGAGTGACAACACACAAGATTCATGGAGGTGCAACTGATATTTGTCTGGTTTCGCTGCGTGCAGAACTTCAACGTTACTATTTTCCATTCCTACAGCCAGCCATTCTCCTGTAAAGAACATAAATAAGTCTAGGTCTATCCTAAGCCTTACTAACACTACAAATGGTAAATAAAAGCTATACCTGTCGGACAATATCCTAACGAGAATATTTGAGAACTAAAATCATGTTGCTGAAGTTGGCGACCTTCGCGAAGGTCCCATGATCGAACCGTATTATCAAGACCACCAGTCCATAACTTCGTTCCATCCGCACTAATGTCGATACAAGAAGCGCCGTCAGTATGTCCTGCAGATAATTTAAAATAATATTTATAAAATAATCAAATACGTCAAATAAAATAAGAATATTTGGTGTAATTAAGTGTACCTTGGAACTGACGAACAAGAGTTTGATTATGTAGATCCCAAACTGCAATATTTCCATCACTGCAACAACTGAAACACACTTTCGAGTCGGGACTTATTGCTAAGGCATAACATGCAGGCGCACTGGATGTAAGCTCAGCTTTAATTCTTGGTGTTGGACTTGCAAGATCCCAGATTGATAAATTAGAGGCTTCTCCTCCAACAATTAAAGTTCTACCATCAGGTAACAATTTTACAGATCGGATATAGTTATCTCGTTGCTAAAAAATAAAAGAAAAACAATTATAAAACTAACACTGCTGTAAACATTTCACTTTAGTATTACGCTTCCTTGCTGAAACCAATTAAGCAACCTTCAAATCTTAAAAGTTGATAATACTAAATATAACTCACTGTACGCACCAGACAGTCCAATTGGCTGACAGGGCTTTTAGACCCTGGTTGAGAGATGTCCCATACTTTAACACATCCTTTTCCTCCAGTGTAAACATATTTTGTTGGATTTGAGATTGTAACAGCACAAACAACTTCACCATGTGAGAGAGTGTTGATTTGTCGAGCGTGACGTGGAATGCCAGGAGCGATTAAAGCATCTGGCGGAAAGGGCACCGGTTGCATTTGTCCATCAGCACTTACGTGAAATGAATAGGCCCTAAATCAATAAAATTATGTTAAACTTATAAAAATAATATGCGCCTAAACAATCGGCAACTAAAATAACATAATATTTATATTAACTTACGGTTTTCCACCTGGTATAGAACCCAGTCCTGCTGGTCCTAACGGTGCACGCATTTGTGAATGAGGATCATACCCTACTTGTAGTGGAGGCCGGGGATAGTTATTTAAAGCGGGTGGTAAGTTATTATGAAGAGCACCTGCAGCACCATATGCAGCTTGAAGATCATGTGGTCCAGCACCTAAAACACATAATTTTAAATAAAGATGCACACCCTTATAAATAATAACAATAATATGTTAATGTTAAGGAAGAGAATTTTGCTAAAACATTTACTTCTAAAGCATTAATTTTTGCAGTCCTATTTTAGTTACTCATGACCAAAATTATTAAAGTAATATTTTACCATTCATTCCAGCCAAATAGTGTGGATATCCTGCTCCACCTAGAGGTGGAGGTTTGACTACAGGTTTCAGTCCTGATCCACCAGGGCCTCCTGCAGATCCTCCTGAAGCCCCACTTGTGGGTGTTATAGATTTGGAGATCGGCGTCGTGGGTTTTTCTCCATCTAATTTCTTTGTTGAAGGTGTTGATGCATTACTTGATGTTCCAGATCTGTTTTAAAAATATAGTTGTTATGAAAAATATAATTTCATACGATATTTAAACTACTAAAAGCCGATCTTTCAATACTCAATAGAATTTGAGATATAGCATAACTGAAGCTTGAGAAATAAAATTATTAATGAAGTTAATAAACTTCAGTTGACTGTCAATTGAAAATCAATTCTAAGTAGTATCATGTAGGGATTGAAATGATGAGAATAATGTCAATAGCAGAGATATTATCCATTGAGTAACTTCATAATAAAATAACAGTTACAGATTGGAGTTGCGTAGTAAAAACTGTGAAAAAATTGTCACTTAGATTTTGAGGTTATGTATTTAAAGAAATTGACATACATAATTCTAATAAAAGGAAATAATTATTAATCAATTTGTTTTGATTCTTACCTTGGAGAGTGAGGTCCGACGTGTTCTTTCTTTGGTTGCAGTTTATCCAGACCATTTTCTCTGGGACTAGCAGTTCCATTATGAGGTGATGGAGATACTGGATCTTCTGATGCATCATCTACGACCAGATCTTGATCACTTTTCTCACCATCACTTTGCTGAAATTAAATAAAAAATATAAAAGATTACTATGTTTCATCGATATGCTTGTAGAAATTGTAAAGGCCTAAATTACAAATGGTCATAAGGCATAAAAACGTATTGTCTCATTTAAAAGACCCTGTATTACCCATTTCTTAATGTTAGTTTGCCCTGGGGTAGTATATTGTAATCTAAAATGACATGTTTTAATTACATCATTTTAATTATTAATTTGAACTGATTTGTCACATGCAAAGTGGATCTAATGGTATTTAATTGTTTTACCAAATGATGGTTAAATCGTTTATCCATTTTATTATAATAATTAAAGAAACAATGAAAATCGGTGACCGGAACAGTACACCAGAGTACGGAACATTTAATGTTTTATATTATTCATAAAAATATTTATGTTTACTACTTGTATTAAAAGGCTGTTATTTCCATATTGGTGTTTAATGTTTATCGAATCAAGACTAATCAAATTTATGGTACATTTATCAGAAATTGTATATTTTGTGCTCCGCTTGATATTCATATGCTGTACGATTATTTCAGTCTTAATCTATATAAATATTATATACAGTTAATAGAAAATATTAATGTGACGTTTGACGTTACATCAATTTTTGAGGTTAAGGTAGTTCACTAGTAAAACCACAAAAAAATTAAATATGAAGTTAATATAAATGTTGATTTGGAGTGATGGGAGATTTTACTAATTAAAGTATAAAAAAGATATCTTTTATACTTTTATTTTATGCTTCTGTAATAAATTAACATTCGACTTTTTCGAACACACTTTTCTGTATTTATGTCATTTTTGACAGATGGTTTTTAGAGCTATGTTTACAACGGCGCAACGCAAGCGGAATAATTCTTTAACAAATTCGGCCCCTCATTGTTCGACCTATGCACAGAACCATGCTTCTACGTACCTTAAATAGTCTATTAACATTTCTTTAATAAATAATTTTGAATTCATTATACATTCATTCACGTTAACCTCACTTTTTCCCATTTCAGCTCGGCTGCCACTGCCATTCTCATCGACTGAATTTTACAACAGATTTCGCTACGCATAATAAATGTTGATGCTATTATTACTAATGTTTCGTTTATTATTTATTGCTTAGATATAAACAATAAAACTAAATTACTAATACACAATAACAATATTAAATTGTTTTATAGTTAACGATATATCGATATTAAAACAACAAAAAATTGTTACTTTATGACTTTGTGTTAATAGTTATTGAATTGATTTTGCTGTAATCGTGAGAGGAGACGAAATTTGTGCGCACTATAGTGGTGTGGGGAATAAGAAACATGGATGATTATTATTATTTTAGATAATCCAAAGAAATATCTTTTGAACAAAGAAAATAAACATTATAGCTTGCTATAATTCCATCATGGTGCACTTCCATCACGCACAATTATCACGATAAATTGCCGATTCTTTTGTATTATTTCTAGTGCCAATACTTTGACAGATAGTCAGAGTTTTTGAGGTTATAATATCATCGCATTTTTGGTTGCGAGTCTGAGATTTGACCGGGATAGAAAGTTTACTATAAAAAAGTAACATTATTGGGAGCGATAAAATGTTAACCTACCTAATCTCAATGTGAACGAAGAGTTAGTTGTTGCTAACGACTCAACCACCATGTCGAAGGTAAAACTAATATCGGAAATCACCCGACGTTAAATAAAATAATCGAAACATCGATGTATCTATCGATTGCATCACAAATTTAATAGTTGGTGTTACCCAATGCATTGTATTCATATGCAAGTACTACTGAGCGCTATTTATGAGCAAGCATTCAGTGTTGCTACTTTATTTGCATATCAGAAATGTATAATAAATATTATAATTGGATTCATATGAAATAAACATTTTGTTCATCAAGTTTGTTAATTGTAATTTTATTTAAATGCCTATTATTTTAATAGTAAAATTTAATATTCGTATTAAAAATAGAAAATATTAAAAGTTCATTGTAACTTATTTTAATGTTGATAGAATATTAAAAGCCGTAAGATTATTTTATTTTATATTTTATTTATTGATTTTTATTTTATTATAAAACACTGTGTGAACAGTTGTAAAATGCATGTATCTTAGTTAGAAATATGTAATTATTTAGTTTATATATGAACATATCTACTCCCTGGACCCCCTCTCCCCATACTACTAATCGTAGCTTTTATATAAGTTAATTGTTCAAAATTTTGAACTTCATAACTTTTTTCAAACACAATAACAAGCGCGTTGTAGCTTCAGGAATGATTCTTTTACGGTGATTTATTCTAATTTTAATTAGTAGTAGATATTAGGAATATATTTTAAATTCCTTATTATAAAAGGAGGTAAAACCAAAGTAACACTGCGTAAAATATCTAACTAGTGAATGAAATATCGTTAATAATTCTGCAGGTATTAAAAATGTAATATTTTCTAATCAAAATAAATAAAAGAACATAACAACATGCATGAAATGAAATATTTAAACTGTTAACATGCTCTTAGCATTAAATCAGACGGAACGAATCATAAAAAGTCATGAAATTGCCAATTGAAATGTACTTATCCGTGAATTCTAACAAAAATATTTCCCACAGAGAGGTGTTGCGAATATTGTTAACAAAACAAACAAAATAATAATACCATACACGAGGGGTTGCATATATAGTATAGTATATATGAGTACCTAGGTAGCACAGTCTATTTACAGAGTAAAATGAACAGAAATGTTCACGTTTGATGCGAATAGTGCGGATCTGTGGACGATAACCTTAAGATCACGAGATTTTTTTGTTTTTATTATAGTTACCGTAATATTCCAGGTAGAAATTGTCTTGCAGTGCAACTTTCACTTGTCGCAAGCTAATTCCAAGGTTCATTTTCTATGTCTCATAAAGAAATTGTGTTGCATTGTATGTTTCACAATTGCCACTTTACCACAAGTTAATTTCAAGGTTTATTTTCTATCTCTCATAGAAAAATTGTGTTGTATTGCATGTTTCATATTAGTTAGCTTGCCACATGTTAATTAATAATTCCAAGATTATTTACTATTTCTAATATTGAAGTTGTCTTGCATTGCAAAAGTAACACTTGCTATCGGTCGCACTTATTAGCTTACTACAAGCTAATTAAATTATTTAATTTGATTAGCATTTTCCATCAGTGTTTAAAGAATTTTTGAATCAACTGTACCAGAACCGTCGTTTATTTTATTCTTGTTACCAAATCATATTGCATCAAACATGCATCTAACGCATTTTAAACAAAGTAATGGAAAATTCATGGTGGTATAAGTCACATATAATAAAAATCGTCTGCGGATAAAATACAAACAAAGAATTTAAGCGGCTGACCACTCTACACCTAACCTCCTGCCCCACCCCTTCTAAGACTGTGTTAAGTTTTATCCCCGTGTAATACAAAACATATCCTTACGATAATTTTGTTTATATATTTATTTCATGTAAAACATATGTGACAGATTCGTCACAACAATGCGTAGCGAATTATTAAATCATGTTTCATATTAGATATAAATAAATAGCAACAAAACTAAACATGTGAGACCATTCGAACTTACATAAAACAGGGATTGGTAACCTGAAGGTGAAGTGCTATACGACGGTCGACTATTTCTATAATACTACACACAAAGAATAAATATCTCACGTAAACTTTTTTTCTTTAAAGTTGGCATTACCTGGAATAAATATTATTTTTAAATTCAATATTGTATAACAAAATGTCAAGTGCTATGGATATTAGTATTAAAATAATGCCGCCATAATGCACAAACAATAATAAAAAGTTTATATTACAAAACTAAATAACCTTATCAAAACGCAATATCATAATTTTACAGATAATGATTATAAAACATGTAATTTTATGCATTCAAGAATTAAATATAATATAAATTCAAATTACACTTTTGTAGTCCCACGCTACCGTAAAAAATTATATCCTTGTAATAAATTAAACTATATTTGCACCATCTGGTGGTGTAAATTTGTACTAGATTAATGTTAAAAAATTTATAGGTTATGTATGCCATCTAGGTTCACAACCGTTAACTGACACCATTGTTACTGGCCGCATGATTTTGTTATTGCCTATTCTCACGTATTTTAATATTATGTATTATATTTATATATATTTTAATAGAAATATATAAACTGGATCATAAAAAATCAAATAAAGGTTTATATTACATTAAAGTATCAAAGAATAAATTGAATGATTCTGAGTTTACACGCAATAAACTTTCTATTTTTAGGCTCAGACATCTTTAAAAAGAAATCGTATGAAAACTGTTACCAGCCATCCTCTTACGACTTTTAACTTTATAGCTAAAAAAGTCTACGATTCAGGGTCGTAATCAAGAAAAGCTCAACTTGATTATAAAGCACACCGAAACGAATGATTAACAGTTTGTTCTGCAAGTGTACGGAATTATTAATATAGAGATATGAATTCCATGTATTAACAATGCAATTTGATTTATAAAGGGTGATCACAAAGTCTGTTATATTACTAACTGGTAGAATTCATTTAAAATTAGGATTGAAGGGTGCTTGTCTTGTTATATGTTTTGATATTGGTGAGTAGACTGGCCTAAGGGGTGATTGAATAGCGCTATAAGGGTCTTTGTGATATTACCATAAGCGTCGGGAGAATAATACGTAAATATTACCAAATTTATATATTTAAGGTAATTCAAAACCACTTTGCAAAATTTAATAAAATTTAATATGGTATTAATTATCGAGAACGGTTCTACAAATTAAAAAAAACCTGATACATTGTGGACGAATAAAATAAAAAAGATTTAAAAATGTTTGACCAGTTAGTAAGAAAGATATAAAATTGATATTTTCTTATAACAAAATACACATAGTGAGCTGTTGTCTTGCTTTGTGCACGTTACCACCCAGTAAACATTTTGAAGTCACTTTGACATCATATTGAAGATGCGTATGATTTTTTTTGTCATGAAAGAGTTAATTTACAGTTCAGTTTATCACAGTCGTTCATATGAAATGTCTATTTCATCGGCTACAAATGGCGAAACCGCTCTATCTGTCGGAATATAAATGAAAATAAAGTTGATGCGAACTATAATAGTCACAAAACAGAACACTTCACCAAACTGTTGACTGGGCATTCGATACTAAACAACAGTGATTGCGATGCAGTGGACAGCATTGCCATATTTCTTGACAGTGACATTGTATTTAGTCTGTATATGCCGATAATTCAGTTAATTACTGAGACATCTCTGAATATTGGATTTTGAGATAACAACAACGACAAACATACAAGCATTATAGCGGTATTCGACAAATTTATCTGCATTATAATTGTGTTTGGTTGCATTTATAAGTTATCAGAGTATTGAATCAGATAAAGCGTACAATTTCGAGTTCGATATTACAGTAAGAAGAGTTGTACTTAATATCCACCTATACTTTTGATTACTATTGTCACTAGCAAATTACCTTAAATCAGAATTTATGTCAATTTTAAATCTTATAAAAAATGATGAAATTTACTTTTCGAAGAATTAAACCAACCGTTTAGTTTTAACTCCATCTATCCGGATTTTACTGAAACTTTGCCAGCGCTGGTAACATGACTATACCAATACTCATAAATTAAAACGTTCATTTGCCTATTGTAGTTTATAACAGTGAACTATTCAAAATACAATAACAATTATGTTCTAATTGAAATATTAAATGAAGGTATTGAATCATAGAACCGATATATTTATACTAATACATACTTGTATATAATAATGTATTTTACAACGATAATTAGGCATTATGCAGTATTATGCCTTGTAGTCAATGTGTGTTTACTTTTGTGTCGGTATGTGTGTAGTTAAATGAACAATATATTGATATTCGCTTTGATAACGAGGCTGTTTTGTCGGTGGCTTGATTCATATGTTGGTAGAATTGAGATCTATTCAAAACCGTATACCATACATAGAATATATGTAATTATAATAATATACAAACCACGAACTTTACTAAATTATATTATCTGTTTAATAATAATATTTCTATTGTTAATTTTGTAGATATTTGTGGTTGAATTAGGTTTAGTTCAAATAAACAAGGTGTAGTTTGTGTTTGTTTGTTAATATGAGCTTTTTCAAAAGCTTTTTATCATTAGTGGTGGAAACGCCGGATACTTCACTATTTATTAAAAAATTAAAAGGATGTTGTATTATTATAGTATTATTGCATACTACAGAAAAATAATATGTAAATTGAAAAGATAAACTAATTTGGAAATTACTAAAAAATCAATCTGTGTTAATTAAAAATAAAATGCTGTTAAGCGGTTGGAACGATATGGCTAATTCCAACTAATTCCTTTTTTAAAATGTTCGTAATAGACATAATGTTTTTATGGAAACAAAAATTTAAAAATTGAAAGTGAAAGTGTTTTCTTTTTGATATTTTTGCTATGTGCGCAAATGTCGTTTGACAGGTGATTGTAAAATTGTAATTCAAGCAAATAGTGACGAAAAATTGATTCAGCTCTATTTTCAGTTCAATTGTCAAAATTGTTTATTTAAATTTGGACAGGACAACGTCTATCGGGTCAGCTAGTACTTGTATTGATATATGTAAAAATATTCGTGGTATACAATATTCATGGTTACTTATATTTAAGTTTTATCTAACATAAAAAAGCTGTAGGTTAATATAATGTAAATTTACATAACAAAAGATATCTTTCGATATAAATTTACATTTTCATTTTTACAAATATTGTTACATATTAAATTAATATATTAGTACAGATTTCTAATGCCCTATGTATTTATTTGAAGAAAATGTAAAAGAATTATATTAAAATTCGGTAAATATTAAAAGCAAAAAATACAAATACATAAATAATACAAATATTATAATTACAAACAACTAAAAAATTGATTACGATTATATTATGTTTATAAAAATGATCTAACATTTGTAAACCGCTTTGAAAGGTCAACTTTTATCTAAAAAATTATTGATTGTGAGCTTCTTAAAACAATTAAAAATAGATACTAAGAGTTACATGAATATTTTTTTTCCTTTCATGATAGATCTGGTCTGTCTACTTCGTTTTCAATATACATGTCCAGTAGGACATCTTTCTAACGATTCCCTTGACCATTTGTCATGGTGACGATATGTCTGACACCTGCACTTAACATTTTCACGTTTCGGTGCATCCTAATAGGATGATCTGGTTACATTCGTACCCACGTCATGTTGGCGGAAGGTGACGCTTCCACACCTTCCGTTCCAAGCTACATGTTACTCAGCTCAACGTTTCGAAATGTTAATATCATTCAGTCTAATGTTACAGTTACATGTATCGTAGATTAGGATGTACTCGTAGCACAATAAGGCTTCGCTTAGTTAACAAAACTACTGGACATGGGTGATATAATCCATTAGACAACGTTTACATAGGAATTAGAAATTGAAACTTGTAGAAAATATTTGAAACATTATAGAGTTTCAATATTATTTGGAATATATCAACTTCCAGTTCCCCTTTGCTTCAGTACGTAGGTAATGGGCTTGTGTCCTCATTTTTTAGTGGTCGATTTTTCAATTGTTATTTGAAATTGATGATAATAAATGTGTATTGGGGTGTCTTTTTTTACTTGATTATTTGACTACCAACAGCTTTCAAACTCAATATTTAGATATTTAATAAAATAGACACGCCAATACACATTTATTAACATCAATTTCAATCAACAATTGAAAAATCGATCACTAAAAAATGAGGACACAAGCCCATTGAAAAGTGGCAGGACAAGTGGACTAATTCTGATAAAGGTAGAGAATTCTATAAAATACAACCAGTACTGAATCATAGGCCGTGGTTTTCCAAACTAGAATGGACAAGAATATTAATGACAATATCCTCAAGGCTAAGAATGAATCATACTGGAGCTCCGAAACATCTAGCAAGAAACAAAATCATTTCCAATACTAAGTGCGAATATGGAGAAGAGTAGTCAGATCCTGATCACATTCTGTGACAATGTAAAAATACAGCAAAAGCAAGAAATGGACGGTGCTGCAGACTTCGATAACGCTTCCTGTTAACACCGCCTTTTTGAATGCGACACCGAAATTTCTTGTTGTCGGGATATAAAGTTAAAAAAAAAGTAGAACATTATTACGGGCGATAAAAGGCTACGTGCCTAGGAAGTTCGAGAAATCATAACTAAAAAAATTTGTATATTAGATAACATTATTTACGTAATAGATAACTGTTGTTATATTAGAGAAACGTTATATAAACGTAACGTAAGAATTCTATATCGCTTATTAAACAAACATTTAAAAAAGTAATTAATCAAGGGTATGCGTAATCCTATAACGTATATTTTAATTGATTTCAGATTTGTGATTCATGTATGTAAATACATAAAACGAAAAGAAAACATAAATACATAGTTTGTGAAATCAGTTAATTGAATGCGTGAACAGAACTCGTTTGGCGGTACCGCACCTCTGCAAAGCGCATAGTCAGGCAACCACACTCCCAAGGGGTTTCGCCGTGTTATAAGAAACAGTCTGCAGTGTACAGCAAATCTTAAGAGAATGAGATCTTAAAGCAATATAAATTGCAATTAGTTTTGGAGAGTACAAATGCTGCAAGTAGTTGCACGATGTCTGCATAGTGTACGGATGGCAACCAGTCGAGAGAAACCGATGGAGAGTTAGACCACGGGCTCATGGAAATGAAACTGATCTTCACCTATGTATCACTAGGTATTATATAGAGTGTATCTTGTACTAAAGAGTGATAAAGAGTAATAAATGGAAGAGATCAGAGAGTTAATGTAAGACAAGGTGCACACTAGAAAGTCTATTTATCAGTATGCACCTGGTTAGGACAGTATCCTCGCTAAACACAAATTATGGATGTTACCATGTATTCATATAACATTTTACTTTAGAGATCTAAATAATGATATTTTATTATCATTTAATCCTTAAAGCGAAATTTATAGAAATTATTATCTTTAAAACAGTCTACTTAAGAAGTTAGTAGGCAAAAAAGTAGATTTACTTTTAAAAAAGGAAAGTAAAATAGGAACATTGGAACTAGGCAATGCATTACAATGCTATACTATACTACAATGGATTGCGTTGCAGTGGACACTGTTGCCATATTCCTATTTGCATCAGATTGATTGTATTTAGTCTGTATGTGGTGCTCTTCCAGTTAATTAGTGACACACGACAACGATATAGACAAACATACAAGCATTACAGAGGTTTTCGGCAATTTTATCTGCATTATAATTTTGTTTGGTTGCATTTATGAGTTATCTGCATATTGAATCAGATAGCGGATACAATTTTACATATAATTGCAAACTTACTAATGAACTGAGTATTATAAACTAATGTATTAAGTACAGCCTTCTAAAATATTGAAATAATATCCTGTATGGTTTGGTTTCACGTGACAAGTAACTTTAAAATAGAGAAAGAAAATACAGATTAAAAAAGTTACAGTTGTTAAAATAGAGTTTGTGATAAGTTATACTGGGTAGAAAGGAATCAAAGATTTTAGAGAAAAGTCATTAGAGGACACGATCTAGCTTTGTACATCCGTTATAGACTTCACACTATTTGTAAACAGCCTATTCCCACTTCTGACGAGTATATTTCTTAGATTGGGAAATATGAAAATGTACATAGCTTTATTTTTTGAGACTACAGGATCTTCAATAGCTATCATCCGCACTAGAGGTAGCCAGAGAGGTAACAGTAACATTTATTATGTAATTTAATGTATTTTTAACATTGTCTTAACATTTTAAATAAAACGATTATTTCATGATGAAACTGTAGCATTTTTAATTTGTATTAATTCGAATAACTGTTCATGTAATTTCGATGAAATAGTAACGTTAGTAAATTAAAAAATATGAGTCGCTCAGAAGCCAACGGGGTTAAGTCCATCATTACGTAATGGGGTTAAAGCTATTAAAAGGTTTACATATTCCTTTTATATTCCTTTGAGCACAGCCTTCTAAAATATTGAAATAATATCCTTTATGGTTTGGTTTTATCCCATTGTTTATGAGACAAGTAACTTTAAAATAGAGAGAGAAAATAGATTAAAAAAATTACAGTAGATAAAATAGAGCTTGTGACAAAGTTATATTGATTAGAAAGGAATCGGAGATTTTGCAGAAAGGTCACGATCTAGCTTTGTACATCCGTTATAGTCAATAGTAGTGTAGCTTCTGAATATGGTTATGTTCTCCAATGTATTAAAAACATTAAATTTCTCAACTTTTGTTTGCATTTAACCGCATTGGCTTCTGGGCGTTTCAAATACAACTCTAAATATATAAGTACTTATTCGGTAAATTTACCATTTAAATTTTATGACGATATTTTAATTGAAATTTATTTCATCAATAAAACAATGATCGAATTGTTCTCTTTATTTTCCAGCTTATTGTTAATTATAAGTAAAATAACGGCAATAAACATAAAACGTATCCCTCTCCTCTGCTACCGCCCCGTTCTTTAAGTTATCGATTGATTTATTTGATTTATTTATGGTTTTTATGACTATTATTTTGTTTTATAGTTACCAGACCAATTTAACAACTCGTACTGACCAACCCACGTGATTGTTTGATTTAATTATACACTCGTATTTTATTTTTGAAAATTCTGAATTCTGAATATACAGACAAATATGAATAATCTTCAAGTAGTGACCATTTTGCAATATCTTAGATTCTTTTCAATCTACACGCTAAACATAAAAAGAATTACCTTTTACATACCATTTTTTATGTTAATGTAATGCAAGTTTATATGATAAAAGTAATATGTTGACATAAATTTACATTTTGTTACGTTAGAAAAGTTTTTATGCAAGATTATATGTTAATTGTTATTTATAAAATTAATATATTAGTAAAAGATCTTAAATGTTCTTTATTCATACTGGCTGATTTTAAAGGATTCCACTCTGTCAGTATAAAATAAGTTATTAATATACAAACAGATCCTTAAACCAGTGTGGACTTATAGTATCCAATAAGAGCAAATATGGATTAGAATAGTTTTAAGTTTAATATACTGGCAAAAAGAATTGATGCAAACCTCTAATAATCAATTAAAGGAAATAAAACCATAAGTTTTTTATTGGAATATATCTAACCACTAGGAGAGAATATTCATGAAATCACTGATGCTGTGTCCTCATTTTTTACTGGTCGATTTTTTAATTGTTGATTGAAATTGATGTTAATAAATGTGTATTGGCGTGTCTATTTTATTAAATATCTAAATGTTGACAGAGATATAGTAATTAAAAATTTGAATTGTAGTTTTAGCGCTGGAAACGGTCGGCCATATTTGTATGACGTGAAATGCATTTTAACGTCAGTTATTTGTTGAGTAGATCAGTGCTGTGGTAATTTTTTGTAGCTGTGCTTCGATGAGAAACTAAAGAAAAGCATATAGCTCATTAACAAGTTATAAAAGGAAAACGATGGGCGAATATGACCTAGTAGTTAAATTCGCAGTAAAATTATAAAGAAAGAGTTTCTTTCGAAGCCATGAAAATTCAATTACAATTTTTCTAAGAATACAATGTTTCCGAATATGTAGTCTTAGCTGTAAAAGCTTACTACTGGTATTTCAAATTGAGTGTAACACTTACTTTGGGTTATAAATATAATAATTAATCTTTTGTGACAAATTGTTCTAAATGAAATCCTTATCATTTAAGTAATAGCATGCTTAAGAAATGTACATGCTTATTAAATTAACAATTATGCTTAATGTCGCGTCTCACAATAAATATTACATTTGTATAACGTATATTTTATGGAAATGCATTACGCTAATGAATTTTCAGCAGTTAACAATTTTACTAGTGGTACTGTGTTAGCGGCAACGGCAGCGGCACAGGCGAAGCTATAAGCATGAGTAATATAATGTGAAGCATAGCGAGCTGCTGTAATTAAATAAAAAATTGAATGAATTTATAACGTGAGTTGTATAAAGTGTTAATTGAAATTTCTTGGTCAATTAACGCTTTGTTGCTGACTTTATTACTGTATTTCTAATTAACAAATTAATGTCATAGAAAAACTTATAAGATGCTCTACTACACAAATGGAAAATAGATGTTTTCATTGATATGTGTGGTAGATGGTGAAACCTCATTCGCACTCACTGTTTTCATATTTAATTTACCGTTTTTATTTAATATTGTAATCTAGATTTCAGGTTTTCGTTTAAGCATTCCTTTTTACATTTGTGTTTTAATTTAAGTTTAGTTAATTTAGTTGGTGCATATGCATCGTTAGTAATATAAATTTTGATAGTTCGACAAAATTGTATGTGAAATAATTAAAATTGCAATTTTCAATAACAATTAGTAATAGAAATTGTTTTCTCTTGCATATTTTTCAAAAACTGAATTAAACTTCTTTTAAAAGTAAACCCTACTACCTTTTGACAGCTTGTTACATTTTTGAGGTTATAATATAATATAGTTTTTCTTAATTTAATATTTTTAATTTAAAACATAATTTGAGGTTTTAAAAAAAGTAAGAAAACTTAAAAAATATATTAAATTAAAAATGGTACTGTGAATGACTACCCGTATTTCCATATGCTAAACAATTTAAATGAAATACAAAATACTAAATTAAATTAAAACAGTAAGTTGTAATGATACTTTACACTGTGTTGTTTCTACGCTGAACATGTGAGTCAAATATTGGAAGATTGACATGGCAAGTTTCCTGCTAAACAGTGGAACGAAAGTTTGATATGAATTTATTGAATTGAATTTATTTTATTAATTTTATGATGTTATTAACACTGACACTGTTTAACAAAAACTTTCAAGTAAATAAAGAAACTTTCAAGTATAAAACCTTCCATTGTTGGACGATTCTTGCAGCAGTGCATGACATGTGGATCAAATGTGTAATAGGGATAGAAAAAATATTTTTGACGCGGGTCAACAGCCCGAACTTCTTCCAACATGAACGGTGGACACATGAAATTGGACACTCTTAATTCCAACATCGGCCACACGATGCGTCCAACCAAGGAACAAGTCGACGAATATCTGTATTTGCATTGCAAAATACATTAAACTTTGGTTAATGGAACAAGAAAATGTTGAGTAAGAAATATGATATTAAAAATGATGAAGTCAAATGATTACAAAATACTACAACTAATATAAATCACATATTCCTACGACAAAAGAATATAAACCAAATAAAACCTGTAAAGCGAACCTATTGTACAGATTTCTTCCAAGATACGTTTATTTCCTCACAATTGGCTGAAAGCATCGTGTTAACGGCCTCTAAATATCTTATTCAGCTGTTAATAATATTCGCGGTGCTTAATCCGCAGAAGGCAAACCTTCGCAATTCATATTTTTTATTCCATTTATAAAAATATAACACAATGTATATATATATATATATATATATATATATATATATATATATATATATATATATATATATATATATATATATATATATATATATATATATATTCTCTTTGTTATGTTATATGGAGTTTAAATTTATTATCTTAATTTTTTTTATTTTATGTGCTATTTATTTAAATTATAACGTACATTCTACCCGATTATCCACTTCATTTTCACGCTAGCTGATTCAGATGTTAATGAAGATAACTGCAATAGCAACTTAGCGAAAATTGTGAAATATACTAGTGAAATAAAATGATTGTGGAATATTTATCTTTATGTAAAGTTTACTTATTTATAATTATAAGTGTTTACTTCGTTTCTTTACTGTTGTAATAAGATCCCAGTATTTAAATCTATTATTTTGTGAATAACATAATAAAGACTTACATGTCCGAGATCTTTTTCTTCCTTTTTTAATTTCTTGTGCTCTGGCTCGTGGGGACTACGTGGTCTGTATTTTTCACGTTCTCCAGGAGATATTGAATTCCTCTGCAATTATAGAAAACATCAAATTAGGGAAAATTTATATCAGTAGTACTAAATGTAAAATAATGGCATGTGTCAACTTATTGGTGAAAGGAATATCATTATAAAATAATATAAGGTTCATTTTACAATAACGCTAGTTTCAATTCAGAAACATGGATGTATCTTTACATTTGTATAATATTGTACTTTATTCTAGGGTCTTATTTTATAACACATCATGGCACTATTGACAAATCCATTTGATTTTTAAATAGTATCAACGTTCAAATGATATGTGTCAAAATTTCATGATATTCCGACCAAGAATTTACGAGTTACAATAGTTTTAATGACGGTACTTTTGTAATTTTCAAAACAATAGAAAAATCTGAATTTCATGTATTGAGAAAGCGTTGATTTATAATGGGAAAAAATATAACACTTGTCAAACCATTGCTTTGCTTGACCGGTAGTAGAAAGCCTAAATTTTATATAGGATCTTTCAACAAGAGCGGATATTTCAATGGTTTTTCAATAAGAGGTGTTATTTTAAATCAACAAAAAAACGAAAGATTTTCGTAAAAAGTGGTGATATTTTTATTTTAATCTAAAGAACAAACTCCGAGGTTAGTAATGGCATACAATATTTGCCAAATTTTACCGCAATGATAGTTGTAAATTGACAGTTAAAAAATGGTGCGATTTTAAATGGCTCTTATTGAAAGACCCATACACGTTGTTTAGTGTTCTTAACAAAATATTGCAATGTTTATTCTCGAAATTTCCGATTTCCTAAAATGACATAAGCCTGTGTGCACTGAGATCTTGGACAAATTTGGCACGTGGACGTGTGTTAACTACATATTGTAATTTTATATATAAAATCCGTGAATTACAGAAGCCTTTTTCTTCAGTCGCGAAAGAATTTAATAAGCTATTGTAAAGCCGAAAAACAGACAACAATGTTTGCAAAACCGTGACGCAAATGACAAAAGAAACAAAGCTATTACATTCGCTGTAGTAGAAGTGGTAACGTTATAATTATTGCACAAGTACACCGACTGTACGCCGTAATGTAACTACCATCGTTTAGCACGCATCAGCGCATAAAACTTGGCTATGTTCTTGTTGTTCTCTTGTTCACTATTCTTCTGTTGTTCATTTTTCAGTTCACCGTTTTGTATTTCAACTATACTCGTACAACATAACTACATTTACTTTATGAGTGAACTATTTTATTACTGTATATAAAACAATGTTATTTTATAATTTATAACAATATATAAACGTACATTAATAAAGACCCTGTTGACTGTTAAATGTAACCCCCTGAAGCATTGTTGCAGCCACAGTGATAAAACACAACCATTTTAATGTAACATGCGCTTGTTCTGCCATCTATATATAACATAAATGAACTAAACCATGAACATAGCTTTTTCCAATAAAGTTAAAATAAAAAAAAATAAAGTTTTAAATCGATGCGTGACAGTAAATTATTTATGCTTTTTTTAAATAAAGAGCTTTTATCAGTTTTGCTGATATAAAGAGTTTAAATATATCGTAGTTGACTAGCGATAATCGTAGGCAAAAGTATAATCGGATATTAAATACAAACGCTTACGTAGACTTTATATAGGTTAGTATTTTGTTTGTATTTGATACTGTACTTAATAAATATAAGCTTTTATAAACATCTACAGACTAAATATCATCATATCGCTCATAAATATGGCAACGTTGTCTAGTGAAAAGCAACCACTGTAGTCTAGTACCTGCGCAAAGCATGACTACATGCTACGTTGCCAAATTGCCATACGTATTCCCACTACGCGTTCACTGCTTTATATTTTTTTTACAAACAGGTTAAATAATAATCTAAAAACAATGAAAACTCTCATAGTTTATATTTCTGCAATATATTAACGTTTAAAAGAACCGTTCGTGATGCTTCCTGCATGTTAAAAATGTGCTGCACAGCTGATCAAAACACTTGAAATTTTGCATTTAAATTAATAACACTTATATTAATATTTTCTTTAAATTTTATCAAATTCTGTAGAAGATTGGTTTATTTACTGGTGAACTGTTTTAACATGGAAGTTTATTTTCAATTTTAAAATGTATATATCGCCATCTATATTACAAATCTTAAACTATCTTTTCATGAAATTTATCAGAAAGGTTATGGAAATAAAAATACTTTTTCAACTCGTTTGAAAATAAAGAAATTTACATTATTTTAGCAGATTTTTGCTCTGAAAATAATAAAGATATATCTAAGCTATTATTCATTCCACACACATCTATTATTAAAGCTTTAGAGATGAAGCTTAGAATAAAACTGTATAGTAAAGAGGTAGTTTTAAGGAGTAATTCTATTTAAAACAAAATTGTAAACCAGTGAAAAAAGTAATGTTAGATAATAAATATTACATTAAATATTCATTTGTTAAAGATCAATGAAAAACTGATAAAATATTTAATACTTTCTTTATCAACATAGCCAAAAATCTTTAGAATACCCCCTTAAACATATTTTCCTTCTTTTCACCAAGTGTTTTCTAGTTTTATGACAGCATTTAGTACCTCCTGGTGCTACGACGTTAGGTGGTGTGATACAACGACCACACTGACGCAATTGCCAGCGTTTATAGGTGTTCATTAGGAATTTAACGCACCTATATCACCTACAACATGCACGCTCGTAAAGTAAAAGCACTAGCTACCCCTTATAACACCCCCAACACTAAACTCATATGGTTACTTGAGGTGGTGATGTCAGAGAAGATCAACATCTTGCTCCAGGGTTCCAACAAAATATATCTGAGAGTATGAGTTGAGCAAACCGATATTTTGTTTAAATGCTAATTGGTAAATGTTTTTATGTAAGTTGTTTTAAAGTGACACGTATAAAATAACGTATAAAAACTGGATGAAATATATTGTACGCTGTGTAACACTAGTGACGTTAATCAAACGATAGTTATATGATAAACACGGTGTGTAGTTTGAGCGGTGAACTCTACGGTAGATGAAAATGCGAAGGTAAATGTTTTCGGTGTAGCGTATAAATTGTGACTTATGTGCCGGTGTGGTTACTCAAGTATTATACGTTTCCAACGGGTTATGAACGAATAAAAAGAAATGAAACTTCGCTATTTAAGATAGAGGGAGATGGCAATATATTAGCGGGACAATTACAAGTACAGCTGTTAAATTTAACACAAAAATAAACAAAAACTTGTAATCATAAATACGAATATAATTAAGAACGAAATTAATGATGCATTAAGCTTTATTCCCACTCACTGTTTTGATATTTAATTTAGCGTTTTTATTTAATATTGTAATCTAGTTTTCAGGTTTTCGTTTATGCATTCCTTTTCACATTTGTGTTTTAATTTAAGTTTAGTTAATTTAGTTGGTACGTATGCATCGTTAGTAATATAGATTTTGACAGTTCGACAAAATTGTATGTGAAATAATTAAAATTGCTATTTTTAATAACAATTAATTGTTAATTCGTAATTACTAATAGAAATTGTTTTCACTTCTATGTTTTTCAAAAACTGACATTTTCAAAACTTTTTTTAAAAGTAAATCCTACTGCATTTTGACAGATTGTCACATTTTGGTTATAATATAATATAGTTTTTCTTAATTTAAGACATTGGATCTTGTAAGGTTCTGAAAAAAGTAAGAAAACTTAAAAAATATATTAAATTAAAAATGGTACTTTGAATTAAATACAAAATTTAATTAAAGCAGTGAATGGAAATGATACTTAAAATATATAAAGTGTTTAAAAGAATTACATAAGATTACTAAATACGGTCGTGGGGTCTAATTCTTCTTCTATATTATCAGGAATTAGGCCGAATTTTTTTATTAAAGGTACCCAACGATTATTATCATTTGACCACCACTGGATTAGAACAGTGTATATTACTATAGTCTTTACTTTAAGGTATACTTAAACCTACACATTATATGAAAATTATATATATTTAAAATTTATTATGCAGTTTTAAAAATTTGTTAAAAGTTTTGACCTTTAAAATGACATATAAAAGTAATACACTATAAAATAGTATTTTATAAATTATACCATAAAAAAACATGGCGTACGTAATATAAATGTCCACTAAAATAGTGGTTACCTTATTTAATGGCTAAGCTATATACTAGTTGACATTAACAAAGTACTTAAAATTTTATTAGAGTAGGATAGTTATATAGATATTAGTACCAAGTTGTTAAAATAATATGAGAAAGAAATACATATATAAATATATATACTGAAAACTATTATACAGTATCATAAAGATAAAAGACGAAGTAATGGTTTATAACTCCTGTAAGTAGAAATAAAGATTGAATTAGTGAATCATGTTGTGACATTGTTGACAATAATAATGTTGCAACAAAATTGATGATACACATTGCACACATATTGGTTTAACACGATGTTTTACAAACAAATGAGGTGGCAGACAATAATGAATCAAATGGTTTAGATGAATGAATAAATTGGGTTCTGTAATTAAATCAATTAGCATGTGTAATTAGCTTAATTGTTTCCATTTCATTTAATGAACACATTTAGTTTGTAAATTTTCATATCAGTTTAAATAACTTAAAAATGTAGCTTGATGTTGTTAGAAAAATAATACGTACTATTTTACTATTCACCGTCTTATTCGATTAATTTTAAATGAGTTTCTTCTCATATACAAATTATCTTGCAATGGAGTTTCACACTTGCAGGCTTGCTACAAGCTAATAGAAGCGATACATTTTATATTTATTCCGACTTCTTTTAAATTCGGATACTATCAAAAACTGCTAATATTTTGTTAAATTAATAAAACGAAATCTCATTAAGGTAGGTGTTCACTGACAGTCTCATTCAAAAGTATTTATATAGTCACAGTTAAAAACTTTTGTGGAAGTACAGCCTCATTGCTTTCACACACAACCAAATAGTATCATTTATACACACGCATCCATATCTTGGGCATATCTTGTTTAAGTTCAGTAGAACAACGGGTTTAATTGCGCGCTTATTTCGTAGCAATATGAAAGCGCTGTTGCCACATCACTATTACTGTACGATTAATTGAAAAATTCAAATTGTAAATAATAATACTTCGATAACGACATAGTCAATAATTTTTATTATCTTCTATGAGGTCTGTGACTACGATTTTTGTAACAAATCGAATATGCATGAAGTTTGGAATTTAAACAAAAAAATTCTCATAAAAATTCTCTATAAGAGCCCGTGCAATAATTACAAAATTTTGATCTCGTATTTTTATAAAAACGGTATGGTCAATTTTAAAATAGTTAGGCTCATATGAGTTGTATAATTAAGCAAAGTGTGATTAACCATTTTAAATTAGGTACTTAAATCATTTTAGTTTAAAGCCTAACTAACAATTTAAAAAAAAATTCACTTCAATAGACTGTACATTATACTCAATGTGCATGGGCACCATATAAACGAGAAAATAAAAGCTCATACGGCCATACAAACATAAAACTAAATCCAATACTGATTCAACTGATATCTGTTAAATCCACTTTAAATCTATCACATTCGGTTTGCACTGGCACACCCTACCCTACCCCACCCTAACCCATTCAAGTGGGAGGTAGGTGTTTTCAGGTCCAGTTACCCCATACCATTATATATTATATCCCTGCCATTCTGTTGTGCTTTTTATTTGTTTTTGTTTTGCCATTTTGTATTGTAAAAGTACGATTTAAACGATGCCAAAAGCTTTTCAATTGTTCATTTATATAAAACACATACCTATAGTCATGAAATGCAATTGTTTTCACATAAATATATCGGATTATCCAACATTGTACACACACTGTCATGAACGAGGAAGGTTAATTGTTTGTTTTACTTTAATATGTTAAATATTGGGAACGATTGCTGTTAACAAAATCTATATGTATATATGAGAACAAATTAGGGATGATCATAAAATATCATTTATATTAACACATTGTTCGCAACCGCCATTTTCCGTGGTTTTTAACGTGTAACGTCATTTGTAGCTGTAATCAATGTATCACTAAGGCCTACTGTCCATGTAGCGTCACTTCTGAACACTTTCTCGTAGCGTTTAAACAAATGAGGCCTTGTCCACGGAGCCTATGTTGCAACATGTCATACCTCGCTTACTGCAAGATGCATAGAAGTAATATTCTCATAAAAATGACGGGTACTGTAGTCAATTTTGTTTATTTTAATGAACAATAGTCATTCGGTATACTGATTGAAATACTGAATCATCCTCTGATAACTCTCTTGCAGCAACAAACAATACGCGGTAAATGTTCTTTTCGATGTATGGATGAAGCCAATACATTCCACGTCTAATTCGTCGTCTTTTAATAACAACATATGCTATAATCACATCTTCTTCATCACTTGACATTTTCTCAATGAAAATACATGCTTTCTCAATGCTAAACTTCTGAGAAATGACCCTATTTGCAGCTGAACTAGGATGCTGATTACGTCTGGCTTCATTAGAAGCCTACATGCAACCTACAAATGAAGGTGTCGTGGTAAGTAGCCCTAATGTTTACAAAAAGCTTTAGCAGTCTCTTGTAGGGAAACAATATCATTAAATTCGCGTGTTATATGCACCGACAACAAGACAAAGGCAAGTTACATAAAGTTTAAGTTTATGTATTTTTGTTAATTTTAAGTAGACGAAATTTCTAGCAGAATGATATATGTATATATATATATATATATATATATATATATATATATATATATATATATATATATATATATATGTGAGTCGCGCTTTTATTTCTCCGTACGTGTCTACTTGCATCCAACTTCTTCTTATGTTAATTATCCACAGCAACAAACAAAACAAATACACACAACTAATGAGCAAATAAGTTCATTAAAAATTTATTTAAAATGATCGTTATATTTATAATTACAAATGATGCAAATGTTATTATCAATATATATCAATTAACTACAAAAATATTTTTCACTCATAAATAAAATATTTTGCATAATATTATTTAAATTATACACATCGAAATCTGTCGATGAATAATAACTCGTTTTAATTATTTAAATTGTTAGTTTTTACGGGTTTTAAATAATATTTAAACTGCATATATTAATGATAATAATAATTTATATTGTATGTTTTTAATTTATGCTAAATTCATATTTGTTTGTTGTATTTTATACATGCAATGTTTTAATAATAAATCAAAATAAATAATTAATAAATAAAATGTTATGAACACATATGCACAATTAACTTGCATGCTTTAAAACTATGTAAAGTTTTAAAATGATCAGTTAAGAACAATACAACACAAAATATATAATTTAATTATAAAAGATATTTTCTTAACCAATTTTTTTCATCAAATTACCAAATGATTTATAGAATTCATGAATTTTTTTAACTTTATTTTTTATACTATTGTGTAAGAAAAATACTTTAGCTTTAATAATTAAAACCCGACATAGTATGTAATATTTAATATTCTCACTATTTTTAACATTAAAAGCAAATTTGAAAAATGTTTCAGGAACAGAAAAACTTTATAAAAGACGACTCCTTATTAAAACAGTAAACTTCTTTAAAAATAAATTTCAATAAACACCACATTTATCAAACAGTTTTTCATTGCCTCGTAAATATTAAATTTATTAAAAAAATATAAACTTGAAAAAAAAATAACATGAAAAATATAAAAGAAACTGCAATAAAAATCGAAAATAATATGTTTATATGACGGTAGTAAAAAATATCAAATAATAAAATAAATACTCTAATAAATAAGGGAGGGGATGGACCCAGGGAAATACGAAACGGTGTTCAGAACTTGTACAGTAGGCGTAGCATCAATGGCAGAGGGGTGGGAGAAGAAGTGGGGTGTTAAAACAAACATCATGTAGATATAATAACGTTCGCAGTACATTTCAAAAGCCCTTATTGACATAAAAGAGTGCAGCTACGGTGAACACGTGAACCTCTAACCCGACAGACAGACAGTAGCGTAGGAGGAGAGGTTGAGAGGTCTACGAGTGCTACGAGTGAAAGAGTGGGAGTGAAGTGAAGGGTAACGTAACAACAGAGACGTGCAGATTGTAGACTGTAGAAACATTGTTTATTTAAATGTTAAAAATAAAAACCATCAAATAAAAAAAATATATAATAAAAGTCTACAAAAAAAAGCTGTTTATTCATTTTTGTAGAATTATTCATAAGGGAATAAAAATCTACAAAAATGAAATACAAATATAGTCCTTATTAAATATTGTATGGAGAAAATGGGTTGTAGGGTTTTATTTTGTTTGTGCTATTGTGTTTGTTTTAGCAAAAGAAATTCTTTTTCTGTATTTTTAAAATTAAACCCACCAGTTAAAAATAGCGGTTTTAGACTATTGCTATTTAAGTAAGGTAATAGCTATATTTTTGAAAATTTAAAAGGTTGCGAAAAAATAGAATTAATTCTACTTAAATGTCATGTAAAAATCATGTTTAAAAAATTTTGCTACTATGTAAATAAGTTATTTATTTTGAAAGTGCTATAGTTTTATTTTCTTATATTTTGGAATCGCCCCAAGCCTTGTATATTTATAGATCCTCCACCTCAGTAAATTTTGGCTTGATACAAATAAAATTGGAGCGACACAGAATTAAAAGGTTGCCAACTTAGTAAATTGTGTCTGAATACAATAAAATTTTCGATTTTTGAGATGCTTCAAAATATGGGGTTTATATGTTTTCTGCAAGGTCCTGTATATGTATATATAAGAGAGTAGTCCGAAG
The DNA here is from genome assembly GCA_963678705.1 of Panorpa germanica. Taxonomy (NCBI): domain Eukaryota; kingdom Metazoa; phylum Arthropoda; class Insecta; order Mecoptera; family Panorpidae; genus Panorpa; species Panorpa germanica. The sequence continues at coordinate 7,531,569 of OY783221.1, forward strand.
TAAATGTTTTATTTGTGTTATTTGTTACAGTGTTGTTATCTCTATCTTATCAATAAATATATATTATTCAGTGTTCATATTTAAATACTTTGCTTATCGTGCATGTAAGAACCAAATTTGAAGATGGCGCGTTGTAAAAAAAGGTTACTCATCAAAGCCTTAATATATAGATGTTTATGTGAACTTATCGGGCTCACAACTTCTGGGACCACCCCTGGTATAGTAAGAGTACATTATAAAATAAATTTCGCAATAAATTTAAAGGCAAATTATATAAAATAATTGATGGCGGAGCAAATGGTGTTGAAACAAGTCTGTACGTCACTGTGACACGTCGCGAGGGGTAATGGGGATGAAGAGGGATGTGGGGGTGGTTGTTGGTGATGGTTAGGGTAGGACAACTCTTAGGGAGAATGCAGTAGAGTTGGGGTTTGCGGAAAGTCCGTTGGAGACGAGCAACGAGTTGAAGTTAGTAGTAGTAGTAATAGTAGTAGTAGTATGCCAGTTCTAGGCATGTACGAGTATATCGGGCGGTATTTGATAGGGCAGAGGATGGCTGCGACGGACGGTAGCAGAGGTGGGGACGGAGGTGGACGTGGAGATTTTCAGAGAACAGAGGAACCGTGAGCCGAGAACCTGAAGGGTGCTGTTTTCCATGTGCTCACTCTCACCCTTAGTACCGTATTGATCCGCCAGGAGAATTATGTTTGTATTTATTAAACATCTTTATACGTACGTTAAGTATCTTTTAATTTGACTGCAATATTTTGACATTTTTGTGAATGAATACATTTGTAAAATTAAATTAATTAGAAGCCTTTCCACTCTTATAAAACTGGTTTCACAGCATAGATACAGTTTTGTTGTCAAAAAACAAAACAAAATCATGTGTTGGTTTATTTTAAAACAGATCTGATTTGCTTTTAATGTTTTTCTGTGCGTCCCATAAAAATTATAAACATGATAAATAACAACTGACAAGCGCAAAAAACAAAACTCCGTGTTCCAACCAAGCAGACTGAAAAACAACAGCAAACGTGTTTTCCTTTGTCCTTACATAGTCCAGATGGGAATGTGTTTTGTTTAATAAAACAGTTTTTAAAGACAAAAATGTTTGGTGTAAACATTGGTGTCTTTGTTCAGAAGAACAAGTTTTTGTTCGTGTTTTATTGAACTGTCTCTCTGGTGTGAAACTGGCATAACGTAGTAAACCAAAAAAGCTTTAAAAAGTTCTAAAATTAGAAAACTTCTTCATCTATGCTACAGTTATATTTTTAACACTAGTGCCAATAGCTTTCAAAATATTTTAAAGAACGAATTGACTATTCAAATTTTGAATAAATCATAGTTAAAATGAATAAGTGGTTTATTTTGAGAGAACTGAGTGGGGTCCTGGATGATATAATTACGTAAAACTTACGTAAGTAGAACCTTTGTGTTTACGAGTTACAATTAAACAAATAAGAAAAATGTTAAAATATATTAAATATTTAATCAATCAAAAAAGGAAAAAAAAAACAAATTTAATTAATTTTTTTAATTAGTAAAACATTTAATTTCAATCTGCCAGTAACACATGTATTAATTTTATTCAATTTTTTTAACGTAGAGAGATAATGTCATCCCCTTCCACAATTTTTATACATCACTTCAACCTACAAACCACCCCCACCACCCCACCAGTTAGGTCTAGGGTTTAAGGTTATAATGAAGCGTCGTGCTGCATACGAACCAACACAAACATCTCCCCCTCCCTCTATCCCTGCTTTCCACCCAAACCAAAACCTCATTCCACCACACTCTACTCAAACTCTGCCATCTCTTGTTCAGTGAGCTAAGCTTATCAGAGCGTTATGGCAGGCAAGTAGGTGACGGGTAAAAACCAACCACGTGGTACCAATGTGACGTCATATAGATCACAAAATGATCGTGTGTAAAGAGCAGGAAGTCAAGATGAAAGATAAGGATGGGTAGTACATTAAATATATAAATGTAAGGGTAATCCAATATATTGTTATATATTATAAAGTAAATATGTTGAGTGTATGTGTAGGGTAGGTAGGTATATGAATAGGTGTGTAGGACCATGGTGTACGTAATAGGGAAGCAAGGGAATATAGGGATATAAAGGGAATTGAAATGGGTGGGCAAGCAAGTATCAGAGTGTCATATCACTAATAGATTGGTCATTAAAAATCACTTTAATAGGCGACGACATATTGAAATAAAAAACCATTGAAGTAAGACCATTTATTGATGTTGATATAATAAAGGGTCTTTTAATAAGAGTGTCAGAAATAGTATGGTCTCATAAAAAACACCTCGATACAACTTATATGGATATACAGGGTGTTTGTTTTAAATGATATGATACTAAGTTCGGCTCCTTTATTGAAACACGTGGTTGCACGTGGCCTCATATATTAACTAATATAATTTTTAAACTAATTGCTATTATTTAATCTATGAAGATATGGATTTCATTTTAGCTTTGGCATATTTGTTTATCAGTGGGGGAATTAATTTCCTGTAGCTTTTCAACAAGTATATCGTCACTATATTCTTTAATATTATTCTTGTTGTACCCTTTGCTTCTTATCTTTCACTTATATAAAACCGCCAAACTTCTTATTGTCGCCAAATTAGACTATTATTAAATTCACAACTAACGTGTACACCACGTGCCAATTTTGAACGTGGTGTAAAACACATATGGTGATCTTGCACAAAATATGAAATTTTGGAACTGAACAAACATTGCGGAAACTAGTGGATACTTCCAATTCATACGTTGTTAAGAAAAAAATCATTTTTATAGAGATTTGTGTGAAATTGTCAATCTTTAAATATATGATTCTAACCTCATTCTACGTTCTTTAAAGAAAAGTCTCTTTCCATTTGAGTTTTCCACACAAATTCGTTGATTTTCACATAAATCATATATAACATATATCTTTACAATGTATTTTCCGCAACAAGGGAAATAGCAATACTTTTTCTCTTGAACAATCTAAAACGCAAGGGTAAACTTAATCCCAGCGCGTGGTAACGGTAGCTAGGGGGATGATATCTCAAACCCTTATCATTTATCCTACTTTCACCTATCTATTGTATATATTTCCGTCTCTTTTTAACTCACAAACTGAACGATGACTCTCAAACCTTGTACGTGAGGTGGAATGGATTACTTGATTGCGAGAGACAGACAAAGTGTGCTGTGCTATATTTATATAAAACGTGGTTGCATTAAACGTTAAACGTGCGTTAATTATATTGTTTGTCGTCAAAAAAGTCAGCAGCTTAATTATTTGCATTCAGGTGGTGCCCATATTGATTTTTAGTATAGTAACAAAAATCAAATAAAAACTGCTGTATAATATTACGATAAAAGTTAATATTTCGGCACTAACTTTAAACGCGCAGTCATGAGCACCTGCATCAGAGAGATGCAAATTTAGTTTTCATAGAAAATGTTAGAAAAGAACATTGAATTCAATGTCAAGGTGACGAACAAACTTATTTGACTTATTGTGTCACTTATTATAAGTAATTTAATAAAAATAACTTTTAGTTTTCAAATATACTCTAAAAGTCCGTTCATTTGACTCACGTAGTGACTTGAGCAAGGCAACGCGACGGGAAACCGATGGTTGGAGAATGAAGAGAGTATATCCATGCACACGTCGCTAATACTTACTTCCAGTGAACAGAAAGTATATACGTTTTTTGCGCAATGCATTGTTATTTGTTTTCTCGACAACGAAGGTGTAAAATCAAGTGAAATTTTAAGCAGACTCCATGCACAGTTCGGTAATGCTACTCTGAGCATTGCATGTTACTCTATTAAATACACGCTATTATATTTCTCTTTGAAAAGACTTCATCTTTATAGAAGACTGTTATTCGAGTATAAATATGTAGTATATACATCTATGTATATTGTACATACTGTAAACCTTCATTCTTTGATCTCTGATTTCAATACACAATGCAAACCTACCGGCAATTCATAAAACGAAATGTTGAGCTTTTTTTAAAAGCTCATGTTATATGTATATACTATAGTATATCACAATTAAAGCACTCTTAATACTATTTACACGACATTGTTGTTTAAGATTACAATTTCCTTTTAAATAAAATTTTCAGTTAAATGTACTTTGTTCAAGACATCGCACGTCATTATTTATTTCAAGCTTTAGTGTAGTATTTTGGCTTTTATTTATTTTCTTTGTATATCCTCTATAATCAGAGTTTTATCTATTCCACATACATATACACAAATACATTAATACATGAATCATATTATAAACGTTTTTTTTTTTTTTTTTTTTTTTAATATAGAAGTGTAATTTAAGTTAAAATATTTTATTTAGTATGTATTTAATTTTAAGTTTAATTTTTTAAAAGAATCAATTTGTTTTGTATTTATTAGAACAATTATAATTTATATGTAAATTTTTATATAATTTTACAAATAAAAGCAATGGCAAGAAGGCTGAATAAGCCAAAGCCTAAATAAATAAAAAAAAAAAAAAAAAAATAAACGTTTTTTTTTATAAAATCAGTACTTTGTATACAAAACTGAAATAACTTTATTCTATTAAACCAGCAGTGAGAGTGAGAGAGATAGAGAGATGATGAAAAGAGGAAGCATTATATTTTTATTAATTTTATGAATTTTAAGTTTGGCAGCGAATATTTCCATATATTTTTTAATATTTGTATGTATTTGTGTTTGTATTTTCACATATTTTATTTTCATAGCATTTTTTAAATATTTTTTTTATTAAATATAATACACTCGTTGGATCTGTTTGTATTTTACATTCACACTGAATATTTTTTCTGACTCGACTCGTAAAATAATTTCATTTTAATTACATTTTTCATTTGGATTAAAAATTTTATTTAATGGATTTTAGTTAGCGAAAAATTAGTAACAAGTAAATAGAAAAATAGCTTTTAAATTAATTAAAAACCACTGTAAATTTTGTTATATGTTGTATTAATTTTAATGTTTTTTTAATAAATATGTTTCAAATGCCTTTTTATTCTAAAAGGTTATGGCACTCTTAGATCGCAGCGCTGAGGTAGTTGTCATGTTGTCAGGAGAATGTTATACTTTTTGTGCAATTATAAAGGAAATCATTATCTAATTAAGTCCTCTGTTACCCGCTTGGGTCCGAGTCCGATTTCCGAAGATAGAAGAAATTTATTCTATTACTGCCAAAGAAATACCATCACTAGATGATAAGCAAATATAAAATAAAACAAATTGTTTGAGAGAGCACGTGATTGAAAAACACGTTATTAGTTTGGCGAATGGCAATTCTGATTGGATAAAACGAATTTTGTATGTGTAACGACTCTGCTGCTACAAATTTCGATTTCGATAAAAAATTTTGCTTAACTTAGCTATAAATCCTTCCACTCTAATTACGAATATACAACAAATTTTTTGAATAATATTGTAACACGATACTCTCCATACTCCAGCTCCTTTCTAAAAGATACCTTCAACTTGCAATATTGCTTTTGATATCTATCATAAAAATCCTTTCCACACATCGTTTCATTATTAATGTTTATTTTTAATTAAATAAAAACAATTTATACTTCAAATAAATAAATATATATTTTGGTTCACATAAATTAAACAGTTTTAAATATATTTATTAGACGAGTTATAAAATTATAATAAAAAAACAAATTAATTTATAATCATTGCCTGCGGAGATGTTGGAATAAATTAAATTTATATTACAGAGTAATTATATAAATAATAATTCAATTTTAATATTGTGACCGTTACGCGTTACGTGTTACGCAATATCAAAGAGTTTCAAATTATATTATTTGCAGTTGGATTCTCTAGTATTTTTAAAATTTATTATTAATTTTTGTAATTTGTTAAAATGGTAAATATAATTATCTTGAAGTTACAGGGCCGTTCTCAAAAAGCAGTCGTGCTTAATCGACAGAAAGATTCCCTTATGTAAACTAATATGTTTTTAACAGGTATACAATGAAAAATTGTTGAGGCACGGTTCTCCCTTTCGCACTATCTTTGACATTTTGGGTAACATATTTTATAAAAAAAAAAGCACCTTTGCTATATTTTTTTACATGTTAATATTTGTCATATTCTCAATTAATGATTACGTTAAGTTAAGTTTTTAAAAACAACCAAGGAAAATAAGGAAATTACTATTGCCATTTCTCAAAATATCCGTTACAACATATAAGTCTAAAAGTTTAGATACATTTTGCGGAAATTTTAAAGATTTTTTATTTTTCACAATATTATATTTTCTTTACGAAAAAAATTATATACTTTATGCTACATGTGACGTCACAATGTCTCTTTGCCACATGTTTCTTGGCCATTCACTACACCGTACGTATAAAGGACATTAATATTTTAAGACAATTGTACGAAAAGCGATTTTGTTGGAACGTTCTTAATTTATTAAAGTTTTTAAACTTATTTTAAAGTTAAAGAAGTTACGATACTTATATCGTAGACACTATCACGAATCTTTGTATAGAGAATTCCACTTCTAATTTACAGACTGAGAATGGTAACATCATCCTTTCGAAGCGATGCAACATAAAGTTTTGTTGTAATTGGCAAACCGCCAAATAAACATCTGAACATCTGAAGTTAGCCGTCCATTCTCCTCCTTCTTCCTTTACTATTTGACTCTGTCTCTGTTTATTTGACTTCTTCAATGGCTCTCTCCTCTCTCTATCTTACTCGTCCCCCTTTCACCCTAACCTATTCAGAACATGTAGTAACTCGTCACGCCACTTCATTGCAAATAACGAAATAACGGAAGCTTAAAACGATAATCATAAAAGCTAAAACTATATTTCACAATTTACTGAAAGAGTTCTTAGACTGTCTTCTCGTTTGTGGTGACAGATAATGTTGAAATAAATTCGATTGTAAAATGTTTTTAACTTGTTTTTGTATTTTATTTGATTTGAGGTTAGTAACATCAGTTAGTCATGATGACGTTGAGAATGTAAATAAGTTTTATTATATCGAAATTATAGTTCTATTTCGAATAAAAGTATTTAAAGCTTTAATCAAACTACAATATTGTAGGAAGAGTATTATAAAAGGACTTGTATTGGATACTTGAGTATATTATATTGCGCTTAGTCGATAAGTCCTTTTAGAGAATGAAACAGGTTGCTATTAGCAGATTAGTCACATTACCACACTTTATCAAGAGAAGAATTTTCTAATCAGGAGACAGACATGTACGAATCCGTGCGAATATCAAAAGATCAAAGAATTGCTCATGCATTGTGGAATACAGCTTGCTCGGACTGTGTACAGTGTATATAAGCGCAAAATATTTAAGTCTACTCTTTAAGTCATTCAATAAGTTCGTAGGATGACATATAACTGACGAATCGATATAATTTTTAGATAGTATCAACTTTCAAACGACAAGTGTCAAAAATTCATGCCATTTAGACCAGTACTTTAAGAGCTACAGATGTTTTAGTGACGCTATTTTTGTATTTTTCTCAAGATCTGAATTTCGTGTGTTGATAAAGCATTGTTTTTTAATGGGATAAATATACCATAGTCCGAATAACATTTGCTTCAACGGCTTTCCCATTAGAAAGCGATGCTTCATCTACATACGAGTTCAGATTTTTTAAACAAAAGTAGTTTCACTAAAACCACTATAACTTGTAAACAAATGATTGGAATGTCGTGAAATTTTAACACATATCTGAAGGTTGGTACTATAAAAAAATCATATAGATTTGTCAATAGTCTCGCCATCTGCGAGTTTATGTGTGAACTATTTAGTAGTGCTTACATGGCATTTGTTGTATTCTTGCTTTTAGGCACTAAAACTAGTAACACATCTAGTCTGTAATAACTGTGTACTAATATTTTGTCTAAACTTGAAATATACTTGCTTTTATGTAAAGGTTCAAATAGAGACCCACTATTTATTTCTACATAGAATATTGATTAAACATTTAAAACAAATCGAAATTATCCTTATATGCTTTTGCACCCCACTAGTTCGACTAAAACCACAGACATGACCGCGATTTCTTGGTAAAAATATAATAACAAATTGTTAAACGTCCGCGAATAATTTTGACTTGCAGTATGGTGCAGTCATTTGATGTTTGGCGGCGCTCATTGCAGTATTGTATAAATGTGCATGTTTATAATACTTTAGCAGTATGAATTATGTGTTCACGGATTTACAGTCTGAAATAAGTATGATTTAGTTTGTTTGTCGGTTGCCAAACATCAATTTATATTAAATAGAAACAATAAAGATAAATTCTTTCTAATAATTCAGAAATTTCGAAGAGACTATACAAAAATTGGTAACAGACTTCTTTTCAGCTGGATTATACGCATTCAATATTTAACACAAAATCTATTTTTAAATAGAGCTGACATTTGTAATCCAAGGAAACCATTTAATAATGATTCATTAATAAATTAAGTATTTAAAAGTTAAGTTTTTACAAGTTTACGTGAACTTCTTACGTGCATTATTAAGATACTCTTTAGACGCTATTGTGAACTATGTTTCCTACTTTATTGTTTAATATTTTAGTTCTTAAACGTGTCTTTTCTTTTTCCTCATTTGCCGTGTATTGCTAGAGACGTTCAGAAGTATTAAGTTAAAATAAGAAACACAAATTATTCATAAGATCTATCGCTTTGTAATCGATTTTATTAATTGATATTAAGAACCTTATTCAGAGTTGAATTTGCTGTTCACTTCTACTATAATAAATACCCTTTCCAAAAGAGAACCACAACCAGTATGTGAACAATGTAACAGCCCACTAACATTAAAGCATATTATTCTTCGATGCTCCAGATACTCATCGCACAGACAAGGCTGTAATATGCTTGAGTAATATAAGCAGATATTTGATATTTAAAAAAACTTATTGATTTTATCAATGAAACTATTGTAATCTCTTTATTTTGTAAATTATGTATTGTAAATGTTTAAAAAGATATATATTGTTTTAACTGGTTACTCGTTGTTCAAATAGTTATGTTATTACGTTTCTTATAAAGCTATTTCATTCTACAACTAATACTTTAACCGTATAATACGGTATAGAAAAGTGTACTGTAATTTCAAAGTCAAAGAATCACATTTAAAAATGGATTTTATGCTACTGATGTATATATTGGGTATACGATATACATATATGTATACATACTTATATAAACATAACCAGTATAAAAGAAAATATGTGTGCAACAAAGTGTTTGTTTGATGTACATATACTTTTTTATTTTCACAACATACGACGAGGATATGTATATCTATTTTTATTGAAAATAACAATTTTTAAAAATACTACTCAAAGTGTACCAACATAAAAACTATTGAATAAAATATAAGCTTTAGACACGGTATTTTATTTATGTAGGTTTTCTGGCAAATGCAAAAAGACTGGTGCATACATCATGAATAGATACATACGATACATATACTCATATCATAAAAATAATACATATGTAATACATTTCAATACATATATAGATATATGGAAATTATATTTCTTTAGTTGGTAACACTGACTAGAGATATTACAACTGCATTCTGGTCCGATGAGCTAACGGTATATATTAGTTATATCAACGTGATCTTTGGAATCGACAGAACTCACTGTGCATAATCTTAAGTTATTATAAAATTAGATAAAAAGGAATTGACAATTTAAATAATAAACTTTAAATGAAGTTTCTTTGATTTCAGGTAGGATAGTATGATTTAAGTTAAACAGTGTAATTATTATAATGTGTAAGTAAATTAATAAAATAAAAGTCTTTGATTTCAGAAGCAACACATAAGTTTGATTAAAAATTTACAATTCCTCAAATGTCTTATATATATTTAAATTTTTAAAAGAGATGCATTTTCCCGTTTCGAGCCGGAGCGGTTTTCGAGCTACCATATAAAATTCAGTAACAAACATAAAAACATATTATAAACATACATGGAACATTACAATACAGGATAATTCAAGAATGAAAAAGAAATGATAAATATATAATTCTATTCTAAACGCACTTTTTTATAAAAGTATAAAACTTCAAGGAGAGCTTTTGGCTTATGTAAAGCACTCCATTATTTTACCGTTTCTGTTTTCAGAATACTTAATACTTTTTGAAATTTACATAGGAATAGGATAACGTTCGAAAATATTATACTATAGGAATAAGAATGTTAAATGAAATATAAGTTTGTAGATACATATTTAAAAACAATTATTATAACTAAAATAATAAACTTAATGGGCTTGTGTCCTATGTCTTAATTTCTATAAAAGTGTACTATATATTGATAAAGTGGGTTACTAGAACCTCAAATATCCAATTATTTTTTAATAACTCCTTATATGTTAGGAGATATTAACAATTAAAAAAGTCATTTTGTCTCTTTAATTATTAAAGTGATTCAACGTTGTACACGTTCCAAGTGCATGTGACATCACAATCCTAGTGTAAGGTTACCAACCTTACAGCTCATAAATCTCTGCTATATGTATTTATATATCAAAGTATCAAATATTATTTACAGCTATTTCAAGAAACACTCAAATTCCAATATTATGTCTGCCTTAGCAGTGTTTAAATAAAATAAAAACTTATTATTCTTTGACTTGACTTGATTATTTGACTACCAACAGCTACAAAACATTACCATAGCACTGACCTACTCAACAAATAACTGACGTTTAAATACATTTCACGTCATACAAATATGGCCGACCATTTCTAGCGCTAAAACTACAATTCAAACTTTTAATTGCTATATCTCCGTCAATATTTAGATATTTAATAAAATAGATACGCCAATACACATTTATTAACATCAATTTCAATCAACAATTGAAAAATCGACCACTAAAAAATGAGGACACAAGCCCATTGTGTGATTATTAAAATATAGCTTTGTTATTGATTAGTAAGTATAGTAATTGATTAGTAATTTATATATTAGTTAAGAATAACCATATACACAATACTTGTCAATATAGTAGAGTTGTAAAGTAATGTGAAATTTATAAAATTAAGGTTACATAATATTAGTAACTAATAGACTATATTGATTATCTCGAAATCTGATTTAGATAGCTCGTAAATGCTACTAAAGAAAATTATAATAACTTACTTAAACACAAAAATATATGAAGCCATCCGAGAAAAACCCAACAACAAATCATAACTGCAGGATATCATGGTAAAAGATTCGATCAAGATTACAAGACTATGCATAGAAGAAGAAAGAATCAATAGATCTTTTTTGAACCACAAAATTGAAATGACGCCGGTACAAATTTTCGTCACATTATCAAAAATATTCCTTAAGTCTTCACGAATAGGGGAGAATTGTTAAGAGAACCTCTAGTGCTGAATATTTAAAATACTTTGAGGGTTGTAAGAAGAAAGTAGATGGAGAGATTAAAGAAGGGATGAGTTTTTTTTTTAAAGTTATATATTTATATTTTATACGTTTCAAACAATTTAATAACACGCCACCGCCCGGAAGAAATGCTGCTGTTCCATTTTACTATAAAAATATATGAAATAAAAAATACAGGTAAATAAAGTAGCGTATGATAATAAAACTGTGGCGATGTCTCTTTATATTCAAATAAAGATAATGTTTACCTGGTTTTATAGTTACTTTGCTGGAGGAGTGAATCACGATAGAGCTGTTAACAATTGCTCAGCGGTAGAAATGCTATAACTATTAACTGTTACGATATACTGAAATAATTAAAGTTTCAAGAAAGTGAATAAAATTGAAAATTGGTGCTACTATTTCGTCTTTTTTTTGAAACAGAGAAATAAGTTTGGTCTTTTGCAATACGTATATAAATTTGGATTCTATAGACTCTAAATATCTCTTAAGAAACATTCAAGAAAAGATTCATTCCAAAGCAAAGTTCAAGGTCCTAATTTGTTCTAATTTAACACCAGCTTATTTGTAATATATAATATTTTGGAAATTTCATTGTTACTAGTTAAAGGATATAGTATGTACTATACTAACGAAATCTCTTCGGCATTCCAATTTTTAACCACTTAGTGCGAACGGCATAAGTGTATAGATTTTGAATTTTAAGACAAGTATACATAAGGTTCATTTCAAAATTTGTAAGAGCGATTTAACATAAGATAGCTAAAATTGAACATCAGAATAATCCCGTATGACTTCCATTAAGGGAAACCGTTACTTTTTTTTTAGATCTCGCGTAAAATCAATTGTCTCTAGTCGAATCGGTATGTTTTTTCAGGCCCCACTCAAAATCAATTGTATCTAGGCATAATTGAACTGAAAATTTAGGCTATTGCTGAGGAAATCGAAATTTTAGTTGAGTACGCAATTATATGTGAAATGGTACCGTTATTTGATTCAATGCTCAGATAATTCATAAATGCAATCAAATAATTCGTATAACCTTAAACGGGATGTTAAAAAGTTGCAAAAAGGGGGGGCCTACATACAACATTTTTAAGTGAAAACAATTGTACGGCAATGATATATATAAAGCAAAAAATTAATACCAGGGATCAAGAAGCACAACATGAAGATATTAGTTCGCTGAAATCTTTAAAGATGTAGCATAATTTATCAAAATTTATAATTTTTCACTAACAAGTATTTCCATTTGTAGGGGCATGTTTTCTAACCACTCCTCCTATAAATACCACAATGCAACGCTCTTTTTAATAGTTCCTACCACTTACTTATCCCCAGAATAAGTAATTTAAGTATTAACAACCCACAACTTAAAACTTAACGTACAATAATAAAGAACATAAAATTTCTTTAATATATAATTTAATTCATACTTAACTTTCTTACAATAGTCGTATTATTTAAAATGTACATTAAAACTCAATTAAACAATCCGTATCTTTTCATTATCCACTATAAGTTTAGTAGAGAGGACTGGTGGCGCCTCAAGCGTCCAAGTGGTAAACTTTATACTTGAGTAACACTCCCACCAGCACATATATATATATATATATAGAAGAGAATTTTATATACAGAATATAGTATAGAGTATACAGCAATGTACAAAGCGGACTGTAGCGCTCCACGCGAGTGTTAATTGAACTAATTAGTTCGGTAATTACTCGCTACCCTTGCAAGCGCCCGGGGTTGGAATAGGAGAGAGTGGGTAGTAAACTGAGGAGAGAAGTGGGTTGTACTAATGTTAGATAAAGGGAGGTTTTTGGTGGTAAAACGAGATGAAGTAAACCGGGTGAGAAAATGAGGTGGTAGATAAGGAGGAAAAAGGACGGGTTGGAGAGAGGTGGTTGTTACTACTCTCTTATTCAACACCACTTGTTGAATTAAGTGCTGGTTATTTCAATCCAAAACTTGTACAGTGGTTATTTAGTAAAACCGAGGTTTTCAGAAAGAGAATATAATATAGAAGAGATAATAAGAGAAGGAGAGACGGATGCTGATGTAATATATAAAGGAAGGCGTCTTGTTTTTAATTATGACACTTTCTGTTTGTGTGCTAAATAATTCACAAATTATGAACACAAATACCACGTTAAGCCACGCTATAAAATTTGATATACAAAACACAAAAGCACAAGATGGTTAAAATAATACACAAATATGTTTTAATAATTTAGTTACATTGTAATTTGATTTTCAGATTTACTGTTATCAAAATTTCTATGTTTAAAGAGTTTCGAATGTTTCCACAACTTTAAATTCATAATACAATTTAATTTCACAAAATATTAAGTAAATATAAATAAAAAATCATTCACGTTGAGCATGAGAGAACTTGAAGTAGATAGCAAAGGTGTTGAGAGAGAGAGAGAGAAATAGTGAGAAAAAAAAGGAGAGAGATACGCGATAAATAAGCAGAAAAAACAAAAAAAGGTATAATTTTATTGTTTTATAAGAAGATGCAAAGAGTATACTAACCCATTGAACTTCAACTTATTTGTAAGTATCTATCATGAGTATACATGCTCTTTATTATACTTAGATTTACATGCGTGTATGTATACATCATGGTTTACTAATAGTCAGCTTTGGAATAATGCAACAGCGCAAACCCGGTATGATTTTTATTAAGTTTAAAAAACAATCCGGCAAATATAATAAAGTAGTTTTAAATAAAGACAGTCTGCCGAGTTGTTATTAAATTTTTCGTTATGAACCATAACAAAATACAAAATAAATAAGTAAAAATATATACCGACAAATATAATTACGTCACACAAATTTCCTGCTATTTTCACCCCTCCCACCGGTCACATTTCAATAAAAAAATTTGTTGTAATATTTCATCTTATATAATATTTCTTTTAAAATAAATGACTTTCTTTTTAAGTCTTATGGAAATTTGTAATTTTTTCAGGAAATCACATTGTTAAAAAAGAAATTAACTTATATTTTATACTGCATGTGACGTCACAACACTTTTGATCTCTTGTAATAATGTCTGGACTCCCTCCCACTTGTGTGTGGCGAAATTTATGAATGTAAAGACACAAAATATAACAAATTAATTATACACCCAAAAATTCGCAGTTTTTCAGTCTCTGTCAACTCCATGTATCAACAAATCTGTATTTGTGTGATGTAGGTACATCAAAGTAATTGGAGTAGTACACTGTGTTAACCGACTGTGAAAGCACAGGTTGGGTCAGGGTCACCTACACTGAGCACCCCGATTAAAGATACACCAGAGCACCCCACCCTTATTTAACCCCGAGCTAAACGACCCATGACAGGATCAATGAACAGTGAAGAGAAATTGATTTTTTAAATTATTAATTGGTAGATAACAGCTTATTATCGGATTACCGTTTAGTGACAAAGTCATTAATATTATTAGTCTTTATGAAAGGATTTTATCGTAATATACAGGGTGTCTAATGAGAACGTGATTCAAAATTTTATTAAAAGGAAACAAGAACGCTTACCACATTTTTAAAACTTAAAAAAAAATAACCGTGGTTTATATTTATTTTAAAAGTGTAAATTATTACACTTTCGCTAACAGAGATTCGAAAAAGGTAAAGGTAAAGCGAGATAAAACCTTCCAATAATTTATAAAAAATATACTTAAGAAGCTTGTGTTAAAATTTGAGACAGCCGTTTCCGAGTAATCTTGGTCACCGTTTTTGAAAACACCATTTTGAGAAACCGATTTTAAAGTTTCGAAAGCACATAGAGTACAAATTTTTTTTTTCAACTTACATAACTTCAAAAATAATCGCCGGCTTTACTTGAAATTATCTGTGTGTGTACTTAAATATATGTAAATTACGAAAATTAAATAATTTTTACCCCTTAAAAGAGTTTATTTAAAAAGAGTTTTCCAGCAATGCCGAAAATATGATTTGACCCTTTTCCTTATGTAGACTTTCTGCCCAAAATGCCTTAAATCCACGGTGAATATGTGCGACAAAAATCGTATCTAAAGCATATTACCAGTATACTCGTAGACCTAAATATCACCTGAAGCAAAAACATGAAATTAATTTTAAAGTGACACGTTAGTAAACCGGAACCGGAACTTGATATAAACTATAAAACGAAGTTATAAAAGTTAATTGTCAGTACTTCATTTAAGTGGATATTTGACCCAGATGACGTAGATTGTTCAACTAGATGTCTCTGGTGTTCCATACATACAATATGTGAAACACATGCACCCTCATAATATAATTTAGTAGAGACCCCAAGTCCCAAGATGAGATGAAAACATGAGAGTGGGAGTGAGGGATATGTGTGGGAAGGGTGGGGGTACATTACGGAACGTTCTGCAAGCAATAACATGCCCGCAATGCAAGCTATGTCGCGGATTATTTCAAAATTGTTCCTACATATGTGGCAGAACATCGACATGTTTGTATGTATATGTAAGGGTATGTTAAAATAAAGGTGTATTTGTGTATGTATTAAATTCTGTAATATTGGGGGTAGCAATGTCATAATATAAGGGTAGTTATATTGTATAAGGGTTGTGTATAGTATATAAACTAGAAATTCATATGTAGATCTATATATACATACACTGTTAATTTAAATATAATTATACTAATGACAATATTCTCAGATAATTAGAAGTAATTAATATTACATAATTATTTAAGGGTTGCTTTTACATTTCAAAGATTAAACTGTAAGTAGGAATAAAGGGGAGCTTCTCTCACACACTACGATAGGGAATAACTAATTTGTTAAATAATAGAAAATATTTCTGAAAAAGCTAAATGATCAACTATCAACTCTATTTGATAGTTTGTGTGAACGTTTTGTTATACTGTAGAACCACGCTAATTCGACACTAGTATCCGTGGACATTGCACCGTTCATGCCAACGGTGAACAGTGTTCGGTTCACAACCATATTTCCCTTCCTTCCAAAGACGAACACACTTCAGTGATCCATATTAGCCATAGCGAGGCCCCGGGCGGTAGAACTTTGCAAGGCCCCGGGGCTGCAGACCTTTGCGAGGCACTTGTTCTTTGTATAATTTATGTAAATTGTAAGTAAGTATTTTTTATGATAATTGACGAGAAATAAAATTTTATATTGGAAGTTTTATAAAAGTTAACAAACACAAAGATAACAAATATTAATAATGATAAACTAATGTATATGAATGCCTTAAAAGATATACGCAGTGATTCTAGTAGGATTTTTGAAGATCGAGGCGCGAGATTCAAATACATATATAGTAATGAATTTTTCTACTTGGGTTGTTGCGCGAGAATGCGAGACCCCTACAAGAGCAAGACCCCAGGCGGTTGCCCTGCTTGCCACGATTGAGTTCTTTTTGTTGTTATAAAGATACAGCTAGTGAATACGTCATATGCAGTAAAAGTATTTAAATGCTAAACATGTTTTTGAGCACATATCCCGTAAAATACAAAACATGGATCTTGCATTTATGTAAAGTTTTACTCCTATTTCTTAAGAATATTTTAATAAGTATTTTTATAAGTACAAAAGGGTAGATATATTCTCTAGTTTATATACTATATTTGTTATTAGAAAAAAGAAAGATAGGTCTCGAAACCTTGTATATTATGCTAAAACGTTTTCGTAATAGGTAACAAAGATCTAATTCAATATTAAGATGTTGAAGCTATACAGTTTGGTAATGAAATACATAATAAACCGTCTGGGGGGTCGAGGTATTTAGGTCGTAGAAAAATAAATAAAGACGTAATTTAATAAATGATTTACAGTTTGATAATCCTTGATATGTAAAATAACAAGTAAAGCTCTAAATCGTTAACAGTGTATAAAATTAAGTTCATATTTAAACTAAAACTCAAACCTGAAAGCATCACCATACCATCACCACCGTCGCCGTCACCATCAAGCAATACGTAAACATATTTCTCTACAAATATATTCACAACGAAACACAGACGGTTTTCACATTTATCCCGACGCTATATATGCAAATGTCTGTAGACTGTAGTGGTACATCTCAGTCTAACGTTGTAGAGTTAGTGGGGCGCTGTGATAAAGGGGGTGCATAGGGAGAAGAAAATGTATATCAGAGATTGAAAACATATTAATACAAAATCTAATGTTTGTTGTAAATTGATGTAGATAATATATTACATTAAGGAATCAACTCGGTTTTAGTGTCATTTATAAATTAGGTCACGAAAATTTAGTAGCACATATCGAGGAAGCCTGAATAATACGGGAGGAGCTTAAGACACACGGCGACAAAGAGGGAACGAAAAGGAGGAAACAGTACGAGGAAAGGAATAGAAAAAGACAGTAGAAAAGGCAGTGAAAAAGAAAGAAATGTAGAAGAGAACTTCAGGAAAGGGAACAGGGAAATGCAGCAACAAGAAACGACGACGAAAATAGACCAAGTGGAATACAATGATAAGTACAAGAGAATTTGGAAGAGGAAAGTACAAGTGTATTTGTATATAAAGGGAAAAGAAACAAGAAAGCAAATATCAAAATTCAGAATGAGAAGGGTAACAGATATTGGGAAGAAATCAAGGATAAGGTCTGAATAATGAGGAAACGAGAAAATAAGACGTTGTAGCACATTAGACAAGGAAGAAAAGAGGTGTAGGTACAGAGAAAACGGAAGGATAATCATGGATTTTAAAATGGTTAAGTAGAGGAAAAGAAGGAAGAGATTTGAGTTTAAGTAGATTTTATGAATAGTTTTAAGTGAATTTACTGTAAAGCGTAGTAACATATGTTAAAACATAATTATACAATATATCATATAAAGAAAATTTTGAAAAACAAAAATATGTTCATAACTTAAAATAAAATTTGCATTAATTGTGAATAATAACTCCCTTGCAAAATGTTGACAATCTCTTTTATACAATGTTATATAGAGAAACGGTAGAGATGATTGCATAATACCGTAATACCGACGAATCAATTCAAGTGTAAAACAAAATGGCGTCGTAGCAATATCCATGCCTCGACGGATGCGGAATGTGATAAAATCAGAAAATAAGGTGACGGCGTTTTAATTACATTTCTACTTAAGCCGTGAGGGGTCGCTAAGGGTTAAGTAAGCTATAAGAGTAAGTGAGAAGGATGTATATAAAAATAATGTGATAGAAAGAGAATGATAAAAAGTAAAGTGTGGTGCGAGAAATGTTTGAACAAGAGTTGGTATATAATTACAGCGGATTTAGAAATAAGCATTGATTTTTTTTTTATTAATGATATTACAGAAGGTAATAATATTACTTTTATGGATTGTGAGTTGTGACTCACAACATGTTGTTTATGTAATTTTGTTTAATGGTGTAGCTATAAAATCATGATTGTTATTGCTTTTATAGGTTATCCGGTTCGACGGACCAAAAACAGAAAGTTGAACGAGAAATTGACAGGAAAAATGCTGTGTATTGTTATATAGATTAAATGTGTATTAATAAGATTACTGCGAATATAGCTTAATGCCTTTTGAATGAAAATGATTTAACAGTGACCCAATTTCTGGCTGAGCTAGCAGACGTAGTGATTTTCAATAATTACCAACACCTGTGGCAACGTAAATAGTATAGATTAGTGGTTAATCTCTTGCTATAGTGATTAAAATCCAAATTCCGTTATTAAGGTCACTTTTTCTAATACTGATTATAAAGTAAATAAATACAGTTAAGGAATAACTGAAGTTTAACCTAAAAATGCGTTCTTCAATTCTAATAGATACTTTACAAAAGAAGAGGCATTTGCTTTCGTTAGTTTTATGTTAAGGGTTGAACAGATAAGGACTAAAAACAACGAAATTCATTTTTGGTTGAGGATTAAAGACGAAATTTACGAATTAAGTAATCGGTTTTACATATTTTTTTGTTTTTGTGTGTGGCTGGTGTTAACACCAAGAAATAGAACATGTTTCACGAAATAAAGTAGTGCCAAAATGTAGATATTTGGTACTAATGTTATTTGAATGGAGTGGAAGAGTAATTGGGACAAGCTCTTGTTAGTCATAAACCATTACCTGGAATAAGAATTAAACAAATATAAAAATTGGTGTGTTGTTTATAACTGAAATAGTTCGCAGGCAAAGTATCAGTAAGATGTGATTAAAAAGAATAACTAGTATATTGTTTTAGTAGTAATAGTTGAACAAATTGATAATTTACATTAATATCTCGTAATAAATTTACCCATACACAACAATTTATACGACTACTACAACATTTAGGAAACTGGAAAAAAAGTACAACAATTTAACTAATTTTAAACCAATAAAGGTTATATAAAACCAACTGTACGTGTACAAAATATATAAACTAGAAATAAATAGAAACGAAAAAATATTTCCAATGAAAAAAAATGTATAAAATCGTATATATATATAACGTGCCACGTATCGTTACGTATACAATGGGATATACCATCCGAAAATAGCACTACAGGCATTATTGAGTGTGTATCTTTTATAGACGTGTGTAGAATATAAAATAAATTTAGTTTTCTCCTGGTTGTTGTCATTTCAAATGGTGAAAACAAAATCTCACAGAGCTAAATTGTTATTCCAGTACATATACATTAATAACAAATTCAAGCCATGAACCGCAAAGGCCCATTAAGTTACACAAGCCTAAAGATTGTCCAGTGACCACTGGTCAGAGGGTAGGGACGATAAAGGAGCAGTTTCGATAACTTTAAGGATGATTTACAATGAAGAAGTTCGAAGTAGAAATTTTTGGAAGTATGAACAGTTCAAGACTTAAGATATAGAGATTAAATTAGATTCATTGATATAGCCAATCAGGTTTTCTAGACTTTCTTTGCTTATAGTCTTCAGGCATATTACAGTTTTGTCTGGGTGATGAGTTCTAGAAACAATGAAGAATAATATTCTTGTTAGTGAGCTATTACATTGATCACAGATTGGTTGTAGTTCAATTTTGAATAAGTAGGTATGAAGAGGATTTGTATGACCTCTCAGGAATCTATATATAACTACTTCCAGCCTTTCAGGGGGCAAGGTACCTGCTTTTAATCTTTAATACAGCATGTTTGTAGACTAATAGCCTGTTGTTGTACTTTGTCAGTTAACTTCGACAGTTACAGAGAAATTCTTCACTACTTAACACAGAGTTGTCACAAGTGGTCTAAAAATTAAAGCTTCCTTAACATAGAAGATGAAACTTTTTATCATATTGCCATTTCCGTATCTAGTAACCAAACTACATTTAAGACATCTATTTCTCCATAATGCACGTGCACAACTTCCTAATTCAACAAGAGGTCTATAAAGTGTGTTATTAAAAGTTTCATAGTCCAACACATGCTAATAACAAGTCACTAATATACAATTAATAGAGACAATAGATTTAATGAACTATGATATTCACACTATCACGTAAACGTGCCTTTACTTGCTTCTATGATGGCTTGATGTGGTTTGAACCAACCAGAAACCAGACTAACCAAAGTACCCGAAGTGACCATACTGACCGTAGTAACCAGAACAACCAGGAATGACCAGGACGACCGGGACAAACCAGGAGCTGTGAAATCATCAAGTACTAGCACGTGATGTTGATGCCCATACTGAATGCTCAATGGTTAGTGGTCTCTGGTCTAAAACCGCAGTATTGTTACAGTGGTTCTTGAGTATAAACAACTACTGAAAGTTCTAGGAAAGCTTTGTATTACATCAAGATATGTATGGTTCTCAAGTTTAAGGGTTATTGGACGTTGTAATGAAACATGGACATAATAATTTAAAAGACGTAAATAGAATACTGCCAACATTAGTTAGAGACCATCGATGATAGGACCAGTATCAGAAACAGAGCGACGTTAAACAAAATAAAGAAAGGAAGGAGAGTTCTTTTTTTATTATTAACAACGAGAACTTACAAACTATCAACCTATTGATATTAAATAAATTTTATGTTACTGGCTTGTGAGTAGTGGATCGAGAGACTCACTTCCCCAAACTTTAAATTGCAATTTGTCGATTTGCATTTGGAATAAGTTTGTGTGCACTCGTCTGGAAGAAGAGTTGAAGATATAAATTATCATTTAAAGGGTGATTAAGCAATCGTTGAACTTTTAGATGCATGATGTAGAAGATATCGCTAAACTAAGCTTTAGACTAGGTAGGCACAAGCTGAAGACCTTGTCGAAGTACAGAATAGCATATTCAGAATCTTACATAAAAAAATCCTACCAAAATTGGAAGCATAATAGTACAGTGCTAAATAGTTCTATTACATAAAAAACTTGAAATTAAAAAAAAATTCCAAAATAAAAATGAAGTAAGGTGGAGGTGAACATAATTCAAAATCCTTGATATTTAAGTAATGAAAGCTTTGGCGATTAAAAGTAATGCAAACATGTTAATTTGGTAAAGAGTCAAACAACAATCTTTAGCTTCTCTCGCATTAGAACCGTCTGTTCTTTTCTGACCTTGTGAAATAGATAAAGATGGCAAAGATCACGAGTCAATGATACGTGCATATACGATTTCAATATGAGAGCAGCTTTATCCCTCCTTCAAAGCAAACCACTTAAATATTAATAAAGAACAATGTGGAACAGTGCGAATTTTCCGAGAATTGAGGTTTTCACTAAAATATCTCCAGTTTATTTCTAACCATTTAGCACAAATCGAAAGTACTTCATCTGCAGAAATAGCAAAAGGATGGAGCCACAGGGGAGATCACACATTTTGAGAAATCTCGATCGGAGGTGTATTTGCAGAGCACCGGAGGTTGATTCAACCTAAAGAGAAGGGTGTAACGGGTTAGGATCGTTGTAGAAGAAGGATCAGGGGTAAAAGGTATGGGTAGGTGGATGCTTCAACTCGGTTTGGTTTGGAGGTAACGGAGGGTGATGTAAATAGAGCAGGCAAATAGTATTAGGGGTAGATTGAGATGCCTGGAGCGGTGGTAATTAAACGAGGGTGGATTTTAGCAAGGGTAGTTTTCAGACTTGTTGTTTAACGTATATACTATATAACCTGACCCTTATACTAAAAAGGGGTAAGCATCAATAAACGTGTTTGAATTTATATAATTAAAAATAAATTTAATTATTGTTTTATTTTAAATATATTCGTTTTAAATCGGGGATGATTAAGTAGGTGTCACTAATTAAATTTTATTAATTAATTTAGGTTTTAAATAAATTTAACTATGTACACCGTTACTATTACATTTTGTAAATATGTACATAACTATACCTTCAGGCAGAGTTAAGGGTAATCATATTACATTTACCCTTATAATAATTTTATGATATACGAGCATAGCTGTAAGAGGATATTGTAATATACAGACAATATTGATAGTAGATAACATTGCGAGTATAATTAATATAGTTTGTTTACTATAAACAGGTAATTAAATACTCTAATATCGTTGGTAATTTTAATAGAAGATTCTAAAACAATAAAGATATGCTCACGCGAATCCGATACTCTGTACTTGTCTTGCGTGTGACGTGCAATTTATAAAAATATGTTTTTCTTAGGAAATGCAATAAATGAAATATCTGAGTAACTGTTTAACATAAATTAATTATTTTTACAGCAAATGAAAGCTGAAAGCATTTGTTAAGAAATAAAAAACTATTTACAAACCTAATATTTTTGTAAAGACTGACGTCATACGAACCTCAACCAAAATTCGAACTGCAATCGAGCATACCTTATATAATTTTTATCATAACATTATGTCATTTTCAGTTTAATAAATAAAAGCTTTTCTAAGAGCTTTCTATATTACTATGTATAAAGTTGAAGATTGTACTTTACACTATAAAATGTTGGCACTATACTTTCTTTATTGATCAGTACTGAAAGTGATAAAAATAATTGTCACGTAATTTAAAACAGATTTCCGTGATAAGAACAGACAAGCTTGAATATTATAAAGTTAAAAACATAAGAAAATGAAAATAACAATACATAATTCATATATGTAAAGCAAATATTCAGAAAAAAATGAAATAAAGAATCGACTTTTATAAATAAAAATTTACCATAAAATAAATGGATTTGATTTTTATATAACGGGAATAGAATCAAATATTAAAATGTAGAGTCTCTGATTTGTGTAAATATATAATCATTACATAAAAAACCTATATAAAAAATATATTATGTATACCCGCATACGTATATATATATACATATAAAAAAAAGAATAGAGAGAAAATATAAAAAGCTCATGATAAATTATATAGAGAGCTTTTACCATTATATTAGACAGCTTTTTTATCCCCGCTTGCTACAAATCGCACCACGTTGTTATATGTAGCCTCTTGTATTTGTATGTAACATGTTTCAGTTCCAAAGTGACTCTACATGTATCACAGGGTGTTTTAAAAGTTTTGGTACACAAATATAATTAAATATTAGAAAATGTATTTCAGTTTCTACTAAAGCAATATTACTTATTAAGGAGCTCTTTATATAAATTTTTTAAACATGTAGAAAATTTTGCATAAGTTTATAGGATTTGTGGACAGTGTTAACAGTTTTTGATGACAATTATTTTTAGAATCTATATTTGTACCCGTGATGTTATGAAAGAACTAATTGTGCTATTTAGCAATAAAAGTATTCTAAGAAGTTCTTAATGTTTGTGTTTAATTGCTAAGATCTAAGGAGTATAACGTTAGTGATAGAGATAAATGGTTTTGTACACCATGGGCTTTAACTAAATGGTCATATAGGTCATTTGTGATTAAATACAATTAAATTTCATGACTGTTAAACTATAAAATTTCAATTGTTTTTATCTTTGTTACTATAAAAGTCACTTGGCACTATGACTATTCGTCTCTTTGGTGACCAAAGCAGCATTGGACGCACTTTACAAATAAAGTAACATCAAAAATTATAAAAACTATAAAAATGTATTATATAATTAGATTGCATGTACTTATACGTCATTTCTCATGTCAAATCTGATATGAGAACGATGGGGAAGGTGATATTCCGTCTTATTAAACCATGTGCCAAAAATATCCTAAGCCGGTACTGAGGAGAGTAATTATTCTTTTTGGAAAATGTCATTTGGTATGAATTCGTTTATTCAACCTTTTCGAATGGTCAGCTATGTAATAGGTGTGCCTTTGTATTTGTAAGATTAAGGAAACACCTATTCAAATAATAAATAAAATTATAAATGAAGAAATATACCACTAAGAGTTAAGGTGAAACAACACTAAACCATTTTTGATCGCGAAGTATAGATGGCGATACTATGCAACAGGTTATGTTTAAATGGTTCTGTGTAAGTAACTATAAACGCGAATCAAAATCTAAAGCTGCAATTAGTTAGATAAATAACGTATCTACATTTTAAGCTTTCTTCTACTGACTTTTAATGAGTTAGAACCGCATAAATAAGTTTTGAAAATGAATATTGCTATATTTTCTAGTTAAATTCCTATTTTTATATGACTGATCACATTTCTAAGGGTTTGTCATAAATTTTACAACCTTATTGATTCGCATTTATAGTTACTTACATAAAACAATTTAAACATAAAAAAAACCTGGTTTTTTTGATAATATTTAACCCGTTGTATAGTATCACCATCTATATTTTGCGATTAAAAATGGCCAAGTATCGTTTTAACTTAATATACACGATTATTAAATTTTAATTAATGCGAGATATAAGATAGTAGTTGCAATCGCAGTAATATTACTAAGAGTAAAACAAAAATCAAAAGTAAAACAATCAATGGGTGACGATGGGAGATCAGTTGTTAGCGTTGACTGCAGTGTCTTTGGATTCTATCACCGAATCAGAGTTATATTATTTGGGTTTGGTTGTTATTAAGCTAAATTTATTATTTACTTACATAATCATAAACTTATTAAATAGCGGAAAATAAATTTAATAAAAAAAAAACAGTTTTGTTTTCAGCGTACATCTAGATTTTAAGTACTAGCAACAATTAAGTATTATGCAAGCTAAGAAATAAAACTTCTTTAAGAAAATAGAGTAAATATCTCTATTTATATAAATATGAAACTCAAAGTTAAAAATTGTTATTGCTAGTGATCATGTGTAAATACCTTATAGAGATTTTCAAAAACAAAAACAAAGTGTCAAACATTTGTAGTCACGGTGTGTGATACTACTGTCTTTATATCTTTTGTGTATATATGTTGTCTCACATATATATACACACACGTATATTTCTATATACATTTGTATGTGTGTTAGTGTTAGAAGGAAATAAACTAAGGGTTGCTTTGGGGCTGCTCAGTCTGCTCTACGCTCTAGGGGATGCTCCTCTGCTTCTGGATGTTTTCTGTTTATTGTAGGGTGGGTTACGGCAATGGTAACGGCTACAGAGCTACGTCAAGTTAAGGGTTGGGAGAAGGGATATGTTAGCGTGTAGCATCGCGTATCTCAGTCACACGCCTGAGGGTAGATTTGTCTTCGCACCCCAAACCACATTGTTAATTTAGTACTTATATAAAACATGTAATCATTAATCAATTTATATTAATCATTAACTGTTTGAAATGTATTTGAAGTTTAGGGGATGATTTTAACGATGTGTTGCTTGAACGTTATGTTTAATATTGATAATAAATAGATGGGGTGTTCGGAATATAAGTAGCACTGCATAAGTACTTCATTTACAATAATAAGCGTGTTTGATTTACACGTACTAGAAATACTTTTCAAACACTAAAATATATATAGTCAAAGGTGAGATATTTTAAGTGGACTGTAGCATACATGGTCTAAGCTAAACTGCCAATGCTCCAAGGGGAGAATTGAATTGAAACAAAAAAAGAACTAAAAGAAAACCGATTGAATTTGGTATTTCGTTGTGATTTTTAGAAATATCTTTATTATTTTAGAAAATAAAGATATAACGATTGAATAAAATGTTACGACTTGCGATGAATTTAAATATAGGGTCTTTCAAGAAGAGCGGTTACTTTAGATCAATAGACAAACGCAATATTTTTGTGAAAAGTTTTGATATTTTTTTTTTAATCAAGAGTAGAAGCTCTGAGGTTAGTAATGAAACACAATATCTGTTAAATGACCGCTCTTGTTGAAAGACTATACAAATGAGCAAAATTGGGTTTGAAGACGATATAAGTGTTAAAATGATTTTAACAAGCAAAAAGAAAAGCAGAGAGTCAAAAGCACAGAGCAAAATTAAAAGGAGTGAAAAATTTCTTTTGTTATGGATGGAAAAATTGAATTGAGAACCTAAATTTTTTAAGAAGACCCATACTACTTAAATGAAGTAATCTTTGCACTGAGGTATTTGTGCGATCGCATTAAGGTATGAACACCGAGCTCCGAACTATATGTATATTTATATGAGTGAATTCCTATTCCGCAATTCATGCGCAGTATTAGGATACCGCACATTTGTTTCCTTCATCTTGCGCCGCTCGTGCTAACGTGTTTATTCCTACTCCAATATATGTTATTGTATAAATCCTATGTAACTCTACAGTCTTAAAAAAAACTTTAAAAAATTAACACATAGTATTCTAATAGAATTGTTTGTTAAATTATATCAATTTTAATAAATTCAAAAAAAAATTCAAGATAACGTATCTTAAAAATAATTAAAAACCTAGTCCTAAATTTTAATATGCATTTGTTTATTAAATTAATATAAAATTTAACAGAGTAGTTTGGGAAAAAAATTTAATAAACGGAAAAATATAAAAATAAGTTGCAAAACAAGTTAGACATACGTAGCGAACGTACAAGTATAATCGAATAAATTTGTGGTATATATAAAAATCAACGTAAAATAAATAGATCTACTGTACACTCATGATTGTTGTTTACATTAACAAATTTATAAGTTATTTATCATATCGTGTATTAAAGAAATTATGGAAAATAGCGTGGTGGTTATTATGTGACAATTACCGCGCGTGTTAATTTACTATTAATACCTCAGAAATAGTAGTAAAAATATTTTCAGAATTATTAAAATTCTTCAAAATATTTCCTGATAAATTACATTTAGTAATAGCACATGATTTCACAGTGTATAAATTATGTAAATCTCTCCAAAACTTTTGATATTTAAATTCCATTGACACGTATTCAAGTTCAACACGAATTTTACTATACAATTTAATTATGTATTCGTATTTAATACTATTACTAAGTGTTTTGTAAATAATCACACACACACATATATATATATATATATATATATATATATATATATATATATATATATATATATATATATATATATATATATATCCTATATTCATATATTGTCAATAGTTATTTTTCAAACTTCCGTGATAGGTAGAACATCCGTAAACTGAAAAGCTTTTTGAAAGCTTCTTTGAAAGCTCTACTTCTATATAGATGGTCTAGCAGTCTACAAATAAACAGACCTAACCGTTTTTATTTATTTATTTAACTGTTAGATAAACAACAATGTTGTTAATAAATTTTGTTTCGTTTCTGTGTTCGTGTGCTCGTATATTTCCGCATGGTTTATTTTATTTTAAAGGTTTTGTTTTCATGTAATTTGCAATTTTATTGCCTCGAGATAGAAAATAACTATGTATACCATAATATCATATATTTTATACTTTTCTCATGTTTATAAATATTTTACACATACATATATTTATACTCGTATATGTCGTCCTACATATATATATATATATATATATATATATATATATATATATATATATATATATATATATATATATATATATATATATATATATACATATATACATAAAACGCTACACAATTTGACGAATCACTTTTAAAAGAGTATTTCTAAACTATAAAAATAATTAATAATAAAATTCAGGAATAGTACAGGAATACTCTTTTAAAAGTGATTCGTAAAATGTTTCACTCATATAAATCATAATAGAGTTATCCCCGTCGCAAGCGACGACTGTTTTTTGTGTGTGAATTGAATTTCATTTAAAATTTTAATTCCATTTTTAAATTGAAATATTTAACTCATTCCATATTTATTTTACATAATAACAAATAATTATTCATATAAACTGAATAAAAAAATATATTCTTTACAACTTGTTCATTATTTGACCAATTTTTTTTCAAAATTTGGAATTTTTTTTTTCGATTTGTAAATTAGGTACCACAGTTAGTCCATATATAAAATTTCAACTTTCTAGCCCTATTTTTACCCTCGGCAAAAACCGCACCCGTGCCCCCAAATAAAATTTTTGAATTTTGAACTTTTTTTTTAATAACATATTTCATTATGTATTCCAAAATTTGAGTTTTCTCCAAAGTTTCCTACCGCACACCCTAATTTTCTCAACGACCCAATTTTTCAATTTCTAATTTTCAAAAAATGTTAGCATTGAACACCGTAATACACATGCCAAATTTCAACTTTCTATCTTTTATGAATTAAAAGTTATAGAGCAAAAAGTAAAAATATTTTTTTTAGTTTTTCCAAAATTACGGGTTTACAGAAAATTCAGGGGGAAATCCGAGGACGCCAAAAGTCTTAGAATTTTTTTCTCTACGAAATAGGAAATGTGTGGAGCCGTTTTCAAAATACCATACAAGTTGGAACATTACAATATAGGATCTGTTCGATCACG
Organism: Panorpa germanica; assembly: GCA_963678705.1. Classification (NCBI taxonomy): domain Eukaryota; kingdom Metazoa; phylum Arthropoda; class Insecta; order Mecoptera; family Panorpidae; genus Panorpa; species Panorpa germanica. The sequence goes on from OY783221.1 coordinate 7,560,696, forward strand.
ATCATTGTTCGCAAGACCCAGAGTGTCAACTTCAAACTTAATTTTTCGTTATAGTAAAACAAACAAATATTTAACTTTATCTGTTGTTACACTCTCAATATAGTGTAAGTAAATCCCACCAGCAACGATCTAGGTATGATTACCCACAACCCAGAGACAAACGAATCTACAAGGGACATGAGCGTATCGTCCAGCATCATTCAGTGGACCAGGAACCTTCTGCTGAGATCTCAGCAGGGTATTGTAAGAGTTTAGCGTTACATTAAACTAGTTTATTGTTTTCGCTACTCGCCGTAGCCGCAGCGAACCCGCAGAGCGTGATACGAACAAGGGTTTATACAATAGGGATGGGGTGACTAGGTGGTAAGGGTGGTACGATGGAATATAGAGACAATGTGATGTGGCAGAGGAATGGGAAGGAGAAGCTAGTAGAACAACAACCAAGTGGCCGGAAAATGTCGAGACGTGGTTGAAATATTGATATCAAGTAGATAAATGTTTCATTTATGTTAATTTATTGTAACGGTATTTATTTCCCGTTTTTTTAACTTTTGGTTTTGTTATAATTTTGTGTTTTCTGATATATTTTGTTTTGTAAAAGAATTAATAGGAAAATATTAACTTTAGAAAATGATGGACAATGAATTATTCAATATATTATTTGTTTTTTATATTATATAAGTTCTGCTATATGAACTGCTGCGTAATTACTATTTTTAAATATAAATTAAGTATTAATTGATAAAAGTAAGTTATAGTTTTAATGTGTGTTTAATATATAGATCATCCAGTTCATTAGTGAGACATCTCCGAATATTAATTTTTAAATAACACGAAAACGATATTCTGGAAGACTATCCTTTATAGACTACAGAGAAAGCACTATTTACGTTTGCATTATCGGATATGGTCATATATATGAAATTAAGACTTAAAAATATAACCTCTTTTAAGTATAAGTCGCCGCCGAACTATCGTGATTTGGACTATATTACTTTATTAATTCTATTGCGCCTTCGTTATTAATAAAAACGCCACGTAAAGAAGCTATAACATTAATTATTTATTTAGAAATTATATTTCATGATAAACTAATATATTAATAACACGTAAATTACTTATAATTACTCGTTAATTACCTCTAATTACATAATTAGACCTCTAGCCAACATCCTAAAATAAAACGGGAATAAATTTTTTAACATTCAATATAAAATTATTAGAGCTTATATTTAAAAACAATATTGTTACAGAAGCAGTATATAATAATGCTATGTTTAAAAAGGGGCATGTTTTTCCAATCCCTGTATGTTAACATTAACAACCCTTGTTGACCGCTTTGTTGTTTATCTGTCTACGGTTGGGAGTGTGGGAGTGGGATGTAGGTGGTAGGGAGGGGAATTTGTTCCCGCGAGTAGGTTTAGGTTAGAAGTTGTTGGTAAGCGAGTGGTTTGGCCTCTACGTTCTACAGCTGTCTGTATGGTGTATTATACATTCTGTGTGGAGCTCGTAGAGGTTCTACAAACGTAGAGATAGCGTGATTGTGCTCTGTTTAGAGGTTCTACGAGTACATAACCGTGCTCTACGTTATGTATATCCGTATATCCGATACAATGGCTGCTGATACAAGGAAAGAAATGTGCTATATATAGCGCTGTGAATTCCAAGGTTACAATTTCGAATTTCGAGTAAATGTTTTTAAAAAAATATATCAATTGGAATAAATATTTTATATTAACTGTTATACAAGGTAGAAAATTGTCTTGTAGTGCAAGAGTCACAGTTGTCAGCTAGCCACAAGATAATTCCAAGGTTAATATTCAACTTCTCATATAGAAATTGTCTAACAGTGCTGTACAAAATTGTCTTATATTAATTTTTATAAATATGTAAAGAACTTATATATCTTTATTCTGTATAAAGCTCGTCTATTGGTAAAACAGTGACCGTTCAGTGGCAGAACTCACTGTGCATATTGTTAGGTTATAATAAAATTAGATAAAAAGGAATTGGCAATTTAAATAATAAACTTTAAATGTCGTATGATTTAACAATGTAATTATTATAATATGTATGTAAATTACTAAAAAAAACTTTAGTTTTCAGAGCAACACATGAGTTTTATTAAAACTTTATAATTACTAATAAAATTGGGGATATTGTCATATAAATATAAAATTACCTAGATAGAAAATCGTGTTGCAGTTACATTTTCTAGCTAGCTACAAAGTAATTTCAAGATATATTTTGAACTTCTCATATAGAAATTGTCTTATACAGAATAAATGTTTGATATTAATTCTTATAAATACAGAGTCACCCAGATACAAAATTGTATTGCAGTTACACTTGCTAGCTAGCCACAAGTTAATTTTCAATAACGCTTGTTCTGAATGTGCCAAAAGCTAAAGTATTGTTCTTGGAAAATAGTGCTTAAAGATTATGCCTATACGCAGCCATTGATCCCAATGTACAAAACTTAAAAAAAGGGAAATAATTTAAGATTCACCACTGGTGCATACATAACACTTAAGCGATTTGTAAGTGTAGCAAATTGCCGAAAGAAACAAATACATAAAAACTCATCAATTAAGAAGTGGAAGTAGTGTAATTCCTATTAGAAATCGTTACACTTTAAACTTCGCACATATTACATTGCTAATACAGTTAAATATAATATTTAAATGCATATATGCCATTTCTATCAAGATATGTAATATTTTTATAATTTAGGCTTGTCTGGAATTTTAAATTAAGTTATATCCCACATATACATATCTATATATGAAATATTTTCATATTATAATGAAAATAGAATCAAAGTGTCTTCTACTACACTCCGAATTCTTTTCTTATTGTTCACAAACACATACACACACACACACACATATATATATATAAATATATATATATATATATATATATATATATATATATATATATATATATATATATATATATATATAATACATAAATGTGGAAACGAGTTCTAGAATTCCAGAATAGACGCTTCAATTGAACACCATCAGTTTCTATACACGAGAGCAGAAAATGTAGTGGAATATGGTAAAGTTGTATGTGGGCTGCAGAATGGCATGTGGAAAGTTTGTAGGAAGCAGTGCCGTCCTGGAAAATTGCGATTAAGTAGGAACAAAGAGACAACGAATCACTAAATCATCTGCAATTGTTTTATGATATGTATTAACAATAATACATGTTTGTAAAATACTATATTAGGTAATTTACTTTTCGTATATTTTTTGAAGTAGACGCTACTGTTTGTAGGTGGCAATCTAGGGTTGAGAGAGTCACAGAGATTGTGGTATACCTTGAGTGAAGATATGTACTACTATATTTATAGTATATAAATATATCGCACAAGTAGTTTGTTGGAAATCAAATAAAAGACACTAAACACAATAAGAAATTCTAGGAGAACTAAGAATACACGTATACCAACCAACCAACCAACCAACAGACACATACAAACCTCTAACTAAAGTATTCGTATTATAAAAGATACGGTTTTAGTAATGTGGTGTTTGTAGAATAGCACAACTATACCACTAGGTACTAAGGTACTAACAATAAGATCCTTGGAACACTTCACAAGCTTTTAGTTGAATTTGATAATGTAGAAGGAATAAATAGAGCAATTATTCTGTAAATGTTTTGTTTGTAAAGCTTTGTAGACTGAGACTTGATTAAAAGGTTAAATAACCCTGATAATTTAAAAAATGTAAAGTGATTTTAATACTTAATTAGGTTATAGTTATTAGCGCGATATAGTTGTTTGTCGCCGCCTGATATTAGTGTTGCCATACGGTGGAAAGCATATCTATAAATATTACTACGTTTTCAGTTATAGGCTCTAAAAGTGTCTGTGTCATTGACTAATTAGTAACTAAAAAATAATAAGACTGAACATTAGAGACGGTAAAAAATTGCGTTAGACATCATTAGTAATAAAAGAAATTTAATTTTTAATTTTCAGCTTAAATGATACATGCCTTAAAAGAAAGGCATGTTTTTAAAAAGGCTTGAACGATCGAGACTATTTTATTTATTTTTCTAAATGCCATAAACTGCAGCAGCATTTTTTAATTTTAAAAGTTCTTACGACTTCAAAAGCGTCTAGTACTTTTTTTTAAATAAGACAGATGCTTGCAATTAGGTTTATTAGTTTCAGTACACATTTGACAAACGCCAAAAATTAAAACAATGAACATACCAACTTAAATTGGGCCACTGTTGCCATTTAATTGTCAGAAATTGTGTTCTTATAAAAATAACATAACATTAGCAGTAATAAACAAATAGACAGACTTCGCCTAAGACATTGGCTCAAAATGTTCTAAATGGTGTCACCTATCATCCCCTTAAGGCTTTGCACCTTCCTACCAAACACCCTGTATTTTAAACTGTAATCAATTTTTGAATTTTCGAAGTGTCATCGTTTATTCCCGATTATTATCGGCTATAAACGATAACTAATATAAGTCTCTGGTAAAAACCGCCGCAAAACCTATGTGATGCCAGACCAAGCAAGTCTAATGTAAATACAGTATTATATTTCTAAAATATATATATATATATATATATATATATATATATATATATATATATATATATATATATATATATATATATATATATATATATATATATATATATATATATATATATGAATTTAAAGTGTTATTTGAAAAAAAAAGAATAACATACTTTATCTAATATTTAAATCATAATGTTTAACGATAATTGCTTGTGTATAAAGGTGTGTAATATGTTAATGAGTTGTATGAATAATTAACAGTTTGAATAATTTGTACGAATACCGATATCATAGAATGTAGGACGTACACACATACATACAATGCAATTGCGAGTACAGAATATAGCCAGCACATCATTGTCATAAATTCATTAATATAACAGATTACAGACAGAATATTCCAGTAGATAGAGACACTGTAGATTCTGCAGACAGACAATTAAATGGTGAGGAAGAGGAATACTCTACGACGATACCAGATACCAGATACAGACAGACGTGGGAAGTTAACAACGTCGTAAATGCCAAATGTTAATAAATGTACTCCGTTCTTAAACCATCTCGTATGAAGTTACCATATAAATTATTGTAAGTTAATAACATACGATATTATAATGGTGTTATAACAGTCATTAAATTAAAATCGTTTTATTAACATCATTAAAAATACTGTAGTAAAATGGAAAATATTTATTATATGATGTAGCAGGAGTTGGGTGTAGTAGTACTTGTAGATTATTTGTGATATATGAATTACCAGGTATGAGAATAGCTAAAAATGAAATTAGCTATAAATATTAATGTATGATGACAAATATAGATAGGATTCGAATTAGTTTGAAAATGAGCACTCTTCTATATACCATATCTACCTGTGAATGTTTTATTTTGATTTCAGAAGTGAGAAGTTATCTAACTAAATCTATTGTACAATTTATAATAGACCAACAAATAGAAATATAAGTTAAACATAATTAAAAGTGTAGAATGTATTTTTTTAATTAACTATGAGAATTTACTTAATATTATTTATTATTATAATATTAATAATGTGTAATTAATTTACTTTATATTAAATGAATTGAACTACTGGCTTATGAGTAGTGGATCCAGTGTTCCACAATGTAAAATTTATGAGAATATTTATTAATATTCTGTAATTAAAATATTTAGGCAAGAAGGATAAAAAATTTAATGCCACAATAAAAATAAATAAAAAAACTTATAAAATTATTAACTGTTTTAAATTACAAAGCACTGTTTCTTAATGATTTTCATTACACGGAATTAAGGTTCTGAAGCATTGAAGTATAAATATATAGGCAATGTCTCAGGTTGAAAAGTATGTATTGAGCAAATAGAAATTTATTTGCTAAATACAGGCCTAATATTTTAACGTAACGTAATGTAAATTTTTTAACCAAAATAATTTTTTTTAAGATAACAAATATTAACGAAATGCGGTTCTGCTGGCTTGCTTATCAAAATATGGCAGTAAATACTTTTAATTAAGATTTGATTAATTTTTTCTTCAAACAATTTCGTTCACTTATTTTGTAGATAAAATATAAATTATTTCAAAGACAGATATCTTAAGAACCTAAAAAGCCTTTTGTCAATCAGGTGTAAACAGGTATAACCTCGTCAAATTTATGCCTTCATAACTTATCTTAATAAATCAATGCTGTTAAGTCAAAAAGAAAATCAAGAAACTTATTAATACATTGAAGAACATAATCAAAGCCATAGGATAACATTCAAAAAAATTGGAATATATAAAAAAAAAGACTTAATTGCATTGGCTTCTGATTGTTTTAAATAATGATAAGATTCTTTTTATAATATTAGCTTCTCCTCACAAAATTGGCATGTAATCTATAATTTTAAGAAGTATAAATTATTGTTAAAATAAGAAAATACTTCATACATATCGAAAATTAATCGTTCGAAAAATTCATGAAAACCATTTCCATTCTAAAGAAATTAGAAGCCCCATGTAGAGATACTCTCCGTTACTGATAATTTCTATTTTAATTCTCACAAAATCTTTGCACAATATATTTAGAGCCGGATTAGAATCCTTCATTGTTAAAGCTCTTTGGATGGATAGAGAATCAATAAATGTTTATTTCATTAACTTCAAACCCCTGTTGTGATATGTGGATTATGGCGAATGAAATCACTACATGATTGTTATATGACACACACACACACACACATTCACACACAAATAAACACGTATATTTACATATACACTGATAGAAATTGGCTTTATCTGATCATCACAACAGCCATACGAAGCATGTGAATTGTGAAATGATCCCATGGAGAAGCAACCGATAATTTCAAATTTATTTAAATAACTTATATTCAATGTTGTAAAAATAAGTATCTAGATACATATGTACAGTCAGGATTTACCTAAATAGGTATATTTATTTGATAAATCTAATAGGGAAGAAAGATAATAAGCTAGAATTGTATATACATCTTTGTTTTGACGTTCTCAAGACTTGCTAAGAAGCCTCATATAATCTCATGTTCACGTCTTAAGATATTCGAGGTCAAAGGTCACAAAAATTCGTTTCTTTTGCGAATATCTCGTTTCCTATGTGTCTTATGTCATTAGAGGTTATTATGAAACTTGTAGATCATGAAATTCTCTACAAATTTGATCTTAGACACTTTTTCGTATGATGAACTGTTTCCGAGATGTAGGTCGAAGAGTTGTTGCTCTGAACCTTATCGTTCTTGTTACTGCAGAATAAATATGAGGTCTAACACGTACACGAGAGAGAAAGAGAGAAGAAGATACATGCGGCATAATCATTATCCTACTCTAAGATATGCGTTGTGATACCTAAGACATATGTATATTTTGAAATAATCAGTCGGTATTTTAGTTCACTTAAGAAGATGGTCGTCTGTTCCTAACCAAATATTATGTTTAATTTATGTGCTCAACGACAAAAGATCAACGCCCTGCGTAACAAAACACAACTTGACTTTAGACTAAGTAAGCGTTACTCTAGTACATTAAGGGATGACAAAAGGGGTTGGTTAACTGTAACAGTAACAGTCAATGTACAACGAACAGTATATGAGCTTGATGTTTGAATGTAACGTCCGGGTCCGGGTTCGGGTTCGAGTAGGGTAGAGGGTGAAATAGAATAGGAATGAGGTGGAAATGGAGTGGGTGGTGGTGGGCTTATAATAGAGATGGTGAATAAAGGGTAAGGGTATGTTTTTGGGTATGGGGATGAGTTTAATATGGTAATCGAATAGTAGTGCAGGGGTGTGATTTCGCGTGTTACCCAGTGCTATTACGATGTGTCACTGCTCATTCATCCACTAATTTAATCGCGGTCTGTTCATTGCATGATAACGATTACGCTATTTAGTCAACAATTATTGCTATACTAAAATGTATATATTATATATATATATATATATATATATATATATATATATATATATATATATATATATATATATGTTGTTAAATTAGAATATATAATTAAATTACAAAATTCATTTTCTGATCTAAATTTTTTATTATTAAAAAGAATTACACTACGTTTCCCTTTTTGATTTGATGGCGATTTGGGCGATTTAAAAAACTTGGGTCATATTCGCTGAATCCTTTTATATCTTGTTGATAAAGTGATATCTATCTAAATAGGATTATTGAGCATGGCGTTATCAAATAAATGCAAAAGACTCTACATATCTTTTACTAATATATTAATTTAATACGTAATGTTATATTACTTGCCATAGAAAGGTTTATTAACGTAAATTTATGCCTACTTTTATTAACCTAAGAATGTTATGCAAATGGTAAATCTTTTTATGTTAAATAAACCTTAAATGTACTCGTATGAAACTGTGTGTCGTTTACTCAGTTAGTTTTAGGTTAAATAAATTATTGTGAAATATGATTTTAACTACTCTTGTATTAATAGTTTGTATTACATTCAAAAGATGTTTAGAAAGACATTTTTTTCGAAACCTAGGTCGCAATGTATTTAAAATTAGTTACATTTATTTAGAAAGTAATTGATTTTAACTCTGACTGTAAATAGGATAAGTGAAAATCATTTGTGTAAGTAAGATATTGAGATACTCTTGGACCTTGGCCATATCTAATTATCAGTTCAAAGTTCTATATGAAAATCTGACTTTTGATGGACATTTCTTTAATATTAGACTAGATCTTAAACTGTCTCTGTAAATAAAGCTATCTCACTACAACAATAGTATAAAGAACCATTAAATAAAATTAAGATAATGATTAGAAAATGAAATTTGAGAGAATTAAGAAGCAAGAAACGTCTTCTTAGATTAAAAGCAGCTTTGATTTTATAGAAATATGGTCACATACTAATATTAGGCAGTGTTGAAGCTTATATTTTATGCTACATCGCAATAACGCCTATTTCTTCATAGTTCTAATAATTAATAGATAAATACTTTTAAATAAATTAAGAAAAAAAATCATATATGTATTAATATGTAGTATTTCATAATAATGTAAAAAGAAAAAAATACACGAACCGCAACCGCTAATCTCATTTGGCTTAAGTCCCCACTAGACGCAAATATTTCGATTAAATGAAATATAAATAATAACTCATAAAAACTTAATTCAATAAAAAAATTATCTAGAAGAAAAAAAAATATATATATACGACATTTATTCTTTTATAAAACAGACATTTCAAATCCAATTCACAAGCAGATGGTCCCTTGAGCAAGAAAGAGAAAAACATATTGTTATAATATGTGTTGAAAAGAGATAAGAATATATAAGAGGTTAGAAACCAACTTCAACCCCCAAATGCTCGTGAAATCTTTGTTCGGCATTAACTGATGTCTCTTGGGCTATAATCTCAGGGGCGGTTTTCTTTCTTTTTGAGGGTGAAATGTTAAAAGAATTCTCAAAATGTGAGGACATATTTTATCTGAGAAAGTAACACTGTCATAGTTTTGACCAGTATTTGTCCGGGTAACACTCTTTTTGAATGCGAACAGAATATATATATTTAATATATAATTTATTTTACAACACATATAATACATAAACAATATTCGCCGATACTTGTTACGCTCGCTATATAAAACCAACTTGGTATAGTTCGTATAAACGACTTTACATAAGTAGAAATACAGTAGTACGAATAATACAGCGAGTGTGGTCGGACTGATAGACCTGAAGTGAAAATATTTTTGGCGCTAAAATTTAAACTAAGCTATTTTCTTACAATAACATTTGGTTGTTTTATGAACAAACCTTATATTAGAAGTTTAATAAAAGTGTAAAATAAGGTAATATAGTTGACGCACAAATAAAATAAATATTAAAAAAAAAAAATAAGGCAATATGTTTTCTTAGAAGAAAGCGTTAATATTAATTTATCTTTATTACAACAAATAATAAAATTTGTTTCTAAGAAAGTTTCTTATTTGAATATACTCGTGTTATACAGGGTTATATAGACAGTGGGGTTGTTTTTAGAAAAGTTTTACTTAAAGTTTAAATATTGAGGGTCTTAAGATGAGGGTTTATATCGCTGAATAAGCGTCTTTGAAGGTAAAGAATTTATACAGCGGTTTTCTTTATTATGAAATAGTTTGTTTCCTTTGAAGATATTTTATATGGATTACGTTATGGATATATATATATAAATATATATATCGTAAATATATATATATATATATATTTACGTTATGGATATAGTAATCGTAATATAGCAATCCTAGTACGCAGTTCTCAGAATTTTGCAAGAAAAAAATAACTTTTAGTATCAATTACTTGGTTGTATGTATTAACGTCAATATCAGATTTCAAACTAACAAGAGCATATTAATACGCAAGATTAATGATAGCATGGAATTGGGGTAAGGAAAATCAGAGAAAACGCCAAGAAAAGACGCAAGTGTCTTGGTTTAGTCTTATCTTCATTGTGTCTTCAGATCTATTGGTTTAAAACAAGTGTATAACTTTAGAAAATATTTTCAAAAAAATATACAAATTAAAAATCCACATTTAATAAAATATCTACCATCTAAAATTAAATTTTTATATATTCTTCCAGAAAAGTCCTTTTAATTTTTCATCCCTTTTGTAGATCTATTGAATCTCCAGTTAATAATCCAAATCCCTTGGTTCACAGTGTCAAAGATTTTCTTTTTTCTTTCTTTCATTTTTGTTTGAAACGGACTTGAAGCTTTTTTCCGACGTTGTACAATTTATCGCGTCAGTCCACAGTTCATCCCCTTATCAGAGACATAATAGATATACCCTATCCTTTTCTTTCATGATTTTCTATCCTTTTCAACCTCTTACCCAACCCAAATAAAATACTCCCTTATGTTTTCAACTCTGATATCTTCAACCCACATATATTCGTATAGTGCTCGTTCGTTTGGAATCTTTCATCCCTATTTCATCCCCCTACATATTGTCTGATCGTAACACTAAATCAGCGGGAAACAGGTTTATTAAAATAGAATTAATTTACTCTTAGTTGATATATACGAGATTCATATATATAAATTGGTTTACAAATTGTTCTTAGACAAAGGAAAGGTGTCCACATGATTTGTTAATAAGACGGGGAAAAATCACTCTTCAAGGATATCCATGTGTATGTAGATGAACGTCGTTATTTGTTATTAAAATTTGTTCAGCCACATAAACGGACGTTCTTATATGCGCAATGGAAAATTGCTATGGTGAAGTTGATTCATTTAGTGAGACTGTTTTCAGTTGACCACCAGAGGTGCTTCTAGTTATATGGTATTAATTTTTATCTGTTACTTAGTCTTCATTCAATATTTATCTATTTTTGCAAAGATGTATTGTTGCAGATGATTATTCGAGGAAAACGATGCTTACAACGTTGAATGCATCGTGTGGCTGATGCAGGAACTAAGTGTGTCCAACGTTCATGTTGGAAGAAGTTCTGGCTTTTTCTAATTCCACCACACATTTGATACACATGTCATGCACTACTGCACGAATCGTCCAACAAAGGAAGGTTTGATACTTGAAAGTTTTTGTTAAACAGTGTCAGTGTCAATAATATCAACAAATTAATAAAATAAATAAATCATTTGGATCAAAAGTTTGTTCCACCGTGTAGCAGGAAACTTGCCATGTTAATCTTCCAATATTTGACTCTCAAGTTCACCGCATCATCTGGAGTCAGCGTAATGAAAGTCGCAGGAATAATTCTTATTAATTATTTTCGTTGCAGTAGAGACTTGCTTATTGGCTTTTATAATACTTGAGCTGATCACATATAATATGAAAAAACTAAAAGATGTAACACTTAAATTTAGTTTTCACTAGCGTGCTTTTCTATTTGACTTATATATACTACGATGGCTTTGGTTAAGGTTTTGAGAGTGGTTACGAGGCTAGTGATGGAAAGAGACACATCATTTGATAAACAAGGATAGCAGATGTACGTAGTAATGCTTAGTCACGCATTAAGTTATCAATTGCTTTACAATGGTGAATAGTAGAAATAAATAATTATTAAAATGCGTAAATACAATTAGGGGCTATACATAAATTATGTCACACAAATTTTCTGCTATTCTGACCCCCGTCCCCATTGGTGGGATGTCATACATTTCAACTAATACCTTTTTTATTAATTAAAATTAGCTGGTTTTTTTTAAATTTATCTTACTACACATTTCAATCATACAGCCGCTCACGGATATTTACACTTTTTTCACAATATTACTTTTTTTCTTTACAATTTTTTTATATATTTTATTCTGCATGTGACGTCACACTGCTTTTACATTCTCCCTCGTTCTGTGTTGTGACGTTTCTATCACTATTACACTTCAATTATACTTCGCATCTACTTTATATTCATTTGTATTCGGACAGGTGGAGTGGTTTCGCCATTTGTAGCCGATAAAATAGACATTTCATATGAACGACTGTAAGAAACTCTTTCATGACAAAAAAAATTATACGCATCTTCAATATGATGTCAAAGTGACTCCAAAATGTTTACTGGGTTAAAGATGACCCCTTAAAATACGTTAATTTATATTTATGAATACTAGTGCCGACCCAAGACCCTACTGAAGATGAGAAAGGACGATTTGGCGCTAAACGTTGAACATATTCAATTTTTATTAAAATATTATGAAAATAATATTTATGTATATCACAAAAAGTAAAATGCATCGAATTTATTGATATATATATATATATGTGTGTGTGTGTATGTGTGTATATATAATAATAATTCCAATGTAGGGACGAATTAAAATAAAACTCATAAACGAGGAAATTCAACTACTTGTTTTCTTTGTAATGTAAAAATAATGCATTTGACTAACACGTAGATTTTTTTTTTTTTGCAAACACCATTCAATTATTCCCCGAAGCGCGCTGTACCGTGAAAAAAGGTGGCACAAATAAAAACCCCTCTTGAAAATACTAACACTACACTCGCTAGAGCGCGCTGCAAACAGCCTTTATGTAACACCACCCCTTATTCTCACACCCTTACCTATATTATTCACCCTTATTCGTGATGTCAATATATAATCTCACTAGATTTATATTTAATATTTATGTTTTTATTAGAATACAAAGCCTGAAATCTGTTAAGGGTTGTTAAAATAAATTAACTAAGTTTGAGATTCTCATGCCATCTGTTTTGTTTTATAGGAATGAGTGTTTTTGTTTCATTTTATGATTATGGATTAAACTTTTGATGTATCGATAAAATAACTGTTATTATTATTAAGGGGTTGCACAATCGAGAGATTTTAGTGTAATTTAATGACTAAATAGACTCATTCTATTTAACATAACCAGGTTAAAAATTAGGCTTGGAATTAGCTTGTGGTAAACTAGTAAAAGTAAACCTTTGCATTGCAAGACAATTTCTATATGAGAACTAGAAAATGAACCGTGGAATTAGCTTATGACAATCCAGCAAGTGTAAACCTTGTACTGAAAAACAATTTCTTACCTGAATATTTCTAGACAATAAATAATAAGATTTATGAATCTTAAGACAAATTAGATAAGACCCAAAAAGCATGTTTTATGGATTATTGTCTCTTGGATTATTTCCCATAATATTCATTAAGAAGTTCATAAAAGCTCGCGCTGATTTCTACGAATACGACTTTTTACTTGTGAGAAATGAAAAATTTAAGCTTACAGGGAAAAACTAACTATTTTTTTCCAAAAGCTTAAATTTTTGCATTAGCGTTTGTCTCTTAGATACAGATTTATTCTTTAATAAATAATTCATGTATTTTTCAGCTTTATGTATTTGCATTAAATAAATACGGCTTAGAGTATTAGTATTTCATAATAAAAATATATTTTTTTCTGTTTGAACATCACTACCCGTTTACGTATATATAACTCAAAGCCCACCCCTCATTTTTAATCCCCCAGCACTCCCCTGTCGCGTTATATTATTCAAACCGACTGCTGGATGTAGTTATACAAAATATGAGTATATACGTACAACTTATATTATACGGGGTGGGAGTAATTGTAGTATGAGGGATGGGGAAGCAGGATAGAATAGAGTAGGGGTGATACTAGAGTACTGTTAGAAATATGCTCCCTTATAACGGTATAGCTCTATATTAAACAGTGAAGTGTTGTTACACCCTTAAGTAGGGAGCAATATAGAATAAACGAAGGGATGAGGGTGTCAGATGTCAATTACATTTAAAAGTGTCAACTTCAAGTACTGGTAATTATTAATTTATTTGATTGAATAATAAATACGAGAAATAAATATTTGATATTGTTAATTTATTTGAAAGTATAGCGTTGCCGTGGTGCTGGAAAAAGAGAATTTGCAAATAAATATTTTTATTAAACTTTTGATAATGGTCAGTTAACTTCTGTAATTGGATGAGTTTCCAACACAGTGACGCACATGGCGTAAATGAACAAACTGGCGATTTTTGGCGAGTAAATATATATTATTTAAGGAATTATATGGCAATATTTGCATTTAGATATGTTGTATTTCTATTCATAATTGTTTTATACATATGTTATAATGACAAGCACAAATATCATTGTTACAAAGAAAGAGACCGTGGTTCAATTATATTTTTTTAATTAAAGTAATCACATAAACCAATTTTTAAAGTAACAACTTTATTAATGTATAAGTCGCAAGTACTATAGATAGCTTCAGTGTTGTCTGAGAAGAAATTTAATCATTTTTTCAAAACAACTATTTTATATAGATGATTACGTGTACCTGGCATAAATGAATAGACTTGCGAATTTACTACGTTACTTTTAGTAACAAAAAGAAACTTTTATCATAAAAAATGTAACCTCACTACTTACACAAAGAAATAATTTAGTAAAAAGTAATTTAGTAAATATTGTAATGTGCGATGATACTTTTACTGTATTAATCCTGTAAACATTTATGAACCTACGCCACTGGCTTAAAGTCTTTTCAACATTTTACAAGAATGAATAAAGCTGAGCTCTACATTATTTAATGTAAGTCAGTTAAGAAACCAAGCGTTTTTGTTAGGGTATATAAAATAAAAATTTAAAAAGAATTGCTTGGTAATTATGCTGGCTTATATTATTATAAAGTTTTTCCTGACTGGGCTGCAAATTAAATGAAACGTAGCGAGACGGAAGTTCTTTAAGAAAGAAAATACTGATTACTATTTCAAAAGCTTAAAAAACGCGTTTTCCTTATTGAAATAAAAAGTCTAAGATAAATCTATAATATCATTAATCTGAAATAAAAATTGTGGAGTGAAAATGATGTTTATATAATGAGCACTACTATAACTTTCACATTGCTAAACCTTGGAATTAGCTTGTGAGAAGCTAGGAAATATGAATCTTGCATTGCAAGACAACATATTCTACCTGTGTAAAAATGAATTATATAAAAATATTACAAGTAACTTAATATAATCCAGTAAAAAATAAAATTTTAATTAATTACATATAAACTATAATTTCAACATAACCAAAAAGCTCTTTGTTATAAAAGTGGTTATTAAACAACCAAGTGCATACAAAAAGCTCCAAGATTATATAATTAAAACAAAAATAAAGTAACATCTATATGTTTATATTTACTTACAACTAATTGTATAGTGCTAAAACAAAAACAAGAAAAGCTCTAAAAGTTCTTGTTAACAATAAAATAAAAAGAATAAAACTAGGTCACAAAATAATTATTATGTAAGTTTAAATCTTAAAACATACAAATACATTAACCTAGTGTGATATAATTGAAGTAAAACAAAGAAAGAAAAACAACAAAAAAGCTCAGTAAAAGCTCGACTTATTTTAATCAGGCCTTTGACAAAGATTTATGTGAATATAATCTTCTAAAATGAATAAGGTAAGTACAGCAACGAGAACTGTTGGTAGCTATACATTAAAAGAAGAAAAAGAAGAAATAAAATACTTAAGATGTTAGCAAATGAAAAGAGTGAGTGAAATAGATATATTAAGAGTTGGGGGTGTTAAGTCTTAAAGCGGGAGGGTGGTAGAACGTTGTTGTAAATTGTTAAGTAAAAGAAATGGGAGTGAAGGGAGTGAGAGGTGATGTGTTTTCCATTTTAATAAGCGAGGAGTTCAACCAAGTTACAAGAAATTATAAAAGTGGTTTAATTTCTCTTCATTTTAATTTTATCAATTTGGTTTAAGAGGGTTATATTTTAAAGACACTGTGTGCATCTAAGGGGGTTGAAAGAATTGCAAGGGGTGGTTTTGAACTTGAAACAAAGAAAAGTTTAAAATAAAAGGTGTTTATAAGAAAGTATTATATAGTATCGTTATTGTCTGTGCTTTAAGTTATGGAAATTTATTTAATAAATTAGAAAATTAAATTTATTATTAATTTTAATGAAATATGTATATGGTATGACGAGTTTATACAAAAAAGAAAAAGCCGTTAACACACGTCGGGTAATGGTGATAAAACTGACCGCTAGAAAACACTATTATCATCATTGTCTTAATCATCTCTAAAATAGGGTACTTTATCTTTAACGTAAAGACATGTTTGCTAAAAACTAGATTAGAAATCGCTAGCTCGTTCATTTACGATATGTGCAAAAAAGAACAGAAACACGATTCACGCATTATAAAGCTTTGAACAATATAGCAAAACGAAGACAATTTCTTTTACGTACACTTATTTTTATATTTTAACAATTCACTCGTAAGTTATAATTGTAGGAAAAGGTACATCCCGATGTTAAGTACTAAATATTACATAAATATTAATGCAAATTTTTAAGCTATATTTAGTATAGCTACTCAATACAGTTATTCATATCCGACGTGAGCACATGTGGCACATCACAAAAAAATGTGCGAAATTGTGTAATACGATTGCACATATACAGATTTACATACAGCTTTTTTTCTCTACGGCTAAACACTTTATTTCAATGTTTTTTCAATGGAAACATTTCTTACACTTACAAATTCAACGCTATAATACAATTAATTATTGTTTAAAATATAGAAAAAGTTAATTAAGGTTGAAGCCAACAACATATAATTGAGATTCAATAGATATAGAAGCTTCGAGCTCGGTAATAATCGGAAATGTATCCAGACTTTTATTTTACAGCACTGCAATTCGGTATCTATTTGAAAGTAACAAGTTTTTTAATATTAATATTACTTCTATTTATTATAGAAAAAATAAACTGATTTGGGCCCCCATTTTTCGAAGATGGTGCATGACACGAAAGAAGAAGAATGGAAAAAGAAAATTTAGAATTCCTATTAGGAATGAAAACTTTAAAACAAATCCAAATATCAGACAAAATAACAAAACATTTCCCTAATAAAAATATAAAAATTGTGATAAAAGCTTTAAAACTTTCCCAACATTAAACCATTTTTGATACAGCACTAAAAATGAATTATGAAGAGCTATTGTATATTTGATAAATACTCGTATAAAATTTCATTTGATAATTTTTATTTTTATTTTATTATAAAATACCATGAAATAAAAACGTAAAAACGTTCCATTCAACTGAACACATGAATAAAAAAAAAAGATGTATCGAAAACTGATAAGTCCTTGTGACCACTTCGTTTTTTGGGTTGAAATACGAGTGGTTTTTTTTTGTTACGTAGTGATGCTGCTTCGAAATGGCCAGAGGGTTGAAATGGTGAGGATTGTGGGTGGTTGGGTTGTACATAAAGTATAAATTGGGGTGTTCTGGTGTTCGGAGAGTAGTAGAGAGTTGTATGGCCGACGATAACACTTGAAAAGACCACTTATTGGGCGACAGACCGCACATTATTCAATGAAGATTTGTGGAGCACAAGGTATCGTTATTATACGACTACGGTTTTATTCCATACAATTACAATACCGTACATGAGAGATTCGTTAAAATGGTCAGAGTTTGTAGACCATTAGGAGTATGGTATTACTATAACAATCGTTTGAATACTGTAATTGTTTTGTGTTTTGTACAAACTATTATATATTGTATATCATAATCTTACTTCCGATACGTTCTCTACTTTCTCAATATATATCAAAAGGTATATTATACGTTTATAACATATTATATACCTTAATCTTATTTCCGATACGTTGCTAGATACGTTAAGAACTTAGATACTTTCTTTATATTTATCAAAATGTATCTAATATACAAACTATAACATATTATATACATTAATCTTAAATAACTTTTATTATAATTATACTTAATAAGAATTTAAATACTTTTGCTATATATATATGATAACGTATCTAATACCCTGTATCATTTGTATCTGAACTATCTATGTTGGTAGTTTTATGGGGAATACATAGATGGGCCGAGACAGTCATTGTTATATCAATTTGTGATTTAGTAAACTCCAGCTGTGCTCATAGTAACGTCTCAAAATGAGAGCTGTAACAGAAAATCCGGCCAAATGTGAGGTGTGTAATGTAATAAAAAAAATTTAGACAAATTTTTCGATTGCTTAAAGATGGAAGAACAAACATTTATGTTTAACAGAGGAATGTTAGACCTTCTGTAGCTGGTGATGATCTTACCAATAAAATTGATGATAAAATTTGTGGGAACAGTCAATTAACGATGGAGAGGTACAAATTTTGAAAAATAGTAGAAAGCTGTAGTTTTAAGCGACATATAATAAAATATATGTACGCAGGTTTTTTGTTATAGACAACGGAGGTTACTTTTTTTAACAAGAAAACAAATTATGGGATTAGATCCAAATCATGATATAAGGGGTCCACAGTCAAATAAATAAAAATTTACAATGAAAGTACTCAAATCTGACTAATCAGACTCATTAAAGAGTATGGCTTACTATTACTTCACAAAAATATTTATAAAAAAATGTGCTATACGAAACCTTATCCACATAAATCCATAGAAAATATTGCTGAAACAGCATAAAGTGATCCTAAAGTCCTTGTCTTCTCAACAATACTTGTTATAAACACTAAACTATTATTGGTTCTCTTTTGGCAAGTGGTCGTAAGTTTTATAAAATATACGAGTATATCATAATTTATTACTTTGACGAGATGAATTTTATAGCGCTTGTAAAATTCTAACGAAATCTGATATTTTTATGAAGATCGCGTAAAATGTTTTAGGTGTTGTAAAATCAGAATAAAAGTTAAGAGTAATTAGATCATAAATGTTCTTTTTTATTTTGGCTACTAATCTGCTAAATATAGGAGAATAAGGGAGGCGAAGGAAGTGGAGTAAACTGCAGTGATTTAATTTATTTCTTATAAGTATTGTCTGATTAACAACATTTTTAACAGTAGTATGAAATAAATTACTATGTCTTGTGTTTTTATAAATTTAAGAGTCATTTTCATAAACAGATAGAAAATATCAATTAATCGACAGTAGACGCTTGAAGTAGCAACAAGAATTTCAATTACGTCTCAGAATTTAAAATAAATACTTCGAGAAAAAAAATTAAACGAAAAAAAAAAAAGAAAACCGAGTGAACGAATATAGTTTATAAATAACTCAAACAATAATGAAGTCATGGAACAGACGATTCCGGTGAAATGTAATGAAATAGCAAATACTTCCGTGCTGGAGAATCATAAACAAATCCGGAATATATTAGTTCCCCCTCCTCTGCTCTCTACCTCCCCCCCAAAGCCCATCTGGAAGCCTTCAACGTAAAAGCTCTGTTGTGAAATAAAAGCTCTCATAATGTGAGTAAAGAAGGGATAAGAACAGCAGCAAAAAGAGGAGGTAAGGGGGAGGGGATGCGAGACGGAATAAAGCTTATAATTCTAAAACACGCGATTTGTAAATCGGAGCCATAATTTCTAAGTTACAATCAGAGTCATAATTATTTATTATATGATTTAAAAATAAAACAACTTAGTTTGAATTGATGTAGTAAAAATATTAAATTTTATTAAGGGTATATAGTAGCTAAACCCATTACAATTTTATTTAAGGGTGCTGAGTACTACAATACTTCGAGTACCTAACTAAAAAACTATTACTTAACAAATAGTCAAATTTACTATAATGGAAGGCCATCGTTTGTGTATTGTCCCAAATGTTGACTAATTTTTCAAACTTATTGTATTACTTGGTTATATGATATTAATTGTAGTACATTTTGTAGATTTTTCCGCTAAACCACGAAATTACCACGAATCTAAATATAATTTATTTTAACTTTAAAAAATATATATTGTATGTAATGTATATAAAGTCTTGCTGGGATGTTAATAAAAATATAGTTTTGCACCGGAAGTCAATACAAACTATGGCGGAACTGCAATAATCATTACATTTCTCTTTCTAACCTACATAAAATCTATATATACCACCTCATTTTAACAACTGTTAACATGTGTATAAATAATTACACTTAGCAATATGACAAGCAACAAAATAAAACAACAATAATGTTTAATAAATTAGTTAGATAATCATCCCTTATCTTTAGGGTTCAACAGCCCGACCCGAATATTTAAATAATATTTACAGGCAAATTAATTATATTAAAACCTTTGAAATTATATATTTAAAAAATTATAAGAGAAAGCTTTATGAATACAAAACATAAAACTTTTCAATAACACAAAAAAAAAAGGAAAAACCTTTACAATAGAAATACTCTCATTAATTCACCAAGGGGGCTGTAAATTAGATTAAAAAGTTCTATATATAACTAAAACAACAAGCAAGCACACTCTCTCACTTTTATACAAAAGCTTTTTTTTTTATATAAAATAATAAAAAGCACAAAAAAGCTTATATTTTTATAAGAAATGGGTGTTAACGAAATTATTGATATACATAATTATTTTGAAAATAATAAAAGGTAAATTGTAAAGTGCGATTATTTTGTTTCATCAAGCAAAAAGATCAAACATTTTAATTTTGAAAATATATCATGTTTGTAATTATTTTTTTTGCGTATATTGAAAACCGTAAGTTCCACAAAAATTTTGTGGAGAACTTTTTTGTAGATAATAATACTACCAAAAACTTTTATTAATAAATTTTATAATAAGAAAGTTACAAGCAAAACTTAATCTTAAATTAAGTTCTATCACTAGAGCTTTGAAAAAGCTTTCTCACTTTTTAGAAAATAAGAGTAACGAAGCGAAAAATTCAGGGTTATACCGAAATATCTTTAGACATAGACCATAACTAGAAGATTGTCACTGACAAGATGACTACCAGAAGGACATCGACGTTAAGAAAATTAAGCTGGAAATATAAAAATCTGCAAAATTAATATATTTTAGACCACCCTGTATGTATAACAATCTTCACTGCTTTAAGTAACGTAACGCTTATGCCGCTGTCAAAAAAATGAGAAAAAAAGAAGAAATAAATTGAGGGCGATAATTAATTTTCAGTTTGTCTTTTTTTGCAGGGAGTAACGTGACGTAAAATGTAGCCGGCACCGTTGTCATAATTTGATATTAAAGTAAATGGAAGGGGAAAATATAAGGGTAGTAACAAGGATAGGGGGAGGGTGGTTGAGAGATTGAGTAGAGTATGAGAAATTCAGAATAAGGGAAGCTGAAAGCTGTATGAAAAGAGTATACAAGAATGGTAGATAAATGTAGAATGGTGGTGATGGTTAGCAACAGAAAAACCACCCTGAAAAAAAAACCACCCTCTCTCCTATCCTATCTGTCAAGTTAAAAGGGGAAATGATACAATGGGGTGGAATTACTCAGAGAATAAAATATGCCAAGCAGAAATATAAGGGGTTGCTTAAGTAGTGATGTAAGAGTGAAAGAATTCATGTGAAAATTTTATATGGAAAGAAGTATATCATAAGGGGTTGCGCGAAAATGTTAAGGAAGTGCGCTAATGTTAACGTAAGTTGATTAATTAGTTAGAGACAGTCTTTTATTTTGTTCGATCAAAAAAATGGAATTTCTTTCTAAAAAATTGAACCTTAAAAAATATGTCATTTAAAACGCGGTTTTCCTAAAATCATTTTCTTTCATCTTCTAACTCAAATATTTTTCATTTTTAAGTATGTTTAGTTGAAAACGTTTCGAAAAATGTATCTTATAGTAGAGTCAATACGAAAATTTTGCAGTTGTAGTGTTAAACCTTATTCTCAGCTTCTCTTTTAATTTTAAATTTAAATGTCATTTCTTTCTACATTTTAACGTATTTTTTTTTAAATTTTGGATTACTTAGTGCGCAAGCGTCGTGCGTTAGTATAATACATTTTGACAATTTGTAAAAAATGAACATTACATCTTGTCGTGGTACACGAAACGATACATACGATAAATTTCTGCTGCATTTGTTATATTGCAATTTACTATGTAATTAAATTTAAAATTAAAAATGAAATTGAAACAGTAATTGGGAATAATGCTTAAGTACCTCATTGTGACGAACAATTTAATATGGGATATACTTGAACGTGAGGAAATTTTAGATATTACCTATATAAAGAATAAGAGATTTACCATGAGAGAAGATAATTATTTAAAATAATCTACTTACGTGTCGTTCTTCAGCTGAATTTAGGCCTGTATCGTCACATCCAGAAATTGGGAAAACAACCAACGAACATGAAAAGAAAGAAAAACAAGTTTAGACAAGTTTAAATGCATAACATATATATGTATTTATTAATAAAATAGTTATCTTAATATATATAAATTACGTGTCACATGTTTGTCCGAGTTTGTCCGCGATGGACTCCTAAACTACTTAACCGATTTTAATCAAATTTGTACACCGTGTGCAGTTTGATCCAACTTGAAAGATAGGATAGCTTACATCTCAATTTATGATTGCAAAATTATCTTATTGTCTATTAATTATCTGTATATGACATATGACATCTGGCGACGATGATGGCGACATCTGTTGACTAGATTGAGTAAATATTCTGTTGACTAGATTGAGTAAATATTCAATAGATGGCGCTATGTAATGTAATATGACAAAAACGTTAGCCACAGCAACGCGTGGCCGGGACAGCTAGTAAGTATATATAAATAAAAATAAACATTTATATTTCGTAGTATAAATAAATAAAACATTTATAAATAAGATAAAGAAGGACAAGTTAAGAGAGAGAGATATATATATGTAGAGAGTAAAAGGAAATCAAAACAAAAACAGAGGTGCAAAAAGAGCTTTTCTTGTAAAAGTCTTGCAAAATTTATTGGTGTGGAAACTGGAAATGAAAATAGACAGTCTATTATGTTTTATGTATCACAGTCTATATCAGAAAAGAGACTATAAGAACCGCATAAATAGTGTTGTGAAAAATGTGAAATATATAAAATAAATAAATAGTAATTTCGATGTTAGGGTAAAAACAAAACAAAAACATGTTTTTCGAAAACAGACTGTTCACACTGGTTTTGTTTTTAGTGTTTTTCTGTGTGTCCCATAAAAATTATAAACATGATATACAATAACTGACATGCGCAAATGTTCACAAAAAATAAAACTACGTGTTCAAAGCAAGCAGACTAAAAAACAACAACAAACGACTCCAGATGGGAATGTGTTTTGTTTACTAAAACAGTTTTTAAAGACAAAATGTTTTAAGAACTGTCTCTTTGGTGTAAACATTGGTGTTTTTGTTCAGAAAAAAACAGTGCTTGTTCGTGTTTTAACGAACTGTCTCTTTGGTGTGAAACCAGCATAATATTGTCTTGCATTTTATTATTAACTGTATTATGTGCGTTGCAATTTTCTATATGAAAGGTAGAAAATGAACTTTGGAAGTATCTTATAGCAAACTTAAAACTAGTACTGTAAGACAATTTTCTACCTGTGCAAAGTACTCTAAAATTGGATTAGGAGGATGCCTACAGTCAAACCACCCAGGCTAGCCATATAATTAAAATTATTTTCCATAATTTGAAAATGTACTCTCTAGAGTAAATCAACAATCATTTAAAAACATACAACGGGGAAGTTCTAATACCGCCTTCAAAAAGAAACCTTCAAAACAGATGGCCCATCTGTTAGATATAAAATATATTTCATACCACTAGAAGTATTACAAGTGAACGTGGTCTGGCGGTAGAATCACCGGGTACTTTAGTACTTTTCAAGTTCTCGTTACACATTTTAGGGGTAAGAAGTATAGTTGTACCACTTGGTATACTATGGAAAGACAAGGGAGAGTAAGGAAAGGGAAGGGAAGTGGTTAAAGTAGCGGTATATCTTGGGAAGTAAATCTTCCACAAAAGTATTAATAAAACAGTTTGGTATTATAACTTGAAGTTTATATCAATAAAGCTCCAAGATGGGTACCTTATATATATATATATATATATATATATATATATATATATATATATATATATATATATATATATATATATATATATGTGGGGGAAACATAAGCTTAGTTCATCGCCGGTACTAAATAGAGCTTTGTGATAACCTTATTGTGTAACATCTTACTATAAAGGAAATGAAAGAGGAGGGGTGGAGGAGGAGGGGTTGTTGTGATATTAATATGCTTAAATTTACATTCCGATGAATCTAATTGTTGTAACTACATATAAAATATTGAACAATGTTGTAAATTATAATTTAAAAGATTAAAATTGTGATATATTTCTATTCAATGATAATTATACCGTTAAATACCATTACATGTATTTCAGGTTTATCTAACATAACAAAAGTTACCTGCTACGTAAATTATATTACCTAATATACAACGTTTATTGATTTCTAAAAAAGAACTTCTTAAGAACGCATTTTTAGGGGTTAAAGATTTTTTGATTCAGAGAAAGGAAGAAAAATTTTCAGTTTACAGTCTTCGGAGTGCGGACGTCGTTGGTAGTGGAAAGCCCAAGATCCGAGAAGAGTGTTATCACTTATTTCGAGACTGAGGGTAGGCCATACAGGAGCATTGGAACATCTTAAAAGAAATCACTTGGTGCAAGAAAATGCAATTGTGGAGAAGGGGTAGCAGATCCAGAACATTTGATCTTCCAATATACAGATATGTAGGCCTGCAGAAATAATTTGTACAGAGTTTTGGTAAAAAATAGAGTGGTGTTGTCAACGAGTATGCAGGAACTACTAAGATATCCGAGGTGGCCAGTGTGCTTAGTGATAGACAGGATATGGAATATAGCGGGTTTAAAAGTTTAGGTGTAATAATAAATGAAATGTAAATATGTAAAATGTTATTAAAATGAATTAAGAAGGGCGAAAAAAAGACCGTTCCTAAGAAGCCCGTGAATTATTATTAAAAAAAAAAGGCTTTTTGAATACCTATAAAATATGACCGTTTTAGAATATATATATTAGTAGGTTTTGGTTAAGTAAAAAATTCACATTTAAAAAAACGCCGAATAAAAATTTTATCTTTGTAATGTCTTGTCATACATTATAGACTTGTACCGCACTTATTACGACGACACTCATTTGAAAAAAATGTTGTGCTATTTATTTTTTGCCTTGGGTTTTATGGAAGTCAAATGTTAAGTTAGATCTTTCCTTTACTTGTGACGTAATTAATAAATAAATGAAGCTCGGCAGACCATCTAAAAATTGTCATAAAGCTTACTTCAATCATTAAAATTAAATTAATGTTAGATTTTGCACCAGTGCAATGGGAGCCTCCTTTAAAAATAATTTCAATTTGTGAACAACGCTTTACGAGGTCGTGAATAAAGTAAACTAAAGTGTTAAAAGTTTTAGCGATGAAAATCATATTGTAGATTTAGTACAGTGTAAAATATATATGATTAGTGGACGAGATTACAGGATAAATATAGGGCAGGTTTACTGTTATAGAGGTTTATGACCCGGTGGGCGGATTGGGCGGGGCAGGACCTTTGCTATTGTTTATCTTTATAGAGATATATGAAATATAATCCTGGCCATGTATAATGTACATATACACTGATACTGATTATACGGTGAGTAAATATTGTGAACGAAAAGTAAATATGTAAAATAAAATTAATAAATTTATAGTGGTTTCTAAATAATATCTCCTGTAACATAAGTCCTTGCAATGCGAATAGGGGTAGTTGTTTTTTTTAATTTTGATTGAAACAAATGTTAACTATGGTGTTTTTAATTTTAGCTATATCAAATTTGAATTTCAATTTTGCCGCTTGTTTTATACAAGAAATAAATAGTAATAAGTGATGGAGATTATTATTTTTTGTTGGCAATCTTTGTTATATAATAGTTCATGGCATAAACAACCCAACTATTAGTAGAAAAGTTTAGTTTTAAGGTTGAATTGTTAAGATAGGAATGAAATGTAATAAGAAATAGAATACGGTAGATTGTAAAGCCGAAAGGCACACACAATTAATAAAAAAATAATAACAACAGTAGTAAATGACGTACCACACACTCTTTTGTATAAAAGAGATGGCTTATTTGCTACATGTGACGTAACATATGCATTAATTTTCTATAACGTTGGTCCCTTTAATAATTAAAGGGAAAAAATAACTTTTTTTAATTGTTAATTAATATCTCCTAAAATATAAGGATTTATTAAAAAATAATTAGACAATTGATGTTCTGGTAGCCAACTATGGTTGAAGTTACGAGAGTTCGGCGGCGACTCATATTTAAAACAAGTTGTGGGGTATAAACTGCTGATATAACTAAAAAGCACTGACTCATTTATTTTTCTATAATGTATATAGAAACGAATAAGACAAAATTCTTTATCGTATTATAAATTTATACCCCTCTTATAACCTCTTTTAAGTATAAGTCACCGCCGATCTATCGTGATTTTGACTATATCAATATATAGTTATATAGAAATATAGTTTTATAGAAATTAAGATATGGTTCACAATCCCAGTGTTATTGTAATTTATTTAATTAATAATATAGGTTTATGATTTTAATTAATACAGAATAATTTTGAATACGAAAAAATTAATGTAAATCTGCAAAGACTCCTCGAATTCCATGCTAATATAACTTAATAAATCAAGTTTAACTAAAATAAAATAACTTCAGGCGAACATGGCCTTGTCATTGAAATCGCCACAAATTTTAAAATAATAAAAATTAAAATACTGCAAAGTCCATGTCAAAGTTTCAGTAAACAATTTGGTGAAGTGTCTTGTTTTTGACGTTTCTATCACTATTACACTTCAAGTATAGTTCGCATCAAATGTATTTTCATTTGTATTCCGACAGGTGGAGTGGTTTCGCCATTTGTAGACGATAAAATGGACGATTGTGAGAAACTGAACTGTAAATTAACTTTTACATGACAAAAAATCCTACACAACTTCAATATGATGGCAAAGTGACTCACAAATGTTTTCTGGGTTGTAGCGGTGTCGGTTTCAAAGGCATAACTGATTCATTAAATTATTTATCGACACAATTCATTAATAATGTATTAATTTGTTTGAAATAATGAAGCGGAAATGAAGATATTAATTAATGTTTTCACAATCGAAATTCGATTTATAAATTTATAAATATAAAAGAATCATTCAATGAAAAGTAATAACAAAAGAATTTTCTTTCTAATGTAACAAAGAAAGAAAAAATAGAAAAACTTCCCTAACGATTATGATTTATCTAAGATCCATTTTCTTCAGCGATCAACTTGAAACAATATATTACTTTTATTACCAATATTTTCTTAGATTTATTACTAAGATACTACATCACTCAATTATTACTATATAATAAAAAGAAGAGAAGAAAAAAAAAAGAAAAGAAAAAAAATATATAATAATGTAAAAACAATACAAGCTATAGTTTACTCAAAGAAAGCAAAGGAAAATATCATTTCATTCTTCTCCATTGGCAATCAGTCTAACCGAGCAAACGATAAATTTTATTTCCACAGATTTGCAATTTATTTCGCAAGAATGTGTGCACAGTCGAAATGTATTTTATCTTTGAAACGGTTGTATCACTATACAAATACATCGTTTGTAGTAATTTATTGGTAAGAATTTTTTTTTAATATTATATTTATTTGAGTGCATCAACTTTGGCTATTTATTAGCATTAAAAGTTTGTTATGGATAAGAAATTGCTCAGCGATTGAAACATTAATACATTTAGCCTATAACATATACAGAGTGTCCCAAAATTCAACGATAAGCCGGCACCAGAAGGTGGTCCTGCTCATGACTACACAAGAAAAAAACAAAAAAAGTTTTTATCTCATTTTTTAAAAAGAAATTTTTTTTTCGAAAATCGAAACACCTTAAGATGTTTTTAACTATCATGACCACAATTTTTCAAATATTTCTGATTTTTGTTTTGTATCGGCAACCTAAATAGCACTGCTATCCGCCACAACCATTAAAACTCCCAGAATGCTAGTAGTTTTTGCAACAACAATTTATGAAATTTGGTTCTTGTTTAGAAATACATAGTATGCATAATTTTTTTTTATTGCTAGTTTTCCTGGAGTATTATACCATTTTGGAATCCTGAAGAGTTGCGCCAATTTTTAAAAAAACTTGCCATAGTAGTCTTCATACTTTTTTTTTACACCACGATGAGTTAAAGTTGACTGAAAGTAAAAATCTTTAAAAAATTTAGGAAAAAAAATAATTTCGATTAAATTTTGTGTAAAAACTACTAGCATTCTGGGAGTTTTAATGGTTGTGATGGATAGCAGTGCTATTTAGGATGCCGATACAAAAAAAAAATTCAGAAATATTTAAAAAATTGTGGTCATGGTAGTTAAAAACATCTTAAGGTGTTTCAATTTTCGAAAAAAAATTATTTTTTTTCTAATTCCTAAACAAAATGAGATAAAATTATTTTTCTTTTTTTCTTGTGTAGTCATGAGCAAGACCACCTTCTGGTGCCGGCTTATCATTGAATTTTGGGACACCCTGTATAATTGCCAATTAGGGTTTTATTTTCTGAGTTTGGTTGTTATTAAGTTAAATTCATTATGAACATAAAAAATCATAAATTTTTTAGGCAGTCGTGTAGTTCACATGCGAGTATATGAGTACACAACACCACATAACAAATCTGACAGTACAGCAGTAAAATTAAATACTATCCTATAAAGTGTGTACGTAACTATTGTACTTAATATCTGACTACACTTTAGCATACGATATTATATATTAAGTACTCGTATAAATGTTTCCTATATGAAAGCTGTATTTAAACACGATATAAATAATATGAGAGGGAGCGGGGTTTACTGTAAGAAAAGGATGCGATAAAATAGAAACCAGCTATACGTCTGCTGCCTCATATTTCATGATTATTCTTTAAGAGGGTGGAAATAAGGGTTGTAAATGGTGAGGGTTGTAAATAAATGCTTTTTAAATCTACGTCATATTATTATTTATTTACAGTGTTATTATATATTAGTTGTTTGATATATATACACAGTTGTTATATAAATTACTAAATACATAAATAGTTCTTTTTCTTTCGTTTGTAGCTTTGTTCAATGGTACTAATAATTTGTAACTAGCTATTACACAAGGACACGCAAGGATGGAACAATGGAAATATTTAGAAGGTTAGAGCATTCTAAGAGGTGAGCGTCTAAATTTACGTTAAGTATATGTCAAACGATACTATCAACATTACAGCAAGAAAATTGTCTTGCAGTGTAAGGTTAACACTTCCTACCTCAGCACAAACTAATTCCAATATTCATTTTCTACTTCTCATATAGAAATTGTCTTGCAGTGCAATGTTCACAATAGCTAGCACTATAGATAATTATTATAAAAATATACCATACCTGAATCCTATACTGACTAGATCAGGTGTTGGCAACGTGAAGTAAAATTATAAAGTGAAATGGCAAATGCCGGTGGGGGGGGGGGGGTGTTGTAGGGGGAGGTGATTAGCAAGGAGACGTGACAAGTTGTGAGCTTAGTGACGTCACATCTCAACGTCTCATCTTTACGTCTCTTTAAAATTCGTATTAAAAGAAAAAGAAAACAAACAAAGCAACAAATCTACATATCTTTTTATTTTTGTTTGAGTCTAATATAACTGTAGTTTAACCACGCAAAATTCATGTGTTACATTTTTCATACCATTAGTTAACTGTGTTTGGTCTTTGACAAAACTGAAATTAAAAATCTTTTCTAGGGTTGATATCATAAGAGAATTGAAAAATCTAAAATGGGTTATATTCACTAACTCCTGTTATATCTTGTTGATAAGGACTACCTAATTAAATCATGGAGAATTAAATCATACTGTTGTGTTTTTTCTCGGATGGCTTTATACATTTTGCTACATATCAGTTATTAAACGTGTCAAATCAATTAAACTGATAGCAACCAAACCCAGAAAATAAAGCACTGTTCAGGGAATCGAACTCGAAGACACAATAGTTTAGCTTTAACGCTTTTGATCACTTTGTCGCCTTAAAATATCTTTGTTAATATTTTGACAAAGGTTCTACATTTTTTTTCTTTTTCTCTAGTGTCATAGAACAGTTGAACATCTTAATAGATGTAGGCAAAAAATTGCATAACTAAATAGCAGAATATAAAATTATTAAAAGCATTACGTAGATTTTGAAACAATGCCATTTTTCTGCAAGTTGTCATGCCAACCAGCAGACCTTCCCTGAGTACACAATACCGTACTGTTTATTCAAAAACACTCACACCATCACAAAGTGGTATATATGTATGGATGGGGTAACTGCAGACGCCACCTATCAACCCTCACCACCTTGTTTTTCACCCTAATCTAACACATACATACTACACCACAAAACACCCAGAAACATCGCACAACGAGATGCAAGAAACAAGCAAAGCAGGAAGATAAAGACGATGGAGGATCTGCAGGGGGGAGGGTGTTGAATATTTAGAAGTAGTGGGGGAAATGTTCCGCGTTCACATCCAATCAATTAATTTGGGGAATATAATTAGAACTAATTAGGAAAAAAACTGTTTAAAATAAGGGATTATTTAATTAGATTATACGAAAAATATTTATTAAATATTAAAAATATTTTTAGGGTGAAATCAAATTGGTGTAAAAATTATTTAATTATAATGAAGATGAGATAAGATGATGTTATAACATGTTTATTAATTAATCGAGGTAATTAACGGAATTATTAGAGCAGAAATTTGACATAAATAGATCTCAGTAGTACACTTTACAGGCTCTTTGACTTCTCTAAGGTAAAATAAGGCAAGAGCGTGCTCTATAGTGATGTATGTAGATTTTAAATGACAAATTGTAGATGTAATAAACGGAATGGATGGAATTGTAATAACTTTTGAAAGTTGATGCACTCAAATAAATTTTAAAAAAAAGATGACGGTAAAAATGTTGTTATTAATATATTTTGCAAGATGGCGTAGCTAATATATTATTAGTTTGGCGTAATCAATGCTATACCTAAACAATCCATTCCATTCATAAGATCGATTTGTTAAGATATTGTTTTGCTACTTTAACGTTTCTGACACTGTCTATCTTTGGTACAGCTACATTCTTATGATAATTATTCCAAATGTCTGTATCAAACAAAATCAATTAAAATATTTGAAACCCTTCCTTTGTGACATTAATATATTTGAAATTTATAAGAGTAGAAAGAAATATTCCCAATTGTACTCTATACAAAATATTTCAAAAAATATGATGTTATAAAATTCTTAAATTACAAAAGACAAGAATAAATTGAAATTATTGTTCAGTAAGAATGAAATATCAAGAAACTATTCATATTTTCCTTGAAGAACAAATAAATTTCCAATCTTACTTTGCAAAGATGTTATATAGACTCAGACGGAAACTCATCCAAGCAGACTGAGTTGTGCACTCTTCCTCCACAACATCCCCCCGAACCCATACCCTGCGCTGTTGCTGCTCCATGTTTTTCAGCTTCATGGCATGTTCAACCTACAACCTATTGCTATTCCTTCTCTTACTCGTACCTCTTCAGAGTTCAGTCTTATTTTGAGGAGAAGTATTTCTATAGGAAAACGCGCCGCGGTATACATAAGTGTTGTTGACTACAGTAGAGTTTGGTTGTGTTAGCAAAAGTTTTCCATCTTATAAAACCACGAGGGTCTGAGAGTCTACGAGAGTCTGGTATGATCTTATCACAGACATTCCATAAAACCTCTTTAAAATAATTAGAAAACTAATTATATTCGTGATATAAGTAAAGACCTACGGATTTATTATAAAATATGTATAAAATACATTTAGAAGATTATGATTTTATATTTTGTACTCTTAGTAAAAGTACTCATCTTCTCTTCGTGTATCATTTTCTTGTTAAAACATAATTAAATATCTTTATTAATTCAATTTGACTTTAAAAGTTATTAGGAAAATGTTCAAGTTTTAATAAAATTAGGAAATGGCAGCAGTAGAATGAAAATAGTTGTCGGAAAATATTAAGTTCGATAAATTAACTTTTCGCATACTTTTACATGAATTAATTCGATTTATTTTGAACTTTACAAGAAGTCTGCAAAGAAAATATGTGGGTCACATATTAAGCCTCATTCCCACTCATTGTTTTGATATTTAATTTACTCTTTTTATCTAATATTTTAATCTCGATTTCAGGTTTTCATTTCTGGTCACATTCGTATTTTAATTTGAGTTCTTTTGTAATATAATTTTTGACAATTCGACAGTAGGACAAAATTGAAGGTGAAATAATTAATATTGCTGTTTTTAATAACAATTAGTAATAGAAATTGTTTTTATTTCTTTATTTTTAACAAACTGACATTTAACTTCTACTGCATTTTGACAGATTGTCACATTTTGGAGGTTATAATATAATACAGTTTTTCTTAATTAATATTTTTAAATTAAAACATTAGACCTTCTAAAAAAACTAAGAACTTAACTAACTTAAAAAATAAATTAAATTAAAAATGGTACTGTGAATGACTACGCATATTGCCATATGCTAAACAATTTAAATTAAATACAAAATTAAATTAAAGCAGTGAGTGGGAATGATACTTTAGGGGAAAATACTATTTTCTAATTTTTCTAGTTCTATTCACGTTGTGCTGTGGTTTCCGTTGACATTGCACGTAACAGGTTGTATTATGTTAGATAAACCTTAAGTATACGTACCTATATACTTATTAAAATAAGTAAAATACAAAATATTGGTACATGGATATAGATTACAACCTTATTAGAAATACAAACAAATAAAATTTAAATTCTAATCCTTCAAGTAATTAAAAATAATTAATTAAGAGTAATTACGCAGCCGATTGTTAGACAAACAAACCGAATTAATTATTATTACTCTAAAATTTCTTAAAGAACAGTGTACCCCAAATTTTTGAAGATAATTATAATTTCATTTATTATTTCTTTAGGGAATATACAACTTTTATTAAAATCTATTATGATAATATCTACCCTTTAATATTCGCAACCCCTGAGACATTAACGAAATAAAAAAACGTGCCAGACAAAGGGGTTAGGCTTCTGGAAATAAATTTCTTTTGTACCAATTCTTATAAAGTTGATTAATATTACTATTATTCTCTTTGTTGTGGTTTGTTTCTATTTTAAAGATTTCTTTTATTATTTTTATACGAAAATAAAATAGAATAACAAATAAGCTTCAATTCGAAGACGAAATATTATACTGTTCTACCCTTTTAACTTTATGTTGTATTAAAGCTATTTTTGAATATATAAAACGTTTTTAAAGGTACCCTTATTTTTAATGAGCTTGTGAATCATATCTTAATTTCTATAAAACTGTATTCCTAGTATTTATTGATACAATAATTGGCTATCAGAATCTCACGTGTACAATTATTTTTTCATAATTCGCTATATTTTAGGAGGTACACGTACGTTAGGAGGACGTTAACGTAAATGATGAAAACGTTGTGAGATTCGGAGGGTCGATACAAATAGTTAAAATACATGCACTCTCAAAATTTTAGAGACCTTAGGTTCATAGTTTTCTTTTTATACATGATTAAAAATAGTCATTTTCCATACAAATCATAATTTTTAGCTCAATTTCACCACATAATATAACTTTTAACTATAAAAAAATGGTGACACGGTTTTCAAAAACTAGGTGTATATAAAATAATCTTTTCTGTAACTATTGCAAAAAGAAAATTATTTACGAAAATATTTAAATAAAGAGAAGTAGAAATTGCATAAATTTCGTCATTTCTTGATTGTAAAAATATACTTATCCCACTTTAACAATAAACAGCTCATTTATTACATAAATTAATTCTTTATCATCTTGACAAATCGTTTTGAGGGGTAGTGAGGAGGGGGAGGTTTTGTTATGTTATTAAATTATACTTCAACACGTTTACAAAGTCTAGTACAAGTACTTAACGTAGTTATAATTAGAAAGGGGATCATTTTAATTATCTGGATTAATAAATGGGTTTGTCATTAATAATATTTACCAGAACAACTAGAAGGTAAACAATTAATACTAATTAATTATATTGTGGTTGAAATGGTGATTAGTATCAGATTTATATTGTAAGAAAAGATAATAGGACTTCAAGAATAAATATTCATTACTCATTATTTACACACACAAAGGAGCGACAAGGGTCTGCAAAGAGTGACACTTGGTGACGTCACATGTAATATTGAACTTTAAAAAAAATATATATATTATTGTTATATAATTAAGATACAGGCCGCGTTTAGGGATAGGCCACCTACGACCGCATCACGAAAAGAAAACCAGGACGTGCCGCACCATCGAAAGGGACCTATAGAAAGGAAATTTAAAAAAAATTGTGACATGCCAGCAATTAAATTATCGAAGAA
Organism: Panorpa germanica; assembly: GCA_963678705.1. Classification (NCBI taxonomy): domain Eukaryota; kingdom Metazoa; phylum Arthropoda; class Insecta; order Mecoptera; family Panorpidae; genus Panorpa; species Panorpa germanica. The sequence continues at coordinate 7,595,536 of OY783221.1, forward strand.
CATACAAAAATTGATCCGATAAATAGAGCTCCATTTTATTTTATTTTAAATATTATTTATATATACAAAAGATGTAAAACTTTGTTTAAATAACCGATATCTTGAACACAGTGACACTTTTAACAAAAGTATATTCTGTTATATTTGTTTTCTGTGTAAAGATTGGCAACAATGTATCTAACACTCTGACTTTATAGCTCAAAATACACAAATCTCTATGTAACTGGATTACATTATCCCCTTCTCCCTCCAGAATCCTCCCATTAAGACCATCAAAGAGTAAAACACAAGAAAGACAGAAGTAACAATCTGAAGCATCTTGGAAACACTTTGAAGAAGGTAAGAACAAAACAGAATAGTATGGTACCCCTTCCCTAAACCCCCGAATCCTTATATCTGAGGGTGAAGTCAGAAACTAGAAAGGCGACGAGAAGACATAAGAACATATTCCCGAAACATCCACTCTGCCTTCAAGCGGCACTTAGCTGTACTTCATACTTCACGTTTTCGAGGTCAATTAGCTCCAATTATCATACACCCCCATTATACCCGTTGTAATACCTCTTCCCCTTCATCACCACCTACACCATATCACGTGTTCTATATCCACGTATCCATGTCACATGTGGTAACACCAAGCTACTCGTACCAACCGAACGAAATAGGTATAAGTGTGAGGATGAGAGTTTTGGGGGTTACCAACATTGGAGGTTTGTTACTGTCTATATGTTGAGGATAGGGTAGATTAAGCTACCCCTAATTTTAACTAAATGATGGTTATGTTACCAGTATGACATGCGTATTTACTATTAAAAGGATGGGATTATTATTTTGGTAATATTAGTAAATTAAAGTTTCTCTGTTTTAGGGTGTTGAAGGATTTTGTGCAGAAACCTGATAAATCTAAATGCTCTATGTATATGCATACAGAGATTAATCTATTATCCCTTTTAGTAATTATATTTATTAACTCTCTAGTTTGTAGAATGGTTTCCGACCAATTCAAGCTTGACTGGTTAAAACTTCGATAACGCATAATTTTTCTGAACTTAAATGTTTTTGGGTTGCATACGAAACATATAAAAGAATAGACAGAAACATTTGATAATAATATATAACGTGAGAAGAGGGGATAAGGAAGTAGTCAAAAGCTTTCTAATCTACAATTAGATACAACAAAAAAAGTATCGTCACAACAGGGGAGTTCGCATGTAAGAAAAGGTGTGACAAGCGCTCAGGAAGGGGTTAATTTAGATTTCAGTATTAAGTATGTGATAAATTATATCTTTATTAAACTAACGTTACTTATTTTACGCATTTTAAATAAATTTTGGTGTTAATCTATAAAAAAAAAACAAGAACGCATGAATTACAGACTTCTTCGATGCAGTGGTCTATTAATACACATTAAAGTAAAACGCTATAGACTATATATAACTTTTAATTGAAATCCACAGAAAATAAATTCAAAACCATTAACGAAATAAATACATAAAATACCAATAAATCACAATTTTCCAATAAACCCATTTGTCCAGAGGGTAGTTTTACAAGTGGGGTTTATATAAATATATTTTTTTCAGTAGGGATGAGAATGTTAAGAGAGAAAGAGATAGAACGAGTTGGTTTCAAATACCCCTTATGGTTCATGTCACATGTAGCAGAAAAACGAGAAAAACGTGTTCCGTGTTGAACCATCGAATCGTTGAGTGGAAAATGGAAAGAGGAAAAACTGCTCGAAACACAAATGAAGTTAGCGTCACCCCAGACACTTTAGGGGATTTGCTAGTACTCTTATAAGGGTTATAAGCATCCACCCCTGAGCTAAGTCAAGGGTTTTTTTGAAGTACTCTTAAACATCTACTGAAATTCAACTCCAACCACCTCAACACTTAAAAATCTTTCAGGCGAAAATGTGACGGCTGCGTCACTCTTTAAAATGTATGTATCACGGAAAAAATATCACTGACAAAGAAAACTAACAAGTGCCGCTGCGCGTAGGGAAATGCAATGTCCATATAAATGCATACAGCCAGCTCTGCAAGGGATAGGAAAACCGGAGAAAAAAACAGAAAGATATTAATAATATGGATATGGTCGGATATGGAGAATATGCAATATACATGAATGTATATACCTTGAATATTGTATGTATATACAAAAATGTTTTCTATGTAGCACAATTTATATTAAGATTAAATAAAATTTTAAATTATTTTTCTGTTGTATTGGTAAACCCTAATAGTAATTCATCTAGTGTACTTCCAGCTTCTACAAGGCCGTTCCACCGCAGCAGTACCAATTTTCAAAGTGTATCGAACTATATAACGCGATTTGTGTCGCTTGATGTATCATATTTACAGAGCGATCGATATTGCGCTCCCGTCCCCCAACGCCCATTCCTTGTAAGGGTGGGAAGTAAAGGAAAGGGAATAAGGAGTCGGTACGAGTACGAGGTAAAACTTGAAACCTGCTGAAGTGGAGACGAGACCTGCTTACATGTCGTCTTAAGCGGGTTTGTGTATTGGATATAGTGGTGTCCATATGAAAGTAATTCCAATTTCAGAACAATATTTTAAAATAAAAAAATTAAAGAAATTGCGCTATGAAATTTCATAGTCTTATAAAGAGCCATTGGTAAGGTTGGTAACCTGTAAACTTGCCAGAGTTCTATCTTGAATATGCTATCTCTTTTACGCACTGTTGTATAAAAGAGATAGCAACTAGTGGCTGCGATGTCACATACAGTTGGATTGTTGTGCAACGTTGAATCCCTTTAATAAGAGAAAAAATGACTTTTTTATTTGTTAATATCTCCTGAAATATAAGGAGTTATTAAATAATTAGACATTTGAGGTTCTTTATCAATATATAGTACACTTTTATAGAAATTAAGACATAGGACACAAGCCCATTCGTTAGAAAGAAAAAGAAAAACAAATTAAATAGCAAATAAATTATTTCTATATAAATATATTTTTAGTTCCACATGAATTTATGAATTGCAACTACATATGGAAAAAAATTGTCTAAGATTTCAATTTGAAATCTTTCAACTAATTGTGGACACACAGAGAAATATCTGAGCATTGTACAAGCATCGTAACTATAAAAGACAAAATTAAGATTAAAATCTAAAAAATTAGCAAAATACGCAGTTGATTTATTTCTTCTACCTAGATTCGGAAATAGACGAATTAGTTTGTTTAGAATATATCTAGTTACTCATGTCAGGAAATTTAAGGTAGAACTGTCTACTTTACACTACTAATATATTTATATACTAAATAAAACTATACATTTTCGAAAATGTAGTATTTACAGATAAAACCAATAGTTGTGACATCACTAATAACAAATATTGACAGAGAGTTAGTAGGGTAAAGGGTATGGTAAAACAGAAATCAACCCCTAAAATCAACCGAGCAAAAACTTTGTTTAAACATCCATACCAGTCGATAAGTCTGTTAGTTCAAGTGAGCTCTGAGCGCCAACTTGCAACCCTTAACCTGTTCCACCTCTATACACTACCTAAAACCATTATCACTCGAACTAACATAGCTTAGCTAGATTATACAGCTATATCCTACTGTTTTCTTGTTTTACTTTAGCAAGGTCGGTGTTTCCTTATGTTGATTCTTCCTTTTGAAACGTTAAGGAAATAAATAGGTCGGACGTCCTTTGAGGTTGGTGAAGCCGGAGGCTATGATGAAATAATACTACTGTTTAAAATTAAGAAGGTTATCTACTTATATACGTATTTCTTGAAATCGTTTGTTGTTATTCTATTATCTTGTGGTATGGAATCTCCACGGTATATTACTTTTAACTTTTCGTATATAATTTTACGAGTGGTATTTTGTTAGATCGTTTAATTTTAAATAAATTAAATTTTCAACAAAAGCATTAAGAAATCAATGCTCCATGTGCATGCGATGACATGAGAAGATCATAAATATGCTCTGATTATTCTATTAAATCCGTACGTGCTTCATTTTATTTGGGATTAGTTTTGGAAACTCTCCAAATTGTTATTTTAAACAAAGTGAATGTCATGCACAATCGTGAGGGTCTGCAGTTAGAGGAAAAGAGGGAATTCCATCTTTTTCCCCTCTGGATATCGAAATTTACACTAGATAGAATGAAATCTATCCTCTGTGTAATGTTTTTTCTTTGGTTTAAATTACGTTTAGAACTTATACGAGGATAGTTTGATAATTCAGTGAATTTTTGAATTTCCCGCGCAGCTCCTGTCAACTGCCATCTATTAATAGATTACTTCCAAATTTTGAGCAAGCATTTAGTTTGTGTTTGGCAGCCATTGAAAGCCGCGATTGCCGCAAAAATTGAGCTGAACTCGTGATTATGGTTTTTGCAACTACGCAGTTGTGTAATAATGACCTGGATTGAAAACCCGACGGATCCGGATACCAATGCATTTGCTCCTGTAAGAGTGATATAATAGTTTAGCGCCTTAACCTAATAAATGTACTTGCAGGTTCCGATTTGGCAAATGATTGTCAAAACTAATGATTTTGGAAAGCTAAACTAGAAATTTACACTTTTCATAAACACAAAAAACGAACCATTGATCTTGTGTTTAAAATTTTTTGTGTGAAGTAATAAAATAACAAAGTTTGTACAACAACTTTCTAGTTACGTTTAAGGAACATAATATTAAGGAATAGAAGGGAATCTTTATTTATAAAGGGTTTATTAGAATAAGTATACTTGTATTTTTGTGCCAAGTTTAACTAAAAACATCTCAAATTCATCAATGTAATGTAGTATCCCTGCTACAATCGACAAAAACAAGCTGCTAATTAAAATAAACCCATTTAAATTGATATTAAACTCAATCAGTCAGTTTTAACGGTATATAAATCACCCTAGCCCCTTTCCACTATTCACAAACCCCTTCCAAACCACCATGAACTCCTATTACTTCATCCCTTTGTGCCATACTGAGGTGTACATCTGGTTATATTTATTTCCCTGACTTCCAAGTACCTTATTATATTATTATACTATTTTCTCTCCACTTTGGTCCCGTCCTTCTGAGTTTGATATATAGAGAGGGAGGGGGTAGGTTGTTCAAGAACGTAGGGGGTATATTTTGGGTGTTTTAAAGGAAGACGATTTGAGGGAAGGAAATGGCAAAGAGATGACGTAGGCGGTAGTTGGTAGACTTGGATAAATATGGTAGGAAGGGACAAGAGGGTATGAAGGGATTAAGTTTCCGGGTGTTAACGTTATGCAAGATTGCGGATTTGTTCGGGCTTAAGTGGGCTGAGTATGACTCAAGTAGGCTCTTGTAGCTGGGTATATAGGAACAGAAGCTAAAGCAGATGGAGTGTCAGGAATCAAACAGGGTTGAATTCGATTCAATTGGGTTGTGTATTTAGTTTGACTTTTTATAAATAAATAACCGGTCAATTTTTGTACTATTATTTGAAGCAGATTCTTAAGAAGAGAACAAAAATTTACTTGCAAATTATTTCTAAAATTAAATGAAAAATTGAAAAGATCAACAACATGTATTACGAATAGTAAAATGACGTCACTCTGCGTTTAGTCAAAGAGAACATTATTATATTTTAAAGAGTTATATTTCCATCAACTTTTTGATTTAAATACAGTAAGAAGTGTCTTATCATTAGGTTTAAAAATATTCAATAAGAAAAGGTACATCACCCAAATAATTACAAGACTGGTAAATAAAAACACCCTTTTAGCAACACTCTGAGACTTTCGCAAGATAAATACAATTAATGTAAAGGTTAATTACAAAATACGAATTAAAAGCAAACTTAGAGATAATTAAAACTTTATTTTTAACGAATTCTTTTACAAGTTCTTTTTTAAAAATACTTTTAAATTACAATTAATGTTAAATTCATTTAACTAAAAAAAAACTAACAGTTCAACTCTGTATCCAAGATTTCAAGTGTTCTAAACACACTTCAGATTTTAATTTTCATTTGAAGTGTCAATGTTCAGTGCAGTACAAACTATTTTAAAGTCAGGGATACTAAACTTAAGCACTTGAAAAACATCTTTCTATATTTCTACGTCATTGTTTTAACTCTTGTTGTTGAAGTGTTCTCAACAGCTCGCTCACAGAAAAAAGAAGAAGAACTTTCAAGTGTAAGACAAGAAGGCTAAAGTATCTTTATTTTAACTGATAAAAAATGTATACTTGTATAAAAGTACTGCGTCATGAAAGAAACCTTACTCGTATCGGAAATTAATTTTAAATAAACGTATACTAGAGGAAAGTAATATTAAGAGCTATTTCCGTAATAATATCACTGTGTGTGTGTGTGATTTAAGATTAGAAATAAGGGTGTAGCTTACCGCTATTGCTCTTGACATCATCACCTCTGTGGAGTTCCGGTTTCGCCCCTAGTATTGACAGGGGGTGTTGAGGAGGACCTCCTAACCCCCCAAGACCTAAAATACTTGCAGCACTTGATGGGGGCCCTCCACTTAAACCTGGATGAGGCATCATTGGAATTGGAGGTGCTGAATGCGAAGGCAATTGCTGTGCATGCATTTGTTGAAGCAGTCGTGGCAAGTCTGGTCTTTGTTGCTGCAATTAAAAAGAAATATTTGTTAAAAAATATTAAAAAGATAAAATGAACAATAAGTTATCAACCACGAATGACGTATATGACCCGACAATATGTCAAAAGGACTTGTGGTCCTTCTGCTAGTTAATCTGCCAAACTGAAGAACGTGGCGATAGCGTGTCTTTCTCTTTCACTTAACTAAACCTGTGCCAAATGGAATGGACTGTCCATGCGTTTGGAATGACCGTGAGTGGCCACAGCCTTAGTGACTTCATTCCACATTGCAATGGATATTAATGACAAATGGACACAAGTCACTTATTATATTGATTGAGTTATACATACGATATATATATATATATATATATATATATATATATATATATATACATATATATATATATATATATATATATATATATATATATATATATATAAATACCTCAAAAGAATTGTCTTCAAAATATTTAACATTTTATAAGCATCATATACGAGTATTTATGCATACTCCTACATACATATGCAATGTTTGTATTTGCATAAAGCTTAAGACTATAAATACATTTAATGTAAAGCTTTTGACTACAAACATACGAGAAACTATATATTAATATTTATGTTAGTATTTTCTTTTCTATGTTTTCTTATTCCTTTGTATTTTCTTACATCTTCTTCTTTGCTTACAAAAAGCAAAACCTTAAACCAAGAGTCTTATCTTTGTGCTCTAGCAGCTTTACTGTGGAAATCTGTAAAATATATTAAAGTAAACCCGTCTCCTACCACTGTAAGTAAATCTACTTTCTTACATATAAATATATATATATATATATATATATATATATATATATATATATATATATATATATATATATATTACTTTCTCTATATATAAGACCAGGAAAGAACTGCTTTCCCTTACTCTTAAAATATATTTAAATATAAACTGATATTTAATCTTTATCTTAGGTATCAAATCTTGTTTGTTTAAGTACATTTTGTGATCTTAACCCGCTAAACAAAATTACGTATATTTAACAAAAACAATATACATATAACAAAACTTCTAACCTGTTACGTAAACGATTTTATCTAAAATAAAACGATTTAGACTTATTTTACTGTTTTTTGAGAAATAAATCTACCATATAATTATGCATTAGCATACTCATAAAATTTCTTACGAACACCTTTCTAAGGATTAGTGGTTTTATTACTTGGCTTTGCTAAATAAGAGGTAAGAGATAATCCGCGTTTTGTGAACTGTGTTCATCTGTGAATCTATCGAGTCACTCTTTTGTTGTGTTATATGCATCGACAACGAAGCTAAGGCAAGCTTTATAAAATTGCAATATTACAGCTTAATCAGAGAAAGAATAAATCTATGGTATGAAGCGGTATTGATGCATTAAGATTGATCAGTTTGCTTTTTTCCAGAAGCTCATTTACCGACTTCTCGTATTATAAAATATTTTCAACTTTTTTCAAAATTCAATTTTTACATTTATAAAACAAAATTTAATTTTCTTTTTCCGTGTAATAACCCATCGTATAGGATTTTCAAACGCTCATTTAACAGCTCACGCATTGCTCACAAATAAATAATTTAAATTTCCTGAAAATAAATTAAAATTGTCATATGGTACATATGAGTATATCTGTTCATATTATGTATCTTCCCATTGGGTCTTTACTAATGGGTTGCCACTGTGATAGAATCCCTAACCCAATAGTCCACCCTCACTCTCTTCTCGTTGGCAACCCGTTTACCCCTAAGGCATCTTGTGGTAGTAGACCCTCTCGAGACACAAGGGTTGTGTTGTATATTTATGGAAGGGGTAATCATCTCCTAAATGAATAAACGCTTGGGGCGGTTTTCAAGCCCTCCACAGAGGCTCCTTCCTTTCCCAACTCTTCATCTGAACATCTCTTATCTCTAGGGAGGAATGGATTACGTAGACAGCACTAAGGGATTTACTTATATGTGTATGTATTTTTTTAATATTATATTTAAATAAAACATACACAAAATCACAAATTCACAAAATCGGGTATCGAATTCCCATTAGAAACCAATGCAATCAATTACGAAATTCAGAATTTTCCATTGTTTTGAAAATGACAAAAGGAGCGTCACTAAAACCGCTGTATCTCGTAATGTAATGGTCGGAATGTCATGAAATTTTAACACAAATCGTTTGAAGGTTAGTACTACGATATGTATGAAAATCATATGGATTTGTCAAAAGAGCGCCATCTATATACCATCCTACGAACTTATTGAGTGATGTGTTAATATAAGTTATATATAAAAAAAATTGAGTTAATATTTATAGTCATATATACAATACTTTAGTCCATATGTCACATACGTGTATATCGTATAATAGTATTTGTATAATAATTGAGTAAAACCTGGGGCATTCATGAATAAAGAAGTAGGTTAAAACGATTACATATAGTATGGGCTAGTACTACAACTAGTGATATGTACCTACTATGTAGAGTCAGTCAGTTAGTCTGTTCTATTCTATTTAAAATAATTGACTCTCCTGCTGGTATAAATTAATTAATTATTAAAACAACACGTTCAATTTAAATGTTAATTTTATTAAAGGTTAAATCATTTTATAATACTCATGACCTCAATTACTATGTATTAATGAACTAATAATTAATTGATATATGGAAATTGTTCATGCTTTATGTATAAATAGTTTATACGAGTATACAATAGGTTTATAGTTTAGTATAGCTGTATACCCGAAAGATATCGTATAGTATAACTGAGTTTTATTACTTTTTTTTGTAAATATTCCGACGTATTAAGTTGCATGTTGCACTAGTGTGGACGTGTTGTACAACTTCTTACAACAAATGTTGGATGTCGCACGTATGTGTACGATACTTAATCTAGTAATTCGCTTTGTATTACCTTTACCGCTGCTGAATGAAATTGCACCCCGAATTCTTTGCTAACTTTTATCTCTTCAATATCCATCTTATTACAAAATCCTGCATATTTGCTTTATACTAATAAAATCATTTTCTAAAATGATTAAAAGAATTTGAATAATAATTTTTATGAAAAATGTATTATTAAAAAAAAAGTAAGAAAAAATGCCTTTAAACTTTCTTTTTATATTCAGATTTCTTAAAGAAAGGGGCTTTAGATGGAATATATTGAGATATATAGGATTATAGGTAGTTCTTAAGCGCAATTGCCAAATGTAAAATACCTACCCCTAAACTCAAAGAACCTAATCAACATTCCAATCATCCACCAACTTTATATCGACTGTAAAGGGGAAAATCTCTATAGGGAATACTTTAAAACAGGGGTACGCAACTTGTTTACTATCAACTTTTGTTTAAAATCTACTCCTTAGCTAAATATTTGTTATTAGGTTCCTTATCCCTGAATTAGCCTTTCCATTGGCTCGTTCTCTAAAGTGTTGAAGAGAGCAACATCAAACTGTGGTCAGATTTGCATATGAATGATTAAACGTGCGATGGTTAAACATCTACAAAACTACCCTTGAAATAGGGGAGGAAATGGTTATTAAAGTCTTCGCGTCAATACTTAATTTGAATAAGATAAAAGGGGTTGACAGTGTCTAATTCTTAAGACGTATTACTATTACGTTTTTGTTTCACGTGCTAATTGGTAAAATAAAGTTCCATTTTATCCCTCTCTTGTTAGATATGTATGTAATGGAACGAAACTAATGAATATGAAGATATAATAAATGACAAACAAATTATACGTTTGCAACAATAATTATAATACGAAAGAAGAGTACATTAAAATATGTTAAACAATTAGGATATACGTTATTAAACAAGACGGGTAACCTGGCATAAATATATGTTCGATAACGGCTAATCAACCGTAAATCACAACCCCTTCTAAACAATAAGATACTCCTCTACAAATGCGTCCCGAAATCGATCTGGTCATAAGGAATTTAATAATGAGACACCTCAGCCAATCATCCAGAGATTCCAGTCAAAATATCTTCGTATAATTACTGACGAATTGGTATATCACAAATGACCGCCTTCATCGTAATTTGGGAATACTAACCATTGAAGAAAAGATAAAACTTCGAGTTAAAAACCATAAGAAACGGATTGAAAACCATCTTAAACCAGCTTAAGGCTTAAGGAATCCTGAGAAGATATTTAATAGACTAAAAGGAAAAACTCCTAAAGACTTAATTAGTCTAATCTAATTATTGTATTCTTTGATTATCGAATGTGTCATTGGGCATAAACCGTACAAGCCCATTCCACGTTACATAACTCTTGCAGAATGTCAGATTGTATTATCTTCTTATTTTAGTTATCGATGACACATTATTTTAGTTATCGAGCTAGGCTGTATAGTATAAGTTAGCGAATTCAATAATTGATATGCATTTGACAATTCATATTTGCTAGGATTGTAGAATAGAAGTTGACTGCGTAGTCAGACTGCTAACTTCACAACCCAACTTTAACCCGACCAACTTCATAAGAGATTGATAAATAAGATTACGTTCTTTATAATTTCTTTTAATATATAAAGTAACATTCCTTATAAACTTGTCATTTCCTTAAAAGTTTTTAAGTTTTTTTCTGTCTTGTCTGGATTTTGTGGAGCAAATTAAGTTGTATTATTAAACAACGAACCAAATAAAATAAAGAAAAAAAATTTAAACAAAAAAAAAAGCAAAGAAAACATTTCAGCTGACATGAATTTACTTCAACGTAGCTTTAAAGCCAAGAAATGTGGAATGAGTAATGCTGGAAAACAGTACAAAGAGAGAAGTATTGTCGAGAAGAAGAGAGGGTGGAAGGAGGTAAGAGGGAGGGAGAAGTAAGGAGTGTTGTTTAAATTTAAAATGTTAAGAAATAGCAGCTACGAGACTGGAGGGTTAAAGTTAAGATTTTACTACATTTTTCAGTCTGATGTACTTAACGAAATTGTTTTTGAAACAGTCTGCTTCTGTTATGTTTTTAGGGGAGGAAATTTAGTAGATACGAACACTTAAACGACCATTTAGATGTGCAATTAAGAAACAAGTAGAAATTGTACATAAAAATTTGTTGAACTTTAAAAAAAGTAATATCTAAAGATAAGACTAGGATCAATTGCAATCAATCAGGATTAGAAAAGATGTTGTGTTGTATGAAGATGCGTTATGTATCTAAATACGTATGCAGAATTGGAAAATGTAACTAATACCTTGTAAGTGAATCTAAATATAAAATGTTACAACACTGATATTTTTGGAAAGTCATTGTTTTAAATGTAAATAGAGATAGAATGTTGAACAGGTATTCTAGTGAGACAACTAGATCCAGTGGTGTGGGAGATTGAGATGACTAATAACTGAAGTAAATGAGAAAATTAAAGTAGGACCCATTCCCCCCATGAAGATCTCCTCTATCCGTTTATGTATGACGTAATTAATGACTAAAACTGTAAAAATAAGTTGAAAAATAATGTGAATTGAATTAAACATAATACATAGACGTCGAAGCGCTGCCCTGTTTTAATGTACAACATATTATGTAACGTACCCGCATGAAATTTTTTTATGCAATTACATTTCAATACTTTATACCTTTAGAACGAAGACACTGATTTTATAAATTCAAACCCTTTTTTTATAAAATCTCTGATAAAAATATTTAAATGAAATTTTTTGTTCACCTGGTGTATGCTTTAATTACTCAGCCACTCTTTATGGTACCCAGGGAAGATTTTTAAGGATAAAAGAGGAAAGAGGGTTGATGTTTAAATGAAACCCCTTTAACAGCCACCCCGTTTTTTCACGAGCTCTATTATATTCGTACTTTCTATTCATTATTTTTCTAGCAACGATAAAATATTCTTTTGTACAATGAGACGACTGCTGTCAAAGGAAAATCATTTTCTCGGTGTAACGCGCGACCTACCACGTTTATACATTTACTTTTTTTAATTTGTAACAACAAACGATTGTTTGAAGTTTCATTTATTGTAATTACGTGTATAAATTAATTAATAAATTACTCTATATACATTTAATGAAAAAATATTCAAATGCTTGCAAATTTAATAAACATATTTCGTGCTATTCTGAAATAACTTTTAAGGGATTGACTTTAGCAACTATGCAATCAAAATGGCGGCGATAGACATTTTTAAAGATGGCTGGCTATTCTCAATGGCCTCCAACGTGTGTTAAGTTTCCTACTACACGGTGGAATAAATGTTTGATCCGAATGATTTATTTATTTTATTAATTTGTTGATATTATTGACACTGACACTGTTTAATAAAAACTTTCAAGTAAATAAAGAAACTTTCAAGTATAAAACCTTCCTTTGTTGGACGATTAGTGCAGCAGTTCCTGACATGTGGATTAAGTGTGTAATGGGGGTAGAAAAATCCCTTTTGATGCGGGTCAAAAGACCGACAACAGCCTGAACATCTTCCAACATGAATGTTTGAACCCACTTACGTTGGAAGTTGTTCGTAGCATCGTTTGGAGCTGGCTTTAAGACAGAGTTATTGTAAGGCCACTTAAATCATCTCCAATCTTTTGTTTTTTATTAAGATAATAATCGCAATCTATTATTTTATTTACTATGTATGTCACAAGTATACATATATTTTAAATGTCTATTGAAAAATAGTTCTAAAGAATAATAGACCGATAAAACATAAAAGTGCAGTCTAAATGCACTTGGTTACAATTTACAAATGTATCTGTAACAAGAGGGGTGTAGAGGGGAATAACCCCCAGAAAACAACGACAATAAAATGGAGTATTTATGGATGAAGCTGAAACAGTTCTTTTTTTTATTTTTCTTTAGTTTTAAGTTAAATACTTGCAACATTATTTGTCTGTAGTGGGGAGTGATAGCAGGATGAGGAAAGGGGACGGGGGATGCAGGAAACTTGGCAAAAGTTATAATAAAAATCCAATAAACGGAGTACGAAGAGTATTTTAATCTAATTCGAATGGAAGTGAACAAAGACATCTGCACGGGTTTGAAAACAGGGATAAATAAAATGAAAATAAAAACACATGAAGAATTTTATAAGACGGTGTAATGTAGAGCTTGATGGAATAGTAAATGTGGGGATATAAGTAGGGAGAAGAATATACTGGAATGTGTTCAAGTTCTCGAAGGAATCATATGATTAAAAATTACAAATCTTAAGAGATATTATACACGTAAAAGATATAGTGATGCTATCTATTGTATTTCATATTTTGTACAAGAGAAATGACCCCTAAAAACGAAATAGATGGCCAAAAAAATCCAGAACCTGACTCGGAATCGAATCCCAGACCTTTATCTAAGTACGATATATATATAAATATATATATATATATATATATGTGTGTGTGTGTGTGTGTGTGTGTGTGTATACGGACAAAGCGCGACATGCAATACCCCATATCTAATACAATCTGTATAAATCCACCCCGACATTTCCATAGAATTTCCACACATACCTTGAATATATTGTAAGCATAAGTATGAAGTAGATACTATATTTGTACTAGTACTACCAGCATATGTTTGTTATACTAATTATAAATCTATCCCTCTCTTACAACAATATATATACATTACATACAACATATCTTACAAAATGATCTCTCTCTCTCTCTCTCTCTCTAACTAATGTAGATATATATGTATACAGTGGTGGTTATACACACTTTGGTACAATGGTATAATGGGTTTGGGTGATAATCAAGTATGGAATGGGGTAGTGGGATGAGAGGTGGTGGTGGTGTTACATCTACATCGCTAATTCACAGCTTCTGACTAACTTGCTAACACCTAGTACATCAAAATACTCGTACTTGTTAGATATATACATATACATATATATATATTATAGTATCACAGTGTTAATCAATCTACATTGTTAGGAGGGTTGTTGTTACCGCGTCGCGACGTCTGATTCTAGTCCTTGTATGTTCTACGTAGATTCACTGTTTGTTTCACAGCTTCAGGCTCCAGCTGTCTTTTAGAAACCTAATTCATTACAGACAATAACAACGGGAACACAAATATGCCGCCATGTTATTCTGATAACGCTACAATCAAATATTAGGCTTTATGCAGATGACTTTATTATCAATGGATACTGTATCTAGATACTTCGTGCTTGACGGGTTTGCTATCATGAATTAATTAACTAATGAATTGCGTTGAAAGGTGTAACACATGGACAAATATTTTAGATTCAGGTACAATATATAAAATAAACTTTTTTACATACATCTAATGCCGCGTTCACACCAGAGAGATAGTTCAATAAAACACGAACAAAAACACCAATGTTTACACCAAAGACACAGTTCTTAAAACATTTTTGTATTTAAAAACTGTTTTAGTAAACAAAACACATTCCCATCTGGAGTCGGTAAGTTCAAATGATAAAACGTTTGTTGTTGTTTTTTAGTCTGCTTGACTTGAACACGCAGTTTTGTTTTTTTTTGAACATTTGCGCTTGTCAGTTGTTGTTTATCATGTTTATAATTTTTATGGGACACACAGTGTGAACAGTCTGTTTTCGAAAAACAGAACTATATTAAAAGAAAAAAAAAAATATTTTCGTTTTGTTTTTTGGACAACAAAACTGTTTTCTCTGGTGCGAAACCGGCATAAGGATAAAGCTACAGTGTTACCTGCATACACTTATCAACTAATGAAACCATTTTGGTTTTTTAATTTCGGATAATCCAGTGATGAGTTATGAGAGACACCACAATCACCCTTTTTCTTGTGACGTTTGCGGAGATTCGCTAGCAATGTTTCATTTCTTGATATTTATTTATGAAAATTTCACAAAGTATTCCTTAAATATTATTTTATCATGTAGTAATTATAGAAATAATTATATACTAACTGTGTCGTCAAAAAACATTATCAAAGAGATATGCTTTTTTTATCGTTTTGACCTTAAGAAAAAGGGTGATATAATAAGTGTTTAATTTTCGTACAGGGTTCCTTTGCTTGAGGGTGTATGTATACAACCCGTCTGCACATAATTTCCTCCGGACGTGAACGTATGGCACAAGTCCATCTCATTTGATTTCCTTTAATCTTCTAACATGTGGTTGCCTACGTCTGAGTCGCAGATCACTCGGCAACCACTGCCAGGAGTGCTGAGAGAAATCGAGGGAAGGGGAAGAGAGAAGCTTGTAGTCCAGAGGGTGATCTATGCATGTGTGCCAACCACAGACTCTACGATAGGGTTTAACGTGTTACATTCTGTGAAGACTGAAGACTGATAGCGATTACCACTTCAAGCGGATGGTGAGTTTAAACAGGATGAGTACATATGTACTCACATATGTGATAGGAAGATGAAGTTTAGGAACATCCAAATCCACATTTACATCCACCCGTATTCTATATTGAATCAGACTAGACCAAAAAGAGTAGACAGTGTTATTTGCATTAACTAAGAGCGTCAGTTGTATTTGAAATGCAAGAATGCTTTCAAAGTTGATTGCATTTGTTTAAACAAGCATTCAGTTTTAGATGACAACAAAAAAATGTTTTACATTAGTTAGAAACCAAATTATAAAAGTAATACCATATGTACATTCACAAAGTTTCCATAAAGTTCTTTTTAAATTTATAATATCTAGTTCAGTAGAGTAACAAAGTGGGTTTTGGGGTAAAATTGTAATTGAGATGATATTTAATAATAATAGAAGAAAAGGTTAGGGGTTAGGTTGTTTTTGATTGCAATTAGTACTTTATTGTTTTTTATTATCTCCATCCTTATACGACAAAGAAATAATTATATTTAAAAACCCGTGTCTCTAGTGTACTGCCGTACTTAGTTGTGTCGTCCATTAATTTGGTCATATCCAAAAAAGAGAGACTAAAGCGTAACAACGCGTGGCAAGGAGAGGGAAAGGATAGACATCGTGACATTAAATTTAATCTAAAATGCGATTTCAAAAAGAAAAGAATACCATCAAAAAACATGAACTATTAAAAAGAATTCTTTTTTTTATACATGTGACGTAACAAGAAGTGAGGGAGAGGGGGAGAGGGGATAAAAAGTATGAAATTTGGGTGAAGTAATTTATGATTAATCTTAGGAGATTTTAACTTTTGAAACATATGCAGTTTGTGAATGGTAATATCTCGGAATATTTATCGGAATATATTTTATGTTTAATATCTACTTTATTTTACAATAGATGTCGTACATTAACAATATTCGCTGTCACTTGTTAAACTGTTATTTGCAATATCAACATCTACACTTTGTAATGAATACAGTAAGATTATTTAAGCCGTTATTATTTAAATTAAATTGCTTCGAAAATAGATGTACCAAGTTATACCCGTACATCTTGTATGTTTAGTTTTAAATTATACTCTTAACACATAGTTAATAATATACTTGCAAAGATATAATTAAAATAACTAACAAAATATAATATAATTAACAATCATACCTTAAAATAGTGAAATCGTCATTCTTTTAACATTTGTTCAAATAGAATTATGTATAATTAAAGAGAATGAGTGATGATGTTTGTTACAAATATACTACCGACATATATTTAACATTTAATACATTGGCAAGTCATTAACTTTCAATTTCAAAACGCAAAACAAAATGTCATATTAAATAAATGTATATATATATAAATATATAAACACAAAACTGTCTACCACAAGAATATTAACACAATTATTTTAGTTCACAAATCATCCGCCCACATAATGTGGTATTTTGCGCAAGTGTCAAAAATAAAATAAATTTAAATTGTTGGCAACAGTTTAAAAGAGAAATTGTGGTTATAATGACGTACACTTCTGCCAACTGGACAAATGTTTTGTATTTAATATGCTTGTGACTTTCAATGAACTTTGGCACAAGTTGTAAATTGTTATACGATACTATAATATCAATTTGTAATAGTTTTTGAGGTTAGGTTTGCAATATTGTTTAAAAGTTTGAATAATAATAATTAATAATAAAATTCAGGAATAGTACAGGAATACTGTTTTAAAAGTAATTTGTAAAATGTTTCACTCATATAAATCAGATCTGTTCGATCACGATTAAAAACAATTCAGGGGCGCTATTCCTGAGCTCAATCGAATCGGGAATTCCGGAATAGGGCCCCAGATCCAGGTATATTAATTTTCATAACATATACAGTACATTTTCAAAGAATTCCTTAACAAATTCAGATCAAAAAGTATCTTAAACAAATGAATAAACGGTTCTTAATTTTAATACGCATTTGTCTATTAAATTTGTAAAACAATGTCTTAAATTACGTAGAAATATGTACAAAATATCTCGTTATATTCATACGTATACTTTGTGCATGAATACTTATTAAAATAAATAACAAAACCTTCATGAACTCATAATAGCAAATGATAAATGTAACCGTTTGTTATATTTTGAATGACGTAAATTAGACATAACACGTTAACTAGCCGCTATGTTGCAAACTACTATCCACGTCTGCAACTTAAAAATAAACTAAAACTAAAAAAAAATATATAAAATAAAAAGATCACGTAAATTTCTGTAATGTGTAAACTACAGCCAAGTTGGCCCTAAAACAAATATTTAAAGTATCTCTATTCCGTATTACAAAGAAACAGTGTTTCTCAAAATGAAGATGTTAGGTCAGGACAAAGTACAATAAGCTTAAAGAGCTATTCATTAACTACGTCACACAGAAAGTGGAGGGAGGAGTCTCTCCACAGTGTGATAACCCTTGATAAAGGAGAATAAGAAATCATAAGGTGATGTCACATCTAATCGAAAATTCGGCTTCCGAAAAAAGAAAAAAACAACTAGAACAAAATAGTGAAGGAAAGAGGTGGATGGCGGAAATAGAAAAAAGGAACGAAAAACAGGACAATAAATAATCTCGTTATCTGGTGGTTTGCATGGGGAACATGAAGAGAGAGGGTCAAGAAAAGAAGAAGCAGAAAGCACTTTTTGGAAGTACTAAAAGTCTAGTCTAAGTAAATAATTAGTTTTAAATAAAATTAATAAAGTTTAGTTTTAAGGTTGAATTGTTAAGATAGGAATGAAATGTAATAAGAAATAGAATACGGTAGATTGTAAAGCCGAAAGGCACACACAATTAATAATAATAACTAGAACAAAATAAAAATGTCAGAAATAACATTATAGCAGTGAATACTTCGGAAAATTTGGTTTTCGGTATTATCTTTCTCTAATTTACTTGTCCAAGATCCCCCCTATGCGGTGGCTCTTAGCATTTCGCACTGCGATGATGACAATCGGCAAACAAAATAATACTCATTATTTTCTCAAATATTCCAGTAAACATTTTGGATTTACTTTGACATCATATTGAAGAAGCGTATGATTTTTTGTCGTGAAACAATTCAATTTAATTTTACTCGTTCAAGGGAATGTCAGTGATATGAACTAGAAATGGCAAAATCAATTCGCCTAGTTTCACTACCGTACCAGTATTAAATGAAGTTGCAAATACACCATTAAAGTGTAACAGAGACAGATATATCTTGTTTCTTTTTCTGTGATAATAATATTCTGGTAAAATAAATGTTGAATTTTATCGCTACTAAAATGCTAATTTTTTTCAAATGTAAAAAGGTCAACAACTATATCTCCATTTATTGTATGATGTTAGAAAAGGAAAGAAACTTCTTATGACAAAATTCTGACAACTTTTTGATAGGTGACATCTATCTGAAATCTGAGTGAAAAAGAATTGATTTTTTTACTGAAAATTATACTAGACATATTCTGTACGCGATGCAGAAAATTTATTAAACAAAATGAAATATATTGACTTTTGTTTTAATATTAAATATAACAGTTTAAGGAATCACAGGTTGAGAACAATATTATTTTATGTCTGTATATGTTTGTTGTAATTAAATTGTTTAAACAAAATATCAACACAATATTTCATATTATTCAGCTTCTTCTATTTGTTTTTGTTAATTATTTATGTTTAATATTTCAGTTTAATGATTTAAACACTTAACATTTGAGTGTTATTAAAAATGTGTAAACAATGCTTCTCTTATATTGTATTTAGTATTTTACGTATACAGTTAAAGACGGTATTACACAACTAAATAAATATTATATTAATTAAAATTTACTTACCCCAATTATGGCATTTAATTCTGTCATTGTAACTTGCTTTGCTCTTTCTACAGCTGTTGCTACTTGGTTTGTATGTTCTGATGACAGAAATGGTAGAATTTGGGCAACAATTGCGTTTAATCGTTTTGCTATTTCAGTCTGAAAATAAAGAAATATAATAAATTAGTATTTTTAGTCAATTTAATTCAATATTTTATACAGATTTAAGGTGACAAGAGACTAGATATAATCATAGACAAAAGTACGACCTTGGTTAAAAAAAAAGTGTTAATAGTGCATCGTAAGTTCTTGCCAAAAGGTCATACGGCCAATAAAGCATATTAACTTCAAGTTTCTATATCTACAATATTTCTGCTCACAAAATCAGAAATTAAAAATGAATATATGTATATAATATGGTATACAGTTTGCTTTATTTTTAATCAAAAATTTGACACTGTATAAATACATTTCATTAAAATCTATTATTATTAACATATCAAATAAAAATTCTAATATTTCTTCAAGTATTACAAAAAATATGAATATAAACCATAAAAAAAACAATATTCTAAAATGAGTGATAGCATGGGAGGGGTTCAAACAAGTGACGTCAGGGATCAGGAAATTTACAAGTGTTAAACATACACACGTCACACGCTACCCCAACACAATTCCCACCCCTCCATCAACCCTCCTCCTTCAGCACGCTTTCTACCATCATATGGGAAGTGGATTCAGTGGAATCAGCGTAACGCGAACATGATATAACATATACGCCATAGTGTAAGTATGTGTTGAGGGTGGAAACAGTGAGAAGGAGTAGAGTGAAGGGGGAGACAAGTATCATGGAGAGAAGAACGACAACTCAAGCACTAAAACGCCAAGTACCATGCGCCAAGGCATTTTAGTTCCGTTAAGCGGGCTTTCAATTCAAATATGATTCAGTAAAAATTTTGTGTTTTATTTATTTTATATTTTATAGCATGTACTTTTTTTTATTCTATTTCTGATGTTATAGGCGAAGACGCTTTTCGTAGTCATTTTGATAATTTACTCAATTTTACGCTGGCTTACTCTCTATCTATGTAGCACGTAATAAATAACATAAAATGAAATAGTGCTACGACAGTAAAATGGCAGAGTTTAAATAAGTTAGCATTTTAAACGATTTGTGAATCATCGCTGCCAATTTTTGTTATGTATCTATTTACATTAGGTATCTACAATTGAAAATTACATACTGAGTTTATTTAAATTAGGAACTACTGTAATAGTATCTGTATTGCTTGACATACAGTGGAACCTCGATAAACAAGCATAATTCGTTCCAAAATCTTACTCGTAATGCGAAACACTTTTTCCTATACTAATTAATGTAAAATACGATAATGTGTTTCATGCCTAAAAAATACTAAAATACTACTAAAGTATTTAGTATAAAGTTTATTAAGAGCATGATTCATCTTCTCCTTCTATCGTGGAATGAATGAATTCGAAATGAGAGCAGCTCTTGGCTGTGCTCTTCCAGAAACTCATCGATATCTTTGTTATCCATCTCCAGTCCTATGGTCTTTGCCAAAGACACATTCGACAACTTTCTCTGGTCAAAGCTTCTTCCAAACAGAAATGAGGGTTCTCTTTCTCACGCCTTTTCGAAAATCTTGAGGAAGACTTCCAAAAGAGTGCTTTAGTGTAGTGCTTCTTAAAGTTAGAAATAACCTGGGACTTTTAATCCCTTCGTCACTCGTTATGCGAAACATCCCTCGTTAAGAGAAACATTTTTTTACAATTTAATTTGCTCGTTATGCGTTAAGAGTGGATCCACTGTACCTATATATAATACTGTGATTTCAACAGCTATATTATATATATATATATCACATTAATTGTAATATAATAGTTGAGTATTTTATAGATTTGATTATTATATGATTGGTATATTTGTTTTTTTGCCAGCCATGGAATCGGAAATCAAATCCAGGAGTCATAGTTGAGTATTTTATAGATTAGATTAATAGTTGAGTATTTTATAGATTTGATTATTATATGATTGGTATATTTGTTTTTTTGCCAGCCAATAGTTGAGTATTTTATAGATTTGATTATTATATGATTGGTATATTTGTTTTTTTGCCAGCCATGGAATCGGAAATCAAATCCAGGAGTCATAGTTGAGTATTTTATAGATTAGATTAATAGTTGAGTATTTTATAGATTTGATTATTATATGATTGGTATATTTGTTTTTTTGCCAGCCATGGAATCGGAAATCAAATCCAGGAGTCATAGTTGAGTATTTTATAGATTTGATTATTATATGATTGGTATATTTGTTTTTTTGCCAGCCATGGAATCGGAAATCAAATCCAGGAGTCAAGCATAGCTGAGTGTTAAAGTCAACGACACAATTAACTAACTACAAGGTTGTCAACAAGCCATGTTCAAGTAGATGTTGCTCGTTTGTGGGCAGATTGATGTTTGAGTTTTATGTTGTAACAAGGTTTGGAGTAAAACCATTGATATTTGGTGTGCGAAGCTTGATGTTGGTGGTCATCTATCGAAGCAAGCCAACGACAGGCCAAAACGAGCAAGAGCTACAGTACACACTTGATCTCGCCTGTCTTGGCGAAAATGAACTCGGTGAGAGGGTTCAAAATAACACTTGTGCAAAAAGGTGGTAATTTTAAAACAGTCAACTTCTATTAGCTCACTCTACTGATTATCATGTTGTTTGCATAAATATATTTGATCAATGGCAGATGATTTAACAAGGAAGGAAACGTACGAGTATAATATTTAATTCATCACAGTGACAGATAGATTTATAATAATACAAGTGACAAGTGATCCTAATCTGATGTGATATATGAATGAAGTTTTTACTGAATAGCATCTTCGACATAGAAGTAGGATAGTAGTGTAGTGTAGTATGTGACTCCTAGACTTAGGATAGGGATTGGAACATCTCCCTGTGATACGTGTAGCACTCATCATAGCGCAGAGAAAAGCTTAGTGAGATTCTGAAGTGTTTGCTCGACCCTTGTAGATGGCTGTTGAGTGGTGCCTACTACAAAACATATTGTGTATAGTACATTCATTTTAGAAATGAACCTCACATGAAATCACATTAAAAAAATCTGTAAATTGCAATGGGCTTGTGTTCTATGTCTTAATTTCTATAAAAGTGTATTATATATTGATAATGTGGGTTACTAGAACCTCAAATGTTCAATTATTTTTTAATAACTCCTTATATGTTAGGAGATATTAACAATTAAAAAAGTCATTTTGTCTCTTTAATTATTAAAGGGATTCAACGTTGTACACCATTCCAAATGCATGTGACATCACAACCGCTGCCAACTTTACAGCTCATAAATCTCTGCTATATGTATTTATATATCAAAATATCAAATATTATTTACAGCTATTTCAAGGAACTATAAAATTCCAATAGTTAAATAAAATAAAAACTTATTATTCTTTGACTGGACTTGAATATTTCGACTAATCGATGAAACTATACTACAATAATGTCAAAGATATCTAAATTCAATTTTCAAATTTTCAAAATATAAAATGGTTATAAACCTTCTTCGTTTTAAACAGACTATAACTATATGTCATATATTACATATATATAATGGAGATATAGATTTCTTCAAATATTTACCATCGTTTCATATCACCCTCTCAACCCCCCTCCCCCTCCCACTCCACACCGGTTAGTATTACTGTGTACATAGCAAAGCGGGCACTGTATATGAAAAACGCCAACTTCTTGAGTTGCTGTATATTCTTCATTAAAACTTATAGATACAGGACCGAATCAAAAATTATTTAAGGCCTAACCTATCACTTTGAATAACAGGAACCTAATTTTTAGTAAACACAAAATAAACGTTTATATTCAAAAATTTAGTTGAACTTAAAAAAAAATATTTGGAGGTTAAGAGGGTTTCTATACTTTAACTCCAAATTCGGTCCTGCCTATAGACAAGTATAGATACTTTATTGTTGATATATAGGTCATGTATATTATGTGTTATTACAAGGATACTATAGGATATGGCAATATACGCAGTATCCTGCATATGTTTTAGTTTCAATTTTAGTTTTATGAGTATTCAAACTCCAAACTTTCTAAAAACTGAAACCATAAAAGTACAGTGTTTTTTTCACTCGACTGTGTTAATACCCTACAATCTATCATAAGTAAAATGAATGTTCAGTTAGTGAAAAATAAAGAAATAAAAGTAATAATGTATATAGTTAAAATTTAAAACAGTAGATGGCAATAACACTTAAGTATAGATTTGTCATTTTTATAATTATATTTAATAACTTCCGGGGGCTAGATTTGTTTATAGTAGAGTTTAATTTATTTCTTAACATTTTTATAATAAAAACGTATAAAATCATACCCTAAAAGTTTTCTACCCCTTTAACAATAGACAACTTTTAAAACAAATTTAATATTAAGGAATTATTTACGATAAAATCAGAATATTAAAAAATAACCCAAGCAATGTTAAAAACTTCATAAATTTAATAAAATAAAAACATGAAAAAGAAAAATCTGGAAAATATTTTCAGATAAACTCTCTCATTTTACGCACCCTTATGCAAGAAATAAGAAGAACAACATTTTCTAAAGTAAACATTGTTAAATTGAATATTTTACCCTATTGTTTGACTACAAATACATACAAATTCTGTTTATCTTTTAAAACAGAGGTGAAATTAAAGCATTGAAGTTAAAAAGGAGAACTTATAAGAATAATAAACATACTCATTTCATTCTTTCTAATATTTTTAATTTCGGCAATGGTATAGAAAACACTTCAATAATAATTGAAAAGCGTTGTTAAAATATTCTAATAGGAAACTTAAGTACATGATAAGCATAACAAGCATTTGAACTTACAAGCCATGTATGCTTATTCAAATGTTCGAGAAATTCGCATTATTGGAATCCGTATTATAATAACTCCCGTTATAAAATGTTCCGAATAATAAGTAACTTATCCCCACATAACTTCAATTATAATTAATATTCGCTGGATTTTAATTCGCTTGTTAATTTCATAGCTTTTACTACCTAGCCTAACTTTAACACTTTCAACTAAGTATATAATTTGCTATTATTCACACATTGTACTTACTATAGGTACTACGCTTTCAATAGTTCATTATTTCTCTGTGTTATTCGAGATTCACCTAACCAGCAAGTTAGTTTATTTCTGGTTTAAACAGTAATGTAACTACTACACCACAAAGCAGATCGCAGAATTCCACCCAGTTACCACCATGGCGGCTACACGATGATAACATTATCAGTACACTGTGCCCTAGTCATCTGTATATGTATATAACATGTCTATACAAGTTTATCTTTGTACATATTAATTATATAACACCTGATATTATTGAAAAGTATAAGCGAATTATCATATAACATACATTTACGAACGAGTTGAAAAGCAAAAGAACGAGTTCTTAGAAGCCAACAGTCAAGCCACTGCCAAATGAAAGATATAGAACATGTTCAGACTTGCCAAAGTGTTAGAAGATTGACTTAATACTTTATCCCGAGACGAAACAAGGAATTAATATCAAGTTCTTGGTGAAAACCGATAGGAAAGGTCTTCAATTATCCACTGAGGTTTACGGTAAAGACTGAATGTCTAATGCGCCAATTCTAGCGCGAAACTTTTCTGGTAAAGATGTTTGTCTTCCTTATTCTGGGTCCTTACTAAGAAGAACTTCAGTTCGTCGTTATTAATTAACACAGAATAGAATATGATAAGAGTTAGACAAATTGGAAGTCCAGAATTTCTAGTCAATGACAAGGTTTTCTATAAATACTATAATAAGTATGCCAAGGAAACATCTGAAACTAGGAAAATGTTATTGAAGATGACAAGGTAAGAAGAAAAAGACGAAGTGATGCAGAAATAGGAATAGAAAATGATAGTAATAAACAAGAAGAAGAGGTGGAAGTAATTAATTAAAAGAAAAGGAAACAATTAAGATAAAATCAATCGTGTTGAAAGAGATCCTCAAAAAGTAAGAAGATGGAAGAAATGACAGAAGCTTCCAAGTGTTTCCAACATAAAAAAATAAATGTATCATACTTGTACATACACACACACATGAAGTATATTTGTTAGTTGGTAAATCATATATGCTCGTAATACTTATTTAAACAATAAACGGATAAAATTTTAATTATCCAGCAATAATAATTAATACATGGTATTTTCCAAAATTAATTCTCTCAATATTATTAGCAAGTCGGCCTGGCCTCATGAAATTCAATATTATCATATATAATAACATAAATAATACATAATCGGATTGAATCCGAGTATATGTAGTTGGGTTCGGGGTTATTCGGGTGGTTTGGGGCTTGGGTAGTATAAAACAAATGCCAGTTATAATTACCTTCAATTGAGGCTTAAATTAAAAGGATTAGCGGATACCTCAAACATACACGAGTTCGGGTTTAGAGTATGGATTGTGTGTTACGTGAAATAGGCATCTGGTGGTAGAAAATGGAACTATAGGTTGGGAAAATACGGGTGGCGGTAGTAGTGGTGGTGAATGTGGCAACGTATTAGTGGGTATTGTAATACGTACAGAATACAGAATATGTGGCCGTAATATAATCCTAAACAGTATTCAGAAACCAGGAACCGTATCCACTTGTTCTATGTTGGATGTCGATCACTGAACTGTACTTTAATGAAGCTGTACAGGTGATCGACCATGTCCAAATATAACGCATATTACTTCAATTAAAGTCTAAATTGTAATTATAATTTAAAAAGCGCGCGGAAATTGTAACATCGTAAGAAATAAAAAAGTAAAATATTTTCTTGTGAAGAAACGTAACAGATATAAAAATGTGGGAATGACAGTTGATTGAAAAAGAGTACAATTTTTTGTTCAAATTTTAAGGAAAAAAGACTGTCACTTTCTTGATAATAGTCTAAAGAATATATGGCGTAAATTTCATTAAAATCTTTGTATAATTCTCGAGATATAAAGGTCAAGAGTTCAAAGAACTAGTTTAGCGAAAAACGCAAAAGAAACTCTTGAAATATTCTTGAAAATATAATTAACAAATCAAAGAATGATAAGCCATATTTTTGTAAAACAGGTACATTTCGAACTGAATAGACAGACGAATTTGAGGAGAAGGATATCTAAAAATCGTTATAACAACTGATAAAATAAAATCCCGTCTTAATTTGACATATTTTTATATTTTTTAGTTTAAATTATATATTTTAATATTTCAAATTAAAGCAGGATTTTGTTTTACCATAAAAGAATGACCTTACTAAACAATGTTTTGTTGTAGATTTGTAATTTGAAGAAATACCTTTTCCGAATTTGTTGGCTTAGGTTTTAGTAAGTGAAAATAGCACTGGTTTTTATTTTAACACATTTCAGAATACATATATAATACAAAAGATGATTATTCTTAATTTAATTTAGTTTGCGTTTTTAGTTTTGCTTTAGTTTGTCAAATACTTGAGAACATAACATAAAAGAATTAACAAATAATCAAGTAATTTAAATATTTTCTTTTACTAACCACAAAAGATTACTTTTTGGTGTTTTTTACCCAAAATTTGGATAAGCACGTATTTTCCTGTAAGAAACGAAAAGATCATCATTTGTTGATAGTATTTATCAAGTATAACGTTCAGCGTTCTTTTCTAATAAAGGTTTATATCAATTCTATGTTTTATTAACGAATAAAAGGGCGTTTTTTATTGACCCTTTAGTTAACTTTATCACACGATCTTCAACTCCATAAATAACACAATTATAAAAAAGGTTATATACAAAATTGTTCATAATCAAACAAGTCACGAATGAAATATAAATACAATATTAAATAAAACATTTACATTTGTTAACAGACATAGTTATTTTGTAGTTTAGAATTTATAGTTATAGTGTAATATCTATTGCAAGTTTTATGTTAATGGTCAGTATTACCAACTACACCATTATCGTAACCAACTCTACCACAAGCTTGAACAACTCACCCCAAATACACTATACACTACCCTTGTCTATCTGACATAAAGCTCTAGGCTAAAACTCGCTCAGCTTTACTACTCTATGGCGGTAGAGGTCGGCAGGCGATGTGGTCACACTGACCGGTTATGTTTTAAACATGAAATGTGTACAGTCATGATGTTGTTACGTAGCAATTACATTGTTTAATTGTTTCACTAAATATTAATAAAGAAAATATTGATGGAGGTATTAATTAAGAGGAAGGTATCTCTCTCGATAAAAGGTTGAGTAATTTTTCTGGAGAATTATCTTTACAGGAAAGGTTTAAGGCTAATTACCTTCCTGAAACATTCTGAAAGAAGAAGCGTTCGTATTAAAGGTGGAAGCATCACATTCCTTCCACGTTTGATACAATCCAACCGATGCGAACTTACGAACGCTTACCTTTACAGCAAATTTGACTCGCAATTGACAGTTTTTACCATAACTTTTTGTTAAAACTACAAAACAAAAGGACACACTCTGCATCGATAATTTTAATGTAAGAAATTACATTAACAGGATTCTGATAATGAAAGAGGTAAAGAAAACGTGAGAAAAATAAGGCAGTATTTAACAAAATATTAACAAAGTTAAAACAAATTATGGAGAAAGGTTGACTGCTCTTTTTCCACAAGCTTTTAGTTACTAATATAATTACAGTGTTAATATTCAATTATTACACTTAAATGAAAGTGTCTAATTACACCGAACTCTGGCGGTGTAAACTAGAAACATTTCTAACACTATATTATCTCCATCTCTTTCACACTACACTACATACATATATATGTGATCATATTAATTTGTGTGTGCGGTATTGGTATGTGTTGGTGAACATGCACGGACGTCGCACTATGATGTGGTTAGCGCGCGGCCAGTTGGTTTACCGCAACATGCATACCATACCACCCTGTTATAATACCACCTCCTCCCCACACCATTTAAAACCCTTCCATAATGTAACATTACCTTCCCCTTATACCGCTCACTTGATAACGGGTCAACACTTGCCTAACCAATATGAATCCATATACTTGTAGTTACGGTGGATGAGTTTCATTATCCGTCTATGTAGTATTTGCATGTGTTGCGTAACGGGATATTCGTCACGTTATCTAATTCTCGGGAAACTATGTGTAGATGTTTTGGCGCGGGTAAAAATAAAGCTAGAAAGTTGTAATTTGGTGTGTAGGTTCACTTTAGTATCTAATTTACAAATGGAATAAATTTTGTAATTTAATAACGATGTTTAAGAGTTGCTGCAGCGTTTTTACAGGATGTGTTATGCTAAACAATTCTTCTGAACAAAAACACCAATGTTTACACCAAAGAGACAGTTCTTTGGTGAAACATTTTTGTCTTTAAAAACTGTTTTAGAAAACTAAACGCATATCCATCTGGACTATGTAAGATCAAAGGAAAACACTTTTGTTGTTGTTTTTTGGTCTGCATGGATTGAACACGCAGTTTTGTTTTTTGTGAACATTTGCGTTTCTCAGTTGTTATTTATCATGTTTATAATTTTTAAGGGACACACAGAAAAACACTAAAAACAAAACCAGTCTTTTCAGAGTAAACAATCTGTTTTCAAAAAACAGAACTGTTTTAAAATATATCAAAACATGATTTTGTTTTGTTTCTTTGACAACAAAACTGTTTGCAAAACTGATGTGAAACTGGCATTACATTAACGTCAATTCTGAACAATACCCTCCCGCCTGTGTTTTTCCATCCAGATTTGTGTTGAAAGCTTTTCATTATCTACATTTCTCGGTAATTTTTAATTGTAACTTTAGATATACAAGAAGACATTTGCTCAGCAAAACAGACGGTTAAAGGGTGCTTGGTTTTTCTGTGTTTATTTAAGTTGCAATCTAGGTTTATTTTCATTCTTTGACTGGAAACACTGTTCTGAGTATTACAATAGATTACATAAATAGCTCATTACAAACTTTTCATGCTATCAATTACTTTCCTTGAAACTAATATAGAAGTAGATATCATTCTGGTTTATTAATTTTGCGCTAAATCAATATTTTAACAGTGCGTTATGAATTAGGTATTGTTGATTCAAAGCGAGATACATTGTAATTTCACGTACGGATCCGAGATCTACAACACTCGTACCATATTCAAATACATATCCATTATATGCAAACATTACTGTCCCAACAAATCTGTTCAGACTGTGTGTATACTGTATACAATATTTGGTAGGCTGTGAAAGATCTGGGTGTTTCAGAGGTGAAGTGGGGTACACCGGGACACCATACAAACACAAACATTTAATGGTGTTGTTTAGATTCGCGGTACCTCAGCAACTAGGCAACTCGGCAACTCGGCAACTCGGGGCTATTGTTAGTGTGTATACATTGGATCACATCCCTAAAAACAGAACAGGGGTTGGTTGGTCAGCATAACATTGGCAACTGGCAAGGGTTAAGGGTGATAGTGTGGTAAAATGGGACAGTAGGGCTAGTAAAGATAGAATGAGAGGGGGTGCGGTGAACCCAACTGGGACACCGCGGTCAGTGTGAACCACTGACGTGATTAAACCCGTTGTAAGAGGGTTAAAGAGGACTTGAGAGGAAGAGGGATGATAACATGTGGACCTCCAATAACAATGTCAAAATATAAGAGTAAAAAGTTTTCAAGATCAACTAAATTGTTTCAACGGTTTAGAAAATTTACTAGTTAAGGTTTTAAAAAAGATGAAATTTTTTGGTCTGATATAGCAAGACACAAGAGCCACCAGACATCACTTATTTTCTGATGAACAAAATGTGTAAGATTGAGTAGTGTTAGTATGTGCAATGATCGTATGCCTACTTGCTAGTTTGACCAGGCGGCCATTTTCCAGGTATCAGGTAATCAAGATACATAAAAACGTTGCTCATCTCAATTAAATTCTGATAGTTAAAATTACTTAAACTCACTTATAGTCTGATGGTCCACTTTTATATATGTTAGCGACACAACTGTTTTAAAACGTTTTACAAGAGGACAGACCGATCGCAGGACCAAACATCCTCATGACCCAATTTTAATTCCACCATTTTCTCAATGAAGAAACTGCTTTCTTAATGCTAAACTTCAGAGAAATGCAGAACACGTCAGCCTTCATTTGAAGATTACATGCAACCTACAAATGAAGCTGTAGTCGACAGTAGCCCTAAGCGTGATAGTTGTTTATTAAGTGTAATAATATTATATCTATCATGAGATGCATCTCCTATGCATCTCACAATTAAGGAGTAAAAATACACTAATATATAAAATTCCCAAAATGTCCCAAAGTTTTCCTATAATCTCATCAATTCACTTAAAAGAAGAATACGAGTATTTAAACAGAGAGAAAAGGAAAGATATCTGTGAATGAAAGAGATAGAGATCACTCCATCACTGTCGATGATAAAGTTAATTTATAACTTGAATTATTGTCAAGTATGCAGTCGGTTTATTGGAAGAATAACTGAAGTTTGAAGGCGCTAGTTCGTTAATTTCAATGTACTGTTATTGAAGGTTTGACACTAAAGTAAAATAAAGAACCAAACTTTGCATAATTATTCGTAGTATTATATTTTTAGTTGCTATATCAGCCACTTTTCATACAAAATCGTAATGCTTCACGATTGCATTACCAGACAGCGCTGGGTGGTTACGCTGATGGGGTTTTTGGTGGTGGGTAGCTGTAAGTCAAATGTTGGGGTTTAGAATCGTTGTGCATACAAAATTATTGCTTAAAATTTCTCCACTACTACCCCCTCGAAAAGACCTTGTGCATCCATGCAAAGGTGGAGAGATTATGTACATATAGCAGCATATATTTTATATACATATATGCATAAGTGTGTGTGTGCAACCTTCTCTGCTTGTATGTGTATTAAATATTTATATATGACGTTGCACATCATATTCTATAAAATACAAGGTGGTTGCAAAGTAATGACATTTTCTTTGATATCAATACAATGACATTTACAATCTGTCTCAAGCTAAATTCATCAAATTTTGGTAATAAAAACCACCGATGACGTACTCTTTAGCTCAACCTATTACATTAATTTGAGTATTATAAAATAATACTAAGAAACTAACTTCTATGCTGCAAGGTTTTTATTACGCAAAATAATTTTAAAATGAAGATGAGCATTGATTGAGCCTATTAGTGCACAAATGCAACAGCGATAGAGCGATATATGAGTAACACCGTATTACAGACTTACGAAACAAATTCCATCTTATAAATTGTTATAATGAGCAAAAGAGGAAGCATAATAGGGGATTAAATAGAAATAACTCTATTGAATAACACTGATAAATTACAATTCACATAACTAGTTCCATCAGAGATCATCTTTGCAGCATCCCTATATCACGCCCCTCCTCCCATACTCTCAAACAGTGTTTCAATACCACCATTATACCATATACCATGTACCACATAGTATTATTAACACAGACTATATTCTACTGTTATATAATTTAATATTAAATCTAATACATTCTATCATATCACGCAAACGGCAATACAACAGAACATAACAGAGTATTGGAGTTGCATATGTGACTAGGGGCTTGGGGTGATTACAATACCCTGTTCATCCAGCCTCTCCCCCCCCCCCTCTTTCTCTTCTTTACTCCACCGCAGTACCACATCCTACGGTGGAATTACCACGTGAATGCATGTATGAACAAATCTATTTGTTAATGAAATATATATATACTTCAATAAACATTTTGAAACTGAACATATGTATGAAAACAGTTAGTTAATGTGTTATATAAATGACAATATATATATATATATATATAAATATATATATATATATATATGTCTTTACTTGTTTCAAAGCTCGTTTGTCGGTAATTAGTGACAATATACTAATGGACTGCATAGATGACGTTGTGAGGAATAACGGCCAAGACAGTTGATATTTGGAGTTGACAGAACTCACAATATATTAAGTTATCACGCATATTATTAAGTTATTATAAAATTGGATAAAAAGGAATTGACAATTTAAATAATAAACTTTAAATGTCATTTCTTTGATTTCAGAGCAACACATAACTTTGATTAAAAATTTACAAGCGTTTTTTTAACTTACAAATTACTATAATAGTCTCTGGTAGCGTAATTAGTAGAAAAGTGTCCTAGAAATGTGCAGGAACTTTTGAGAAAACTACGAGACTTTCTTATCAGTTGTCTTGATGAGATCAGTAACCTCTGTTTATCATAAATGTTTCCATATATGAACAATCGCAGCTATTGACGCACAACTAGAAGATGATGTCGGGAATTCCCGGGTAATATTTTTATTTTTTCTTTAGTTACCTCTTTAGTGTATGGTTTCGTTTGAGGTACATGTAATTATAGCGTTTAAGAGTTAATATATTATATTTTTAACCTTACTAATATCTTCACTAAGAATGTTTCAGCCAAATAAACCATATAATTCACGATGCATTTCTTATCACACCATAAACCTCACATTTGCCAAGTTTTTCTTTTGCAGCACTCATATTGCGAGAATATTATGAGCAAACGCGCGACAGTATAATGCTCCCACTTACATACCTGGAAGGTAACGGTGTTCATTTAAACCAATTAGCTCACAGATAGCAGTAACAAACTGACTGATGTAACACAATTAAAGTCCTATAGCTCCAAAGAAAAACAATTTACAAAACTTTCAATAAAATTTCTAAAAATCTATTATCTCTAACGTTATCTTAGTCCATAGGTATTGTATATTAGTACATTTAGTATTCAGGTCTCCATGATATTTAAACAAGCCCTGAGCCTTGTGCCCCTCTATTTATACAATTCAATTGATGCGAATGCCCGTTATTAGCGTTTATTTGTAATGTATTGAATGTTTTTACATTCACACATATATACATGTATTATATATTGTATACGTATACAACATGTTAAACAAATATATGTATGTATATGTCTGTGTTTATGTTTGCCAATGACTAGCGGTCCCTGTTCTCTAATCGGGCATCAAACAGTGCGCAAACAATCGCATCATAAACGCCCACTCACAACGCCACCCGACCTCCCCCACTCTCACTCGACAACAATAACGACACCCGTCGAGAAATTGTTAAACATGTTATATACATTTGTCACATATATTGGAGGGGACGAGACGCGTAGCCACCTATGTTTTATTTATTGTATTAATTATTGCATTACATTTCATATTCGCGAGTCTTATTTCTGAGATAACTTTCTAGGTGATTTATTAAATGCATTTATTTCATGTAAGAAGTAGATGTAAGGGTGGTCACACAGTGGAGACAAGTCTGTATTAAGACACTCTAAGACTCCCAGTACAACCCAGGTGCTACTCTGCCTACTATGCTTCAGTCCTTTCTTAACATAAACAAGTCTGGAATGCACATTGGTCTGCTCTGCCTGGTGTAGACCAGAACTTGGAGAGAGTGATGTAATCAGAACCTTGGAAAAGGTGCAACCCTTACTGCACTGCAGACGATATTCGTTATATAATCGTTGATTGAGCTACATCTTGCTTTGTATACAGTTCTTATATTTGGTGAAAATACTATTGTACCAATATTGTGTTCGGCTTATGATTTGTAATTGGTAAATTCTAATTATTCTTAAATTATATTAAGAGCAGCAGAGGTGCTGTTTGTCAGAATGCTAAAGTAATGACTTATGGACAAGGGAGAACACTTATGATTTCATCATTGGACAGAACACTAAGAGGTTAAGAACAGAGGGGGTCGTTCTTAGGGGGTGGCAAGCAGGGCAAACGCTAGGGGCTTCGCATTCTCGCGCAACAACCCAAGTAGTAAAATTCAATACTATATATGTATTTGAATCTCGCGCCTCGCTCTTTAGAAATTCTACTAGGATCACTTCGTATATCTTTTAAGGCATTCATGTACCTTAGTTTATCATCATTAATATTTGTCGTCTTTGTGCTTGTTAACTTTTATAAATCTTCCCCATTTTTCAATGAGATGCGCCAAAATATGTTAAAGCCCTTTAAAAAACATTTAATTTAAAATACAAAAATTCTATATGCTAAAATTATAACCCGTAAAAACACTTGTACTATATATTTAAATGATTGCATGTTTTACATAATAAATGTATGTTTTCGTGTTAATGATATGCAATAAACAATTATAGGGAGAAAAAGAGAGGAAGGGAGCGAGTGGAGGCGTCAGTTGATTTTATTAAAATTAATATAAAACACGAAGAACAATTAAATGATTCAAAATATTTAGAGCAAGTGACAAAACATAAAATTAAACACGATAATAAATCTAATAATATTGTTTTGTAATACAATTAGTACATAAATATATTTAATATATTGGACTGCATTCGAATAATTTATTTACATTTATAGGGAAATATTTCGGTATTATAATATTCATAGATTTAACCACTTTAATACATTCGAGAACATAATTATAATTAAAAGTTGCAGAAAGGTCGACTAAATCTCTTTTTTTATTTAATTTATCTAACGTCGGCCTATTTCCCATGATAAGTCCAATATCGGAGTCTCATAAAATCTTTAATAGACTAAATCCACAAAACTCGATAAATTTTCTAATAAAAATACGCTTCGAGGGAAGGCAGTTGTCGTAAATCACACTGCTCGCGTTATACAAATGTCTTTCTCTTAATTTTTTGCAATATGTTCATACTAATTTCATATTACATTCAATTCAATACAAACCTCAAAATAACATAGTATGTATTTTATTCATTGAATAAATATTATTTCAATGCACATTATTCATTAATTACATGTTATTATATTAATTATCAATAATATAAGTTAATTAATTTCATTATAATATTATAAACAAATGATGGATTAAAATCAGAATATCATATTAAATAATGTTCGCTTAATTTTATATAATTAATTACATCTAGTTATGTAACTAGTTATTAATTATATTTAAACTATATTGGAATATCGGTGTCGGGTTTATTCGGTATTTGTCGGATATTTAACGATGATTATAATTATCATGTATTAAAATGAGTACGGTAATGATGGTAAAGTGTGTCACGCATGTCTCGAGGTATTATGTTAAGTAGTAATCGATTTGTATTGAAAAAATGTACGTTTGAAAATAATTAAAGCAGTGGCGGACTGCGCCCGTAATAACAATTTTAAAATAAAAATGTTTAAGTAAATATTATAGCTAAGGACTTTTACTTTACAACGTTTGCACTAGTTCTGATAAAATTCTAAGTTTTTCTATCGATGGAAATTCACACACACCGCCATCTTAAAAAAATGGCGGCTAAAAACAATTCCCTTTTCTCTGTATTTCAAGTGTCTATCCCCAAAGTGTTACAAGACATGACAAGTGGAGAAGTTTCATGACGTAACATCCAATCTATAATTTGATTTCCAAAAAGAAAAAAAAAAAGAAAACTAAAAAGAAAATAGGATTTAAAAAAAAGTCTATGTTTGTGTATGCAATGGGTGACAAGACGTGACAAAAGGAGGAATTAAAATCATTAAATTTGTATGATGTAATTTATCAATGGTCTTTTCTTGTATATGTAGTTTTGTAGAAATTAAGATATGGTGTACAATCCAATTTAAAAACGTTGAGGAGACATTGCTCTTAACTGTGTCTTAAAGATCTAGTCTCGATATTTCAATAGCCTTGACTTTATTTGCTGTGCAAAGTACTCAACCAAATATCAAAAACTGGCGACATTCTTGTCTCAAGTGTGTCCAACCATAGTGTAAATAAAATGTTAACAAGAAGTACGAGACAACAATATGAATAAAGCGAGACAACGATACTTGAAAGTGTCAATTTATGAGATGGCAATAAAG
The DNA here is from genome assembly GCA_963678705.1 of Panorpa germanica. NCBI lineage: Eukaryota > Metazoa > Arthropoda > Insecta > Mecoptera > Panorpidae > Panorpa > Panorpa germanica. The sequence continues at coordinate 7,632,195 of OY783221.1, forward strand.
ATAAAAAAACAGAGAATTTCAATATACATATTTGATCTCCAGCATCAGAAATAATACTACAACCAAACACATCATACTTTCCTTGTCTACTGAAACAGAACGCAAGATGGGATCACATCAGATAGAACGCAGAATAATGAATGCAGCAATAAAAGAAAATGTTATTAGTTCTTCGTGTTCACGTTGTGTGGTGATGGCGCGGCGTGGTGATAATATTATATTGAATTTATATCAATTGTTTATTTGTTATTATTATAGGCTTGTAATAAATGATTCAGCGAATAGAATAACGGTAAAAGAGGAGTGGAAATCTCGTTTGAATCTAATATACGAGTAGAAATAAATTGGCTCAAGCTAAGAAATCGCTTTTTGCTATCTGTGTCTTTGCCATCTATATTCATATTGAAATAATACTTAGCATATAATAGGGATAACAGACAAAACGTGTAAATAAATTTAACATTGTGTAACCACGTGATTAGAAACATAGTTACACAGTTTAACTATGTTAACAGCCTTATTTCCTGTACGTATAGTACTTCAAAATATTAAAAATTTGCGTGCCTTAGTTGCAGAATAAAGTAAAGTGCTCTTCAACTTAATGTAAGCTTAGGTACTAATAATTTAGGATTGCTACCAACTTGCGGCAAGGTATAACTTGAAAAATAAAAAAGAATCACAAAATATCATGTATAATATAATTACATACAGACTTTATACTTAAGAAGTTGCAAAGGAATCAACTTAATCTCTATGCCGAATTATTTAATACTAATTTTCATTCGAAGCTCTCCACAGCGCACGTAGCTGCTCAATATAACTACTATGGTATAAGCGATAAATCGTTTAGCGCATGAGACAGAAGATACTCAGTGCAAACTATATAAAGAATCTGGTGTTGATACCTATAAAAGAGCTTCACTTACAAGCTGGCAAGCACACATATGTTCTTTTAACTATACATACACTATTTATTCTCAAAATTTCACGACGTAGGTCTGGAGGCTATTTCTATATTACAGTGTCGTTATGTTTCTATAGCCGTGACCTTAATGCCTGCGCGTCCACTCAAGAAAATACCAAAAATTGGCGACAATTACTTGCAAAATAAAATCACTTCAAGTTAATCAACCTTTTACTAAACTGATCATTATCTAAATATAAAAATAATAATAAGTCCGTACAATTATGAATTGAAAGATGAACAAAACATAAATACATGAGTACGAGTATATGTTAGATAGTATCTCAGTAGACTGACTATTGATGTACGTGTATTTCCCATTATATCAATAATCCAATCAGCACGTCAATCACGAATGTTACAGGAGCATTTACGGTGTGCCATGACTGGAGGCAACATCGTTCGAAGTTTATCTCCCCCGAAGGTTAACCTCTCTCATCCTCACCCCATTCAACCAGATCCCAATAGCCTCAGGGTTTCACAAGGCTTCTACTTACTGCTAAGGCAAAACGCAAGACGGACAACTTTAAACTAACGGAAATCTTGATATGTTTGTCAGGGATTATCGGATCAAGATCTTTGGTACTGAATAGGAGGTTGATGGAGATGGAGATGGAGACAGAGAGAGACTGGGAGGATATTGGTATTCAGTTAGCTTTAGTATATAAATACATCTATCGTGATCTTTTCAATATGGTATTTATTTGAGTCTATTCATTTAATCTCATGTAGATATGGTATTGATATAAAACAGAGGTAAAATCTAGTTTCATATTAGGATAAAATATATAAAAAGTGATTGTTATAAATGTGACGTCATTTTGCAAGAGTGTCGCTTTAACTTTTGAAATCTGATCCTGGAATACTACACAGTTCAACAACGCGTAAAATAGGACGTTTCGTAGGTTATCTTGGTTTGTTCAACGTGTTCATAGGGTGTTACCTCTACTTTTTCATGACAAAGACAACACTGTCTTAAAACGACACTTTATTACATTTGTTTCTTTTGTCAAATGCTTTTATTACTTGAAAGTTATTACTGTCATCATCGAATTACGTTTATTTTATTTACTTATTTCAAATATTAAAGTTCGTCTAAAGTGTACTTTTATTAAATAGTGCTAAGCGAATTTTTAAGGTATTTCACATCTGTATGTAAATATTTGTATCTTTCCGTTAAATTAATTTTTGGTTCACAATAGTAATACAACTAGTATCTCTCACGAAAAGCATGAGACAGCTAATAATTTTGAGACTCTAAACTGCACTTAATTTTATTGTATCCTGTAAAATTTACTAACTTAGGTATACGTGACCTTATTTATCTGGTTTCACAGTAAATTCAATTGTATCCAATTACATAATACTCTGTTAGAGGTGCCCTAAACTTGTGAACTCCGGGGTGACGGCCCCTCCTGCTCCCCCCTCTCTCTGAGAGGCACTACAAGTAGGATATTTCAAATTTTATTTATGCAACTAGTCGTATTTAAGTAGTAAACGAATGCTTTCAACTACATTTCGTACCTTAACTTTATATGTAATTTAAGAAAGGTCCCCCTTTGTAAAAATCTACCGCCACCTAATAATTATTCTTCGCATAAAACCAACAATCATGATTTTATTTATGTCCTCTCCTATTTACAAAAATATCAAGATTTTTATTATATTAATGTCATAATAACTTTCAAAAAAAAATGTTACAATAAAATTTTATGAAGAATTTTTAGTGTTAGTACTTAAAATAAACGCTGTATTTATATTCTGGTTGTTAAGTAGAGGATTTTCAAGGGTTTTTGAGGGCGGTAAGCGAAGCTCAAGGGCTGGGAATAGAAAATGTGACCAAAGTACTCGTTCTATTCCAAAGTATATTTGTGTATAGAGATGTGAAAAAGGTGATCCTGAAAATATTTATTTCTATTGAATTTTATGAAATATTTTTAGAGAAAATATAACAGAAATATATAGTAATTTCTTCCTCAAAATTTTCTAAATTCACTAGGTTATGTTGGTTTGTTCTATGGTTTAGGATAATACTGAACAAGCAATATATTCTAAGAAATGACTGCAAAGAAAAATTCCACTGGCACACGTATTGTACGACCGCAGCGTCGTCTTTAGATTTTTTTCTCAATTAAATGCTCTGATATTAATTTTATAACAGTAAATAAACCTAATCTCTATAATGAACATAAACCTATAATATTTCAATATGTTAAAATTACCACAATTTAGAAAAATTAAAAATTTAAAAATCATACAATGGTAAACAATCGTTTCTAGAATCCTACCGGATGTCATCGCCATAAGGTTTACATATAACATAACACAGGAGAAAGAAGGGAAAAGAGAGAAATACCATTGAGGGTTAAAAAAATGGGGTTGAATAGTTCTAGATAGGTTGTACAGGGGTAGAAACCTAGAAACCACCCTTATCGTATACCAACCATGTAAACAGAGTGTTTAGAAATTCTTCAAACGAAGTTGACATAAATTTTCAACATGTATTGGTAAGAATCTATACATGCGTTGGTCTGTGTGAGTGTATACAGCCTGGTAACTTTAAACTGAATCGAACAAATTGTTCACTTGATTTTTGATTTTGTACTTTTATATTTTTTACTTTTTTGAATATCAATTTAGAATTTAGATTAAAAAGTAAGATGCTAGTAAAGGTAAAAACGCATTGACTTTATTGAAAAATCCGTAAAAGAAAAGGGAAGAGAGGGAATATAGAGCGTCAGCAATGATTGCTCTTCCAATAAGTCTCGTTATCTAATGCTAACAATTAAACCATAATGCATCGTTGCTGTTGATATATACGTCTTCCTAATTAAGCCAAATCGTTTGCGGTAGAATCCCGGCTCCTGTGCTTTGGAGTTCGGTTTCAATCAGCGTTATATTTTCTGGCATTACCTGGTATTTCATTTAATTGATTGTAAGCCTTGAGTATATTCATAATGTATACGTTAATGGTGTGATCCACAATTGTTTATACCATTTGTTTTAATTCATTAAACAATAAAAAACCTCTTTTGGGTATTGTAAAAGTGATAACTATCAACAACAACAATTTATGAAATATGGTTCTTGTTTAGAAATAGTATGCATAATTTTTTTTTATTGCTAGTTTTCCTGGAGTATTATACCATTTTGGAATCCTGAAGAGTTGCGCCATTTTTTAAAAAAACTTACCAAAGTAGTGTTCATACTTTTTTTTACACCACGATGAGTTAAAGTGGATTGAAAGTAAAAATCTTTAAAAATTTTAAGGAAAAAAATAATTTCGATTGATTTTTGTGTAAAAACTACTAGCATTTTGGAATTTTTAATGGTTGTGGTGGATAGCAGTGCTATTTAGGTTGCCGATACAATAAAAAAATCAGAAATATTTGAAAAATTGTAGTCATGATAGTTAAAAACATCTTAAGGTGTTTCAATTTTCGAAAAAAAATTTTTTTTTTCTAATTCCTAAACAAAATGAGATAAATTTTCTTTCTTTCTTGTGTAGTCATGAGCAGGACCACCCTCTGGTGCCCGCTTATCGTTGAATATTGGGACACCCTGTATATGAGACCTCAACACCATAAAAACTGTAGGAAGTGATTCATGAAATAACGTAATGAGATTAGAAATAGATAAATATTAAATGAAAAAAATTTAAGAACCATAAAACTTCGTTTTATTATACTACCTTAAGCCTATGTATTCGAATATAATTTCGTTACGTAACTATCTGTGTCTAGGAAGAAGTTTGTATCCCGCTAGCAAATTGTTACTTGCACACTGCGTTACATATTCTATGTTATATGCATGCATTCAATTACCTTAAGCTAATAACATTATTAAAACAATATAGGTACTTTAAGGGTTGAAAATCAAGGAAACACCTATATAATAAAGACCTAACAATGTATTCAAATATTATTTTAATAAAAAAAAATGTATATTTTTATTTTCATCTAGAATATGGAAATCCCACAAGTATTTTACAGTTTTATTTGTACATTAAAATAAAGGGTACATGGGACACACCCTATGGGTTATACTACATACTATATAACTATACAATACCCCTACGTACGAGTATCTGTAATACAGATGAATATAAAAATATATTATATAGATATTGGTATTGCTGAAGATATAAACTTCATTGCTTAGAAATGCGAACAGCAGTGAGCATCGCAAGTATCTGGGGGATTCGAACGACATACCATGTAGGTGGTATGATGGGTGGAGTAGGAGTGGGGGTTCCCATACCATAAGCCACAATATACCTCGATCCCAACGGTCGACACTGACACAGAATGTGGAAGTCATCCGGCGGTTCCACCATCCGTGTCGGTGTTCAGAGCTTTTGGTAGTCTACGTAGTATCGTAGACTACGTAGACACGTAGACCCGTAGAGATAGAGATGGAGGCTACGATACGGTAGAGACTATCATCACCTCTATATATAATATACTAGTATGAACTTATTTCATAGGTGCTTTTGTTTTGAGTGGATGTTTAAAGTTGATTTATAATATGTTTTATGTTATCATAAATACCCGATGTTAGTCAAGTAGAGCTTAAAGCTTAAACTTTATTAGGTTTAACCTTATTGAAAATTTTAAGGTATTTTGAATAAATATTAGGTATATACAAGTATGCTACGAGTATACTCAAATATATTTGCCATTTTTTATCGTAAATATTTAAATACAATATAAATGTTTTTTGTAAAGTAAATATTAAACACTATGATATTGAAATTTAGGTTGCCCAATTAGGTAGGTTATTGGATGCAATAAGAGTAGGGCTGTAATTCTTATGAGTTTAAATTATAGGTAATAAAGTATGAAGTTGTTAAGTATGATACTTAATATTTTACTGTCTTTATTTTTAGTTGATGTATTTAGTTATCTCAGTTGTGTAGTAAAATGTAGTTTACGCGGACCGTAACGAGGGGGTGGTGATAGACCCCTCCGGCAATAGCGCAGGTAAAGAGGGGATGCAAAAATAACACGCAAAGAAGTGCAACGCAATTAGACTCCTATGTTTGGTGCCAATTATAAAGACGGTAATATTTAAGATAAGTTTACTAGATTCAATTTATTTTAACGGGAAACTAAAAATACTATCAATCTATAACCAAGGATCCAATTTATAAATAATAAAAATTATAATATAATAACACTGAATTAAATTATAATCATCTATATTTATTTCTATATATATAGAAGTACTAAACTTTATTAACCCTAACTAAAAATAAAGTGAACTATTTATATTTTTGTTATATTACAATATAATAGCTACTAAAAGTTTAACAGTCACTGGTGTATCAAGAAGAGGAGGAGGAGGGGCGGGTACTCGTATCGTATAAGTATGAGGAGTTCTAAAGAAATTCCCAATAGAGTTATTCGCCGGCTTCCCGAGTAGTAAATCGATTCCCGGCAGGAACGTTTTATCCCTGTCGCTATATATCTCTACAAGTCTTAAGGGGTAGTAGCTAACACTCATACCATGAATAAAAAGAGTGTGGGGGAGGGAATCTATGTGGGGATAGAAATAGTATATACACCCTTAAGGAATATAAAGCCCGTAAACCGGTAAGAAGGTATATCTTTTGTACATTACAGTAAAAAAGAAATGTCAACCGACAAATATATATTGCCACAAAGTGTTCGAGTTTGAGTATTGAATGTTTATTGTCAAATCGTGATTGATGCCACTATGGGTTATTTAAGTGTGAGAGAGATATGTAGATCATTTATAATAGTGTCAAAGAAAGAGATAGATAATCTGAAGGGATGTTTTTATATTAAGTATGCTTTTATGTAACTATTATATAAAGATAGATTTTGCACTGTGTGGCCTTGTAGTGATTGTTGTTTTCCAGGATGTTCCAGGCGTTCCAGTGTTTAGTCTTCTTCATCAACTTTAAGACTCAGCTATGCTTGGGTCCAGGTTCGTTTACCGAACATTGAGATTGGAATAAATTTATTCCATGACTGACAATGCACTTAACAATTGATAAACAAATAAATATAAGTGTATCAACCATATATGGTAATAAATAAATCTATAAAAACACGCAATAATTAAATTAAAATGAATGCCTAAATAAAAAACTCAGGTAGTTAGCTCATTTGGAATTAAGTCTAGCTATTATTCGAGTGATCACGGGTTCCGAAAGCTTTTTCATCTTTTTGAGTCAATGATCACGTTTTCTGATAAATAAGTAAATAAGAATAATAGCATACTGATTTTAAGAAATAGAGAAAAAATGTAAAGGAACAGTAACCCTTGCTTTTAATTTATACAACAGCTTTACTTGCTACATCGTTATTTCTCTTTGAATGATTAAATGCATTTGCAAATACACTTAAGTTTCTTCATTGGAATGTACTTCGACAATTCACTGAAAATTCCCTTAAGGAAAAGAAATGCAAAGTTGGGTGACTAATAATCCGTATGGGGTAAATTCACTTACATAAAACGTAGACCAGAAAATTGTAAACCAAATTAGTGTTAAAGCATTAAGAAGGTATAGATTGAAAAAAAGATTTGTTACTTCTAGAAACTACATACTAGTATATTACTTCTTGTCGAGAGAAATATTTTAAGGATCTTGTTATACCCAAGACAATTTAGTAGCCTTTGTTTTGTGTTTTATAATTATTTGAATTTAGAACCTTGATACAATATCCGTAATGAACGGCATAGGCATATTCTACAAAGTCTATCTCTATCTATCCATATAATATGTACAGACACAGCAGGGCATTGAAAATGCCTAAAAACTACTGAAATATAAAACAAATATTAAGAAATAACTGTTATACATTATTGTGGTTACCTTCTTCTAATAATTTTAATTAAAACGATAAAAATGTAACGATTTAATACTAAACATTTAATAAGCAATATCCGGTATAGTCACTCCAACTACACGTAAAAGAACGAAAATGAAATAGCGATTGGCTAGATACAATATCAGAAGTGGGAAATGAAACTTTAGTATTCCGGAAATTACGATAACCTTTATACGACTACTATTTTCATTCCATTTTAAAAATTTATTTTCTATTAAGACTTGACCTGAATTATTTTTTTTCTACTAGAAAATATATAAGATATTGTTTTAATAAGAGGGGGCTTTTTATAATAATAAAGCTCGAGCTTTTAAATTAGTAAGTTCGAGTTAAATTATTTCAAACTTAGTATACACGTATAATAAGATAACAATAAGATCTACAAATACAATTCCAAACAATGTGTGACTATATTCATTTATCTGATATTCCAATGTACTTATGCACCCTAAACATCCCCAAATTCTAGTTAGATATAGATCCAAACGTAAAGTCATTTCAATTCCAACAAAATATAACTTGAAACTTAACCAAATTTACTGATAGATGCTTTAAGATTAAATATCTAATTGATGTCTTTCTCACCAAAGAACAAAAAGGGGTTTCAAATGTTGAAATGAGTTGAAATACAATCTCTGAAAAGGGTTAAAACATAGTAGGTTGAATATATAAAGTAGGTGGAGTAGTGGGTTGAAGGATATGATAAAAAGGATGAGAAAATAGGGAGAATAATTGTAATTAACACAAAGTGGTGAAAAGGGCGTCTCATAAAATGGAATACCCTGAGAATGATAACATGAGAGTTGCGGCGTTTAAGGGGGGTTTCAGAGGTTTGTTGGAGGGTTGGAAACAGTGACGTACCAAACTGTTAACCAAAGAAAAATACATTTTACTTATTTAAAATTCTGTAGTTCCATCAAATGTGTATCTTTAATTAATTAATTATGAATGGTCATTTTCTAGCAGCTTATCGAAATATATGAAAACTAAATTAACCTTTATATTTCAACGCAAAGTGTACGTTGGTAACTATTTTACAGCATGTATGCTGACGCCGCCACTGGCTTGAGAGGGTGGGTTTCAGGAATTTTCTATATGAAGAGAGGTTTCGTAGGGCTTCTGTATTATACTTAAAGTAATTCGCAGACATTTTACTACTTGATTATATGTACATCATGTCTATAAAACAGTATACTTATAAAATTGTTCTTGACGTTATATGAAATGTACTTGTACTTTATATGTTGTAATAAAAGTTTAGAGATTTATTATATTAAATTTATGTGAGAGTTAAAAAGTTATTACTAGATGCAGTACAAAACAGGCGTTGACAGCGTCAACTGACAGATGTACAGGTGTTTTAGTTAGAATGTTTGTAAAACTTTTAAAGATTCAACATGGATTTGAACCAAATGCAGTACAGTGCCATCTGTCTGTTGGTAGAAGAATATCTTCTTTATTTAATATTTTAAAGTAAATGATTACTCAAGAAGAGCAATTGCGATCTCTTGCGAATTTAGGAAAGAAAAACTATGCGAAAGTGCAGTATGTAAGAACGTACAGTGAAGAAAAAGTACAAATAAAGAAACAGTGACAGAAATTAAAAGGAAAACTTCAATTTTTAGGATATGCACAATGCTTCCTTGGAAGACCCCGGGAAAGAGAAAGTGGAGGATGAGCTAAAGAAGATGGATATTGCGAATTGGAAGATAAATCTTAAAGAAGATTAATACTGTACAAGAACTATAGCACCAAGTTATTGTATGAAACAATTATGTGTACTAAGAGCCCAGTGAGAGTGATCTTTCAGCAGTAGTTACTCTGATGAGAGAATGAGTCTTATATTACATTTCTTCTCCAAAATATATAAATATCCTTTTCAAAAACAATGTAACGTGACAGCAAATTGTAGCAATATAAATCTGTTGCAGATTGGATTTACGACTGTCTTTAGCTGTAGAAACCCTTTTCTTTTAAAATTCATATGATTTCTTGAAAGAGAAGTAGAGTATCCGTCACTTTACTAGTGAGCGAATGTCAGTAATAGCTCACCTATATTGAACAGTCAGACTGTGTTAGAAATTCGTGTATTCAGTGCAGTGGCTCTTAATTTCGTCAAGTATTCGTCATCCATCTACTACGAACACAAAGCACGTTTTTTCACTAAAGTGTCTCTTTCATATAAACAATTAATTATTGATACTTAATGTGAGCTTAATGTAATGTAAATTTATCCACAAAATTTCGATTTTCTCGTTAACAGTTAACGTTTTACAAATCAGTAAGTAATCAAGTATAACGTTACATAAGAAGAACATCGTAACTCATTTACGGTTACGGTTCCGGTATATACGGTTTACGAACGGTATAACGAACCGTATACCACACTTTGAGCATGATATAATATGACTAGTAGTCAACTGAACTGGCAGAGTTCGAGTTCAGATCTACCCTTAATTTAAACCCATTACTACCACCACCATTGCATAATAATTAGGAAGCTAATTACGACCGTACAACATTCAGAGCATGAGCGCGGTGAGCGGTAACAGAAACTGTCTACTAGGGGTTGTGATGAGTATAAAACGTATAGAGTAGGGTGGTTTGTAGAGTCTTACGGTGGTGTGGTAGTTATAAGGGTTGCTACAACCAGTTACAAGTTACAACACCCTATCAACGTACTCTGACATCTTTGCTACACTGTAATACGTCTTTAACGTTTAGGTACGGGGTGATTCGTAATGTTAAATTGGATTTTAAAGAATGTTTTAATTTGATAAGCAAATGGTAAGGAACTACTAGTGATGGAAAAATGAAAACTTAAACAAAAGTGCTACAAAAAGAGAAGAGAATAATTTAGCCATAGCTTCTTAGTCCAGTAATAGTCTAATCTAAAGACTTATTTTGTCGGTAGTTATTTACAAATAAAAAATAAAACCTGAAAAAAAATATTCTTGAAAACAAAATGATAAAGAAATACAGAAAGAAGTGGATTGGAAGTGGATAGCTTTTCAAAAATCAATTTAACTATCGTGATGCAACATTACAGCAAATAGACTAAAACTGAGCTGAGTGCAATAATGACACAACTCAAAAAAAATTGGGTTTTCGTAAGTGTACCCTAAATAGACTATATTTTACTATACTTTTTTCTCTTTTCAAAAAATACTTTTATTTCTATAACTTTCCTTTTTTTTAAATGTGCGGCCCAATTCAAATCAATTTAAACTATTCTAAATGCTATAGAGTATATGTAGCATCAATTAAATAAAATTCCATTCTTCATATTTTATGTTTTTTAAGTTCCCAAATAGAAAATGAATCTTGGAATTAGATTGTAGCAAGTTAGAAAGCAAATTTGCACTACGTTACACTTTTCAATATGAGAGTTAGAATTTTTAATGAACGCAAACAACAGTAAATTATAAAAAGACAAATATTAGATAATAATAAATTAATAAAATATTACCCGACCAGTAGTACGTAATCGTCATCTTAAAACTAAAGATATTTCCAGTATGTCTTACCTGAAAAAGAAAGAAAAATATATTAATACAATAATTCAAAAATATTTGAATAGGAAGTGGTTCATAGGACTTGCCAATTATTGGTTTAAATGGTTTTTAAAGGGGTAATGAATTAACTAAGAGAAGACTAAAGCTGCTCTCACATTGGAACGCTAGACATACGTCAATGTCGCGTGAATCTTTGCCGTTAATGACAGTCAGAAAAGGACAGAGATAGTCGTGCGATAAAGATAAGCGCGTAAACGGTTCCAAAGTAAGAGCAGCCTAGCTATATCACAAAATTACTTAAGCATTTCCATGCTAAATAAATGATGTGCTAATTTAACACATATTTTTAGTAATTTGATTTAGAGATACCCTGTCTTCAACATCAGTAATTAAGAGTAAATGAAAAGGATGATATAATAAGAAGTGTGTAAAAAAGGGAGATGTAGAACACTCAACTGCTTTCAGAAATAATAGGGAGATGTTTTAAACGAACACCTCTAATTAAAATCTGTATTATCAACTTAAATTATAAATTAAATATTTATTTTGTAAAAAGAAAAAAAAAAGGAAAAAGAAAATAAATTAAATGAAAACTGTGATAAACTTTTATACCGTTTATTTTATAATTTAAAATATTTGCATTTTTAAAGTTTACATTTTGTAAACTGTAGAAAGTTTTAAAGATGTGTATCAACAATGTTTATATATCATTTAGAATAAAAGATTATCATCGTATTGGAAATTTAGTAACGTGTTTATCGACTGCTAGGGCATTTACAGTCAGTGCGTAAGATGGCGTTAAGAGGATAGTTACGTGTTCAAATAACATATATTAGTCACATCTGCACACCCGTTTGTCAACATTACACTACTTTGAGTGGTGTTTATTTTGAGTTAGTAATCAAAAAGACGATCCCACTTCTGATTTTGGTGTACTCGAAAATATAATATTTCTTTAAAATTATTTTCTATACATATTTTACAGTTTCCATTTATAAACTGTCATTGACATAAAAAGAATTCATATGATTACAACGTAAACATAAAAATTTCCTAATTATTCTTAAAGCTGATGACAATTTACATATGTAAATACCAATTAAACTTTGTATATGTATAAGTATTAGAGAAACGCGTTACTCGAACGATTATTTAAACAGTAGAAAATGTAAAACGAATTATGACAAAGGTTTGTGTATTAGCAATGTAAATAAGAACGGCCGTAAAACCGGTAACGGTGTAGTCTGGTGGAGCAAATCCCCCGTAGACGATCGCATTCGAGATATATAAAGGGTTGTCTGGTAGGCGGCAGAGGGTGTACATGAAGGTTGGGTGGGATATAGGGTGAGGTGGATAGATATATGCCCATTTTACAATCACTTCATCAAATATTAGCGTTGTGAATGGAATCATAGGTATACACTACTAAAATGTAAAAACCAATTTAAATTAGAGTAAAACTGATTGCTGTATATTATATAGGATGAATGATATAACTACCTGAGTTACACTGTCATAATTAGCAAAGAAATTGTTCAATTAATATTTATTATAGAACTAGAAAGCGTTTGAGTTATATCCAGCTACATTTATAGAGATTTACTTTATAAAACTATGCTGTGACCGACAGGTAATGCATGCGTCTACATTTTATCCGACTTCATTTTATGCGACTACGTTCTGTGTATCTTCATTTTATCCGACTACGTTTTAGGTATCTACATCTTATCCGACTACGTTTTGTGTATCTTCATGTTATCCGACTACGTTTTGTGTATCTTCATGTTATCCGACTACGTTCTGTGTATCTATATCTTATCCGACTACATTTTGTGTATCTACATCTTATCCGACTACATTTTGTGTATCTACGTCTTATCCGGCTACGTTTTACTGTGTGTTATCAAAGTACATATAATGAGCCCATGTTTTAATCAATTACGCTTTATAGATGTCTACTTTATACAACTACAATTTATCCAATCATGTTTATCCGAGTCTTTTACGTGTTCATTTTATCCGACTGCATTTTGTACATTCGCCTTATCCGAATACGTCGTATAAGTCTACGTTTATCCGACTACATTTTATGCATCTACCCCTGACTACGTTTTACCATAGTATATCTAATCTATCTACATTGTATACAATTTTACTTTATAGAACGTTTCATCCAACTACTCTTTGTCCTTTTAAGTTTTGTATGTCTACGACTTACGAATCACTAATTTATCTAAGTACCTCATATGCATCTACGAGTTATCCGACTACGTTTTACCTGAATATATACTATAAATACTATTTTTTATCATCAAGGGACTATAAAAAATATTCAAAATGAAAATGTCCAAATAATTTAACAGTGCACAAGTACTCATTGTACTGCATCCGTATTTATGCACCGATGCAGTTGAGCGACAGCACAGTGAGTCCCCTGCATTAGTTTTTGATTAGGAAAAATCAATATAATTAAAAAAAAAGCGGATAACAGACTTTGGGTTGTACATTTTTTTGCCGTCATACAGTGGACAGAACTTTTAGCGTAATATCAGTTAATTAAATGATTTCATTATTGGATTCAACGTAATCAGATTATATGTACATGTATTAGTAGTTGTTATATGCATGAAACATGTTATAAATTATGGATATACAAAAAACTCATCAAATATAAATGAATATTAGTAGGTACATACAAATAGAAAACAAATTTTTAGTACTACTAATTTTTAATACTAATATTTACTTTCCGGGTGTACACAAATACATTTTTGAAATGTCAGATTTTGTATTATTTAAAATAAGAGGACCATCCGGAAAAAAACACAACGTTTAAAGACAATTTATGGGAGATAATCCGATTAATATTTCTGTATAAAGATTCAGTTCATGACATTAAAAGAAGAGAAGAAAGTGATAAAGAAGGAAGAGGAATTGTGGTGGAGGAGATTGAAAGGAGAAACGAGGAAGAGAGGCAAACATAAGGAGGAGGCGTAGAGAAGGAAAAGAGAGAATGGAAGATACGTGAAATAGGACCAATTAGAGAAGAATGACAAGAAATGTAAACAAAGCGGAAAGAGTAGTTAAAGAAAAGGGAAGAAAACACTGCGAAAGGAAGACTTTTGGAACTGTTTAGTTTTATTCTATTTTGTTTAAAGTTATAATTATAGTTATACTATTTACTTTTTAAAAATAAAGTTGTACTAATGGAGAAATTAACTGTACAAGTAAATTGTAATGCCGAGCAAATAAATTAATAAATACATAATTAAGAACACAGGGATAAGATTCAAGCAATTCAAGATTATTAAAACAGAAAAGCGGGATACAAAACCTAAAAGTACCAGAAATGTACCTATTAATTTTTTGTTTAATTAATAATGTATAAATTAATAACGAAAATATGTATCTACATGAAATATATCATAGCAGAAGTATTGCAACTTAAAAAAACAAAAAAAATACACAAAAATCCACTAAAAAAAATAATAATAAAAACGTATAACAATCGCATACTTCTCTACGAGTACGTACAATATTTGTTTGCTCTTTTTTATTTTGATATTTCGCTGAGCTCGACTCTGTCGGATCTCCGAGTTGGGATCACGAATCTCTCTATACCATATACTCTCGTATTTGGTTCGTTTTATATTCTGTACTTTTTTGGTTGATTTGGATTGCTTAAAATATGGAATGGGTCATGTTGAAACCGTTAGGGAGCAAAAATACGAGTAGGTGGGTAAGTGGATAGGATGGGTGAGTGGGTGGACGTGGTTAAAAGTGTAGAGTAGGGATGGGATTTTTTTTTGAAGTGGATGTGTGTGTATTGACACACCCCTATTGCCCGGAAAAAGAGTGCTTCATGCAATATAAAAAAGACTAGATTTCAAATAGTTGAAAAACACGACATTGTAAAATGTTTTCCTTTTTTTTGAGTATTTTATTCATTTAAATAGTGCACCACCTAAAAGTTAATAAAAGTAATGAGGTTTAGAATCTTTTAATTTCTATTTTGCATACCTGTTCAGTATAAGTTCTATCACTTTTTATAGATGAAATAATTATTCCGTTGTTGACAATGTAAATAAATGTATATAGTCCAAATCACAAGAGTTCGGCGCCGACTTATACTTAAAACAGGTTATAAGAGCGTTATAAATCTATGATACGATAATGCATTTTATTTTATTCGTTTCTTTATACATTATAGAAAAATAAGTGAGTTAGTACTTTTTAGTTATATCGGCAGTTTATAACCCACAACTTCTTTTAAGTATGAGTTGCCGCCGAACTCTCGTAATTTGGACTATATATGGATTTTTTTAAATGTCAGTACTTATCTTTAAACAGTTCGACTTGCTTTAGCTAGAATAGAATTTAACTTACGGCATTTGATATTTAAAATAGTGCGAATTGAAGTCAGAGATAGTTTTTACAGTATTTAAGGCAAAGCATTGCCACTCTAATATAGCTTAGCTATAGCAGTATCACAACAATGTAGTTCTTTCGGTTGGGGAGCTACACAGTTAATAAACATTCTTTTATTTGATCATATGGAACGCTTATAATTTAAAACAAACAAAGGAAGCGGGTAAATACGTAATTCTATTTGTACCCCAGTGATGAATAATAATGAAAGACGAAGACAATAATAAAACAGCTTTCAATTTATATATACGACTTGGAGCATGTTTTATTGTTTACAGTGTGTTGCGATAATAAATTGCCATAATTATTATATAAATTATTCTGTCAGTTTAAATATTTTTAAGTAAATCGATAGTTTTATTATTTAAAGTACACGTATGCTTTAAGGGAGTTTATAAGTCGTTTTATAAGCATAATTGGTAAAATGTTTTACATTTGTACAATTATAACCTTTAAGTATATTTCTTTTGTTTTGTTATCATTATCATTAAATGTTGGGTACATTTGCGATATATTTGCTTGAAAATGTATTAAACAAAAGACTAAGATATAAACTGTTCCGCGAAACAACTGTTAGACGAAACATTAAATAAATAAATTACGAATAGACTATACTATCAACGGAAAATATTAAATAATTATAAAATAAAGCTTATTTAATAATAAAATATATATTCATTATATATATTGGACCTCGGTCCAATAATTATTGTAGTCATAAATAAATAATATTTTTAAAGCGATTAAAATTGTCATTGAAATATTTATGTCATCATTTTTTATATCAATTTAAAACTGATGAATAATTTAATCTCGATATCGTCATAAAATAATTTTTTTTTATTAAATTAAATACTTGTATAAAATTGAATGAGATGAGATTTCCATTTAGACTGTTCACAAATCATATATTCGAAGACAGGGTGTCCCTACGTGCTTTATGCGAAAGATGCAGTTGCATCGGGCCCCAAAATAAACGGAAGGCCCTTCATTTTGGTTAAAATAATAAATAAATAACATATATTTATGCTAAGAAAATTCAAGCGTGTTTTCATTTAAAATAATTCGATAGCTGAATACGATAGTTTATTTTCTACATGCACCAGAATCCCCCTTAATATATCACTATAATACAAATTGATGGACCACCCTGTGAGTATAGTATATACCTATATGTATGTAAGCTTCACATAGGGGTTGAACAACCCCCATACGTTTCAGTATTCACCCCGACACGACAATCGTCGGGCAATTTCCTGTATTTGAAATTTGGAGGTGATGCTATGATGGAATTTAACAGGAAGTGCTGCTTTTTTTCGTTTTTTCTTTCTCTTTTTTTCAATCAAATAGTGGAATATTTTTTATATATACATATTTTATAAAACTCGTTGCAAAGATTTGATTGTTTTGTTTTCATTTTTCTCTCTTATAGGTTTATATATATATGAATACATATGTATATAGGGTAATATTCATACATAGAATAATATTGACTCTATAATCTTAAAAAAAATATTACAAATTTTGAGCTACATTTGTTACAAAAGATATAAGTAATAACTCTCAGCTAAAGATCATTCTTCCTTTAAGTTAATTTTTTTCTTCTTCGTATATGCAATCTACACCGCTGCCAGATAAGTTTATGATTATACGAGAACTTGATAACAAGTAAACTCAAAAAATATAACTGTGTTTAGAGGATCATATCCAAAGACACAGAAGTCAGCGTTATGTTATATTAATTAGTATCCTTATTTAATATAAATTATTATAAATCATAATCATAAACATAATAGTAAAACTAAAACTAAAAAACTAGGAATGGCACTTTACATACTACTAAAACTTGTACAAAAGCTATACTTTAAACAAAAACAGAATAATTTTTGTTTATTCGTACAAATATACAAAAAAAAATCAAAGATAATTAAAACATAACAAAGTAAACAAACACATATGTGACTTTTCAATTAAACAAAACCTAGATATACCAATATTTAATCTAAAAAGGTTTCACTTCTACCTAAAATCGGATAATAACATTTTTTTACACTCTTAATTCTTTTTAAGTTTTCTATTACTCGTTAGGTGACCGCGACTCACAAAATATTGGCCACCCCTGCTCTAAAACAACGAGAATAATTGATTGATGTGGTTCATTTAAGTTGAAAGAAATAAATAACATTTCTTTATTTGTCTACATAAAACAATTTACTATTTTGTGAATGTTCTGCAGAGAACATAATATAAAATCTTTTATCAAAAGTTTAAAAAGGGTAGGAGGTTACAAATACTCCACCCTTATGACTAAACAACCCTTACAAGAACTAGTGACCTTCCTGGTACTCAATCTTCATCCTTTGGTCTTGAAAGCTACACTCTTTGGCTTTTCAAGCCATGGAACATTTGTTTTTAGTAAATAGAAGTCCTAGCTCATAGTCGGATTTTTCGCTAGCACGATTTTTCTGGGAAAATATTTGCGGGAGGTTTTCTTTTTTATTAACTATAAGAATTTATAAGCTATCAACCTAATGATATTAAATAAATTTACAGGTTTTTAAATATGATTTTTTATGAGTACAATTTTAAGTACACTGAAAAAATGCTTTAGACTAGAGAACTCTTTCTTAGACTAGAGAAAAAATCGCGTGGATACTTCCTCGTTATTGTATTTCGCAGTGCAGCTTTAGTCTAAAGAATTTTTTCAACCAATTTTCATACAGTGTATTTTTTACAATTCTTTTTATGGAAAAACGTTTGTAAAACTGGTAGATGCAATGGTTTGAGCAGACCGTTGTTTCCAAAACATCCTTCACTTCCGATCGAATTCGTGTAAGAAGTAGGTAGAATATTTACGAGTATACGATTGACTTGATTGTAGTGCTCACTACAAAGCTGCTCACTCCCGATAATTACGTACTAATTTAATAAAAAAAAAAAAACTAAAAAATTTGAATCAGAGTTCGCCCCTGTTCTTCCACGGGGGTTGCATTCTAACTAGTATATTCAAATAATAATATATTCACAATAACTTTAAAATAAAATTCCTTCTTTTTACAATTTTATTTGTGAGGGTTTACATTTTAAAGTGATAAAATGTAATTTAAATATTTACGCATAAAATGTTTTTGTCATTTTTCTTTATTTGAAAATCACACATACCTTTTTTTATATACAAAATTGTCGTACATCATATCAGCACGACGATATTTTTCTTTTATGTATAAAAGCTATATACTGAATGCTTATATACATAGTAAAAAGTATAAAATATGTACCATACATAGACTGTGTTGAAAGCAAAGCTTTGTAGAGTTACTACCATTTACCACGTCGCAAAATCGATGTCTGTTCCATATACAAGGGTCGGTGTTCGAGGTGTTACAATTTCAATGTCAATTTTAATTTCTTTTATTTAAAAACTTCGGTATGTCATAAAAACATTTCAAATTACAAAAAAATTGTTATTGTTCGATGTAGCCACCTTTAGCGCGGATAATAGCATCGAGTCTGTCCAAGACGCTTCACATGTAACATATTTTATACTATTTACCCCTCCTAATAGTTGCATTGTGGCATCAGAACCAATTTCTGAACTCTTTCCTTCAAGGGAAAAATAACGAGATATTTTTTTTGCTGCATCATAGATGGCAGCACTCACTCTACTAAATCCATTTCCACAGTGAAGGCAATGCAGACAAAAATTGTATTTTCGCCGCGAAAAAAATAAATACAATACCAAAACCAACAGAGTATTTTAGTTCTAGCATCTCCGAACAACCTAATCCATTAATAATAGACGATTGAAATATATAGATATTGAGAAATATTGAAAAAGTAAAGAAAAACGCACGTTCAAGCATTAATAGTAATAGAGGGTGGTTTAGATATACACCCTTTTAGATTTATAGTAAGGCTTATCCAGACTTTTCTGTCGCTTGGGGTGGTTTCCCTAACAACCGAACTGAAAAATACATTGACCCTCATCCCTTTGAGATAGACCCGTTAACTCCCAATCCTCTTCCATTATGGGGATATCATCCCCAAGTTTTTTTTTTATTCTTTCACCATCCCATCCCCCCTACTCCTCAGAATGGTACCAGCCACTCGAATCGCTAACAGCCATGTCGCTAAACCGGCTAAACCCTAATCAGCAAACGGAAATTCCGTGAGGGAAAACATAACGTTACGTTCACGTTATGAAAAATTAACGAAAGAGAACACGACAATTTATTAAACCGTGAATTATTGTCTGTTATTTCATTTTCAGAAATATGTACACACTGTAGAGTGAACAATTTGTACGGGTTGTACAGTATGGTTAACAAGTTGACGGTATTAAAAATATACAGAAGATAAGAAAAGCATTTTTCGATTCTGCGAACATTTGCAGACGTTAACTACAACGTGCAAAATAATGTCTCTGATAATAACGCTCGCAATTAGAGCTCCAACCAAAAATTTTAAGAAAACCCAGATACCAACTTAAATAAACCCAGAAAACACCTAGTACCTTTTACTAGCATTTTTGGAAACATGGTTTAGTATGGCTGCAAATTACATGACAGTGAAGGCATGCACACATATGTAAAAATTAAAAAAACATCGGCCTATAATATTGGCTGTATTTATTGTTTTATCTAGTCAAAATTGCCTTAACTTATTGCAAAAACCTAGATAATGAGATAGTCTCAGGAAAAAAATTTATCCACCAAGATGACAATCAAAAAACCCAGATCTGGGTGGATAACCACAATGCTTCTCCCAATTATCTAAAAGCTTTATCTACATTAAATGTGAGAAGTCACCAAGCATGCAAAAAGCATGAACGTAACAAAATATATGAAAGATTACGTTGGAGTAATACCGGATTATTTCACATAAGTAAAGAAGAATTTGTATGGTAAAGAAAAGCTAAGTCGAGATGGCTCTTGAATTCTCTAGTTTTATCTACTTTGTCTACTTTATCTACTTTAATTTTAATTTCATGATTTCATTTATATATTTTTGTTATAATTCATAATTGTATTGTTTTTATATTTTGTACTTTTTCTACATTAAATCGCACGCGGTGTTACAGCAACGTAAACAATTCTCGCATGCGCAGAAGGCCTTATGAGCTGCCCTGCGCGTTTATCTTCGTTTTAGATGCCGTAAGAGTAAAACATAGCATCGCTGTGATCAGGCAGTTGTTAACAGAGTCCAGCAGCAGTTACTTTTTATACTTAAACACTAGTATCTGAATCAAGATTATCAGCTCTAATAACGCAAGTTAGTTAACTTTCGCAAATGTTATGTATCTGGTGAAAAATATAATCCGTACCTGAATATAAGATGAGCGTAGTCTTAGTATATTCCGGCATATATGTACGTAACTAACGTATATTATTTTTTATGTGACGAAAGTCATTGCCGAGCTATATAATTTCTAACCCGACACTAGAGCGCTCTTACAGTTATGGCATATTTATTGTAGCTATAAGGGCGTCACAAAAATATTATAACCACCCTTGTTACCACCCTCACAAAACCCTAAATCTAAAAAAACCTCTCCTTTAGTCCGTACATATACTCGTATATCTGCGTCTCTCTTTATAAAGAAATATCAGAATATAAATACAGCGCTTTAGGAATAATTATAGGAATATTAAATTTGTAGTTATGACAAATATATAGCATACATATTTGTAAATCTTATACTGTGAAATAGACACAGTAAAAATTGCTGTGAACATAGTAGCTGGATGCTATAATAGTTTTATGACTAAAATTCCTATATCAAATATTAAAATTACTATGACTGTAGTAATACATAGTATTTTTTACGGTGTCTTTCTCACAGTGTAGATACATATGAATAGAGGTAATGAATTAAAGGTAAAAAGAACTAAACTATTTAAAAAAATCCTCAGCATGAAGATATGAATAAGAGCAGCCGCTTAAGAAATACAAGACTGCCTTAAAGGGGCCGTAGAAGATTAGACAAATATACAAATAACTGGCCTTACTGTGCCAAAGTATACACAAGTGCCAGTAGTGAAAATCCAAGTAAGAAGACAATCATATAAATAATAATAACACAACCCTTCACCAGATATAATATAGAAGTTTACTCTTCAACCAAACTTACTTTAACTTTACTACCAAAATAAGCACCAGATGAAAATATCGCTTATAATAAAAATATATTATAAAAAAAATAAAAAATAAACACCTTACATACAAATACATACATATATGCACACAAATGCACATATAAAATAAAAACCGCTGTTACGTTATATTGAAATAACGAAATACATAAAAGCAAAACCGTCATAATCAAAAACAAATGTACCAAAACTTTACTATCAAGTTAAAATGAGATAGAAATATATAAATAACATAATAAATGAACGAGACAAATATATAAAGTAAGAGAAACAGGGCAGTAATGTCCAAAAGTACCATAAAATGTTTAGTGGCTAATATACCACATTGTTCGAAAAATATAGGAATGCTAAGGGGGTAGAAGGGTGTAGTGTAGTGGGTGAATACTTGTCGTAAAACTAGAATGTATTATTGTGCAAATTCAAAACAGTTTTTATATGTATTTTGTTATTATTGTTGTTATCTCCATATAAATTTTAGTATCTGTCCAGTTTCAACGCTTTAGTTTGGAGTTTTCCAAAATTGTTTTTAATTTATGGGTGAATAGTTTGAAATTGTTTAGAAATTGAACGAAAAAAGGTGAGAGTCAAACTAAATAGAATGGGATAAAAAGGGTATGAGACAAATTCAAAACCAGTGCTGGACACTAAATACAAAAAAGTGGGAAACATCTTATCAAAACAACAGACAATTTGAAAAAGTCATCTTCAGACTACGAACAGAACATACAAGGTTGACGCATCAACATTTAATGAGTAAAACAACAGCTGTCAGACGCAAATAACAGTCCATCATCTCCTAATAACCTACCCACAATATCAAACTCAACGAACAAAACATAGTATCAGTGGTAAACTAAAAGACATGCTTTCAAACAATCTAGAAGAAATTCAAAAATTCCTAGAGTTCCTAATTGATATAAACTTAATAAATCAAATGTAACTAAAATAAAATGACTTAAGACAAATATGACCTTGACGTTGCAATCGCCTCAAATTTAAAATAAATTTAAAAAAAAAACTAAATAGTAGAAAGAAGAGAATTTATATATATATATCACAACAGTAAGAAATTTTACCATTTGTATATTTTTTTTAGAATTACACTCTGATAAATAATTAGCAGTCATTTTGTAAATTTTGGAAAAAATGTGACATATGAATAGTACCACCTGTCTATATAAATAAAACAAAAAATAAAAATTAAACCCTGACACCAAAAAAAACGAAGGCAAATAAATAAAATAAATACAATACACAAACAGAAAAAAAGGGAGTTAGTCATTCCCTAAAGTAAAGGGTTATATATTGAAGAGGGATGAATGTGGAAGGGGAGATTTAACTACCCTTAAAGTTCAACAAATTGTACAGTCATTATTTACAAAAAAACATTGAAAATAAAATGAAAAGAAAATTTATAGAAAGATAATTAAAATAAAATGATATTTTTGCTAAATGGAATGTACTAAAGTAAATTAATAAGATGTTTTATTTTGTTCTAAACACATTCCTTACTATATATATGTTATGGATCTTGTTATACTAACGGAAAGTTAAATAGCATTAGATTCTTTGTTTTTGAAAAAAATACTCTAATTTTTGTGTTTTATTTAATTTTGAATACAAATTAGAATTATGAACTTAGAAAAAAAATTAAATTCTAAATTTAGAATCAATGTTGTCTTGCTCAGAGCTCAAAAATAGAATTTTAATATAGAAACCAACTAACCGTGGATATTACTAGTCTTAAAATATAAACTACCTGAAACTATCTATTCTAAAATATATGTAACCGATAAAAAAAAATTAACATGTTACTCTACGCTCACACACTTCGTACACCTGTACCTTTGCTATATATGTTACACCTTACACCTAGTTCTAAACGTATCCCTTATGATTTATTTAAATATAACAAACCCCTAAGGATATCCAGTTGTTAGCAATTGTTTGCAGGCAGGTAATTGTTAACGCTGAATGTAAAAGATTTTTAAGAATATAATTAAAACTAGTGCTAAATTAAATCCTTTCGATTTAAAATCCATAAAATTATATCAAAAACAACATTTACTTTTTCACAAAGATAAATTTTCCCACTTCTGATTTTTATTTTTAGAATATATTTTATTTAATAATTATATTCCAATCCTTTATTATAAAGTATCGTCAGGATAATGAGGTGATAGGAAATAGGAAGACTTTCCCTTTTTGGTATTACTAAAATCTTAAGATTAGCTTTTGAAAAATTCAAGTATTATTAAAAGTTTTTAAAATCATAAAAGAATTGTTACTTCCTAAAATTCGCAAAATATCATTAAGTTTATAGATTGTAACTTGATCTAATCAGTTTTAAAAAAAAAATTAAACATTTCCAAAATAGAAGTATTAGTTACGTTTACGTAAAATGTTCTATGTTACACATGGAGCTGTTTTTTACAAAATTTTATCTCCAAATGAAGAGTTATAACATGTGGTAGTAATGTCAGTATACGACACGCACACTACGACACAATTTACGTCAATTATACATAAATTATCCCTTATAAAATATTAATTTCTGCCAGTATACTTAATATACACCTATAAAGATATACAGCAGATATAGTGACTTCAGTAAACCCCTATTTCACAAGGGTAAATGCTATTTATTTTAATTCTAGTTCACTTAGAGTCGGAGACCACTTTCTGGGGGTAGAACGACACCCACACCATCCCTCTAAACACCCTCATTCACCCACAATTCCAACAAAACCCTCTACGTGCGCTGTGTAATGTCTCTATACCGTGGCATCCTTTTAGGGGTTGATGGAGAAGCTTAAAACAGACTGAAACAGTATTTAGTTTAGGGATGAGTGAAATAGGGGGTAAACTTATCTAATTACATCCATACATTTCCCTGCGGTCCGGCGTTCAGCCAGTGGCTAACCGAGTAAGCGGTTAAACCAAGGATATACGATTTCAGGGGTGTACGGTGTACATATGCAAGGGTTGGTTGGTTGTTCTTGTTTGGATGGGGTTATTTGTACATTAACTTAGACTTTAACGTAATAAACTCTGTTCACTTGGATGATTTTAGGAAGTGGTTAGTTTGTTAAGGGTTTATAAACATATTTATATTACTCATTATTATGATTAAGTTGAATTTTATATGGCAATGTCATTTTGTAGATGTTTAAGCAAATATTTTTATCTTTCGTATTAGCCTGAGTACAATTATTCTATAATCACATAATGCGGCAAATTAACGAAAATGTTGGTAAATAAATTTCAATTTTGATGATCTTAAGATAAAAGTAGTTCACAAAATATATAATTCAAAGTATTCTAAATTAAATAAAAGACAACATTTAAAAAATACTAAACTGTATTTCTTTGAAGAAGAACGAATATATAATTTTGTATTTAATATAAATTTACGTTTTTAGAATCTTCAACAAGGTACAAAAAACTATATTATATTATAACCTCCAAAATGTGACAATCTGTCAAAATGCAGTAGGATTTATTTTTAAAAGAAGTTCAATGTCAGTTTATCAAAAATAAAGAAGTAAAAACAATTTCTACTACTAATTGTTATTAAAAACAGCAATTTTAATAATTCGACATTCAATTTTGCCCAACTGTCGAACTGTCAAAATTTATATTATAAATTAAAACACGAATGTGACAAGGAAAACCTGAAATTTAGATTAAAATGTTAACTAACAACGAAAATTAAATATCAAAACAGTGAGTGGGAATGAGGCTTAGAGCTACTAAAATGGGTGTCCTATGTCTTAATTTCTATAAAAGTGTATTATATATTGATAAAGTGGGTCACTAGAACCTCAAATGTCCAATTATTTTTTAATAACTCCTTATATGTTAAGAGATATTAACAATTAAAAAAGTCATTTTGTCTCTTTAATTATTAAAGGGATTCAACGTTGTACACATTCCAAATGCATGTGACATCATAACCGCTACCAACCTTACAGCTCGTAAATCTCTGCTATATGTATTTAAATATCAAAATATCAAATATTATTTACAGCTATATTTCAAGGAACAATCAAATTTCAATACTATGTCTGCCTTAGCAGGGTTAAATAAAATAAAAACTTTTATTCTTTGACTTGACTTGATTATTTCGACTACCAACAACTACAGAACATTACCACAGCACTGACCTACTCAACAAATAACTGACGTTAAAATGCATTTTAATTGCTGTATCTCCATCAACATTTAGATATTTAATAAAATATACACGCCAATACACATTTATTAACATCAATTTCAATCAACAATTGAAAAATCGACCACTAAAAAATGAGGACACAAGCCCATTGTCTTTGTCTGAACAAGTAAATGAACCAACTCATTTCACAATATTTATTTATTTCGAAAAGTTCTGCATATTATTAAAAAAAACAATAGCTATGATAAATAATTAATGTAAATCAACATATGTACATAAGCCTATTTACACTAATTCGCAGAATAACACAGCAACGAAAAAACATATTTTATTCATAAGAAGTAAATACATACGACTAATATACACTCGTTTATTTTTAAAATAATTATAATGTTCATTTCACATCTAATTACATAAAATATTTTATTATTTAAAAAATAAATTTAAATATAAACAACATATACAGTGTTTAATGAACAAACAATATGATAAAATTAGTGAAATATTTACATATGTATATATTATATATAAATGTGTGTGTATGTGTTTTGTTTGTGTTGGAATCGTGTCTCGTTTGTTTGAACAGTTGACGTTGTGTAAACTCGAAATTGTAATGTATCAGAATAAATAGATGCATGGCGAAATGAAACGAAACGGCGGAACGAAAATAATGAATAAATTACAATGTAAAACAAATTGTGTAGTGAATTAAAATGAGTGCTGTTTGGGGTCAATAGATTGAATACCAAATGGGTCATCGAACAAGCTGACTTCATTTTAAAACAGTCGCAAATTGGAGATCCGGTCTTGAGATATTAGTCGTGCTACAATGCGTTCTTCCACACAACCAAAATTTGTGATCCAATTGTTGGAAGTAGTTGTACAACACGTCCAAACCGTAACTTAATACAACGGCTTGATTTGTCGGTACTACGTATTCACTTAGACAGTTTTACATGTTTATAAGTGATGTCAAAAATACTAAAAGGTACTAAAAAATTATATAGGTTGTTTTATGATTCATTTTTATCATTGAATACAGTATTTGTATAAAAAAATTACGTAAAAGATAACTACATAATATCTATTATATAAATAGAATTGTTGAAGTTAGTGTTTCGATCAAATCTGATTTATAAATTATATTTAATAATAAAAAAACTCCCCTAATAATTTATATTTTATTTTATAAAAAATAAATAAAACTTAATTCTTCCAATTATAGTAATATTTTCATATTCATTTTTATATTAAAATAATCCCTCGTTATCTATCACCCCTAATTATACAGACGGTCTGTTTTGTTAAAATAACAAATCGCAACCCCTATAATATTTAGGTACATTTAACATATTGCGAAACGAAAGAGTGAAGGTGATACTATACACATTTAAAACTCACAAAAGTTGCCTGTTACGTATTCGATTTTACCTATGATTTTTATTAAACAAATCTACCTTTTGTTTATTAATATAATCATAAAAAGGACCCTGTTAAAGATTATGGAATCTTAAGAACGCATTAAAGGTTTTTAAAATAGGAATAAAATAATAGAATAAACCTTTTTTAATTTTAATTAAATATTACTACGTTTTGTTACTAGTACTAGTAAAATATTACATGAATGTAAGGTATAATTCAAATTATGAGAGTTCGGCGGCAGCTCATACTTAAAACAAGTTGTGGGGTATAAACTGTCGATATAACTAAAAAGCACTGACTCACTTATTTTTCTATAATGCATATAGAAATGAATAAGATAAAATTCATTATCGTATTATAGATTTATACCGCTTTTAACACCTCGTTTAAGTATAAGTCGCCGCCGAACTATCGTGATTTGGACTATATCATTTATCTTGTGATATCAGCATGGAAACGTAACAAATTTCTGGGAGTTGTATTTTATTATCACTGAAAGATGCAAATATTAATTTATAAACCACAATTCTTCTGGAATCCAGAGTGAAATCTATGCGAGTATATCATCCCACTATCAGTTTTCTTCGCGCTAAGTATTTTTCTTAGGTATTGACGCTGTCCATATATTTATCATCAAACTCTTACTCAATGTCTTACTTGAACGCAGTTACACGTTGTAGACATGAATCAGTCAGCCTGTCTACCCGAAATGGGCAGTGGAAACTTTTAAGGACGTTCACACTTTATTACGACAAGATAAAATTGTTAGCGTTGTCTCTGTTTGTTCAACGTGTTCATATTGTGTTGTCTCCCTCTTTTGCGACAAATTGTTTCAAAACAGTCGTATCTCCAGTGTGTCCCACGCTTACATTGTTTATAGAAAATATGACACATTCCAATAAATTAAAAACTACACCCTTTGACAAAATCTAAAGCGTTACTCTAGTAGATTTTAACACAGCAATATATATGTATAATATACAATATGGTATAAGTTTATACAATACGTGTTATTCGCCCCTGTTTAGCACAAGCGTTAAACGCAATGCTACCCCTCAATAATACGATAATCAACTGAAAACCACCCTCGACCATTGCTGCCGTTCAACACGCATCTACCCGTAAGCCCTATATCACATATACATATGAACAATATATCCCCACATCCCTGTCGTACCGTTACAAAAGCCACCCGGATCCACAACACCATCCCCTCCTCTTACTGCCCTTCCCACTACCCATAGGCGACCCTTTATTCGACACATCATGATATCAAATCTAACCAAATGTGAATGAATTTTAAAATGTTTGACCAACAGAATTTGTGTTTAATTTATATGAACAAAATATTCGTATATGGTTTAAATGAATTTCATCGAAATTTTGGAAAATTTCTAAACCAAAAAAACCATAAATTCATATTTTAAAGCTTGTTATAAAAATTTAAAGAAACTGTGAGGCCAGTCGCACACTGCAAGGGTATTCCGCGAATTTTGACCGGACGTATACGCGCTACTACGCTTTACCTATCCGAACCCTGTAAATGTAAAGAGTCTCGTACACTGCAAGCGACAAAGCCGTCCGAATACGGCCGTTACTGGTCTCATCATACTGGAAGCGTATATAAGTGAATTTTAACCAAAGCGCAAGTCTCTTTCTTAGTATAATTTACCGAAAATTTAAAAAGAGTTACATAGTTATTATTCTGTAAATAATATATCCAAAAAAAAATCCATACATATTCCCAATATTTAAATAGCAATATAGTCAGCTTCTGTTGATACACCATATATTTGTCTATGTTATATTTTCTGCACAATTAAGTAAATGTTATATACCCTATATAAATCGATTAAATACATATGTTAAATTACATCTACGTATTTAGTGAAACAAATTGCACTAAAACTTCAATAGCGGCTAGAGGTTTGTTTAAGTCCAGCTTTCAAACGAATTTGTATATTATATTCAACCAGTTAGAATTACCTTCGTAATTACCTTTTAATCCAAATGTACTAATACAAACGGTACAAGTATTACAATATTCATAGATGGAACAAATAGTCTCTAGATACTGTAGACTATCATACAGATACAGATATACTCATGTGGTTAGTATTAAATTTAAATACTATGTAGTGTGATACACCAGGCAATATGAATGAAAGGACGCTACTGCTTCACATATAATATATATTGTATACTATACAATAGCGAATATGCATACATACTGAATGAAATGAAATCAGAGCATGTTTTCATAATCCGATTTACCCATTATATAAATATTATTCAAGCTGTTATATACATATACATTTCAGATGCCTTTTAAACCCGATCGGACCCTTCTGAGACCACAAGAAAAGTATAAAGGGTAAATACTGAGTATTACGTATTAAAATGATCAAAAATCTAACCAAATATGACAATTCAGTTTCCATTTTAAACAAGTATTCTTTTAAATATGTAACACCTACTTTAAAATATCAACAAAGCTACAAAACAATATTTCGTTTTATTTTCTGAACAAGATAGAACCTGTCAGAACTTGTTTCTGATGTTTTGGTTTACGAAATCGTAATTAAATTTTAAACTAGTGAAATAAATAATGTTGGAAATATTTACTTTGAAAGTATAAATACTGTAGTGATAAATGTTTAAAGAATATATACTGAATTATATTCTATTCACCTGTCTGGAGTTTATGAGGTCCTACACTTGGCACTACACACTCGTAAGTTAGGTTAGGTTAGGTTTTAACAATGTCTATAAAACTAGTATTCACTATCACACAAATAGTACGTTAACATTTATTTGAATGCACTTATATTTTATTCCAGTGTTTATTATCTTATTACAACTTGTAGTTTATACAAAAGATGATATTAAATAGTTCATTGTCACAATTTTGTATACAACATACACAAGCACTGTATGTAGTTTTTTATCACTCATTGTATTATATTAAATTTGCAAATACACGTCAATTAACAACTGTATCACTTCACAACTCATACATGTATCCAATAAACAATAAATAAGTAAACATTGATTAATTAAACATACTAATAATATTCTTCAATAATTCCGTCTGACGTTTACACACGACCTACACTGACCTACACTAACCTCTCGTAATTTTGAAGGCGCAAATGATTAGGTCTGAAGTATACACAGTTACAGACAGCAAGCAAACACGCAAACTAACGAATATAAACATGTGTTATTAATTATTAAATTATGTATTTATTTGTGGTAAATATTATCATCAATAGTATTTTGTTTGATGATTTATATAATTATTGCTATTTCGGTACGTATTATAGAAACATAACCTCTGGTAATGATTATGGTTTGAGTATTAGATAAGTTCTCTGTGATATGTTTTGTTACACTCGCACTCATTGCGTCTTCATATAATGGGCTTGTGTCCTATGTCTTAATTTCTATAAAACTGTACTATATATTGATAAAGTGGGTTACTAGAACCTCAAATGTTCAATTATTTTTTAATAACTCCATATATGTTAGGAGATATTAACAATTAAAAAAGTCATTTTGTCTCTTTAATTATTAAAGGGATTCAACGTTGTACAAACTCCAAATGCATGTGACATCACAAACCTTGTGTAAGGTTACCAACCTTACAGATCATAAATCTCTGCTCTATGTATTTATATATCAAAATATCAAATATTATTTACAGTTATTTCAAGGAACAATAAAATTTCAATATTATGTCTGCCTTAACAGGGTTAAATAAAGTAAAAACTTATTATTCTTTGACTTGACTGGATTGTTTGAGTACCAACAGCTACAAAACATTACCACAACACTGACCTACTCAACAAATAACTGACGTTAAAATGCATTCCATGTCATACAAATATGGCCAACCATTTCTAGCGCTAAAACTACAATTCAAACTTTTAATTGCTATATCTCCGTCAATATTTAGATATTTAATAAAATAGACACGCCAATACACATTTATTAACATCAATTTCAATCAACAATTGAAAAATCGACCACTAAAAAATGAGGACACAAGCCCATTACTGACATAAAAAAAGTTAAATTAAAGAACACATTTTTAGTTAAATTTTATGCTAAATAAATCATACGCAGCTACTAAATCCACATTTAAAAATTGATTGTAATATAAGCCTATATAAGAAGGGGTTGAAATACTACAACCACCCTTCTGTAATACTCGTATATACCCGTTCCCGGCAATTATCTGTATAATCACGCCGTCACCCCTAAATAATTGTACGTATATAATCTACCCCCAGATTAAACTATGAAATGCAACTTAGCTTACACGCGAGGGGTATTTTAAACAGTAAGTTGTAGAAGGGTAGTATATTCGTCTAGGACAGAGGTTGGAAACATTTTACTTTTAGTGTATTTCTTAGTTTCAAGTCTCTGCTTAATTTCAGCTTGCGCTCTTATGTGAAGTAGAACGAATACGAGTATTTCAAACGAGCGAGTGTTATGAATAGTCGTTTCACCCCACTATTAAATTTATTTTCTTTATCTTCACTTTACAAATCTGACAACAATGTACCTAACACTCTATATTGAAATTTGCATTTCGTTCATTCAAGAAGGGACTTTCCACCCCTGTCTAAGGGGTGGAACAGTAAAACAGTGAGAGGGAGACGAGGAGGAAGAGTAAAGTATAAAGTAATGGTGGTTGTACATGGAAGGAGTGTTTAACATGATGTGAGGTCGTGAAGGGTTTAAGGGTTGAAATAATGGTAGGGGTAGAAGTTGTTTATTGCACTTATAGGGGTGTCTGACGGTGTTAGTTGTTTTGCATGTTATTTATTTTAAGGTTAAGGGTGGTAAGGATTGGGGAAGAATATTTATAAGTATAAGGATAGAATTTTGTGGGGTTTTAAGGGTTGGGGGTGAATGTAGGGAAGGGATGGAGTGTGCGTGTCTTGTATTTTGCTTTAAACTAATGTATTTATGTAAATGCTTTAAATGTAAAGCGCTCAGACGTTTTACTTCATAAAATGAGATTTTATAACGTCGAGATAAATATATGTTTGGATTTATTATATGCATCTATTTGCTAAACATATGTGTTGGAAAACATGGAAAACATGGAAAACTTTAGGATGAAGGATATTGTAAATCATTGGGAAACGTATTAAAAGGATAATGACTTCACTAGTCGAGCAAAGGAGCTATAACCCAGTCTTTAGTTGCAGGTGAAACAAGCTTATGTATAAACACTAACGCTAGAAAGAGATAAAATATATATAGTGTAAAAATATTCAGCTGAGAGATGTTGTTGGACTACTTCAGTTCATTTTTCAATTACTGGTTTTATCAATTAGAGACCAATACTGTATATGTGAATTATTAGATAAAAAATAGCCAAAGTTTAGTTGTAATATTCTTTGTTAATATAAAACGGAACATTGTTTAATTACGTCACACGGAAAGGGGGGGGGGGGGGTTCCACAAATGTGACAAGATATGGTAGGGGAGAGGAAGCAGAGGTTATAAGCTTTGTGACGTCACATGTTATTTAAAAAACATGTATATAAAAGTACTAAACATTGAAATGAACCAGATTATTTGCGAATTTTTCGTAAATAAATTTTAAAAAAGGAAAGTAAATCACTCCAAAAAATTACAGAGAAATCAAAAAAAAAAAGCAGGTCATTTATTCCAAAAACTTAAAAAATACTAATGAAATCTTTGACTTTTGGAACTAGATACGTTATCTAAAAAAAAAAATGTAAGAAAGTTTTAATTCAAAATCCAAAACGTCACAATAAAAGAGGAGGGGGGCGAGGGAGGGGGGGTATTTTCAAAGTGGAATAAGGACTCGTTTTTTATTTAATTTGAAACAGATAAAATAAATTGCAATATTAAGAAAAACGAAGAAAGAATTTTTTCAGGTGCATCTTATATAAAAAGTAGTAACGGACCATACCTTTACCATCACTGTTCCACATCTCATACATTATAACGAACTTTTTATTACTTTTTCCTTCATTTTTTATTATAATATGTGCTTTTACGATGAAATGAATAATTTTTAATATAAAAACCAAAGTATGTATGAAACTATAAACATGATAATAAAATATTTAACAGGATAATTAATAATTCATAATCAAAAATGACCAGAGACGTAGTGTAACGATAGAGGCGGGTCAAGGGGGAGGAGAACGGAAAACCCCAAAAAGGAAGTTGAATAAAAAAACATGTTAAAGTATTAAAAAAACAACATACTGTGTTAAAATACTTAAAAATTCAAGTCGTGTACAAGTTGTGCTTTGATTATCATTGCACGCGATCGGTGTATAAATTCCCGTATATTAAATGCTTAACACCTTGGAGCAATAAAAAACTTCTTAAAGGTATGAAAGGGTTAAAAGTGTGCGATATCAGTCATAAATTATATAGTAAAATGGCTGAGAGATGTTTAGATAATTTTATATCAAGTAGTTTACAAAAAAAACAGTCGTGGTTTGATAAAACTAGAGTGCCAACAGGAAGCAGTGAAATTCAGGATCTTTTAACTCTTTCAAAGCCAACACATTTTTAGGAGGCACTCAAAACAGATAAATATACGCATATAATCATAATCTTATAAGGCAATGATTTGAGGTTATGTTTTAGTAATCTATTTGTGACAGAGATGGCGCTGTTGTCTATAAGAATGAAAGCTCAGAGAAAATGTTGCCCGATGCCGTATTAATGTTGATCAAAATAAAGCCTGTCTTCAGTAATGGGCTTGTGTCCTATGTCTTAATTTCTATAAAAGTGTACTAAATATTGATAAAGTGGGTTACTAGAATCTCAAATGTTCAATTATTTTTTAATAACTCCTTATATGTTAAGATTAACATTTAAAAAAAGTCATTTTGTCTCTTTAATTATTAAAGGGATTCAACGTTATACACATTCCAAGTGCATGTGACATCACAATCCTTGTGTAAGATTACCAACCTTACAGATCATAAATCTCTGCTATATGTATTTATATATCAAAATATCAAATATTATTTACAGCTATTTCAAGGAATAATAAAATTTCAATATTATGTCTGCCTTAGCAGGGTTAAATAAAATAAAAACTTATTATTCTTTCACTTAACTTGATTATTTGACTACCAACAGCTACTAAACATTACCACAGCACTGACCTACTCAACAAATAACTGACGTTAAAATGCATTTTACGTCATACAAATATGGCCGACCATTTCTAGCGCTAAAATTACAATTCAAACTTTTAATTGCTATATCTCCGTCAACATTTAGATATTTAATAAAATAGACACGTCAATACACATTTATTAACATCAATTTCAATCAACAATTGAAAAATCGACCACTAAAAAATGAGGACACAAGCCCATTGATAGATGATATATAGTTTTCCTTTTTCGTTTCCTAGATGTATATTGATGGAAAATAATTAACGAAAATAACAAAGTATGTTAAATAACCTAAAAATGTATCATAGAGGATGATTTGTTTAATTTGCATACAGATGGCGTTAGTGAGAAGCATAATTTATATACACCACCAAAATCTGTAAAATAACGAAAGAAACAATTTCACATTAAATATATTTCCACAACAGAAGCTTAAATAATATTAATAACTCTCAGAATTATTTTTATTTTTCGAACAATTAAACTTTCAGCTACTAACAACTACATTTATAATAGACCGAAAGACCGCCAACTGATATATAAATTACACCATATATACTAGTAAAATATATATGTATCCTTTTCTATATAATATATCTTTCTCTGTCTCTTTTATTTTACTTTATAAACCCCTTTTTAATGTTGTAATATTCAACTCAAACCATAGTATTTTAGTGTTATTGAATTTGTAAGAGTTTTCATTTATACCGCGTATTTTTAATTTATTGCGAATGGCAAACTGATAAATGTATAATTAAGTCGCTAAAAAAGACCAACCGTGCATTTTAGGTAGGCAGTAATTTTATTTGTTTAATCTTGCCCGCATTTTGCTGCATTCTTGAAAATAAGAGTGTAATCAATTCTTTTGTTTATCTTGAAAACTATAAGTCCCACAAAAATTATGTAAAGAGCTTTTTTGTAGATTATACTATTATCTACAACTTTTATTTATAACTTTTTGTTGTACCTCTTACCACAAAAAAGTTATAAGTAAAAATATATCTTATACTCTTAAAGTACTATAGGAATACAGGCGGAATTCATTAAACCAGTTAATTTTATTTCTTTGAACTAATTTTGTCAATTTACTTAATATATTAAGTAGCGGATCCGTTGATTCACTAAGAAATTAAATTAAAATTAAAAAATAATTATTT
The DNA here is from genome assembly GCA_963678705.1 of Panorpa germanica. Classification (NCBI taxonomy): domain Eukaryota; kingdom Metazoa; phylum Arthropoda; class Insecta; order Mecoptera; family Panorpidae; genus Panorpa; species Panorpa germanica. The sequence goes on from OY783221.1 coordinate 7,668,060, forward strand.
TTAAAGAGTTTCAAAACAGTTCTATTTATGAAAATTATGTTATGGGATTCTTTGTCAATACACTGGTTATAAAATATGATACAGAAATGATATGAAATTTTTTTGACAGTGTATATTATTATTAGTAACAAACTGTTAGCTTATAATCCCAATTCTTTAGTAATAATTAATTTACTAATCACCCTTGTCCTATAGGTTATTTATTGGCATTTCAAGTTTTCCGTAAAATTGTTAGTCTACAATTTCAAAGCTCTTCACAAATCCACTAGTTCTCTAACATGTAATAAACTACGACCTAAAAGTATACTATTACAAGTAGAGTTGTACTGTTTCTGTCCCCCTGCCAGTAGGAAGGGTGATAGAGCGAGAAGGAGAACTACGTGGTAGAGTGAGAAGTGGTCGGACCATGTTGTAATACTATCGAATACAAGTAGCCCCCTAGTTCTCGGTCTCGCTTCGCTACAGAACATAACATAATAGAGTGAGCTTTAAACCGCGCTACTTCCGGCTAACCGGAAGCTCGGCCCCACTTCCGGTGGCGCTAGAGTAGCGGATGTGCTAATTCTAAAACCGCCTCATACTCTTTACGCCCCCTTTTCTCGTTTACGACTATTCCGACTCCCTCAATTTAATAAAGCTCATATTATTTAGTATATTATTTCATATATAATATAATATACCAGCGTTTCGTACCGTCACAGAGCGACGTGTATTTCTTAACTTAATTTTAATACCAATTTTTTTTTCTATTATTTTATGAAGATTTAAACTGCTATGTCTTATTCACAGATCATTGTTACTGTCTAATTTTACTTCCAGTAAGGAAATGTATTGATTTTATTGTTCTTCGTCTGTTCTGAACACCCATATTTATCCTAATCGACCACCGTCACTGGATTTAAATTTTGTCATATATTTATTTTGTTTTTGTTTAAGATTCTGAATAAATTTTGTTACATTATGCGTCGGGTTATATATATTTATTTTTATATAGTCAAAGAAAACTGAACATTTGCAGTCCTATTAACGCAAAACTTGTAAAGAGGTTAAAGAGGTAATCTTAGTGAATACACAGCACCGACAAAGTATGCCGATAGATTAAATTACATGTTACTTACGTTTCGACGTGTTGTATTAATGTATATGGAAGAAGCTGTTTCTTCATTAAAATCACTAATTCAAAACCAAAATGATTTTTAATTTTATTTTCTATTTAAAACCTTAAAACGACGTGTACCATCAAATTTATTAACGACACATATTAATTAAGTAATTAGGAGGGAGAGGGTTACTACATCCACTCATCTTAGATCAATAGCTCATTGACACAAAGTATACTTAATATCATACATATTGTGATAGATTTTTAAATTACCTGAGTTATTAAAATGAAAAAAATCTATTCTAAAACAATTCCATTGGGTTAAACCCATGAATAAATAAATTTTATTGTATATATATATTTAAAATCAATTCTATTTTTTTCTTTATTTTCATTATAAAATTATAACGGCCACGTATGTGAATCCAAGTACATACATATCTAATGAAACGGAATTAGAACGGACTGAACTCATTATTAATGTATAAAATCGTTTAAGGAAATTGTCAATAGTATTATAAAATTCACTGGCCTACACTATGTCCTATTTGTTCTACAAAATTGTTACTCCTAAACAGATTTTATAATTATGTGTTATAACACAAAGAACATTTACCCGATATTACGAATTTATGCCTCCTTCACCCTTCCCCAGTCGTTTGTAATGACCTTGCTAGTTATAACATCGATTTAAATAAAGCAAACTGCAATTTCATAAATAAGTCATGCTTTAATAGCGTTGTAGAGTTTGTGTGTCTTCGGATTCGATTAATGGACCAGTTTAATTGATATAAGGATCTAACCTAGGAATAAAAGATAAGAAGCTGTCCTTTCGCATAGACCTTTGTTTTGATGTTATGAAGACTTGCTAAAAAGTCTCATACAGTCTCGTATCTGCGTCGTAAGATATTTGAGGTCAAAGTTCACAAAAATCCGTTTTCTTCAAATATCTCGTTTCCTATGCGTCACATGTCATTAAAGGTTATTATAAAACTTGTAGATTATAAAATTCTTTACAAATTTGAACTTACGCATATTTTCGTATGTTTAACCGTTCCCGAGATACAGTGCGAAGAGTTGTAGGCGCTCAAATTTCTTTTCTTTTATAAAACCGTTTTTAACTTACAATCAAAGAGGATTCTCCACCCCTATGTAGTCCATTAGCTTTAAAAATGGTTCCCGCCCAAGAAGACACACTAATTAATATTCCCTAATAAATGAACAAAATTTAAATATTTAATCACTACACGTCATTTCAATAAACAGACAGTTTTTAATGTATAAAATATTTTTTTTAATAAAACATATATTTACTTAGGGGTATATATTTATAATCCTCCGGCGCAGTGCGGCTTAGGGGTTGCTTTTAGGGTAATATTACCCTTCACATTTATAACATACAACTGTGTTCTATACACGTGCCTTTTCATTTATTAACTACTTTTGAATTTTTAATACCCCTACAAGCTCTACAGTTTTTTTTTTATTATAAAATCAGATTTATTCAGAAAAATAAAAAGAAACTTTTTATGAATAAAAAAGTTACTGTCACTAGTTTAACGGCCGTTAAAATAAAATAAATTTGAATAATTGAAAATGTGTTTATTAAATATTAAAATAAGTGAAAAATTAATGTATGTTGGAGGTCGACCCGTTGGAACGGTACACGTCAGGATATATATAGGGCAGGGTTTTGTACTCCTACTCGTATGTACAAAGGAAATATAATAAATACATTCAGTTTTATTATAATACATATCATTAATGTATTTATTATTCAAAGTCACTTAGAGGCAATAAAAATAAACTATTATTGAAATATTTGAACAGGTATATCTAGAAAATCTGTGAATAATATATTTGTCTGCAAAGTACTACGTTCACAGTGCCATACAATGAGCATCAGACAAATTGGAATAGGGAAGAGTGCTGTTCCGGGAATCGAACCCAAAGACGCAGCTATCTGACATCAAGTTATCTCTGCCTAAATATTCACTAATTCAAGTTGATGCGCTCAAATAAATATTAAAAAAATTATTTTGAAGTAATTGTTGATACAACAAATTTAATCAATATAATAATGATTTTTAACAAGAAACAGTTGTAGCGATAAGATCAACTGCTCGTAAAAACTAAAACATATTTTTTAGATGCCACCTTCAAGTATATGTGTTTTATTTTTGTTATCATTTAACACTGTGCATATTTGTGAATATATTTATATAAAAAATTGTTAAAAAATATTTAAAAAATGACGGAGATATATGCTGTTCCGTGGAACACATTTGCCGGGACACACTGATAGTCGCCAAAAATAAAAAAATCGTTTAAACAAATATTTATTTTTAAAGAAATAATCTTTTTCCTTCACACTTCGGTATTATAGCACCTAAAAGTTTATCTAATATTTTTAGATTTTTTAAACATCTCAAGGTTATCCAGGGTGAACAGGCCACAAAGAAATAATTTGAAATTTACCTGATAATTCCACGTTTTCCAGTTATGTTTTTCGTACTTTTCGATAAAATTATTGCAGATTTTTAAATTAATCATCATTAACTTGAATTTCAGCTAAAAGTTTAGCTTTTTTCGATGCAAAATTTTTGTTTTCATTAGCTTACACGTTTCCTTTTTAAATTTTCTGATTCATTTCCTTTTGAATTTTAAATGAAATATAATATGCTATATATGAAATAGTTGCCTGAAATTTCCTGAAATTCCCTTATATTTCCAGGCACTGGCGTAGCTAGGTATGGGCCAGTCGGTGCTGTGCACCGGGGCCCCCAAGTCCAGGGGGCCCTTGAACTTTTATAACTTATATTTATATTTTAACGGTATCACCGTGAAGTAATACTCTTAGTAAAATAACTTTAACTTTTATAACAAAAACATAAACAATAACAAAATTTTTAAATAGTATACTAGGTATTTAATTCTAATGTGAGGTATGCAGTAATAACTAGATCGGAAAATGGGCAGCCAGTTGATATAGAAGTAAAAGAAACGTTTTTAGGTTTTTATCATCATTCAAATATGGTGCAGCAGATTTAGTCAACCAGGTGACTACATTTTTTATCGACAAAATATATTGATTTAAAAAAATGTGAATAAATCTTTTGATTTACTTCGTTTTATTGATTAATATCAATATTATAAATCCAAGTATACGTTCCTAAACTCTTCACCTAGGCGAGCACTAAAGCTCATACAAGACACACATACACATACATGTAGTAAGTAGTTTTGCTGTGCCATTTAAAGCTTTGTGCCTTTAAAGTATTTATATATATTTATATCCGACTTGAAAAACCTAAACAGTTTAGTTAGGGGCCCAGATATTTTTTTTGCACCGGGGCCCTTGGTTACCTAGCTACGCCACTGTTTCCAGGTTGCATTAAATTCCCTGATAATTCCCGGATTTTCAAGTTTTCCAAGACTGTGGCCACCCTGTTATAAAATATCCTCTTATTTGTCTAACCCCCAATTGAATGACATTTCTTCTAAATAACTGTGTAAGCAACCCTCGAAAATTAGAGACATTAACACAAAGTAAACGAACATTTACTATGTCACTATTAATCTCCGATACGAATCTAGTTATAATATAAAAGCAACCCCTCCACTCCCCCTCTCTCTTTAAATAAAAACACGTAACAATAAAAAATAAATAGTAGTTGTACGCAATGAATAGCAAATATGATTCCTAAATACAAAATATTAAACAATGTTTCCCTTACTTATATTTAACCTTTTAATATTACAAAACATACACGCATATTTATACAGCCTATCTAGATTATAATAAAAACAACCCCTATTTTTCACCCTTTTAGAATACATTATAAACACAGGTGCTATACCTCGAAATTTACATAAAATTATAAAAGAGATTTTATTTTGTACAGAGGCGGTTTCATCGTGGATGTTTTTTTATTTATTAAATTAAAATCAGAAAGCAGCTGCTTGTAACTACTAGATGTAACTGAATAGACGGTTATACAAATTGTGTCAAATCATATTTGATAGAATCCGCTACTGTTTTTTAATTGTTATTTAATGTATATATATCAAAATAAATTTGTTTTATTTAAATAAATAAAAGTAAATTGAAATAATATAATTATTTATATCAAGATAATAAAATTAAAATATTAGACAGGGAAGTTAAACCTTTGATACACGTAATTGAAAATTATATTTAAAAAAAAATATATATAGTAACAAATAAAGATTCTTACCTGTTTGTGCATTTCTACGTTAAGTCCATATGACATCTCGTAATACTGTAAAATATAAACATTGTATTAGTATTATAATAATTATATTTTTAATAAAGAGTGTATACTTTCATATATAATTTAGATCGCTTCTAAGAACAATATTCTTGTGTTCTCTAAAAAACCAGTGATCTATATTATATATAAAAATATGAAAAAGACTGTTAATTATTCATTAAAAAGCTTCCTTTATTTTTTAACTACGTGCTATTAGAAAAACATTTTTTTAAATATGCTTTGATAATAGTCAATAGGCGGGAATTGCCGCGAAATTTGGAGCTAGCTGAAAACTATTTGCAAAAAGACAAGACTGGGTTTTTTAACAAAAAATTAAAATGATTCTTTCTTTCATTATTACAAATTACAAAAAAAAAAAATAGGTAGCTTTTTAAAGAATAAATAATAATAGTTGATTTATTGATTAGTTATTTCTAAAGTAATAACTGCATAACATTTTTTACCTACGTTACGCTATTGAAAAATATATTTAATCTTTTTTTCAATTAAATCATTTCACGATTATGATAATATCTAACAAATAATTTTAATCAAAGCACAATCGTGCTTCACGTTTTAATAATTAAACTAAATTATTTTCTATTCCAACGTTCATTACAAGAAATAATAATTCATTATATTAACAATTAAGTAATTGTAGTAATTAAAGATCATAATATCATTACAATTAATATTTATAAACAACATTAAAAAAATTGTATAAAGTTAACTTCAAATAAATAATACAATAACAATTAATCAAACAATTATTATGATACAGTCATTTAAATGTATGTGTATGTATGTGTGTGTGTGTGTGTGTGTGTGTGTGTGTGTAGCAATGTAAAACTGTTTTAGTAGAAGTTGTAGATTATAAAAGAAACACAGTGATGCTTGCACTATGTCTGTTGTGTCTTCAGGTTATATTTTCTAAGTTTGGTTGTTGTCAAGTTTAATTGATTACGTATATATACGTATCATAAACGTATTAAGCAACGGTGTGGTAAATATATAAGAGCACGAGACCTAGAGAAGGAGGTATGACGAAAGAAAAGGAATAACGGTGGAGGAGATAGAGAGATAGATAGAAGGGAGGTACTGAGTCTGATAAGAGAAAGGGATATAAAATAATTTGCTATATGATATGAAAAAATACACATTGCTTTTTGTCATGAAAGAGTTCATTTTCAGTTTCAGTTCTTATGAAATGTTTATTTTATCGGCTACAAATGGCGAAACCATTCCACCTGTCGTAATACAAATGAAGATAAAGTAGATGCGAACTAAAATTGAAGTGTAATAGTGATAGAAACGTCGCAAAACAGGACACTTCACCAAATTGTTTACTGTGTAAGGTCGGCTATGGAAAAGAACATTGATGGAATACTTAGAAAAACAAGGAGGTAAAGAAAAAGGAATGATAACGAGGTTCAGAATAAGGAATAAAGAAAGAGAAAGTATGGTATGTAGGATGTGTGGCAAGGAAGAGGAAAAATTGAAGCACATTAAATAATAGGTTTAAAAGAAGATGAAACTTGATATGTACTTATAAGAATGTAAAATAGTTTGACTAGGAAAATGAAATTTTGTCATTAGATTTAAAGCTGAAGAATGTAATTCTTCACGACCCAGATGGTAAATTAATTAATATATAAATTTAAGATCGTATAGAATACGAAAAGAAAAATGTCAAGCATTTTGGTCGATTATTAAATATGGCTAGACTGTCCAAAACTAATTAATAATTATTATTATTAAATGCGATAGTGATAAATAATTGTCAAGCGCAACAGAAAATGTTATGGTAGTGCTAGATCAAAAAGTCGTATAGTTTAAGTGACACATAACCTACAAAACAATATTTTTATTTGTAAATTATTCTTAGACAAAATATTCTTTCTAAATACTTCAGCATATAAGAAAATGCCTAATATAATAACTATAACAGAAAATATACGTTGTACAAATCAGTAAATAAAATAAATGATATATCATTAACTGTAAATCACATTTTTGACGTCATACTTATCATTACATTTATTGTTTTATCATTAATCATTTTATTATTTAATTTGAAACGCCAGTACACGCAATGTTCTAGCATCTAGTAGGTATAGTCGTATCAGACCTAATATTAGTACAATCATGTTTCAACTATAAATAAATATTTTACTTTGACTGTATGTGAATTAATGCACCTGTGTGTGATATATAGTAAACACATATATACTACATGGTTAAAAATGTAATTACATGGGTAATTATTAAATATCTAGTTTTATATATAGACTTTGATTATTAGAATTAGTACATCATACCGTTTTATGTAACAATTTGAATTGTAATTAGATTTTTAATGAATTTGTTAAGCGATTATTGCAAAAGAAGAACTGACATTATTAATAACGCCTGAGGACACAGTGGTGTGTTTTCTGGTTCGATTTCCGGACTCGCAGGGATTAAATAGTAATAATTAGGACAAAGATTTATATGCGTTTGCATATTTGCGCATTCAGGGTTGCGTTCTTTCAGTGTTTTTGCAATCAGATGTTACCAAGTTTTTTTAAAAAAAAATGTATACCATATCAAATACCTACTAATTTTCAAGAAGAATAACAGTTTAGGATGGTTACTTTGAACCATTATGTTTCGTCTGTCTTTGAAATTTTTAAACCTGTATTTTTCACACTTAGCTTTTTCAGAGTCTGTGCCCTCTCTAGCTCTAAATCTACTGCACCAATGTTTTTGAAATTTTGCACACTCTTTCTTTACATAAATGCCGAGGTAGCGCTGTCGAGTTTGTTTATATTTTTTTATTTTAACGTATTTTAAAATAACAAAGTTTCTGAATTTTTTCATGAAAAATCGGTATTTTGCCTTATAGGTACTATAAAAATTGAAAAATCAATTTATAAAAACTGGACAGCGTTACCTGCAGAAACTAATCAACTAATGAAATCATTTTGGTTTTTCGATTTCAGAAAATCGAGTGATGAGTTATGAGTGGCACCGCAATGAAACTTTTTTTTGTGACGTCTGCGAAGATTCGCTGTCAATGCCTCATTTCTTGATATTTATTTATGAAAATTTCACAAAGTATTCTATAAATGTTTTTTTTATTATGTAGTAATTATGGAAATAATTATATATTAACTGTGCCGTCAAAAACTTTAAAATGTATACAATATCAAATACCTACTAATTTTCTAAAGAATAACTATTTAGTAGGTTACTTTGTTCAACTCAGAGTCGCATAATTCCGAACCATTCGAATGGACCCTACTTAAAAAGTAGTCGGTTGAAGTGTGCGCCAGGCTTTAAGGTTCTCTGTTGATATAAATGATGAAATACATGCATATTATAAATATTGTACATCGCTTCGCATATTGTGAAATATATATGAATATTTCACAGTAGCGTCCTCAGAAAATTTTACAAGGAACACTAAAAAAGTATTCTACAAAATTAATTTTTATCTTTAAACTCCAACATCTATGGGAATCCATGTTATTATATTTCTATTCAACAAAGGATGATAAAATATCTCGTCTGTCCCTCTTTTACGGACGCTAATGGTGAACTATGTGATCCTGTACAATTTGCAATAATGATATTCACGTTAAAGCGATTTGCATTTTTATATTCTAAAAACAACTCACAGTAAAAATAATATACAAAACAAATAAGTTTGTCAAAATGAAAAATATATGCTAAGTTCTCATTTGCATATGATTTGTCTAGTCGATTACTGCAAATAATTTAAAGGCATGGTTAATAACCTTATACCAGATAGAAAATGAACCTTGGAATTAGCTTGTAGAAAGGTAGTTAGTGTGAATCTAGTATTGCAAGACAATTTTGTGCCTATGAATATCTTGTTATTTATCTAGGGTAAATTGATAAAGATAAAGTTATCAGAACCTCAAATATCTAATAAGTGTTTAATAAGTCGAGATATTATCAATTAAAATAGTCACTTTAATAATTGAAGTTTAAAAATTAATTAATCCGCTGACGTCATTTCTGCTGTGAACGTCAAAGCATCAAATATTTGCATTGTATATATTTTTGCCATACAAGTAATTAAAATTTTCAAAGTATAAGCGCTGTGGACTTCATGTACTAGTCGATTTTTGGTGCTGTCTAAAGCCAATTATTAAATACTCGTTTCCAGTTTTATTGGGTATTTTATTTTAAGTTACTGTCTATATTTCTTGGGCTTCAGCGCATATTTAACGTCCATTTGGTGATGTGCCCGAATGCACCATCCGAGATAGACGGCCCTGTCAATCTAGGTCAGACTAGACTTTAGTAGATTTATTTATTTAGTAGACTTTTTAAATATAGCCATGTACTAGTGCAAGTAACATACATGATTCTTTAGTAATTTACATATTATATGACCACGATGTATTACAGTGATGAATATTGTAAAACAATGACAGTGATATTTGTATATAAAATGAATAACAAATGTTAATAAAAATGCAGTAACTGACGTAGAGTTATGGGGAAGGCTGTAGAACACAAGTTCATGCTCTGAGTCTATAAAAGGTTACATTCTAAACATAACCACAGCAAAACATGGTAGTAAAATATACTTATTATACAGGTGTGCTCAACCTGCAGAGAATTTAGAGACATGTTATTTTTTAATCGATTAAACTATATATATATATATATAGAACGTACTATTTTGTTTTTTAAGAGTATTTCTGATTTTTCAACAAAAGATATAGCTCGGTCTTTATAGTGGTAGGTTTAAAATAACTCGCATAGAACTGAAAGGTGGTTGCAAACACCTTGGGGACATTATTACAAATAAAATACTAAAAGTCCCCACCGATCGCACATCTGCAAAATAACTTATTCAAGGTTAAAGTAAAAAAACATGGTTTTTCCAATTTTTCCGGTAAAGGATAAGTTTTATAATAAAAATAGATCAGACAAAAATTGTAGATCATGAAATTATCTATAAAATTTGTTCTTATACTATTTTTTCTAGGAATCACCATTCCTGAGATATTGCGATTCTAAATCACCGAAAGCATGTACGATGAATCGCCTATACACATCATCGGATGTTTAATATGAGTAAAAATATGGATATAAGTCTGCCTAAGTCTATTTCTTCTGGTGTATGGCTAAGTATTCCTGGGAAGTAGAAAGTTTGGTTGACGTTTTCTAAAGCGAGACTAGAGAAGAGTGATGTAATCTGACATCGTTTCCAACACATTCGTCATAAAAATAACAAGAGTATTACTGATATAACAGTCAATAAACTTACATCTAGTCTCGCATTGTATACAATTTCTATATTTATTAATAAATAATATTGTAACAATATTATAAACGGCTTATGATTTAGAACAAGTAAATCTTAATTTGTTATTTACGCTAATTAAGAAACTTTGAACTTTAAAAAAGGTTTTCAACACCTAATGTGAGATGTATATATTAGCTATAATGTTTAATACGTACAATCAACAACATACACACAAACATACAAAATAAAACAAAACAAACATTAACAACGTGTGCATAATTCAGTTAACTAAAGAATTCAACCAGAAAATATACGATTTATCAAAATAAATATTATTGGACACGGACAAGTATATTTACACTAATTAAATGGGCATTAACATTTGTTAGGGCATTTAAAGGAGGGGTTAAAGAGTATGGGGAATAGCGGGGGTAGGGGAATGTGTTAATTATTAAGTGAAAAGCTGTGACGTATTTAAATAATATGCATATATTACATACTTCATTGTTAAACTTTAATTAAAGACTTCCTGTGTTTTTTATATTTTTTTATTATTATGTTAAGTTTGTGTCGTTTATGAATGGGGGGCCAAGCACGTGCTTTCCTTGAATATTTCATACGCATTATAAGCTGCGGTTTTGACATCAAAATTAATACAACTACTTAAGTATAATGAACTGAATGATAATTGTACTTTCAATCAGTAGCGGTTGCTGTCTAAGAGAACTGATAGTTCTCATTTTACTAGTTTATGGAGAATTATGGCTTAAAGTTGCAATAACACGCATATTCCATAGTAGTTATATTAAGCAGCTACGTGCGCTGTGGAGAGCGCGCGGGGAATATTTCTTCGAGCGAAGATAAATTTTAATTAATTCGGCATAGCGATTAAGTTGATTCCTTGCAACTTCCTAAGTATACAGTCGGTATGTAATTGGGGTATTACATGATATTTTGTAATTCTTTTTTGAGTTATAAATTATTATTATTATATTATATTATTTTTTTTATATTTATTCACTTATTTGCCTTGACTTTCTTTCGTCATAGCCACCAACAATCTTTTTTAAATACATCTTTTATAATTTATAATTTAATTTTACAAATTTATAAATATTTTAATATTTCACTAATTAATTTCGTCCGTTCCACTGTATAATATCAATTTCTAGAAACCTTATTTACGAATAGACGCTATTTAATAATTATAATTTTATATGTTACTCTAATATGTATGCTCTTATATTATATTATTTTTATAATTTCGCTATTTTTTTCTTCCTCTTTCTATATTTTCAAATATAGAAAATTTATTTGAATCCGTCATGAATTTATTTCTTTCTTCATTTTTATTTTCACTAAAATTTTGTGATACTAATAATTTAGAGTTGGATTGAATTTTTGGTACTTTTATGGACCTCTGAGAATTATTTTCTGTTTGTTCCTCGTCATTATCTTGTTCATTTTTTCTGTAATTGTTCCTTGTATTATAAGTTCTAGGTGTAGAATTTGTAATATAATTAATGAAACTTTGTTCTTTCTCATTCTGTTTAGTTTCAATTTTATTATCATTTATATTATTTTGTTTTTTAATATTTTCCTTTTTACAGTTTCTATCTAAATATGTTCTTTTTCTAATGGGTGCTGGCTTATATGATGGTATACTATTTTCACGACTTGTTAAATTTTGAGGAAAGTCCTTTTCATAATTAGATAATATATCAAATCTATTTTTTGTAGTTACAGCATACGAATTTTTGTCTTTCCAAATTTGAGGTATTTCAATAGCGGCTTCTTGATAACTAAGATTTCTGTTTCCCATTAAAATTTTTATTTCTTGTTGCCTTTTTCTTTCTTTGCAATTTTTATCAGTCGCATCATGTTCTTCATCACAATTTACACATTTTATAATTTCATTTTTACATAAATTTAGCGTATGTTCATTTGAACCACATTTGCTACATCTACTCTTTCCTTTACATTGATTGGCCGTATGGTTATATCTTAAACATTTATAACATTGTCTCGTATTTTTAATAAATGGTTCACAGGGTAATTTAGCATTCCAAATATAAATATATTGAGGTAAATTTTGGCCTTCAAAGAAAATGATAATATTTCTAGAGTCCTCATATTTAATTTCATCTTCAACTTTCACTCTCCTTTTTAATCTCCTTATGGAGTGGATTTTATACGGGTCACTATAAATGTTTTCTTTTAATTCTTCCTCCGAAAATTCAATATCTACATTTTTGATAATTCCAATTCTTGTAATCCAAAACATTGGTATAAACATATCAACTCCTGATGTTTTCTTGTTATTTAATTTCACTAACATATTAGCTGATTTAGGATTTTTACATACCGCCATTATTCTATTTTTCCCTATTTTCTTTATTTCTGTAATATCTTTTCCATATTCTGAATTATATAGCATTTTTGCTGTTTTTAATGTACTGAACCCATATTTTTCATTTAGAATATCTTCTTTCTGAATCATAATTTTATAAGAAGATAAAGTTAAATTATCTTCATTGTATAAATTTATATTGGGGTCAACTCCCACTTTCCCCTCAGAATTCAAATTCATTTTTTAAATTCAGAAAATTTGAATATTAAAATAATAATATTTTAGATAATGCAATTTTACTTTAAATTTAAATTTACTTTTTAATTAATTTATATATATGTATATTTAATAATATTAGTTCAATTAAATTATTTTAAGGAAACAAACAAAACACGTCTATCACGTATCGATATATTATATTAATTGTGTGCCTTTCGGCTTTACAATCTACATTATTATATTTCTTAATGCATTTCATATAAATTCAAAGTTAAAAAGGAAACTTAAACTATTCAAGACTATTACTACTTCGAATAGTACTTTCTGTTTCTTCATCTATCACCTCTTGCCTTCCTTGTCTCCTCTCGACAGACCCTCTATTATCTTTTCACTATCCTTCCTGCCTTCTCTCTTCGTTTTTACTTCTCCACTTATGTCTATTACTATTTCCTCTTGACTCTCTTACTTTACTCTTTCCTTCTTGACTCTCTACTTTTACTATGTTATTGTTGTCTCTATCTCCGTCATCCACCTCTTGTCCTTATCTCCTTTCCGAACATCCTCTATTTTTCTGGACTGAAGTTTAACTGTTTCCTCGCTACTTCTTTCTTTCTCCTGCTTCCCTTCACCTGTTTTAGTACTTCCTCTCTCTTCATGTTCCTTATGCAACCCAGCCACAAGCTTATTTATTGTCCTGTTTTTTCTTTCCTTTTTACTATTTCGGCCATCCACCTCTTTCCTTCACTGCCTCCCTTTAATAGCTGGCCAATATTCATTTCGCTCACTACTTTTTGCTTACACTCAAACTTAATGTGCTCCAGTGTTTCGTCCTCCGTTCCGCACACTCTACACTTTCTTTCCTCACTACTTTCCCAGTATCTGTTTCCTTTTTCCTCATTTCTCAATCTAAACCTTGCTGTCCTTCTTATGTGTTTTATATCTTTTTCAATAAGGTAATGAGGTACATTACTTTCCCAAATCCTTTTAAGTTATAAATATTTGGCAGTGTAGCGCACGATTAGAGGGGCGTTAAAGTCGAGCCGCCCCTGGTTTCATGGTTAAAGAACCTTCTTATGTAAGATTATAAATTGTTACATAGTAAATGAATATATTAGTAAAATATGTTTAATGTCTTTTGCGTACAATCGTAAAATATTACGTTAAATATTACATGAATTTACGTTTTTTGTTTAACGAGGTACATATTTCAAAAAATAGATCGCTATTTTATTATGTAGTATATACGTTTAACTGAATAATAAAAATATAATAGATTTTAAAAATATTGATAACAACATTATACGAACGCATTATTAAAACTAAATTGACATAATTGCTTTTAAAATAACGATATTAAAAAATATTATATACAATGAACGTTTGTTTAAAGTTGAATAATTATATTTTGTTAAATATAGTGATGGAATAAAATATTTTCAAATTACTTTTTGCATGCAATACATTATTATCTTCAGATATTTTTCAATAACATTAGACATGTGTCAATATAATCAGAAATATAAAAATATAATAATTTTGAATTTTTGCGATAGCTTTCTTGTATTTAAAGTTATGTTTATAAACGTTAGCGCTCTACATAATTTAACATCAGTTCGAACAGCGAATATAAAATAAGTTGGATATTATACATAATTAAGACATATTAACATCAATAGTCTACAACAGTTTTAAAATATCCAATAATTAAATTCAATTATAAATACTTTTGTAAATACGCATGTTTAACGTTATATAACATGAAAAAAAATGAAATGTTTGAAATGGTAGCTTGTTAAAATGTATAAATACAAAAACGAAAAAAATAAATAATACAATACAAAAGGCATGATATTTATTTGTTCGGAATCTTAATTGATAGCATTCCTTTGAGTTAAGTTTTCTTTTTGTTTTTATTTTCTTTTGTTTGTCCTACGTTTAGTTTGATACGTAAATAAATCCATCAAACATGATGCATATTAAACGACAGCATATTGTCTTTTTTGACATTACTAGAATAAATTATTTAAATATAAAAATATATGATAAAATAATAATTCAACTCATCGCTGTTTGGTTATAATGTGTGTGACGTGCGTGACAAGGTAGCCAGCCAGACTACTAGACGGTTAGACACAGCTTACATTAATTTTAAATTGAAGAATTCGTTAATATTTAAATTTGGTTCTATGGTAATCTATGTATCCGTTACTACGCCTAATCGTTATGTATTTTTTCTTACTTAAAGGGAGACGGTAGTTTAGAATTTTCAAAAATCGAATTTAATTTTTTTGATATTTTTAAAGTATAGTCTTTTATGAATATCCTATATTATAATGTTCCAAGTGCAAATTTATTTGTTTATATGTTTACACGATCTTTATGAAAGTTGTCTATTTCATAGAGAAAAAAGACTTTGGAAACCCGTAATTTTGGAAAAACTAAAAAAAAAATTTTTACTTTTTGCTCTATAACTTTTAATTCGTAAAAGATAGAAAGTTGAAATTTGGCATGTGTATTACGGTGTTCAATGATAACATTTTTTTAAAATTAGAAATTGAATAATTGGAAATTGGGGCGCTGAGAAAATTAGGGGACCCGGTAGCAAACTTTGGAGAAGACTCAAATTTTGGATTACTTAATTAATAATGATATGTTAATAAAAAAAAAATTCAACATTCAAAAATTTAATTTGGGGGCACCAAGGCAATTTTAGCAGAGAGTAAAAATTGTGCTAGAAAGTTGAAATTTTGTATATAGGCTAACCTTGGTAACTGATTTACGAATCGAAAAAAAAATCCCAAATTTTGAAAAAAAAAGTAGGTCAAAAAACGCATAAATTGAAAATATTTTTATTTTGTTAAAAAGAATATATTTTTTGTCAGTTTATATGAAAAATTATTTGTTTCTATATGTAAAGTTTATATAGAACGAGTTAAATATTTCAATTTAAAAATGGAATATAAATTTGATATGAAATTAAAGCCACACACAAAAGACAGTCGTCGCTTGCGACGGGGGCAATCTCTAGTACCGTTAAATTTTTGTAAGGATATTGCCAATAGTTTCGTTTCTACAGACGTTTTAGCATATATCAATAGCCATAGCATAGCAAAACTTTAATGCCACTTATTTCAAACCTACGGTGCGGTGCGGTGTTGTAGAAAAAAATCTATTCAACCGAATCGTCTGAAATTTTAATATGTTATTCACAACATCAATAGCTATCGTTGGAACTAGAATCACTTTTTTATTACAATAATTTCGTATTTTTTTCATTTAATAACTGGTAAAAACAACTTAGTTTTTAGAATTTCAATTTAAAAAACGCGCCATTTTGTCAATTTTCAATATTTTCACTAGTTATGACCATAACTATACTCATACTAATTAATAATTTTCTTCATTTTTATTATTCAGATAAATAGAAGAGCCAAAATCGGCAACACCTTCCAGGTATAATTTTTGGACAGGGTCTATTTCATCGTCATTTTTAACATATTTAACAATATATTTAAATTTCATAGAAGATTTTTTTGAATGTAGAATAAGTGTAATAATAAACCTAAAAAGTTAAAATATCGTTTTTCATCTTATAATCTTTCATCTCATTGTTATAAAAAAACAATCCTCAAAATACCTTAAACTAAAATAAAAATATATACATGTTCGACAGACAGTTTCTATCTCGTTGTTTAATTTACTTGTAAAATTAAATTATATTAAATTATTTTGTCCATTACCGTTGTAACCATCTAAGCTTGTACAAACCACGTTGTAATTTGTGTTTTAATTATTTTTATTTCTGAATGTACACGAACATTAATTCCTCTTGACCGTATTTAAAGCAATAAATTAATCTCATCATTTTATAGACAGCAATTAAAGCAAACCTTAAAGGCAGAATCAACATCTGATAAATATATAGTATGTTACTACTTATATACGAGTATAAATACATTACATTACATTACATTACACATAGGTGGTTTATATGTACATGGATATTTACATTATATACATGTTGAACGCGTTGAGGCGAACAGTTCAATCGTGATGTATAGATGTTGATTTAACACACACATAGGCATATACAACATGAACATATGTTACACACGTATTATATACATATGTAAGATAATTATATTTTAGAAAACATACTTAAATAAATAGAAAAACAATTAATGAAAAAACTGACAGCAGAATGATTGTGTGTTGCTTCAGAAATAAAGATATTGAGTAAGATGAGTGATACCACATCTGAGTCATTACGTGCTTAGACTTGTTTTAAATGCGTGCAAATATGTTGCAGAAAAGTAAATATAATAAATTGATGAGTTAATATTTTATCGCGAAGTTGGTGCTGGCAAGTAAACCTAGGTATGCAAAATCGATACAAAAAAAAGTATATTTTCGATAGTGTTTTTTGACAACACAGTTAATATATAAATATTTCTATAATTACTACATGATAAAATAACATTTAAAGAATACTTTGTGAAATTTTCTTAAATAAATATCAAGAAATGAGGCATTGATAGCGAATCTCCGCAAACGTAACATTGTGGTGCCACTTATAACTCATCACTGGATTATTTGAAATCAAAAAACCAAAATGAATTCATTAGTTGCTAAGTTTCTGCAGGTAACCCTGTCGAGTTTTTTTTCTGTTTATTGATTTTGCAATTTTTTACAGCACTTAGAAGTCAAAGTTCGGATTGTTCATGAAAAAAATCAGTTAAAAACAATCAATTTAAAAAAAATAGCGTTAGCTCGGCATTTATATAAAGAAAGAGTGTGTAAAATTTTAAAAGGATCAGTGCAGTAGATTTTGATCTAAAGAGAACATCGACTCTGAAAAAGTTAAATATGAGAAAAACGCATTTAAAAGTTTCAAGGAAAGATGTAACCAGACCAGCGAGGTGAAGACTTAAAACTCTATATCTCCTACAGTTTAACTCCAATCGACTTCAAATTTTCACACAATAAACTTAATATCTTGTACATTAATATAAATAAATAAAAGAAAAATGAAAAAATAATCATTTTTAAAATTGTTTGTAATGAATATCCAGCTATACTTCTGCCTACGAATGTCCTAGTTTCATAAAGTCAACTTCTACTTGCTACTTATTATTCCAATATTCATCATTTTTATTTCAAGTGACGTGCCAGCAGCACCCGCTGAGTTTCTTTCCATAAAATAATAAATGTTGACGATACAATTGCAGTGTAAACACTCATAATAATATAGTTCTTGCAATCAGTTTCACAAATAAAGCAAATATTTCTCTATAGTCTGGTATAATTATAAATAAATATGTTTATATAAATGTAATTATATTAATAATTACAATTAGATGCGAATACATGAATAAAACATCCTTCAACTGACAATTCCATTAAAGTAAAATATAGTCCAGTCATCTATAGTGTATAAATCGATTGAATTAATTTAAGGCAAGATGTATAAAATGTAAAACCGAGATATGGATTCAAAGAAAAACGAGCAAACCAAAAACATTTGATCAATTCCCACTCACTGAGTTTTAGTGTAAATTTAAGGTTTTAACCTAAAATGTAACTTTCAGCTTGTAAAATATAGAGAAATAAAATTAATTATATTAAATAAAAATAGTAATTATTACAAAATAATGTATATTAATGCCGCATAAAGCATGATTTCACAAGTTCAAAATCACATTAAAGGTTAAACATTAAATTAAAACCAAAAACAGTGAGTGGCAATGGGGCTTTACATTCTTGTAGTATTTCATTTAAATTTTACTAGTAATATTTAATATAGAAGTGTCTTATTTTATTCTTTTATAGCTGCTTTAAAAGCCTTTATCCCTTGAAAAGAATTTTATAGTTCCTAAAATGTTTTATGGGTATACTAATTCGTAAAATGGTTGATTTTTTTTTCAAAAAGTACTCAAATCGGTAACCATACGTTATATAGTATATAAAATCGTTTATGTAACAGGTAACTATTGTTATATTATTTCAATATTAGGAACATGTAACTGGTTTAGCGGAACAAGAGAATTCTACTTGGCCACAATCTTTAGCGACACAACAAATCAAATGGTTGACAAGCAAATTTTATTTAGCTTGCCTTCATCTTGTCCATAATTCTTTTCTTATGTACTTACCTACGAAGTAGTATAAAAGCTAATCAGCTATTAGTTTCTTCTAAACATTAATGGAAAATTAACAGAGCAACATATAACGCGTATAAATGTATATTCGGAAGATTACAAAACATAGTAAAACAAACAAAATTTGATACAGAATATAAATAATAAATATCACTTATATTCAGGTATACAATAAATATTATTTTAAACAAAAAAGAAATAAATCATTTCTTTGTTTGACTTTGGCCAGGATTGCTTTCAAACCTTACGACTCACATATACGAGCTTTTAATATTCAATAACGTTACTCTCAAGATTTCTTAACGCTGATTTGATTGGACTATAGAAGAGGAAGAGAACATAAATAAAATGCAGTCTCTAATGCAAGCACTGCACTGCAAAGAGTCACGTTTTTGTTTTTTGTTTGATATAAAATTAATACTCAAACAAAATGAGTGAGACAAAACTATATAAATAACATATTGTAGATATGAGATAGCTATACAAGAACATGTACTCCTCTATACATCTATATATCAAAATACTCGTATACAAATGGTAGTCATGGCATTTATAATAAAGTTAAATACTAATTCCACGTTGAACTGGAATTTGCAATTATAATTATGACATTCTGATAGCGAAAAAAGAGATACAAAAATAATAAAATATAATTAAATCAATAACTAGATAGGTGCAATTTGCAAATAAAATATACTTTGTAGTACGTTTTACTATTGAATGATTGTGACGGTTGTCTCCCACTGGAAGCGACTACTTGCGACCAGTGGCGACTGCTACCTTCGAGAATTGGTAGTGCTCTTTACTAGTTTATAGGCAATTATGACTTAAAGTTGCAAAAATATAGGTGTAATCAGTTTTCTTGGTTTTTCTTAAAAACCACAACTCTCACAACATATTTGAAAAGAGCTTTTTTGTAAATAATAGCATTATCTACAACTTTCATTAATAACTTTTTGCTGAAATTTTTATAACAAAAAAGTTATAAGCAAAACCAAACTCAATCTTAGATTAAGTAGAGTATTGAACTAACTTTAATGAGAAAAAAATTCTTCTTACCCAAAATGCACCTATTTTTAACGCCGGATATACTATGATACTAGGCATAACTTAGGATGACTGTTTCAGGAACTAAATATATATATTTTATCATCGATTTTTTGAAAAATATTTGTTTTACTAGTCAAAATACTTTCAATAGTTTTACCACAAATAATCTTTTCTTTTTTGCCATACTAAATTCCACTTCTAACAGTCATGTGGGAAAACCCAATTAGGACAGGCCCTAATTAATTCAGTAGTGTCTGTTATAAGTATTCAACACTTTAATCATGTTTTTATTTCCTTTAATAAATTGCTAACAAACCAACATGACTTTTTTAATGTGTTATAAATCTCTATATTTCTTCGCTCGACATTTCTATACGAGATACGTTAAACTAAAGTTAATTCGTACTTGAAAAAAATTTCCACTGTAACTAAAAAAATGCATATTTTTATTGTAAGTTATTATAATGTGAAACGTATTATTATAACCTGAATGTTTTTAATCTAAATTTAAAATATGGCGGCCATTGCATAACTTATGCGCGTACATCATCCGTGTTGTCAAAGTGTCCAAATGGAAAAAAATATTTAATAATATTCAAAACTGATTATATAAAAGTTATTATATGCATGCATTCATATACACTGTTATTAAAAAGATAGGAAAATATATTCGAATAATATGAGTACATGTAGACATATATATATTATAATTACAACTAAAAAGAGTTTTGATATTAAAAATGCAAGTAACATATCATTAACATTTATAATATACAATATACGTAATTGCAAATATTATTATACATTAATATTTTTTTTATATTTCAACACCATATATGGTGAAAAAAGTCAGAAGACCTTGGATGCCATACAAACCATTTAAAGTAATATATACTGTTGTGTATTTATGATTGTAATTATTATATTTCTTCAAATCAAAGTTATTCGGGGTCAAAGATCAAAATTTGAGATTTTTTGGATTTTTCTCGAAAACGGTAAGTTTTATCAAACCAAAGTTGTAGATCTTAAAATTCTCTTTGAAGCACACATAGAATCGATGGGGATTTTTAAAACTTTATTTGTAATGGTAAACCTCAGCTCTTTACCAATATTTGGTTCTCCGGGAATTTTTGTTATTTGACCACTATTTTTATGTTTAAATTGACCGGATTATAACAAACATAGAAATTTTATAATGTTAGCATATTTCCATAATTATACAAAAAAAAACGGTTTTTTGGAAAAATATCAATCGTTTTTCACAGCCTATATAATAAAAATTATACTTGTTAATTTAGAAAACTTATTTTTTAAATTTTCAAAAACAAATTTAAAAAAATTAAATATTAGTTTGTTTGCCATTTTAAAAAAATCAACTTTTTTACAAATTTTGATTACTGCTTATTTATTTGTAAACAAAATATTTAAGCACATAATAAATTAAATAAAAAAGGTCTGGTTTTAACGCTATAGTCCATTGCCTTCACAATTGATTAATTAATACTAAAACACCTTGACAACAAAGTAATTCAATTAATGTTTTTTTTCTTGTACAATTCGAGCACTACTGCACTTAATGCAAAAGGTAATAATTGACCCCATTTCCTATAGAAGGATACACGTATTATAATCAAATAAATGCGACTTGCTTCATTTATAACCCCAAGTAATAATAATATATACATACTGTAAAAAAATTAAAACGATTTATCACGACGATCACTTTTATAGTTTTTTTTCTTAATTGCTTCGACAGCCGACAAACATTTCAATAAATTTGTTTAAAACCATTTTACCTTGAAATGAAACCGACATTAAAAAATAACAGCAGTAATTTAAAATTAATGTTCACTTTGATTATCTTATTTATTTTTATGCATTTTTGAATAATTAATACAATTGCTACATATACGCGCTATTAAAAAAGTTATCTTCTATCTCTTTCTAACTTTTTGAGGTTATGTTCTTTTTTAAATACGTAGTTTTATTATCGAACAAATAGCGCATCAAAAACCTACAATAAATTGTTAGGTAATCTGAGTTTCATCTGCTTTTGACTATAATTTGAGAGAGTATTAACTTTTATAAGTAGACATCAAGGAAAAACAATTTTCTTTTGATTGTTGTGTCGTAAAATAACGCGGGAACTTTAAAATTTCTTTATGAACGTCTAGGAAAACGTTTTTCTACAACAGCACAACAAAAAACTTTCCTAAAAAAAAAGTGAACGAAATATTAACATTAACATTAATAAAATCATAAAAACGACGGTTTAATGTTATGTCATCCTATTTGTAACATATAGTCTTGAAAGATTCAGGTTTTCCAAAGATTTACACCGATGCTACACAGTCAGTCAATAAGTGGCTGTATTAGTTCATCTTATAACCGAAGCCAATCACGTCCTCACTTTCCTTTTGAAACTAGTTCGATGCATTTTATCAGTAATTGATTCCATCGGCGAATCCAGTCTTATCATTACCGGTAAACATAAAATATCTTAACATTCTAGACGTCATCTGTTTTCTGTTCCATTTAATTTAAAAATAAACACTATAAGGGGATTCAATACTTGAAATAATATTTTGCTGTAGTATTGAAATTTCTATATATTTATTTTTCTCTCTCTAGTTTTTTATCTTGCTGATCTCTTCTGTCCGTCTAAATCTTTATCAGATTATCTGTCATGGCATGGTTGATGTTGTGGTTTTTATCAGATGGCTGTATATATTTTGCAAAATATTAACATTTTTATTTGACACTGTCAAGCATTGGATTGTAGTGTGGGTTAATGAATGTATATTCATGTAATTAATAGACCGTTTTCCATATTCAACTTTGATTTAGCTAGGCACCTCTCGTTCTCAGAAATACATACGTCACATGCAGACAATCAGAGATTGTTTATGTTAAAATAAGATCTAAGAATGTAGATTGTAGAAGCTAAACAGAAAAATGCAGACAAAAAGAAATAAGTTATTTAATATTAGTGAAATACGAGTATATTAAAAAATTATAACGTATTATGATATTATTAAATCGTGACGTATTTTATGTACAGTTTAAGACAGCGGGTGAAAGCAGAAAGTTGGTGTGCCCCTTCAAAATACTCAAACTCGGGCTAGTAAACTCTTAATTTAAGGATAATCTATATCAAATTTGAATTTCAGTTTTATCGCACATTTTATATATGCAATATGCTTCCTTGTTGTGTAAAGGAGATGACAAATCGTAGGATGTGACGTACCACGCAATAAAATTTTCTATAACGTTGAATCCCTTTAAAGATTGGGAATATCTCTTAAAATAAAAGAAGTTATTAATAAGTAAATAATTGAGTACATTGAATATATAGTTCGGTTTTATTGAAATTTTGTCATAGTTCACAAAGCCCATTGTGAGAATTTTAAACCATTTTTGAACCGTTTTTGTATCTATCTTCACCTATCAAAAATTGAACCAAAGCTTGGTAATGAATACAACCTGATAGCAAAGCGGCCATACTAAATATTACTAGATGACTAACAACAAAATAATCCGACGTGGTTTTGTGAGTTTCTGTAACTAATTTAATCTATAAAATGGGATTATACCATATATCTTTCAACGCTTGATAATATATTAAACCGCTAAGTTTCTAACATCCGTAAGATTACGATCGCTTAGTTCAATATACGAGGTATTAATATCTTACAATTCTATACCACACGTTTCAATATCCATAGGAGTTATACTACAATAATTTAAATCTGGATTCTACGTGATGGGTGTAGCACAGACATATATACATACATATGCAATACAAGAGTATTCCCTTCACACTTTGTACCCCGTACCGTAATTGTCCTAGGGAGGGGGAAACGTAGTTACCGTAGTTACTGCTACGACCCCCCACCAATAGCTTTACATTTGCAATGGCAGGTCGCGTTTTACTTTAGCCGATAAATGAATGCCTGTCATTTGTGATTGGAATCTCGTGGCATCTGCTTACCACAATGCATTTAAGTTAAAAGCATGAATAGTTAAGTCTACGTCATATGTAGTTAAATGGAGAATCAAAAAAAGATGTAAAGAAAGTTTCACTTCAAATGTTTTCTTTACATAAACTGTTATAGAGTGAATTGAAATCGACAAGTGTGATAATCAATTAAATAAATATTTAATACTTAAATTAATTTTTTTACTTGTTTTTATTTATACCCCGCACTTGTTAGAATGAAAAAAATATTTTCTCGGATATTTAAATAGTTTGCATAGGTTTAGAATATTTGTAAACACCTAAACTACATGTTTTAATCGTTTCCATTTTTATCTAGAGTGATTTATCTTTCTTATTTCTATCAAAACTATATATGTCCCGAATGTACCGGATTAAAAAGAGAGTATGTAATACGTATTAAAAAATTACATTAACTATAAGCAAAAAGTAGTTTACTGCTATTGATGTAAAAAAATTGCCCCTATTTATTTAACCTCCTTCAAGTTCAAAGACAAACAATCTTCGCATTTTATATATTCGCGTCCCCTTTCCTTTGTCACCACTCACCAAACCAAACCAAAATAAAAGTATGCCTACTACAACGAACTTTCGTAATTATGCATCTTAACAATACACTCTAGATGTAATTACATCCGAGGAGGAGTATCAAAAATATTTGAAATATATGAAATGGTGTCAGATGTTTTTAATTGCCGATAAAAAAGCATGACGTTTGTTTTGTAACAATACGTTTATCATTGCAATATATATATAGCGATATGCATGTACAATATATAACATATCTGTCCCACATTTTTATTTTGACGCAGACTCGTGTTCTCTGTACCCAAGTGCAATCAACAATACTTCTATGTATATACTATGTATATACATATATAATTTATATGTATATACATATTATATCCATACGTATATCATATATAAACACAATCCTGATATTGTATCTGATATTATCTAAATAATAACGTGTTTAAATAAATAAATATAATAACCAATTCAGTAAATTGTAATCAGTGTTTTTTTTTTAAATACATGAGTCAGATTTTAAGCGTGTAAATAAAGATAGCAACTGGATCATATCATAAATCTACTATATACATATACATAGATGTTTATACAAGGTCTGATCAAATATTGTTGTTCCTGGAATTTTATGATTTCGCGCGCTTTGCGTATCTAAATGAATCCATCTTTTTTTCCTATGGAGGCTAACATATCACTTGGGTATAATACCTAACTTGGGTTTACTTTACTGTATTTAGTATGAAAAGAGGAGTAAAAGATCCCTTTTAGGATCAGGATAGGTCTAAAATTTCGACTCGGGTAATACTCATAGAAAAAAACATTGTTGAAGTCATGATATAGGTTAAAGCAAGGAAACTAGTCAATTAACATGGAATTAATTAACAGACAAATCCAACATAAATCTATTTACAATGTACGCTACTTACCATGACGTAATGCCTTTGCATTTCGGTTTTTTCTTGCGCTAACTTCTCACACTCCATTTTCGCACTAACCAGATACAATTCAGTGACGTCACACGACAACACACGTGATGTTAGGAAGTTGGGGAAGTGCACACACAGACAGCAAGGAGGAGATGAAACAAACGTAAAAAAAGCGGAAAAAGTTAGTAAAACCAAACCAAAACAAAAACATTTACAAAAATTAAAAAATAACATTCATACTTTTGTTATGCTAATTTGTGCAGTGAAATTAAACAAATACATATACATACATATAAAGTATTTACATATAATACATATACTAACAAACATTAGGTAATATAATGTAATATCTCGCTGGTATCTCTGGATAAATGTAAACCTAGAATAAACCATTATGAAAAAAATATATATAAAAAATACATGTGTGTTACATTTTTCACAACATCAATTTAAACAATTTGGCATGCAAGTGAGATTTAGCCATTGGCTATTGTTGCTTTCTATTTGTGTAACAAAATACAATTTTATTTCCAATTTGGACGTATCTTTTGTATTTGACACGGTTTTTTAAATGTTCATGCATCTCTCGCTAAAAGATCCAGGCAACCTTCTGAACAAGTTCTTAAGGCCGTTCCTACTCATTTTACAGTTCTTTTTATATATATGGTCTTTCAACAAGAGGTGTCATTTTAAATCAATAGAAAAACGCAATATTTCCGTGAAAAGTGGTGATATTTGTGGCCAAATTTCACCGAAATATTGTGTTTCTACTGATTTAAAATGACCCCTCTTGTTGAAACATCCATAAAATGACCGCTCTTGTTGATAGACCATATATATAGATGGTGCATATACGAAAACGACAATGATGTCGCTTTTTTAGGTGAATAATAATAATTTATAATCACAGAACTACTGAATAATCATACACTTGGTAATTAATAATTATAACCATGTGCAAAGGCAGAGAAAAGTCAAAAAAATTAATTAAATGACGATATTATTATTAAAGAACATTGATTTCGTTTAGTTTAGATGAAGCAAGGTTTCTAATTACATCATCATCATCAATCATAGTTGACAAATCACATAAGGACGATCCTGAGATATAGAGAACCTAAGATAAGTAAATATTAAAACTTGCTAAAACTAAATTAAAGACTGCTAAAACTTATAAATATTGAAACCCAGTTAAAAACCTGGAAAAAATAGTTGTACTACCTTGAGAAAGCAATCTACATATCCCCAAACAGGCTGTTCCAATTTCATCTAACTATATATTGAGCCAGAACAGCATTGCTACACTACTGTTGCACTATTGGAGACCGTCCTTTACGGACATTTTTACTAGTGTCTACATTTTAAGTATTTCCGCAGTAAAATATCATTTCAGTTATAATCTCCCAAATGGCTGATAAATAAACTAATGAAACGTTATTTAAAATTATAAATAAACTCATAAATAAAATCCACAAAATCATTAATAACAACCGTGTAAAATAAAACACTCAACAATCATTTTATTTCTATTCCAATGATTCCATTATAAATTTAAACAAAATTTATCTCCAACCTAAAAAACAATACTCGTATAATTTATATAGAATCAAAAAGCTATATAAAAACCTATAATAATCGCGCATGTCCAAAAGCCCAAAACCCACATATGGTATGAATAAAAATAATAATCAACCGACCGAATAAAACATCATCAGGTCATGTGATAAGGGTTAAAGTGGGTGATTTTAAGGGTGGATTTATATAGGGGATGAATGTTATAGTTGGACACGGCTTCACAAATGTTTTCCCCCTGATATAGAACGTAAATAACTCAATATATACAATTATATATAGAGTTGTATAGGACAGAACGTTTTGTTGATGTGACGGGGTACTGTGACTGATCACAGACATATTATCATGTTGGCAATATTGTTATTACATGGAAATAGAGTGATACCAACTATCCAATATTATAAAAATGAAAAATTATTATATAACTTTTTTGTGAGTGATTAGTTTTTGAATATATTGTGACTGGTAGGTTGGCAACACTTTTATGTTATTTATATAACGACAGTACAATTAGTTAAATTATAATTGCGTTTTAGTAAAGACGCAAACCGTACTTTCAAATACAATGAAGTTAGAATCATATGCATTGCAATTCATTTTAAGAGAGTACCAACTTTAAAACGATATGTGTCCAAATTTCATGATAATCCAACCATTAGTTTACAAGATACAGAGATTTTAGTTTCACTACATTTGTGATTTTCAAAACAATGAAAAAATCTGAATTTCGTGTTGAGTCTGCAATGGCTTGACAAGTGTCGGATCGGACTCTGCTTCGTAAAGAGAAATGGTAATAATGCTTAATACCTTAGCCATTGCGAGGCCCCGGGCGACCGAATTTTGCGCTGCCCCGGCCTAAATTGTAAATAAGTATTTTTGATGATAATTGACAAAAAATAAAATTTTATATTGGATGTTTTATAAAAGTTAACAAGCACAAAGATGACAAATATTAATGATGATAAAGTAAGGTACATGAATACCTTAAAAGAAGACGCACTGATTCTAGTGGAATTTCTAAAGAGCGAGGCGCGAGATTTAAATAGATATATAGTAATGAATTTTTCTACTTGGGTTGTTGCGCGAGAATGCAAAGCCCCTACAAGAGCGAGGCCCCGGGCGGTTGCCCTACTTGCCACCTCCTAAAGCCGCCTCTGCTTTCATTATGGAACATATACGAAAATAAAAACATTTTTTTAAATATTAATTTCGGTTTCAAGCCCCTGTCAAAAATACAACAGCACTGTGACATTATTCATGATTAAAATTCCATATAATAATAATTTCATATACATTATAATATTATACAAATATAATTATAATAAAACAAAATATGAATCAATTATAATAATAAAATAAAAACAAACAAAATATAATTATAGATTAAAACAAATTAACAAAGTAAAATGAAAATACGCGTACTGCATACAATAAAAAAAATACTCCCATGTAAAATTGTTAACCAGACTGTTACGTGGAAAAGCTACGTGGAAAAGTGGAAACGTGGGAACAGATAATTAAATTAAAAACATGAAAAATGTTGTCTATTATTCGATATTATTTATTCGTTGATTCGCGTAAAAGTGTATAAAGTATATAATACAGTAAAATGGGGAGGTGATGTGTCTGGCTGGGTTGGGAGGGTGTACATGTATTGGTGTATGTGTATGTGTGTGTGTGTGTAATTATAACGAAGTTTATTTATCGCTATCATTACGCATCTATAATCATGTTTGTTTTGTGTATTCCACTGTTACGAATTAACCAATTTTAGATAGTTAGTTCATTTTTGAAACGATGTTAAAATAAAATATGTAAATATTAAATTCGAAAATATTTTTAGTATAAGTATGAATCGTATAAAAGGAGCGTACTCAAATCAGAGTCTTGGTCAAGGTGTGATGAGGGATTCGGTAGAAAGCTACGCAGTGCTACGAGAGGGCAGAGAGAGCTACAGTAAAGCAATTTTTGTTCATTTATTTTATTTGTCACAATTAAAATGGATACGACGAAGAAGACGTCATTTTACTAGAAAGGGAACTTCAAGGAGAAAAGGATCCTTTGATCATAACCGATTATTTTAAGGAAGGGCTGTGCCATCATTTGTATCAGAATGTTTATAACTACAAAAAATGTATAAAGCAAATATCGGTCTTGTTCATTTTATACCAAATGATTTTTAAATAGTTATGGTACCAAAAAAAACAAAACATCTCTTGACACTACGTTCAAAATAAATACAGAATGTAACAATAAAAAA
Source organism: Panorpa germanica (assembly GCA_963678705.1). Classification (NCBI taxonomy): domain Eukaryota; kingdom Metazoa; phylum Arthropoda; class Insecta; order Mecoptera; family Panorpidae; genus Panorpa; species Panorpa germanica. The sequence goes on from OY783221.1 coordinate 7,697,765, forward strand.
TAAACAAACAAAATTAACAATAATATAGTAAACTAACATTTGGCTTAACTTTTGATAAAGAATTTAAAACTATTAGCACTAATACTTAAATAATTGTAAAATACATATATTTAGTGAAGGGTTTCTTTGTTAGAAATCTGAAATTATAAGCATTCTCGCTAAAATCGTGAACACAACAACTAATTAGTAATAAAACAGCTACATATTAAACTTTTCGTATTTTCAAATATATCATATATAGTAAATGTGACATGACATGTGTGTTAAGATAATTTTGATCCATATTCAATTCTTTTATTTAGTTAATTTATTTAACGTCGGCCTATTTCCGATGCTGATTCCTATCACCGACAAATTGATAACCAAACTGAGAATATACTGCATTGATCCGAGAGTCGAACTCGAATATGAATAAGCTTATCTAGAGATACACTTAAAATACGCTTTCTTATGATTATATGTGATAATTTTCTTGTAAATTCAGCCTTTTAGCTACATACTACACTACTTTAATTACTTAAGACATTAACCTATAAAGTTGTTCTAATTTTGTAATAATTTTGTTAACCATAACAACGAACATTATTCTATTTGTCAACACACTATAAATTTTGGTGTAGGGGTACTATTATTTGGTTTGTTTGTTTTTATATTATAGCGTCATACTAGTACGAGTATATGCAATGCAATATGGACACAAAACAAAGTTCATGAAAACATGTCGGAGAATTAAAAACCCGAATTAAACACTAACTAGAAAATAAATACAGTATTTTTAATAAACTTGACACTGTTATGTACATTACTGTATTTTATTCATATTACTACACTGTCAATAGAAAAGTTTTTTTCTGTTTTTAATATTATTATATATCATATGAAATGATAACCATATTACAAATTAGTTAAACAGCGTTTTTAAGATTGTTAACTGCTTGAATAGTGTATAAATCTTATGACAGGTTATTTTTACATTGCAAGTATGAATAAGGTGTTAATAATTTAGAATATTGCGTCTACAACATGGCCACCGAATAAAGTATAATTTAACTTTTTCTAAAGTAGTTTTTTTTATATTTCTGTGTTCGCAGTGTAGAGGGTGTTACTTCAAAAAGTATGATCATATTTTGTATGACACTTTGTTAGAAACACTTTGATGAATAATTTTATAACATTTAGCTGTTCGCTTAATAAACTTTGAAAAATTCGAAAAAACTTTCATTCAAAAGTGCTACACATGATAGTTAATACCCCATGCTTTCTTTCTAACGAAATATTCCACAATGATTTAAAAGTGTTGAGCGTCTAAGAAGAGATCAGGAACTATAGCGTGACCTGTAAGCAGGGTATAGATTCTTATCCAAATCAACTTGTGGGACAGCTTAAAGCAGTTTAAAACTTATCCTAAATCCTAAAACTGAAGAAGAGATACCTCAATGATCTACCCACCAGATTCTAAATCAAAGTCAGTCCCCGTTAAATATGGGCCTGTTAATAAACAATATGATTATATATTAGGATAATATAATTACTAATTATTACTTATTGACAGATTGTAAATAAATTACGGTTTAAATAAAAAAATTCAATTTCTCCAAAATACGATTTTGAACTTTCTATCTTTTACTTAACTAACACAGATTCCTGATATTACTGTCCAAATATATACGATGTATAGCGAATTAAATACCTGTATTAAATAAGGACTGATTGCAAGGTATATTCCTTAATATCCACCCTGTAATGTACACATTACACATTAAATTGTATCCCAGCATTTGAACACCCTATACAATCACATTTTATAATTTTAATTAAAAAAAACTATTTCATTAAAAATTGACCACAGTGAATTAATTTTAAATATCTAAATCGATAAATTGCACAGCTAAAAAATAAATAAAACTCATCCCATGTTTTTCAAAATCACCCCTTAAACCACCCACATAATCACACAGTGCTAATATAAAATACAAAATCAGATAAAAACTATAACAAAAAATATATAATATACACCGTATATACATACTCATAATAAATAAATATCATTAAAATGAAAATGTCTAGATAATGTAAAAATAACATAAAATAAAATAACTATAACATAATAAAACGTGATAAAATAAAATATAATAACCGATATACCCCCTCCTCATAACCTGTAAAATATGATTTAATATATGGAATTGTAATCCGTGAACAGAATCGCAAATTCATCATTAATTCCCCCCAATCAGTGGTTGTTTTATTGCGTGCGTAAACAATGACACAAATATATTGCACAGGGGTTGAAATAAAATAAAAGGGTTGTTGTTTGTGTTGTTCACATTCAGCTATCGCGACTGTTTGGGCGTCAAATGAAAATTAACACATTTTTAGTAATTAAATCGTGTAACGAAATCAAACGAAACGTATTTAAACGGTATTGCGTCATTGATTATGGCGCCATCTAATTATCAATGAACTAACGGCTTATATTTTTTATTTTGTGTTGTATCTCGCATTATTTGTAATGTAATAATTGTGTTTTGTAGATTTGTTGATTAAATGGTGAGTGAGTCATTTCTTTTGTCAGTCGAGTAATAAATTTATGACATCTATGGAAATCGAACCCGGACCCAAGCGTAACGAAGTGTTAAAATCTACGACCTAGCTAACTTGGCCACCCAGAGGGCAACTCAAAATTGTCAGTAGACTCTATATGATATTTAGTAAGTTTAGTGGTGTAGTAACACCATCTTCTCTATTATCACATTAGACTACGTAAATCGGTTCTTAATAATAGTTAGCTATAGTTCAAATTACGAGAGTTCGGCGGCGACTCATACTTAAAACAAGTTGTGCGGTATAAACTGCCGATATAACTAAAAAACACTGACTCACTTATTTTTCTATAATGTATATAGAAACGAAAAAGATTGTATAATAGATTTATACCGCTCTTATAACCTCTTTTAAGTATAAGTCACCGCCGAACTATCGTGATTTGAACTATAGTTAGAAAGATACTTAACGTTAGCAAACAGTAGGTCGATTTCTGAACTCATAATCATTGCAAATGTTAGTTAACATGGCCAGTTAAAGAGAAATAAAATATCTGGAGATCTAGTAGCAGATACGGAATCGGCCAAAAACAATTTACTGTTATGTAATTCTCTTTAACTAGCCATATCAACGAACTATTACGATAATTATGAATTAAGCAACTAGCGCTAAATATTTTTTCGATGATTACGATGACCCGCGTTTTCTAGTGCTCCGATTGAGGTCTTTTGTAAAAAGTTTAATTTTTAAAACTGGGTTTTTAATTGTAGTTTTGTCAAAGACTGGCTACAGTTAATTAAGGATAAATGTAACCGATGTATTTTAGCTACAGTTATGTTCCGCTCGAAGAAAATTGAGAGCTGAGATTCAAAATTATCAACCAAAGTTTATAATAAGTTTACTAAGAATTAAAAAATCGGTAATTTATTGGAGACGTAATTAGTTATTGAAAGTAGAAACGTTATTTTGAATTTCAAGGCGAATTTATATATATTTATATACTGGCTAGTAGGTGTAGACAGAGCCAATTAAAGCTATAATACGGCTAACTAAGTTTCTTAGTAAGAACAGTAAATAAAATTAATTTTCCACCTGACAACAACCAAGCGCTGTCTAAGAAAAAAAAGACAGCATGAACACCTGTAACTTCAGTACGAAATATAAAAAAATGAATTAAGGGTGTGATGTATTATTGTGTGCGTGATGTTTATCTTTTTGATGAGAAAATTCTTACCATTACATAATGTCGCTGAATTTCAATTTTCTCACTTGCCAGTTTCTCGCATTCTAGTTTGAGACTGAAATTTTTAAAACAAATTATTTATAAATAAAAATATTATAACTAAAATATTTAACAATTGTATTTTTAATATTACTAAATTAATACTCGTATTGAATTATAATCTAATCAATTCATCTATAAATATTGATTAATTTATTAATAAAGATTAATTATTCATTTTAAGTAGATTTTATTTAATTGTAAATTGCACAATTATAATTTTATTGTAATAGATTAATCAAAATTATAAAACATGTGATAAAAATATGTAGCGATCGAAGATTAAAGTTGATTATACTATATGCTTATTTCTTTTAATGTGTACTACAAATGAAATGCTCTCCAGGCGGTTTTCTTCTTGTTTTTTATTCAATTCGTTTTGTCAAGTGGATTTAACATGCCTTTTAGATGTTAAATTTATAATCTCTTTAAATCTGATAAAGAAAAATTTACATATATAAAATATATATGTATCGAGAGAATAAATTAATAATTTATATAATATATTCATTATATAAAAAGTTAGAAGTATAATATAGTATATAATATGATATAGTAATATCATTATTGACACGCTGTCTTAAGGGAGGGGTTAGGGTTTCAGCGTAAAAAAACCCACTTTTTTGCGATTTTTTTTCTCAAGTATAGATTGAACAATTTTATTCGAACCTTTTGTACATTATTGAGCATACTTTTGACTATGTTGTATAATTTTATTATGCAGCAATATTGAAGCATAAGCCGGTAACAGAGCTTCCTCCAGAAGGTCTTGGGAAAAAAGACAATTTGCGATGTTCAATATAACTCGACCGGAAATTATCTGAATATGAAAAACCATTAAAATTTAGTTAAATTATAATCAAATCTTCCCCCCAACGTTCTGTGATAATTTTTTTTTCATTTAAAAATTTTTGGCGGCCATATAAAGTGTGAACTGTTATTTTCCACGAAAAATTCCGCCATTTTGTGGGTGGGAAACACCCTTAATGTAAAAAAAAATTTGTTATCTAAACGTTGGAGGGAGGTATTTTATATGTAGAAAATGTGTACGAAGTTTGAAATGAATCGGTCAATTAGTTTTTAAATAGCAGTGAACACGGACTTTGAAAAAGTAGTATTGAGAAAAACGCGTTCGACAGCTGCACTGCTATCCCGAATGCCCGCTGCTGTTACGGTTATAGCGTTAAAGACCAGGAGATTAATAAGACAATAACTTCAAGAATATTGCTTAGATCGGCTTAAAATTTTAAGGACATAAGATAAGACAAAAAAAAATGGATTTTTCGAAAGTGAAAACCCTAACCCCGCCCTTAAATTCAAGATGTCTGCATATTTTATCAACAAAAAATTAGATTAATTATATTTTATATTTTTATTTGTTCTATTATTTAATTATTTATATTTTTTTATTGCAAAATTATTTAGTAATTTTATAAATACAACTGTTAAATAAAATAGAAATATGAATCCTGGCAGAGTAGATGAGTTCCTGAAATTTAATTAATTTATACAAATTTGTAAATGTCCTGTAAATAAATATAAAATTATGCATCAAGTATATTAAAATAATGAATAGATTTGATTGACATTACGTCATAATAATATTACATAGAAAATAACACAGTTTAGTTGCAGTTGATATTAAAAAGCAATATTAATAAATTTATTACAAATTGATTTTAAATTATTACTAATAAACATATAATAAATAAAATAATTTTTGTATAATAATGCTTTTTAATGAATTATTTTAAATGTTAGGGGTATTCATGTCGTGCGTTATTGTGTTATAATTCTTATAGTGTTATATGTCTTACTTTTATTAAATATGTATCATAAGAAAGCTTATAATCTACAAATACAGAAACGTAAAACGCTCTATCTAATATAAATAAAATTATCTGTTGTGTAAAAGATGTTACTTAATACATTACGAAACGTTTTGCAACCAAATTTTGACTACTGTCGATCTCATAAAATGTCCTTTTTCTTGATAAATAGAATCAATAATATTTTTAAAGTATAAAAAAATATTATCCAGAAATTTGTAAGCATTTTAAAGTATCTTTCAAATAATAAAATAAGATCTTTTTAAATTCATATTAATAGGTTTTATTTAAAAAATATTTGCATGAATTTAGGAAATGTTTTGTGAAAATCTAAATCCTTAAATGTCGATGCTTCCATAATCAATACTTTTAAATATTTTCTGATTTTTTTAAATTTTAATGAAATAAATAATATTATTTTAAGTTATTAAAGGATTTATTCCTTCTTTTTGTAGGTACAGAATTTGATTATGGACTGCATAGATTTGATTATTATTTTGGACTTTTAAGGAACTCATAAAACACCAATAAAATGATTTAACACGTTGACACGAATACTCCTTTCATTTATACAATAAGTTATGGATATTAATCATCAAATTAAATAAAAAAAAATATTAGGAAAAGTGTGTTTGTTTTATCTTTCACTATATGCATTAAAACAAAATAAGTGTAAGTGAAATACAAAACAACTGTAGAGAAAATGTCACAGAAATGTTTGTAATTATTTATCCATAAGTTATGTAAATGTACTAATCAATATCTAATATTAATAATAAATATGGTTTTTCGATATTTACTCACTTGTGATATTGGGCTTGCAAAAAATTAAATTCCTCTTTTATCCTGTCACAAGATTCGCTGACTGTGAATTTGAATGGTTGTCCAGGTTGGGGTGGCCCCTGAAACAAAATAAGAAAAAAATTAGTAAATAGGTACATCAGAGAAAACCACAAGATTTATTGTTATAATCAATATCGTGTATTATCAATTATTAAAATTTATATACGGATAAACAGGTTATGTGCCCGGAACAATAATTTCAATTAAATTTAAAGACTACAATTATAAAAATTGACGATGATATTAACTTTGATGGACAAAAACTTTTGATTGAGCAATCAATGTTAAATCAAACTTCCTGTTGTTCCAGAACGTTACATCCGGAGATCTTTAAAATGATTATATAAATATATATGTACATAAATATTCCAAAGAATTCTTCTGGTATTCTAAAGTGATATCCGCCAAGCGTGGCATCACGGTTAAACAGATAATATGATAATTTTGTTCTAATTGTAGAAGAATGTTATTTTAATTTAATTATAAATATTCTAAACGAATTAATTATGGTAATATAATAATAATAACTCTCTTAACATTATGTAAGCATCTGTTTTATCCACTTTTTTTTTATTAATCTTTTGTTTTTTTTAATTTTTTTTTATTATTGTATAAGTACTTCATGCGCATAGAAAGATGGGTCAAAAAGGCAACTCATTGTTTATATTTAACTAGCGATTAAGTAATGATAATTAACTTATGATTGTTATCTTTTCAGCATTTTTAAGATGGTAGATATTCTAGTCAAGAAATATATAGTCCTATTCTCCTATAGGGCTATTCCTTATGGTTACAAATTGTCTTTTTATTAGTTCTTATGTGAAATTCAATTTCATATCTAATCATAACTGCCTAACAGCCAACTACCAAAAGAACTCAGATAATGAGATGTTTTTTTTATTGAAAACCCAGATGACAAACAAATAACCCAGATCTGGGTGTAAAAAACCAGCCGGGGAGATTCAACTACATTTCCTCCTACTATAAAACTACAAATCGTAATTAAAATTGAAGCAGTTTCATTAGAACAATACTATACTATAGAATACTATATTTGAAATTGAATGAACGAAACAATGCTGTACCCAAATTGGTCCACTCGGTCCGAGTAGCCCGATTTTTTTTTTTTTTTTTTTGCAATAATTGTTGTCAGCTGGCAACAGATGATATCTGTTCTGGACAAACTGACAAAAACACAGATAGTGCAGAGTCTGTTGCTGATCCTACAAGGCTTATCTTGTCTGGAACAGATCTCTGGATCTTATTTCGTCTAAAACAGATACCTGTTCTAGAGCTGCCTGATACTGACAACTGATTAACAAAATCGCGTATTCAAATTGATCAATAATTTTTCGATTGATACTGTATTCTTTCATTCAACTGCAGCAAATTATTGGCTACAAAATCGTACTAAAGAAAGGTAAAACTAATTCAATTTAAAAAAAAATTCAAGATTAAATTAAATATAATAGAACTTATAACATTGGATAGGGGCTTCCATCAAAAGTAAAATTGAACAACAAAAATAAATTCTATGATTCATAGCAGATTCTAATTTGAAAAACAATTTAATTATATTCGATAGTACTTCTTGTATGTCATTTCAATGAGTGAGAGGAATGTTACACCAGTGAAGACGCTCCGCAATACAATTCGTAGAATCCATCCACCAATATGTAATTAACAAATACAAAGATAATTTAGATTCTATAAGTTGTGTAAATATAAATAATTATAAAAATAAATATTTAATCAGTTGATAGCACAAACTCATGGCGTTAATATTCTCTCATACTCATACTCATACTCATACGATGACAAATAATCTCGTGGACAAAGTTTAAACTAATTAATAAACAACGGCGCGCTGTAAGTGTCAGAGGAGTCATCAGTGGTTGCCAGTGGCGGCACTTAAAAACAATTATAAAAGATGTTTCGTAAACTTGATAATGCAAGAATAGTATATTGATAGTTCAGATAGTGCTGTCTCTATCTTTCTACAACAAATACTATATATTAACTATAATTAATGTCAAATTTATATTAATTCAATTCAAATTCAAATTAAATATCTGTAAAAGAGTAAGTAAATGTATGATTTATTCATTTCTTGGAACAAAATCTCGTTTTGATTTGAATTTTTCTCTCGATTTTTTAAAATTATATTTGTAAAGAGGTATTCTATTGATAATTTTCTTTTTCTAATAGTTTTCAAAAAAGATTTACGTTGAAAAATACTATTTGAAAACCGTGACACTATTTTTTCATAGTTAAAAATTGTGAAATTGAGCTAAAAATTACGATTTATATCGAAATTGGCTGTTTTAAATCAATTCTAACAACAAAACTATGAACTCTAGGTCACTAAAATTTTGAGACAGCCTGTATTTTAACTATTTTTATCGATTCTCCAAATTTCACGACATTTTTGCATTTACGTTAAGGTCTTGTATCTCCTTAAAGATAAAGGGTTACAAAATAGGTCTTAGAACGTTTAAGTTACACTCTTTAAAAAAGAACTTTCTAACGAAAAAGAATTCAGATCCTGAATATTAATTTTTAAAACATATATTGTATTTTAATAAAATTCTTTAATAAATTGATAATATAGTATCGTAAAAATAATTAATAAATTAATATACTTAATATTTATATTAATAATTAATATATACGATTATTAATTTTAATATACAATTGTCTATTAAGTTCGTAATAAATTTAAGAACATTTTTAACAGTGTACGTACGTCACTGCTTGAACAATAAAGTCATTAAGTTAGATAAACAATAGGTTCAATATTGTATTATTAATTGCAAAATGAGAAGTTGATAACTTCTCCTAGAATTATTACAAAAAGATAAAGGAATGCAATAAGTGGCTTTCTAAGACGTTGATGAATTTCAAGTACTCGTACATTAGATACCCCTACTAGAGTTAAACAATAAACGTACTTGATTGTAGTAATTCAAGTATTGATTCGTAATCAATGACCTTGTTTTCTATAAATAATTAATTTGTAATTAAATATGATAGTTTCACATAAGTAATTTCTTTTATTAACTGAGGCAATTTAAACATCTATTACAATATACGAGTATATGATAAAATAAGTCAATGAATACATATTTTGAAAGGATATTATCTACATTACAAAGAGGTTAACACACTCGTATCTAGAACAATGAAAGTAACCTGTTACGTAAACAATTTTACCTAATATACAACATTTTGTGAGCATTTCTTGACGTACACCATCGCTTGACGACATACTAGAAAATAATGCCGAATTAATGTTCATTTTCATCTGTGGCGTGTGAAAATGTAATGAAATAAGAATGAACGATTCACTCGAGTGACCCGAGTGATATCAGCTTAAATGTGTGATAATAATTTGGCGCCCCATCTACTTCAGTTTCTACTTTGAATTTCAGTAAGCGCCCCTTTTTACAGTTTGGTGCCCCTTTACCACAGAGCCACTGCACCTAAACTTAAGTTTTTATATAATTTATCTTGTTGAATATAATACTCATATATAAAACCAATAAAGCTACCTGTATAATACGTATTACAAATAAATTTCATACAAGGTAAATTGACATAATTTTAATACAATAAGAAAATAAAACACAATGAATAAACCAAAAGTCATATATAAATAACATAATGTTTACTCGTATAACGTATACAGTATTTAATTTTTGATTTTGTTGAATAAACCCCGTCACATTATACTGAATTATTAGACCGTCGACGTCGTAGGCACGTCCCCCTCCCCCACCCCGTCACCGTCGCGGTCGTTGTTGGCCGTCGGCCTTCCGCTTGTCCATAATATATTACATATGGTTAACAAAGGACCTTTATGTTTATCACTAGTCGAAGCCAAGTATATATACTGGTATATGTATATATTTATACAGCTTTGGTTTCCTAGTACTGTATATATTTAAATAGGGTCTTGTATAGGCAGCTACATTGTGTAAACTGTGTAAGAAGTACCTGGATATATACATATTTATATGTTTGTTTATGTACATATATAAAGGGTCTTTCAAACAAGAGGTGTCATTTTAGTAAGGCCTCTGCACACGGGTCGACTGATTGCAAACTAGTCGCGCAACGAAGTTTCCAACGAAAACGAAAACGAGATATGTCGATTTTATTGCCCTGCGACCAAGAAACATAGTCGCTCAAAACGTGTTCAAAACTAATATCAAATTAGTTTAGTTTCGTTCGTGCCATGTGTGTTATCTCACTCGTATACACGTGCCTTCTGTCACTAACAACACAGTTGCATACTCATTCGGTTCGGGCAGATTCGGGGCTAAGGTTTGCAATCAGTCGACCCATGTGCAGACGATCTAAGTAACAAGCCAAAACTACGCTCGGTATGCGTGCAATAGGTCGATCGGTTGCTGCTCTATACATTTTGCATCAAGCACGCACACGGGTCGGTGTCGGTATGCGTTCGGAAACTTTGACACATATCGTTTGAAGGTTATTACTATCTAAAAAGCATACGATTTTGTCAAGAGTGTCGCTATTTATATGTTAATTTCTCAGGTATGGCCTCAAATCAACTCAACCCTTATACTAAATATAAAGACCTTTCTTTAATTACAAACATAAAATGCATCCAAATAAAGTAATATTTGTGAAAAATGCATGGTGCTCTGTATGAGTGCAATGAATTTCATAAAAAATCTCAATGTATTATTGTTGTGAAAGAGGTTAAGCAATTGTTTAACCTATGACCTTAGGTCTAACATTATTATTAATCGTCTTTGATGATTTAAAATGAATAACTGAGCAGATACAGAACATTCACTGGAAAGAAATATGCGCAATTAAAAATAATAAACATACAACAGCAAGGGGTCATCAGGTCACGGGTTATGACCCGTGGAATTATTGAAATGATGAGATATAATTGAATATCGCTCGTATAAATGTAACTGAAATGTCGACGTATATATATAAGCAAGTATAATTCTCTTTACACTTGTAGATTTAATTCAAGAAAATTTCAGTAATACATATCACAATCACATGACTCAATACGTTCGCAGAATGACATCTAGATGTCGTTTTTATTGACAATTAGGTTGTACCAACCTTCAAACGATATGTGCCAAAATTTCATGACATTTCGACCATTAGTTTACAAGTTATAGAGATTATAGTGACGTCACTTTTGGAATTTAAAAAAAAAATTAAATTTCGTGTGTTGATAAAGCGTTGCTTTTTAATGGGATAAAATAAACCAATGGCTTATGCGAATTATATAAATATCCATCTTATTTCATCCTTATATATTTTTTAATTTGTTCTTCCTAGAAAACATGACGCAATTTAATACTAGCATTGTATATAAAAATAACGTAATATTTATCTATTTAAATTAATGCAACTGCATTGAATCATGGGATTAATTTACACAGAAATATGTACAAATCCTCTACAGTTGCAAGGCCTAAACATAGAACTCGTAATTACATTAATACACGATATGCGTAATATTAACAAACAATTTTTTATAACTATAATTTATATAATTACCATTAAAGTAATCATTAATATGGCTATAATAATATAATAATTTATTAATATATGAAATGAAGTCACGTAACCATAAGCAATTGCAATTAAAATTAACGTTTAAGAAAATGACTCAATTTATGTAATAGTAATAAATCAAAACGGGTTCTAAACCGTGATAATTATTAATGAATAAAGATTGTAGCCCTTATAATAAAAACTTTGTATATAATAAGTTAAGTATAATATGTTTATATCATACTAATATTGAGTCTATAACACGTCAATTTGTTTTATCACATACCGCCTTACAAATAAACCTGTTATAAAATTTATACCGATAATTACCTTATCCGGACGAGCTTTATACTTGGTATAAATTTTAAGGTAAGGCGGATAGTCTTTAAATCATATACTGATCTCCCTTTCAACTGCACTTTAAATTTGCATAAATTATTCGAAACGCCAAAAAATTCTATCATAAATGTCTCTTTTTATACACAGATTTATGCAATCATCAACAAAAATATGATCACAAACATATATGTACAAACACATGTAGTAGGCCACTACAGACACTTGCTGTTAATTTCAACAGTATTTTTATTGAAAAACACGTACGAATATACCAATATATATAGTACGTATCACAGATGTGCACAAATGCTTTTCAAAAGCATTTAAATACAAAATGCAAATACCTCGTTATTTTCCTATTGCAAATAAAAAATAAATTATTCATGTTAGCATTTAAATACAAAAGACAAAATACGTATTTTAAAAATACTTTTAGATCATGAATGAAGCTAATGTTGGTGGGGCTTTAAGTTTATATTAAAAAAAATAATGTTTACTGATAGCACTATGAAGTAACAAAAATGAAAAAAGTATTTAGTATTTTCCAAATAGGAAATAGGTTGGTAAAAGTGTTCAAATAAAATATAAAATTCTATACTCTTAAAAGATATAGGTATTTACTATTTTGTATTTACATTTTGAGTATATGTATTTGGAAAACGCACATCTCTGGTACGTATTATATATTAGTTTTTTTAATTTTTTTAAATATAATAAAATTGGTAGAGATATGGCCATTTAAAATTTTGAAATCTGTCTTTTTTACCGCTTAAATTTTAGCTATATTTTGACGTCACAATGTGAGTATTGAAATCTGTTTATATATCCTTGTTGACAACTGTATGTAGTAACTGACATATGACTAGCAGTTTAATGCATCCTTTATACATTCTTTTATGAAAGAGATCACGAAAGAGATGAAGAGATTATCATTTTATGATTTTTTAACCATTGCCATTTAAAGAAATAATTTCTTTTTAGTCTTATTTTGCTTTTTGGTTTTAATCTTCCTATTATTAAGTCTAATCTTCGATTAGTTGTAACATCACAATTCTAATGACTCCTCCTCTCCCTATATCACAAGTTGTCACACTTTAGAAACCCCTTCTCCCCCTGCTTTGTATGTGACGTAATTAATGGAAGACCCCTTAGAGACATGGCAATTAAAAAAAAGAAAAAGGTAGAAAACGAACCTGATAAGTAATGCTATTTATGAAAAAATAATTGTACATTTGATATTCAGATTAAATTCAGATTTATGTGCTCTTAACTTCTTAGATGTCTCTAATATCATAATAAAAAGATAAGGTGGTTTCTAAACAATAATTAAAAGCAATTGATTACAAAAAATCATATTACAACCTGGTAATTCCAGACGATTGTGATAACGCAGTTAGTTTACACTTTCTAAGCAGCTATTGTCATGCATACCAAAGCATACCTACGCAAAAAAATGGAGGCAACAGTAAAACTGATGTATCATGTACCTCGCGTAAAATGCAGAAGACTGCAATGACGCACCCGCGGTCGGTGCGTGTGGGAAACGCTAACGCATTAGCATACAATGGAGATAGAAGTCTCAAATACCGGTAACTTGCTGATAAAAGCCCGAGGAGGCGGTGCAAATGGCCAGCATATAGAGAATTGTTAAGTGCGGTCTCTACATGCAACATACACTTAAACATAATTTTTATTACATTCTATGTTATATCTATTTACCGCCTGTCGGTAGGTAAAAAGCAAAATCCTTTGTAAACTAGAACGAAAATATAAAACTATATATAAAACTCAGGCTTCAAAAAATTATTTAAGGAGTTATATACAGTTATTAGTCCCAAAAAAGCGATTTTTCAACAAATTTTCCTGAGAAAACTATTAATTGTCTTAATGTAAAAATTTGTACACATGTTATGGTGACTATTAACTGTATTTAAATATTTTTATATTTGCAAAAAATAATAATTGGGAAGCTGCAATAGCTCCTCTTAAAAAAAGCATCTTGCGGTGACCGCTATAGCTCTGGACTGAATCATCTAAAATTAAAAAACTAAACGGATTTCGTTAAAGTAATGTATAATCTAGAAATTAATCGAAGGATTAGGTAAAATATTGTTTTTTGACAAAATGACAGCTTCTCAAAACAAATTATCAATTTTTGACCAAATTTTTGGCTCTCAGTTGTTTATAAAAAAAAAATATCGATGAGATAAAAACTTCGATTAATTTCTAAAAAATATACTTAAGAAGCTTGTGTTAAAATTTGAGACTGATCGGTTGAGCAGTTTCCGAGTAATCTTGATCACCGTTTTTGAAAACACCATTTTCAGAAAAACGCTTTTAAAATTTATACATAGAGTACAAACATTTTTTTTTCAACTTACATAACTTCTAAAATAATCGCCAAATTTACTTGAAATTTTCTGTGTGTTTACTTAAATAAATGTAAATTACGAAAATTAAATTAAAAAAATAATTTTTAAAAATATTAACTGTATGTAAACCCTTAAACCAAATATATTGTCTCTATTGTCAACCCAAATATTAAGAATAAATCAGACTTTTATTACTTTTTTCCAAACATATGCTAGCTTACTACAAGCTAATTAAAATGTCACACTTTCTACATCGGACAAACGATTAATGTTATCTATAATTATGACAGGTATATGTACATGAATACAGTGCGTAGTCGTTAATTACTTTACCAACACCCTGTACTTGTATTTAGTGAAGTGTGGTTAAATCAAGATAGCTTACAATTAAAATGATGAATTCATTATACAATAATTAAAATATACACACATACAAAAGCTACCAGAAACAGTCATGTGTGTTTATTATTATGTAAAATAATAAAACGTGAAATTTTTATTAATTATTTAAAAAAAAAAAATAACTATATATTATAAAAAATATTCATTTCTTTTGTACCTTGTAAGTATTATAACCAACTAAACACACTGAAATCATCTGACTTGAATATAAAACGTTCATTGACTCCTAAAATAATGAATAAATTATTAATTACAATTCATGTGTTAATTTGTGACAAAAATAAGCCATTAATTAAGTTTGTAATCTCTCCATCTCCATCTTGATCTCACCGCAATTGTGGTTTTAATATAAGTACACATTGTTAGTTTTTTTTTTTTTGGTAAAATATAACATTATGATTAATTGTTTATGTACCAATTAATTAAAATAATGATTCTTGAAACTATTTTAAATAATTATACCTTTGTGCACAACAAATTTGTACCTCAAACTTCATTAAAAACTACTTTATCATTAACCAAATATGTACTGTAAATAAAAGGTTTTAAAACTGTGTGCACTTTATCATTAACAAATTATTTTAACAAGATTGGATGAACAAATTTTGAAACTGAATTTTGTAATTTAAAAATATGAGACTTGTTCAAAATATTGTTGGCATATTAGTTCGCTTGCGTTAAAGATACGACTAAAGTAGTTAAAATACGAGTTCAGTAGTGATTCATACTTTAAACAGGTTGTGTCGTATAAATCTGTGATACAATGAAAAAACACTGTCTTATTAATTCTTTTATAATGTATATAGGAACAAATAAGATAAAATTTAACATCGTTTGTAAATTTATACAGCTCTTATAAGCTCTTTTAAGATTGAGTAACCACCGACCTCTCATAATTTAAACTATATTAAACACATAAACATCTATTCAAGAAAAGCCCGCACTACAATATAATACAAGTAACTATCAAGAAACAGAAACACCTATCTTGCAAAATATATGAAGTCATCACAGAAAAATACAACATGAAAGTGTTTGATCGGTTCATCTGTTATGGCAACCTGGGATGTTGAGTATATTCTCGGATGGCTGTACATATTTTGCAAGATATAAGTAAATGTTTGACTGATATTTTGACAATGAAACTATGTTGACGTTCGTTAATTCAGCGCATCCGTACATACCGGATTAAAGAGATGTTACAAAATATTTTAGGTTTTATATGATAAATAAAAACAGTGCACGCATCACAGTTTAAGTACCACTGCACTAATATTCGTTTGTTTAAACTTAGCGTGAATAATTTGGACTTGTTAATTCTTAAATGTAGTTTTTTTTAATGATCTAAACATAATATACTTCCGGGTATTGTTTCTACAATATTTTAATAATTTCATACGCACTGGTGATAGGACTATATGATAAACGTACGTACCACACAGTACGGTACAGGTAAATAGACGGGCGTATTATAGCGTGACTTTCGACACTTAACTCATATTGTTATATTTAGTTTTAATCATTTAGCGTGTTTCAAATTATACATATTATTATTAAAAAACATAAATTAACCATGCTCTAAGTATTGTTGATATAGCTACTTTTACTCATTAAAATAGTGCTTTCTGAAGGTATAAATATATAGTACATTGCTCGTTTTAATTGATGGGCCACGATAAATACTAATGCCTTTATCATTTGTCCTGTAATTTACGTTGTTATTATCAGTATGAGGATTTAAAACGTAAATACGTATAAGAAATTGTGGAACCTTTTTTGTAACTGCTTACCTGACTTCTGTTAACTTCTGACGATTTTTCAAAGCCCTGTATTTTCTAAACTAAGCTATGTAAGTTTACACAAAACTATAAGAAGACCTTAAATAAAGAGCAAATGCCTTGAAACTGGCATAAGTAGCCTAATTTGTAAATTATAGGCTTTTGAAAAATTGTCGGAAGTTAAGCAGTTACAAGATAGGCCTATATGAAAAGGTGATCAGGGACCCTTCCTTTTCTTAGCTTACTAACAATGGGGCGAAAATTGTTCTTCTTTTTCAAAAAATTTTAAGGAATTTTGAGACAAAAAGAATGATCACATCTTCAGATCAGAATTTAATCGCATTCAGATTCAATCTATTGCTCCTTAAATTTCCGTAGTGTGCGATTTCAAATTGTAATTGTGTTTCACATTAAGTGTCTTAAATATACCTAACGATTTGCCTGTACAGGTAAATCGGTTTACAAGTACAGGTGGTATACTCAGGTAGACCTGTCAAGGTTTGATTTTCGCTAGGTCTGTAATTAAACCAAATTATTATCTTAGATATGCAATAGTTTCTAAAAAAATAATTTAAAAAATCTTTTCTTTATATTTGAGGCTTTATTCTATTCAACCTTATTGCTATAAAATATTTAATGCATATATACATAATACATCAAGTATATATATATATATATATACTAATATATAGGCGATTTATTAACTGATAGCAGGAGGAAAAGACTACAATGCTTAGGCCATGCATAAAGAAGGGAAACAGACCGCTAAGAAACTAATGGAACGAAATCCAGGACGTGTAAGAATGCGAGGAAGACCACGGGTGAGATGGAAAAAGTGCAGGAAGATATAAGTGTGAGAAATTGGAAGATAAGAAGAGGATAAAATGTAAGGGAGATCAGTGCTCTGCAAGGGTTGTTGCGCCAATTATATAAGTGGTGCGGTCTAATTTTGCTGTCTGAAATATTATATAGTAACATTTTATTGCAGTCTAAACGTGACTTTACATTGCTTATTTCTTAAACAACACATTAAAAAAAAACCCTATTGACTTAATTAACTAAAAATCATAAAAAATAATTACGATATAATGTGTCGATAACCTCAAAATTAAGAATTATACAATAAAATACTCAGCATTACATAAGAGTGTATATATCAACAACATAATGTTCATGTTTGGTCACATATTTATGCAAATGAAATATTTATTGATATCAATCAATAATTGATACATACAAAACAGAAATCAATGAACTCTTTAAATACACATACATTCACTAATATTATAATACATATACATATACAAACATGGACACACCCTCCTACTGTAATTGTTAAGTAGCTGACAAATACCTTCCATTAGAAGTAAAAGTAATTTTATTTTTTATGGCTACATTCAAGTATGTTAAACATGTCGTGTTTTCTATTAAATTTAAATAAAATCACACTATTTAATGAACTACCTTGTAAGGTTGTCGGTTTGTAATTCTAATCCTATATAATTTATACATAAAAGCATGTTAATGTATACACTGTATCAGGGATGGAGAACCCTTTACCATATTACCGCTTTTCTTGGAGTAATATTACATCGTAAAATAATTGTAGAAAAAAATGCTTTATACGCCACGTTCATAGACTAAGGCTGAATTTTGGAAAATAATAGCAATGAAGATGCACTGTGTTACTAATTTTTGTTTATTATGTATATAGAAACGTATTTGATAATATTCACCATCGTATTTTAGATTAATACGATTCTTATAACCTCTCATTTAAGCACGTGATCCGCTTGCAAAATAGACGAAAACCCTTCAATAATAAGCTTGTGTCCTCATTTTTTAGTGGTTGATTTTTCAATTGTTAATTTAAATTGATGTTAATAAATGTGTATTGGCGTGTTTATTTTATTAAATATCTAAATATTGACCAAGATATAGCAATTAAAAGTTTGAATTGTAGTTTTAGCGCTAGAAATGGTCGGCCATATTTGTATGACGTGAAATGCATTTTAACGTCAATTATTTGTTGAGTAGGTCAGTGCTGTGGTAATGTTTTGTAGCTGTTGGTAGTCAAATCAAAGAATAATAAGTTTTTATTTTATTTAACCCTGCTAAGGCAGACATAGTATTGAAACTTGATTGTTCCTTGAAATATCTGTAAATAATATTTCATATTTTAATATATAAATACATATAGCAGAGATTTATGATCTGTAAGGTTGGTAACCTTACACAAGGATTGTGATGTCACATGCACTTGGAATGTGTACAACGTTAAATTCCTTTAATAATTAAAGAGACATAATGGCTTTTTTAATTGTTAATATCTCTTAACATATAAGGAGTTATTAAAAAATAATTGAACATTTGAGGTTCTAGTATCCCACTTTATCAATATATAGTACACTTTTATAGAAATTAAGACATAGGACACAATCCCATTATAATATATATGAATAAATATATAACATATTAAAACAAGAGACAAAAAAACGGTACTTTATATCTGGCCAATTATTAATCATTCACAGTATGCAATAATCGAAGAAAGTGATTAAGGGAAGTGAAGCCATGAATTTGCAAACAAGACTGCACTTATTCAAAATAAAACCACAACCAATATGTGAACAATGTGAACTGATTTACGGTAAAGCTCGTCGGTACTCGTCGCATAGACAAGGCAGGGAAAGTCTGAAAAACCTTATTAAATTTAACAATAAAACGAATTTAGTCTCTTTACTTTAAATACCCATACTCGTGTCTATAAGTTGCAAATTGTATTACAAATGTATATATTCTTTTAAGTGCTAATAACTTTTGAAAGTTGATACACTGAAATAAATATTTATACCGGAAAGAAAGGTTACTCATCCCTGAACTATACTATAATATGAATATTTATAATATAGAAAATATATAAGTATAAACCTATTACCATAAAAACTATTGTATATATTATAGCATAGTTTACAAGCATCGGTTTAAAGAATAATAAATATCAATTTGATTTATGATACTCCTACGTAAAAGCTATTTGCAACACTAAATTTATTACT
The DNA here is from genome assembly GCA_963678705.1 of Panorpa germanica. NCBI lineage: Eukaryota > Metazoa > Arthropoda > Insecta > Mecoptera > Panorpidae > Panorpa > Panorpa germanica. The sequence goes on from OY783221.1 coordinate 7,717,766, forward strand.
TTCTATTAAAAAAAGTGTTTGTTTTCTTTTTTGTACTTTTTTAGACACCCGGAACACTGTTTTTAAGATTATATTATCATTAAAGCCTAGCTGTTGAAATCACAGTGGACACAGGGTGACAATTTTTAAAATTGTAATTGTAATTAACACTATAAAATTTAAGGGGCGGATTTTTTTTTTTGTTCATTAGAACACAGAATACTTACACTGTGTCGGAAGTCCATAGACACTGCACGAGAAAGTGCAAAACTCTCCTTAAAAAGAAAACGCTATTAGTGATTTGTAACAGATTATAACGTAGTATAATAACAAATATTTATAAAAAGTTTCGATTATTTGTACCCTCTCTAAGAATATCATATTCATCATGAGTGCCGTTTTAAAATATTGGAGGCCCCCGTGGTACATTTGTCACCATTCGTTCCAAACTTATCTCTAAATCTAATTCATAAATTTAATTCATTCTAATTTTGATTAATTTCATTCACAATTTATTCTTTCTTGAAACCCTTGGTCTATAGTCCAAGGAAGCTTCTCAAACAGGTGCTCAAACATTGTTTCTAAACACAGATTTACCCAAAAAGTCTTTGGGAATTAGCTGGAACTAAGATTTTGGTTCCTGCTCTAAATTTATTCGCAATGCAGTCTTATGATAAGTTGGAAGTTTTAAATTTCAAACAGAGATGTCACTTATCTCAAATAAAAGAACTTTATAATAAATATTTTAACAGTCATTGCCGAGTTGTTCGCGTATTAGACAATGACAAACATATATTTTTAAAATGATTCTTCTAATATCTCTGTGTCTAATTCCTGTAGTAAATCTCAAACTTGTTACATTTGGTTTACTACTATTAGTTAGTTGCATGTATGTTAACAAACAAATTTATTTAAACATATAAACTACACATATGTAAACTATATCACTATGCACCAAACCATGTAACATACAACATAGTCATAGACTGTGTTGTACAAACATAGAACATACGTATGCAGGGATACGCAACGTGTAAACAACGTGCTGTAACTACAGAAACCTTATTAATATGTATTTCTAATATTGTTAGAATAGCCTATGCATTTATATTGCAATCGTGTATTTAATGTTTTTTCAATATAATAAAGTCACCTTTTTAGAAATGTTCCTTTACTTATTTTATTGCTATTATAAACTGAATATAACCCTTCTTTGAATTAATAAAATCATGTAACGCTGTTTCTGTATTACTTGTTTTTTTTTAATTATTTATTTGCCTTGACTTTTATTCGTCATAGCCACCATCAAACATTTTTTATATATATTTAAAATTTTATAATTCTATTTTAGAAATTTCTAAATATTTAAATAATTCACTAATTAATTTTGATTCACTTTATAAAAATTTAGTGTTAACATGAAAAGTTTTAATCACATCTAATACTTTTTGTATTATTATCAAAAAAATTAACCATTTCAAGCAAAAAAAAATTGTTTTACAATGTTACATATAAAGACAACATCCACATTTTATGTTTAGGGGAAAATACACTAGATACACGACAGGCTTAAGACAGTCTACTCGGTACAGTTCACAGGTACATTTGAGAATATGCAAGCTTACGACAAGCCTGTCTTACGATAAAATTGTTAGTATTGCCTGTGTATGTTTAATTAAATAATATGGTGTTGAATCTGTCTTTCTACGACAAAGACAAAATCATCTAAAACGGTAATGTCCTCAGTGTGTAACTGCTCTAATTTGTATGTATTTTTCTATTACCATTATAGTTTCATAAATATATTTTAGTTTAGGCCACCCACTTATTTTTTCTTATTAGTTATACACCATTAAACTTAATATGCAAATGAGACAAAATTACATTGGACATTAAGACTTTCGCTTGTTTCACAGATATGATTTTTTGCCACAGAAAAGTGTAAATAATTGGAGCGATCCGTTGAGAGAAAATCCTCAAACTCAATAAATTTGAAATTATGACAATTTATCTTTTACGAACAGTGAGAAAATGTCAGAACACTACGGAGAAAATGCGAGCAACAATAAATATTGAATATTGGTTAAAATTCTCGAGGCAATTGCACTTTCTATGGTAGTATTATAATACTGAACACAATTTTAACCGGAAACGTTTGTTTGAAACGTGCAAAATAATTTCGATTTTGAGTTTCTAATTTTAATTAAAAAGTTACCAACCCCTGTACACATATATTGTAGTTTGTAGTATCTCATATGATGTGTGTAGTATATAATATTGAAGTTTTGTGTCTCCTTCTCCTCATGCACCCCTCTCACACCCATTTCCCTGTTACAGCTGGAAACGAGTTCACTAAGCGGAACATGTGCTAAGATAATGTTTACTTTACCTACACCAGTTCTGTTTTAGTGGGTTTTGATTTGTGTTGTAACACGTCAGCTTAAGACTGACTTACACAGGAGCTTAAATCCTAAGAGAACCGTATGCATTAATGCAGTAGGATGGTTTATATACTGTGCTTCTGATATACACAGGGAGTTGCCTATAACATAAAAGCTATTGATTTATAAATTACGTCACATATATTTCCTCGTTGGTGGCATTGTCACGTCTTGTCACACATTGCAGAGCCCCACCCCCTGTTATGACGTCACACATTTGTTCTTCTTTTATTATCTTGCTTTTTTTCTTTTTTAGATGTGACGTCACAAAACTTGTGACTTCCTTCTCCCATCTTGTCACACTTTGTAGACCCCTTCGTCGCCCCCTCCCCTCCCTCCTCATTGTCTGTGACGTAATTAATAGAAGGCCTCTATAGGTTCTTCTTACTATAGTGTAGTAATATGCTATAAACCTCATTGGTATATTGTTTTTGCACAACTATAACTGATATTATTATCTAATTATCCTGAAAATTTGAATTTGATTGACCGTTTCGGACTCGACTTAAATTTAATTTAACTTCGAATCATTTGCATTGGAAGTAATGAGATGCAAACACATTTGATTTTATTTTCATAAAAAAAACAATAGGTATATTTTCTAATACGAAAATGATTGCCGTGCCGTTATTTATATAAGGTTACATAAAGTTGAATATTTACCTAACACTGACTATATTGTTAACATTGTAATTTTACTAGTATTTCAAAATATATTATTTCAGTCAACAAGCAGTGAGAATTAATTTGTTAACTGTATTAACATTTTGCATATCATTAAAATAAATTTATGTATCAATAAAAGTAAAATTGATATAAATTAACATAATGGCAGTAAAAACCGAGTCCACGCCTGTATATGGCAGATACAATCACGTACCGACCGATTTGAGTTAACATAATGGAATGGAATGGAATGAAACAAAAACAAATAAATTAAGAAATAACAAGTAAAGAGTATTAAAGAAATAGCTCGTATATATAATGTAGAAAACAAAACAAAACGTTGTCACCTACGCGAATAAATTTACTGTGGTCTGTAGTTGGTTATAGTACATAGTATACCACTATAAGACACGATAAAAATAGAAGGATATTGTTATAGCAATTATGGTTAAAACAACCTACCGCCAAGCGAATAAATTATAAAGGTGGCGTTCACAACAGCGCAGGTAAGGTAAGCGAAAATAATAAGTAAATAAATTAATTGCATACTGAGAAAAGAACAATTATAATTAAAATTTTAAATTATTTAAGAAACTCGAAAATACTCTTGATTTTCTGCAAATTGTTTTTACTGATTTTAAGAAAAAAAGATCATGATTGATTTACTGTAATACCGAATTTGAAAGCATGGAGCTTTAATTGTTAAAATAGCAGTAAAGTAAATAGCAAATGAAATCCATTGGTGAAGAATTGGTTATGGTACTTATGTTATACGTTTGCAATTCCTTTTGATTTAATTATTCTTTTTTATATTTCATATACTTGATAGAAATTGGTAGAATTGGTTACAATTGTCTTTCACTACAAGGTTAATTGCTTATCACAAGCCAATTACAAGAATCTATTTCTTGCAGCTCTATTGTGACGTCACACATTTGAAAGAGGATATATTTCTTTATTCTTTTTTCTGGAACCGGAATTTAAGATTAGATGTGAAACATAAAAATTCTCCCCCCAAATTGCCCCCTCTTGTTACGTTTAGTCATACTTTGTAGAAACACTCCTTTACATATATCTGCCCGTAATTAATGGATTGCACCTAAGAGTTGATTTTAAGAAGACAACAGGAACAAAACTACATTTTTTTAAGTGTTTTTATTTCTATAAAACTCCTAGAAGAAGACCTTCATTTTTTCAAATATTGATGATTCTATGGTCTCGTTTCAAACCTGTGTTTGCAAACCCGGTTGAATTTCTTCCTCTAGCTAAGCATAATTTAACTCAAAACAAGATTTAGAGACTTTGAAATAAATAGTAGAGTTTTAAAATTTCTGTTATTCTAACATATCGATTTCATATTTCAAATACTTCCTCGTTGTGTAAAGTGGCATAAAATATAATGATTATCCATCCAGGAACCGAGCTGAATAAAAATGTAAATTACCTAAAGCGTTACTTTTAATAAACAGCGACTCCAGCGCTACCGTGGAGAACCAGCGTCATGGAGAACTATGTGATTACTTCACGATATAAAGAAGTTTCTCTTTTCGTTAACAATTCAACCGAATTTAGTACAAATTTTGCTTATAATGGGAACACGTTTAGGATCAAATTGGCTTAAAATAAATTATTGTAACATTACATAAAAACGTCAAAACCACTTTATAATTATATAACAAAAAAAATCTACAAGAACTTATAAAACCAATAATTTTGAAAATAATATATATAATAAAAATAAACCAAGAATACTACTTAACTGGTTACTTTTATTTCTTTTATATAATTATTACCTTAGATGTATTATAAACACTTATTATTATAAATACAATACCTTTTTAAGTTTGTAAATTGTGGTAAGAAAAACATAAAAACATTTTAAAAAAGGAGATAAATAAATAAGAAACATGATTGAAGAATAAAACACCAGCGAAGCGGTAGCTAACAGTGATGGCGGTAGGTTGATTTCAGTTGGAACTTCGAAGGTGCCACCTTGGTTGCGTTCAAATGTTAAACGAAGAAAACGTGACTAACATTAAACGGTCGTTATGTCCTTCGTACTTGGCAGTAAAAGAATGCAGATAAAAGATGATGCTTAGTTGAACGTAGGTAGCAACTTGTTACAGAAACAAATAAAAGTATCTTATTGTGGTGTGTTCCAAGTATTCAGACTTGGTGATTTATTTTAGTACGTTTAAGATTTTATGGTGACTTCATGAAGATTTATGGATAATGAAATATAGATTTAAGTTAATAAGCAATTACATAAAATGCATTTTTTTAGAGATAAATAAATCAATTTTTTCAATAACTTTTTACCTTTAATTTTTACGTCTATGTGGTTTTATTTGTTCTATTTCTTTTAGACTCTTGGAGACACGACATTGTTAGCCTTATCTCTGTTCAATATATATATGATATATAAGGTTGTCTCTATTTTCCTACGATAAATATAGAATGGCTTGCTAAGTGCAATACAACCCAAAAAATGTCAATTTGCTTTTCAAAATTCTATTAAATATGATATATATCTTAAATTAACTATATTTTATTAATATATTATCAAAAAATACATTTTTTTCTATAACTTTAGTTTAGAAAATTTATTTTTTAAAGAGTGCCATAAAATTCAATATATTATTTAAGTTTTTTCTTCTGTACCACTAAATTCAGTAAGGCTAAGTAAATAAGATTATCCAAACTACATACTTCGTAACTCTCAACTACTTTTTCGAGTAACCTTTTGTCATATTTCATGTTTTTTTGAGTTCATTCTATTATATATAGATGTCGCTATTTAAATCTGCAGTTACGTAATGTCCAAACAGAAGTGACTCCAGTATACGATCACCCTAAGAATTAGTACGGTAATTCACAGAAACTTCACTGTCTTCGGGTTCAATCCTCGGACCAGAATTATATTTTCTGGGATTGTTTATTATCAAATTAAATTCAGAATAAATATTGCTCTAGCCATGCACCTTCTCAAGCCGTGCGCAACAATGCAATAAATCCAGAAAAGACAATTTTATTAACCAATAACAAAAGTGTGTACACAGGTACAAAGTTGTTTCAAAGTACTTTGTTTCCACACTTGTGCAAGTTCCGTAACCGTAGCATATGTGATATGTATGTAATATGTTTAGTAGTGACCAGTAGCAAGTAGAAATCAAGAAACGAGGATATGAGAAAGAAAGAAAGAGAGAGGGAGATATATATAATACAAGAGTCTTAACAGGAGTAGTATTAAGTACGGCCACCAGAGTTGTTAGCGGCGTGGCGTTACAAACGACAACAAGAATAACGAAAGCTCTCATGCGTTTAAATATCACTTGACACATGTATCGCATTAAAAGCTCTTATACTACAAAAGCTCACTCATTAAATACAAAACAGTATTTTTTTTTAAAATCAATGTTGTGTCTGGAGTAGTTATTATCAATTGTTCTAGTAATGAAGTATTCTTTATTTAACAACACGTATTTATTTTTCGCTGTAAAAGTTCATCACGTTCCGCATCAACGTAATTCATTAACTTACTTTTATAATTTTATTATCTACGATAAAATAATTTACTCGGTTAATTTCGGTCATGCTCGGGTAAATTCGTATCGTGTCTATACTTTTATATAGATATAATATAAAGATACAAAAACACATCAATAGGTTTATGATTAAATTAACACGATCACGTAAATCCTGTATTTTATCACACTGTCTTTAGTACATAGTTTATCCACCCATAACGAGGGCAGTACTATCGTTAACTGTGGTATATTGACCGTATCGTAAACGATGAACTAGGCTAGACCAGACTAGACGTTCATTAATTGTTAGGTTAGAATATTGCTATTTCGTATTTATTAGTATGCTTTTGATTACGTGATTATTCCAGCAATCTTTACTTTATTACTTTTCGTATAATTTAGTTGATGTTCACCCGTATACTTTAACAGTACCCGCATCAGGCCATTTTGTTTATTTTAAATGTTAAATTGTTACAAGAGGTGCATTATAGAATACACTTGTACATTGAAACATACCATAGACTTCAATTATGTTATTATTACATAGATAAAATCGCGGTAATTAATAAAGAATGCTATGTAGTGAATCATTAGTAAGAAGGTAAAAGAAGATCTGAGAGGAATGAGACAGCAATGTATTTTTTGTTAACACATAAGACATACAGCGTAATATTAAAATAACGTAGAAAATTTTATATAAAATATTGGCCGTCTAATATCACTCAAACGCGTGTAACGTTGGTTACACTGAATTCGTAGTTTGAGCGGTGTGATCCAAATTAAATAAAAAAAAAGCGATTTTTCAACAATTTTTTCTGAAAAGACTTTTAAATGTATTAATGTAAAAATTTGTACACATATTATGGTAACTTTTAGCTGTATTTTAACTTTTTTGTATTTGTTAAAATTATAATTTTAAAGCTGCTATAACTGATTTCCAAGAGCTCCTCTCAAAAAAGGCATCTTGTGTTGACCAAGATATCTGTGGACTGAATCATCTAAAATGAAAAAACTAAACGGATTTCGTTAATGAAATGTATAATCTAGTAATTAATTGGAGGAATAAGTGAAATAATATTTTTTTTGACAAAATGGCGGCTTCTCAAAAAAATAATCGATTTTTGACCAAAATTTTGGCGTTAAATTGTTTATAAAAAAAAAATATATTTATCGGTGAGAAAAAACCTTTGATTAATTACTAAAAAATATACTTAAGAAGCTTGTGTTAAAATTTGAGACTGAGCGGTTCAGCCGTTTTGGAGAAATCTTGATCACCGACTTTAAAAACACAGTTAACGCATTTAAAGCTTCAAAAGCACTATTTTTGGATTGACTTTGTTTGATCGTAAATATGATTACGTTAAATTGAAAAAAAAACTACATATAATTAGTAGCACATAATTTGAATAGGGTTTGAACATGAAAGACTTACACCTGAGTTATCCCCGACCTTTGCCCCTGCTGCTGGTCACCGCTGCAGTGACTGTTTAATAATTCACCTCCCCTGTCACATGGATGTATGGATCCATGGTGTTCATGAATATACCATACGCCATACACAATTAGTTGCCAACTCGATCGCTAACGACTAATTTTCCAGTTTAGTTATTTATTCGTGTTAAATTGTTACTGTAATAGCCAGAGGTTTGGGGACAGTTACAATTTGTATTAAATAATACATACTCGTATATTTAGTTTGCAATCTAGAAACGAAGAGAGCTACAGTATTTAAAACAATGGTTCATCATAAAAGAAACATTTTTTATTAAAATAATCGATTCTATACTTAATAGCAGCTTGGAAACGGACATAAAACTGATATTTTCTTAAGACAGTCATGTGCGATCACACTTACAATTTTTTTAATTAATAATAAATAATAATATAAAAAATAATAAACCACTTTATTTTTATTTTAAAATTTCATTTTGCCTTGACTTAAGTATTCAATAATAACCCTTTAACAATAAAACACATAATAAATTACTAAAACACAATTAAATCCACAGAATGTTTCTAATTTAAAATGTATATTTGAACCATTATTAAATTAGAACGGCTTTTAATAAAATAATTAGTGTAATGAATATGATAATTATGTAAAAACCTCTCAACGCAAATCAACAATTACAATTACAATTTTTTCTTCTAATAACAGTTTTACTAATACTAATAAACCAATACACAAATATGTATAGTATACTAATATAATCATAATGTTCTAATGGTCGTTTAAAGCTGATTACTTGCAAAGGTACGGCGCACGAGTGTAATACATTAAAAATGTCTGACGTGTATATACAGTTCAAAGTAAAAAAAACATAATCATAATATATACATAATTACTGAAGTTCTCAAACTGTTTCCGATGTATTTCGAGCTAGATCTAGAATACAGTTAAAAAAAATCCTGAACGTTTTTCGATTTGGAAACCGAGGCAACAATTTTAGGTTCAGATTCTGTTCACTAGTAGCGCTATAATCGTAAAGAATGGGTTTGTGTTCTCATTTTTTAGGGGTCGATTTTTCTTTCTTTCCTAAATTTATAACTAATGAAGATTACGACTCACAGTTGATGAAACCTAATTGTACACAGTGTATAGAACATAGTATGAGTACAGATACAACAGGCCGATGTTCCTTTGCATGTTTTATCGGTCCACGTTTAATGAATTAACATGTAGAAACGATTAGTTGGAACAGCGAAAAAAACCGGTCACTGTAAACTAGTCGCGGCTATACGGGTAAGCACGACCATATTGTATATATGTGTGTGTGTGTCAATAATACGTGATATTATATATGTGTAAAAAACATTGAAATTATTAGGTAACACTTAATAATAATATGCGATTTAATGTAATGTGAATGTTGCGAATCAGTAGTTCTTTAAACTTATTGTAATTTTATCTTCTAAGGTCATTTATATCAAACATATTTTCTTTTAGCAATTGGAAACTCAGTAAGGTTTGTTACAGTTAAAATTCCTCGAATCTCAGATGTAGGTTTCTAAAAACTTTCTGAAGAAGAGGTCTGGCAATTTTTTCTGTGATTTTTGTCCTCTAGTAATATTAATGATAGCTATTTGACGTAATGAATATTTTCAGAAAATCGCTGTGACTTTAACCAGGTCTAACAGTGACATCATCACAAAAGCACTAAGGTGCCCATTCACCACGGATGCTGATGTAACTGTTTTTCGATGTATGGACCAGGACACGTATCTGAAGGAGCTCAGGTAACTCTTGGACACGGGAATTTCGAGTTGATAGAGTAGCACTGTACATTGGACACACAACACTTAGAGATTCTACATTAAAACTTCCAACACATACAGACAATATTCATATTCGATTAGAATTGATTACTAATGCAAAAAATATCAAATTATTATTGAATTTTAATTGAGAGAACCCTAAGAGTATGTTAACTTTTTTTTATATTTGATTGAGATAGAAATTTTTATAATCTGTCCTATTTAGAGGACCTTCAGTGATAGCTATTTAAAAATAAAAATAAAGTGCCTTGTGTGAGGTGTGCCTATCGACTTATCCCTCAATTTCAATAGATCTTAGATTCTGTTCAGTTGGTTAATAGGTCATGAGGTTCTTTCTTTTTTAGTCTGTATACTACCGAATTATTGGACACTAGTATTTTCTATTTGCATGCTTAGATTCTAAGCACTATTTCTTCATTAAATGTGGGTATATCTAGATCCCGATGTATTATGTTATTAGGTACAAACCATGGTGGATTCGTGACAATCCTTAGCATTTTATATTGGAATCTTTGGATTATTTCAATATTAGAGATAGATGTTAATAAATTAGTATTAAATTTGTTTGCTGATTAACTTCGGTGACATTTTACATGTATAGCACATAGTCAAGCAGAAATGACAATCAGTAATAGTTGTCGAGTTTTACCAGACATGCATTTGTAAATAGAATTCTTTCATTATGGTAGTATATATCGTATCCTATCATATACTATCATCCTATATACATACATATATATTACACTACAGCAAACAACTCAGCAAAGTTCAAAACAAGCAACCAAGTGAAGTTGGATAAGTATATTTAAAAAAAAAGAAAAAATGTTAATAGTTGCTGCAAATACAAGTATACTGATCAGAACATGCTACCAGAAAGTCGAATCAGGTTGAAATTCCAGCGTGCGAGTGTAAATGGTATGGGTATGGATAAAGGAGTGTATTATATACCTTATAGACAAGCCAAGACAAGCAAAGACAAGACAACGGATATGTCTACAAAGCAAAAACAGAATAACAAGAACTCCGGTTGTATAAAAACAAAAAAAAGTATATAGTTATTGTTATTAAGAATTTTATAATTGTATCTTAGAAATGTGAAACAATTTGCAAATCTAGTTGTTTATTGTTGAATATATTTATTAGTTACATTGTTGTCGGTGTTTTCTAATTACTATGGCTATTAATATGTTTACTGTAAATAGTCATTAAAACCTTTTGTTATTTTTATATGAATGAAGTCATATTTTTCTGTTGATGTTTTAAATGATGAAAAATATTTTGCACACAGTAACAATGGCGGATTACGTTACACTTCGTTCGAAATATGAAAGCTTCCGACGTATTAAGTTGCATGTCGCACTAGTATGGACGTGTTGTACAACATCTTGCAACAAATGTTGGTTGTTGCATGTTTTTTTTTTATATATAGTTTCTCGAGCTTCCTAGGCACGTAGCCTTTTATCGCCCCTAGTATTGTTCTGCTTCTTCTTATACATTATATCCAGACAACAAGAATGATCTATTCATGGCTACTGCAGTTATAAATTTCGGTTTCTCAATCAAAAAGCGGTGTCAACAGGAAGCGTCTGCGAAGTCTGTAGCACCGCCCGTTGGAGTCCATTTCTTGCCATTGCTGTATTTTTACATTGCCACAGAATGTGGTCAGGGTCTGCCTCATCTTCTCCACATTCGCCATTTACCATTTAGAGTTTGGAATGATTTTGTTTCTTGCTAGATGTTTCGGAGCTCCAGTATGATTCATTCTTAGTCTTGAGGTCATTGTTGTTAATCTTCTTGGCCATATTGTTGCTTGTTTTAAGTAGCACCTGTGTGTACGGTACATAAGGTTTTAGGTGATGTCATTGAAAGGACATTATTTGCAGTTTTATGACCGGTGAACCATTGGTTTCGGATTTATTAGACCTGCGACTAGAGAAGCTGTCACCTAGAAGGAACAGGGAACAGGGACTCCATTCTGGATCAAGGATTCATGTGCGATGAAGTTCAGGATAGGACACTTTGGAATTTCGTCATATAGATGACGTTACTATTCCATAAGATTTGTGTGTCAAAATTTCATGACATTTCGACCATTTGTTTACGAGTTACAATGATTTTAATTATACTACTTTTATAATTTGCAAAACAATGGAAAAATTTGAATTTTATTTGTTGATAAAGTATTACTTCTTAATAAATATTACCACTGTATAGAAGAAATCTGTATTTCATATGTCCGTATTCATAATATGGTTCATATGTCTTAATCCTCCACGTTTTATATTTTGAAGTAGAGAAATGTTTCATCAGTGGAGACGATCCTTAAGTCTATAAAAGAATGATATAGACTGCATAAAAAGATAAACAAAAATAGATCATAAAAATATACAAAAAAGTCCGGCTAGACCACTGTGTGTATGCGAAAAAAGAAAATCGTGCAAAATGGAACAATAAATTATTGCATTTGTCGTAGCTTCAGTGTTCGCTATTTTTTTTGATACTTGATGGGCAGAGCGAGATACTTGATTGCAATGCATTGCAAAGTCGGTTAGGGGCCTTTGAGAAATGATAGGCAAGTCGGCTACTGGCCTTTGTGAAATTCACACCCCATAAATTATACGCTAATGCGAAGGTGTTGACATTTATTTATGTATTTAAATAAATAAATTTATAAATTCTTTGTTTTTACGAATGAACAAGAATTACGTTATTGAGATAGTAACACTTGTATTCTTTTTGATGTTTTTTAAATAAATTTTATTCAAACTTATTTAAAGGTGACAATCTTAAGCAAAAGTATAGTCGGGTGTTAAGTACAAACGTTACGTACATTCCTTACATGATATAATCTTTTTCGGAGATTGTACTTAATACATATATAGACTGAATACACTCACACTGTTGAGAAATATGACAATGCTGTTCACTGTAGTTGCGCCAAGTTGCGATAGCCATAAAAACTACACGTTACGTAATGAACGGCCTTAAAATACTAAATTAATATGTATATATTTCTGTAGAAAACAAGTAAACATATATATACATATATAATACATATACATATATATAGTTTACCACGGTGTACGGTCAAGAGGTCCTGCGGTTTGTGGTCACATTTCCCGTCTCACACCGGCCTTTAAAAGTCTTACAACCCCCCTCCCCCAACACTTCCCAAACATGCAACCCATCTCGGCCATCCTGCCCAAACCGTATTTTGTCCATTACATTGGTGCGCCCACCGCCCCCCTTACACTACCCCCCGTTTTAGTACAAACTCTGACCATAGCTTCGGTGTGTGTTTATAACACAGGGAAGCCACAAGCCACTAAACCACGAAATGCCATGGACTCCACATATACATGTATACTATACATGTATACTAAACATATGCATTTACAATGTAAATAGAACAATACACAACATATATATGTATATATGTATATGATAGATATTGGTAGACACATATATTTGAATATTTGGTATTTTAATTTTAATATTAGCTCTTGTTTAATATCATTACAATTTTGCGAAGGAATTTCTATATATTACTGGACTTCCCGCTACGACAATGACCAGTGGTGTGTCATTAATGGAGCGAACGCACCAGCGCCCCTGAGTCTTTTAATACTGTATTTCACTGTATGAACTGTTACTGAAAAGAATGCAAATTAGGAACTAAAAATATGACATCAGTTTAAGAAATAGCACAATAGCACATTCAGTGCAGGATGAGAAGGAAATAAAAAAAAGAGAGCTTATGAGTTCTTCCTTGTCAATACTACATAAAAATACAATGACGCTTCATTTGCTTCATTGCTTCAATGTTGCTATTTACTCTTTGACACGTCTTGTCACCCTTTGTGTCTTACCCAGTAAACAATTTGGTGAAGTGCCCTATTTAGTGACGTTTCTATCACTATTTCACTTCAATTATAGTTCGCATCAACTTTATCTTCATTTGTATTCCGACAGGTGGAGTGGTTCCGTCATCTGTAGCCGATAAAGTAGACGTTTTATATGAAAAAATGTGAGAAACTGAACTATAAATGAATTCTTTTATGACAAAAAAATCATGACGCATCTTCAATATGATGTCAAAGTGACTCCAAAATGTTTACTGGGTACTTTCTTGAATGTTGAATTTCAGATTAGATGTGACGTTACAAAACTTGTCAGACTTTGTGGACGCCACTTTTTTGTTTTTGCGTTTGCCGACATTAATGAATGACCCTTATTAATTAAAAAAAAATTTCAATATACAAACTACGCAAGATTATATAATTCAGGCAAATTTTACATAAAAAAAATTGAAGGTTATGCAAAATATAAAACTCATATACGTAAAAAAAAAATATATCAAATTTCTGTTTAAATTATGTAAAAAAGTTGAATCTCTTTTATTTTTTAATTTAATTTATTTAGCGTCTGCCTATTTTCGAGGTTATGGTTTCACGGCCTCGTATAATCTATGGGCATGTCATCTACATCGCTACCTGTAATTTTATGATTATAAGTACATAGCTAAATTAATTCTAATAACAACAAATCGCTGAAAATATAGCGCTGATCCAGAGATCGAAACTGACTACACAGCAGTCAGGCAGCAAGCATCAATGCTCTGAGTCACTGTGCGTCACGAACACTATAGACAGTACCATTTTTATACAATATTAAACTTCTGATTGACAAATTACATAGCAGTCTTTGCCAGTACTAATAAAAGTAATTATTTTTATACATTAAAATATTATAACCATCTCTTTTCAAATAATAGACATAGCACTATTGCTATCCTTTTCTAAATAATATATCTATATATTCAAAATTCTATTCTTCAAGGTTTTCTAAGAAAATAAATTTAATAACATATTATTAGGAATTTTCATAACAAATAATATGTTTGAAATAACATAGCTCACAAATGTACTTTCTCATAATTCAGATATTAATAAAATCTTTTTCGGATTAATAATTTAATAGAATTAATAATATGTAAGAAAAATATGAACTTTTTAGAAGCTAATTTGTGTAATTATATATGCAGATATATAATCTTTTTATAATTTATCGATAACAATAAAACTTATACAGTTATATATCCACTTAAAATCAATCAATTTCTTTACATTAAGAGTATGGGATGTTCTAAATGAGTCAATACCTTTTTGGTAATTCATCATTATTGTTACATGCGATTTTATGAGAAAATTTTTTATTTATATTATTTTGCAGATGCTAGCAATTTGTCACCATATCGTATGCAAGCAGTGTCAAATTAAATGCTGTTGGTCACATCACTTCAGAACGGCTGGACCAATTTAGCTATTTTTTTTTAATATTCGTTATAGTCTGAAAAAGATTTTAGGGGGAAAAAAATTCGTTTGACAGCTGAGTGTCAAATTGTGAATTCAGCTAATGGTAACAAAAAATTGATTCAGTTGTTAATTTTTCATTCAATTGTGACAAATTTGGACAACACAACATCGGTTGTGTCAGCTAATATTTTACATGCGTTTATAAAATTCTTTGTAAAAATAATTTCTGAATTAATTTACATTTCTTAATAAATATTACGAATTTTACAAGAGAATTTCTTACAAAATGTAAAAACACACAAACTTATTTCTCAAGAATTTTCAAGAAGACCCAAGACAGCTCTGTTTATATAAATAGCATTTAAAATACTCCAAATTTATAATTGTTAATTTACTGTATGTTTCAGCAATTGAACAAATGAAGCTAATGTTATAGTGTACAACAGGCTTTTCTACATCATGTATTTGTATATTATACATTGTACGTACTTTGTGTTGTGCAACCTCCCGTGATATTTAACACCGGTGAAGTTTTGCTTGGTCACTTACTGGTATATGAAACATCAAACCATTAGAACAAACGAACTACATTTAGCTTAGCTTAGCTGAGCTGAATAATACGAGTACTGCAGACTACAGACATCGCAAGACGGTACTTCCTTTGTATTTAATCTCTACATAAGCTAAACGTTATATACAACTCTGTTTTACAAAAGTTCAGCTACGTACGTAAAAACAGTGGTTGCAAACTTAAAATGAGTGTGGATATTTTCCAAAACTAGTAGACAAGTCAAATTTAAGTTTTAAAATATGTATGATTGGATTTGCACCATTTTGGAATAGAAGACAATATGAAGACAAACAAGTGTATTTCTTTTATGTAAGGATATAAAACTATGTTCTAACAGAATAAAGATTCCAGAATCAAGAGCATTCTATGCATAGATGACTCTAGTATATGGTAAAAATAAGATAGTACATACAATGATAATTTCATTATTAAGATAGTTCACATTATACATAGACGTACAAATGAAGATTGCTATATGACTTTGAAGTTTCTAAAAAAAAACTGCTTTTACCAATATCTTAAGAAAAGGAAGGTAAGGAAGGGACGAGAAACTACAAAATTGGTCAACACATGATGCGGTAGTAAAATTATTAGCAACAATTAAGGAAACTAATGAATACAAGGAAAAAAAGAGATAAGGAAGGAATGACTATGAATCGACAAACGATAGAGAAATAAAATAATTATTTTACTCTATTTATTTTAATTAAATCAATTTATGATCTGTTCTTAATTAGATTATTTCAGTAAATTGAAAACGAGGTTGTGAATCATGTCTTAATTTCTATAAACGTGTACTATATATTAATAAAACAATATTTTTTTTAAGTAAATGTCAGGATTAATTAACATTTCGTCGTCAACGCAGCAACACCGCGTAACTCAATATAACTATATGACTAAAACTTGAGTTAGGCGGTGTTGCCGTGTCGACGATGATTTACTAATTACAAAACATAAACCGAACCAAATATTGGTACAATAGCATTTATTAACAAATATAAGAACTGTGTACAAAGCAAGATGTAGCTCAATCAACGATTATGTAACGAATGTCGTTTGCAGTGCAGTAAGGGTTGCACCTTTTCCAAGGTCCTGATTACATCACTCTCTCCGAGTTCTGGTCTACATCAGGCTGAGCAGACCAATGTGCATTCCAGACTTGTTTATGTTAAGATAAAACTGAAACAATGCCAGAGTTTCTCCTTCTATAAATTCTCATCTATTTTATAGAGATGCATAAGAGTGAAACTCAAATGTCATTACGTTAATATCGTTAAACGCTAATATATCTTGGATATTAAAAAAGCAATAGAATTAAGATCATTTAATAGGTTTACAAACCCTGACCATACACTACATGTAATTACACACATTATCAACTCCTGAGCAACCGGCAAAACTCCAAGCGAAGCATCAGCATCAGTCGTCGTCATCATCCAACATCTAACACTCAGCAAAATAGAGTTCTCAGGATTTTGTTATGACAATCTAAACGGGGACGCGAACGTAAACGTGAATGGGAACGCGTCCCGTATTTGATCTATTCAAGCAACATTCAACGTCCCCGTATATCTTAAAACGAATAAAACAATTTCTTTATCTTTTATTTTATTAGCGATTAACAACTACAAATATTTATACAGTGTGCTATAAAATGTAAGGCAAATATTGTAATATGCATTAGTAAAATATATATCACAGTATAAAAGGCTACACTAAGGCGCTATACAGGTATTTAAAGATATCGTTAAATCACAATTAAATCTTTAAATGTTAGAAGTGTTCTTAGGCCAATCGCACACTGCAAGGGTATACGCGCTACTACGCTTTACCAATCCGAACCCTGTAAATGTAATGAACCCTCACCAGGCAGAGCAGATCAATGTACATTCCAAAGTTGTTTATGTTAAGATAAGACTGAAGCAGCGTGTATATACGAGTGCATTTAAAACATATAAAAAAAACTAGAGTAAAATACAGTTTGTTTTATATTTAATAAAAATTTGATTATTCTCAGTGGTTACCCTGTATGTATACACACATTTCATGTTCTTTAAAGATAGTACAAGTATAATAAGAAATGTTAAACGAGTTCTTAGTTTATTAAAGATTTACAAGAAAAAGTAAAAATCCATTTATACAAAATAAACATGGTCGGGTTTGTATGAAGATAAATGCAGATAAAAAGGTGTCTTTACGCACTTGAGAAGGTCGTAGCCATGTAGTTGTTGGTGTTGGTGATGCTACAAGCCGCCAACCCACCGATTCGCAACATGTTATGGATCGTACACACTAGTGCGACTCGAACATTTGTTGGAAGAAGTTGTAGAACATGTCCACACCGGTGTAAGTTGTAACTTAATACATCGGCATACTTTTTTTTATATTTATTTATAGTGCATCAACTATTGATAGTTATTAGCACGTAAACTAATATATATTACATTTTATTAACATTTTTAGGACATAATCTATAAAATTTATAATTTTCTATCAGCTTATTTCACCATTCTATTTAAAGTTCTTCAATCGTTGCTTCTATCCATTATCCATCTTTTTCTATTTCAACAATAACTGCATCACAATCTGATACATTGCTTCCACTACGATGACACCCATTGCATTCTCTGGTTCTTTCTTCTATTAACATTTTTCATTGTCTACCTATTGTATACTTCTACTCTCCTATTCTTCTGTTTTTCTTCTTTTTTCTTTTTATTGCTCTGTGTATTTTCTTTATCTCATTTTTCTTTTTGTTATCGTGTTTTCTTTTTTTTCATATTCATGATTATGGTTGCACATAACCAATTAAATCTAATCGTTACCAAACCCTGATAATATAAATCTGACCCGGGGATCGAACCCGAGGAGACATAGTATTCAGAGTCAAGTATCAATGCTCTCGATTACTGTGTCGTCATCGGCGTCCTTATAGTTAGCACGAAATCATTCAACCAGTTTTATATGTTAAGAAAAAAAGTAATAGAAGCTAGAAAAATTCTTTATTAAATTTAAATTAGGGTCCACAAAAGGACAGTATACTTCATCGCGTCTGTTTCATATACCATGTACGATAATGCAAACACAAATAATATTTTCGTACTAATCTACAAAATTATTTGCTATTTACCAAACCAGAGTAGGTGAATTGATATAACAAAGAAAACAATTTAAAAAATACTCTGATGCCTTGAAGAATTTTATGAGTTGGAAGTATTTTCGCATTAGTCTGCACCGGACTTTAGATTCCAGCCGCAATGTGCTTTAATGCTCTCACACACACACACACACAAAAAGCGCGCGATGATGCAAAATACAAGTGTGCATATATAAGTTAGCACGCATGGCCGAGCAAGCGTACCTCATAAACATAAATACGATTCAAAACATAACACGTATGAAAATGTATGTACATTCCATAATAGAAAGGTTGATGTCTAAAGACGATACCACTCAAAGCACAATTCAGAAATATTTATAACAATCCGTGTAAAAGATGCAAAATAAAAATTGAAATAAGTGCGAAAAAAAATATGAAATTGTAAATGATTTGATTAGATGAGAATCGTTTTCGCGCCATTTTAAATCGGAACTGATGATTGTTCCATCATGCCAAACTGAATGACATCACTCTAAAAGGTTATCTTGAATCAAAGCACTTGTAGTCCAATTAAGTAAGAAGCATGCTAAATCAAGATGGACTATAGTGATATATCAGTTATAAAATAACTTTTTAAATGTAATTACTCGAATAATTATTAACTACTTTGTTTTTCAATATTTTAATTAATTAAAAAAATATATTTAAGTTTCAAGATCACAAAAAAATTACCCAATTTTCGTTAACCAAATTTTCAGCATATATAAAATAATATTCTCTCTAGTTCAGTTAAAGTTCATACTTACAAAACTTTATTAAATAAAAAAAATAACGTATTGAAATTTCAGCTAAGACTGTACAATTATATCTATATCTAATTTAACCACATATATTAATAAAATACGTTTAATTTCATTTATTTTTATAACATAAAAATATAATTTCTACAACATTAACCTTTCAACCTTTGTATATAATTTTTATAAAAATAAAATGTTTTCAACATGCGTATAAATATATACGTGCTATGCAACAGAGGCGGTGAATTTGTTGAGATAAAAACAATTAGACAATTATCGTTTATTTTAAAATGTATATATTATATTCGAAACGAATGTATTCTATGAATTTAAAGATAAAATGATTACATTGCAAACTTTGTTACTCATATAATTAAATGTTTATCTATTTAAAAAGTTGCGTGGAGTCATCGTGGATCACTTGGCATACCATACAAATCATATTTAATGCGTTTACAAATGACCTTACTATCTTTATCACTGACCTAGCGTTCTTGCTTATCTTGAAATGCATTTGAAGTTGTCTCGAGTTACAGACCAACTGATTGATTAGAAATCGTAAACGCGTTATCGTATCAGTTGCTTATTTTGCAAGATATATTAATTAACAGTTATTGCATTCATAATATATGAACGCAGTTAACTTCCGTTTGTGAAATACTGTATCTTAAACATTCTAAGTGCGGTCGCACACTGAAATCACGTATTTCTTAAGACTGTTTTCTTAAGAGAGTATTGTTATCGATATTCCGCTCTAATGCCGGTTTTACACCAGAGAGACAAAATAACAAAACACGAAAAAAAACTGTTTTTCTGAACTGAACAGTTCTTAAAACATTTTTGTCTATAAAAACTGTTTTAATGCCGGTTTTACACCAGAGAGACAAAATAATGACGAAAGACAGAGACGAGAGACAAAAAACACGAAAAAAACTGTTTTTCGGAACAAAAACACTAATGTTTCGTAAAAACTGAACAGTTCTTAAAACATTTTTGTCTATAAAAACTGTTTTAGTAAACAAAATTATTCCCATATGGAGTTGGTAATATCGTTTTTTGTTGATTTTTAGTCTGCTTGGTTTGAACACGCACTAAGAATCCCTAGCACAACCTCGGTACAACACAATATCTTAACATAAACAATCTCTGGTTGCCTGGGTATGGCTATGTATTCTTGGGCAGTAAAAGGATTGGTTAAAGATTGTCTGGACCACGACTCGAAGAGATTGATAAACTTCAACGCCATGTACCTTGAAAAGCTTGGCATCTAGACCAAGACACTATCAACATATTCATTATACAACAGTCTATAAAGTTACATATAGTCTAGCATTGTATACAGTTTCTACATTTGTTAACAAAAAATATTGCTACAATATTATAAACGGTTTATGATTTGTAAATAGGAAATCCTAATTATTCCTGACACTATATTTCCATTAACATAATACATCGGGATCTGGATATACCCACAGTTCATGAAGAAATAGTGCTTAAAATCGAAGCATACAACAGAGAATATTTGAACATCCAAACAATTTGGCCAGCTGTCTAATGTCCAATATTTCCGTAGTACGCAGACTAAAAAAGAAAGTTCCTCAGGACCTATTAACCAACTAATCAGAATCTAGGAGCTATTGTAATTGAGGGATGAGTCGATGGCACAAAACCTGCGCAAGACACTTTATTTTTATTTTACATAGCTATCACTAAATAGCACCTAAAAAGGACAGA
Organism: Panorpa germanica; assembly: GCA_963678705.1. Lineage (NCBI taxonomy): Eukaryota > Metazoa > Arthropoda > Insecta > Mecoptera > Panorpidae > Panorpa > Panorpa germanica. The sequence goes on from OY783221.1 coordinate 7,739,178, forward strand.
CACAATTAAGATACTGTTGTCTTCAGCGTGCGACCGCCCACTGACTGACAAAAAGCTCCTTCTAACAGTGATAGAAAAGGCTCCTATTTCCAAGGCTTACCTACGCCTATGTTAATTAAATAGCTTAAATTATTTTATAAAATAATTTTTAATTCCGTTAAATCATTGTCAATATCATTTAACAAAATATATATATCGGATATCTCCAAATATCAAATGACAGACGTTAAATTAAGGCCAACATATTTCTAATAGATATAAATCTTAACTCTACTTTCAAAGTCATGAGTTTAATGATTTATACGTATTAGAACTAATCTATTGTTATTATATACAAGTGTATAAATTATAAAATAGAAGAAAAAAAATTATAATGATATATTAATAGATTAAATGAATTATATATGTGATGACGTCATGAAATATTATAATTAATTCAAACAAAAAATAATTATAATAATAATAATTGATATGCTAGTAGTTAAACAGGTGTGATAAAAATGTGGCACGTGTTCAAGAAATGTATAAAAATTAATTATTTTATAAAAGATTTAAGCTTCGAGCTTTCAATTACAATGAAGAGCATTTATTTGTAGCAAAACAAAATGATGTTCAAATAAATTGTGCAACATTTCAAAGTATTTCTTTTATTAATTTCAATTTGCAAATATTTATATACTAATAAAATGTAGGAGGTTAAATTTATTCAATTTTAAATAATGATCCGGCGTTTCCACCACTCTCAAGAATATTATTTTCTCCTTTTTTTGTTTTTTAAATCAAATTATTTTAAAATGTCATATTTAAAGTAAGCGAATTGAAAATACTAAAATCAAGGGTATATCTAATCACAATTGCTTGTCAAACTAATTAAATGGCCTTTTCTTATGCATATATAGCTTATGCTTAAGAACGGCCCTGCTCAGTATACGAAAACATATAGTGGAGAATGAGGAATAAATAGGGAAGTATAAGGCAGATCAAGAAATGAACATTGTGACAGAAATGGAAAGGAAAAGACTCCAAGACAGGGGACCTTCACTTAGTGTAAAATCTTTTGATACTGAAAAAACCGCTTTTGGCGTTACCATATATTGATACATATTTAGAAAGGCCTGCACTAATTATATTATAAAAAATGTTTTTCCGTAAGTTGGTAAGACTATATTCAATTACTATATCAAGTATGAGCAAGATCGGTCTACTCGTTTGTATACAGCTGCTGGTTAAATCAGTCCATCGGGTACCCCAAATTTCCGTTACTTGTTGAACATACCTTGTATTCATCTTAATATATATAAATTACGTGTCACGTTGTTCGTCCGCGATGGACTCCTAAACTACTTAACCGATTTTAATCAAATTTGTACACCGTGTGCAGTTTGATCCAACTTGAAAGATAGGATAGCTTACATCTCAATTTATGATTGCAATATCTATTAATTGTCTATTAATTATCTGTATATGACATATGACATCTGGCGACGATGATGGCGACATCTGTTGACTAGATTGAGTAAATAGATTGAGTAAATATTCAATAGATGGCGCTATGTAATGTAATATGACAAAAACGTTAGTCACAGCAACGCGTGGCCGGGACAGCTAGTTAAATTATAAAATTAAATAATAAAAACAAACCAATAATGATTTAACAATTAAAATTAATACTCGTATCGTATTACTATTTTATTCCATTATCTATAAGTGGCCCTGTATTATTTACAGTCTACCATATCTGTAATATTGGTTATGATATAAACAGCTTGTTTTTGTATCGATTCCATTATTTTGTTTTTTGTCGGTGTAGACCATTACATTTATTATTTTAAACCTATTACGCCGAGTAATACAATTATAGATTATTTTGTACAACACGTACAAAATAAGCGGTTGTTTTTTATATCAATGTACAATAGATATATCTGTTGTTTGTGTTTTTTAATATAGATAGTACTTTAACAAATTTATATGTGTATACATATACGTATATATGTGTTTGTTAATGTATCTATGTGTGTGTAAAACATAGTTTCTAATACAAATTAAATTTAAGTTATTTAAGGAGGTACAGGAGGTTAACGTAAATGATGAAAACGTTGTGAAATTTGGAGGGTCGATACAAATAGTTGAAATACATGCTGTCTCAACATTTTAGAGACCTCAGAGATTTTAGATTAAAAATAGTCATTTTCCATACAAATCATAATTTTTAGCTCAATTTCACCACATAATATAATTTTTAACTATAAAAAAATGGTGACACGGCTTTCAAAAACTAGGTGTATATAAAATAATCTTTTCTGTAACTATTGAAAAAAGAAAATTATCAAAAGGATACCTATTTACGAAAATATTTAAATAAAACCTTTAAGAAACAGTAAATGTAGGTTATAAGCCGGCAACGTTGCAAATGCCAATTTGAGCGGGAAATTCAAAATCGGAATAAATGTTATATAAAATATAACAATTTATTGGTCAAAGAATCAAATCGCATACAACACGTCAATTCACAGCATTGCCAAATTTATTATTCCATTTTCAAAATATTTAATTTGAATTTAAATTGAATTAATATAAATTTGATATTAATTATAGGTAATTTTTCATTTATTGAACTATTATACGCATAAAAAAATCATTTTAACAAGCAAAAAGCAGTTTAATAGGGAATTGAAAATTTCTTTTTCAAAGGTACAGTCCCAATATTTGCTCGTCCCTCATGTACTTCGTATTTTGCATTTCGTATTACCGAGAGATAAACTTTTTGCATTGACGGTACGTCCTGTACCTCCTTAAATATGAAATCAGAAAGAATCAAGCAAGGAAATGTTTAACATGATCTAGCAAGTACGATACGTAATGTAAATTTATATTATTGTAATTTACAGTGCGAAAAATTAGAGCTCTGGCAGTAAGAAGCTCATCAAATTTTAATTTAAGAAAATGCAAAACTTGTTAGAATCAAATGTAAATTTTTACTGAAATAAAAGTTAAAGGTAAAATAACTATAAGATGTATGTGTATATGCAATGAATAGTAAAGTATCATTCCCAGCTACTGTTTTAGTTTTTATTTTGTTTTTTAGCATATCGTTATATGCATAATCATTTCGTATTAGCTACTACCACCAAGATCTGCACTGATGACAGCTCCAGGCAGTCTCAAGAGCAGACACTTCTGCGCACACTAGTGGGACCTTCATATTTTTAATTTTAAAAGTATAAATACTGCATACCTTTTAATACTAAAACATAGTTATTAATCCACAATTTGTTATAGGTCAACTAGAGTTTCAGCTTTTGAAAAATAAAATAATGGAAATAATTAAATGAGCAAGTGGTGAATAAAGAGAATTCTCTAATTTACAGTAAACTGTTTCACTTTGAACGGGTACACTTTCGACCCGGGTAGGAAATTGTCCTGCAGTGTACATTTCAAGCTTGCCACAAACTAATGGGCTTGTGTCCTATGTCTTAATTTCTATAAAAGTGTACTATATATTGATAAAGTGGGAACCTCAAATGTTCAATTATTTTTTTATAACTCCTTATATGTAAGGAGATATTAACAATTAAAAAAGTCATTTTGTTTCTTTAATTATTAAAGGGATTCAACGTTGTACACATTCCAAGTGCATGTGACATCACAATTCTTGTGTAAGGTTACCAACCTTACAGATCATAAATCTCTGCTATTATATAGTATTTATATATCAAAATATCAAATATTATTTACAGCTATTTCAAGGAACAATCAAATTTCAATATTATGTCTGCCGTAACAGGGTTAAATAAAATAAAAACTTATTATTCTTTGATTTGACTTGATTATTTGACCACCAACAGCTACAGAATTACAGAACATACAGAACATTACTACAGCACTAACCTACTCAACAAATAACTGACGTTAAAATGCATTTCACTTCATACAAATATGGCCGACCATTTTTAGCGCTAAAAGTACAATTCAAATTTTTAATTGCTATATCTTCGTCAATATTTAGATATTTAATAAAACAGGCCAATACACATTTATTAACATCAATTTCAATCAACAATTGAAAAATCGACCACAATGAGGACACAAGCCCATTTCAAAGCAAATGTGCAAGATTTAATTTCAATTCAAGGTCAAGCATTACAAAACAATATTATAGACAAACATTGTAGGAAATTTTGTCCTCTATAAAATTGATAATTCCTATATTTAATGCAGAACCCACCAATAAAGAAATATATTGCAAACCAAACCGTTTTTGAACACAATTTTCCAAAAATGGTCTAATTAGTATTTCTAAAGAAAATTTTGCATTCCATAATGTTACAATCTTTTGGGTCTAATGAACCTAATATACAATTACACATCTGACACCATTATCGCAATAAAGTCAATTTTCTCGATGCGAAAAGAACACTTGTATATGTTTTTTATTTCTCAACGTTTTCAAGGCACCATAGTTTGAGAATCTCTAACACATTAATTATAAATACACAACAGTAAAGCTTACTTGGCTATCTATAACTCTATGAATTTACATTAGTGTGTTCATATGTGTATTAGTGTGGTTTTTGTGGTCATTTAATATATGCAATACTAATACATCATAATAGTAATATAAATATGATATAGTACATATATAAATCATTTCGCAAGTAAATTGTTGAAAGTAAATTATTTATTTCTGCAGAACGTATACTGGTGTTTAAATATGAACTTAATAACCTCGAAAAATTTAATTGTACAATTTAGGTAATACTTTATATTATTAGACGAAAAATGTTGGTTATAATTTTTGTTAAGTTCAATACATCTCTAGATGATATAGTTCAATCTCCAACCCAAAGTTATATTTTTTGGGTTTAGTTATTAAAAAGTTAAATTAATTATGTGCATACAAAATCATAAACTTATTAGGCAGTGGGGTAGTTCACATAGATGGTTCAAGACACCGTAAAAAAAAAACTGCCAACATAATAGAAGGTCGCCGGACTCCATTGTATAGAAAATAGACTGACGTTAAATACATTAAATTAATAATATATATAAATGTATATATCTACTATTTGAACTAACACAATCAAAATTGTTTGAAATAAGTAGAATCTGGATTTAAATCTGGAATAATTATAATAACCACATTGAGCGGGGCACTCGAAGTAGTAGATTAAATGCGATGTTCACTAAACGAAGCATAAATTGGTACTTTAGCTGCTCTTTTGGTGTGATTTTATCTAAGATGTAACCCCAACAACCTTCAGATACATTTTTGTATTAATTTCCATGTGCAATTATTTATATCCAATAAAACTTCGAACTTAAAACACCAGAACTTAAATTTATTGAATTTCAAGAAATGATCCGGCGTTTCCACTACCGTCAAGAATGTTATTTGCTTCTTTTTTTATTTGTTAAACGACTAAATCAATCATATGTAGTTACAATTGCCTCCCAATATCAATTATATGTAAGCAAAATTACCCCCCAAACTAATTGGATGATTTTTTATGCTTATGTACCTTGAAACAGTGTTCATCTAATGAAAGGAAGGTAAATGCATTAGAAAGATCCGTTTTCGGGTTTACAAACTATAATAATAAGATAGACTTGTATGTAGTAAATATAAAATAAATATACTGTGCGTACGTCGTTGGTGGTGGAAAGCCCAAGGTCCAAGAAGAGTGTTATCACTTATCTCGAGACCATAAAGGGCATTGGCACATCTTAAAAGAAATCACTTGGTACAAGAAGATATGTGCAATTGTGGAGAAGGGGTAGTAGATCCAGAACATTTGGTCTTCCAATTTATGGTAAAAAATGAAGTGGTGTTGCCAACGAGTATGCAGGAACTACTAAGATATCCGAGGTGGCCAGTGTGCTTAGTGATAGACAGGATATGGCATATAGCGGGTTTAAAAGTTTAGGTAGTAATAATAAATGAAATGTAAATATGTAAAATGTTAATAAATTGAAGTAAGAAGGGCGAAAAAAGGAAGCCCATGAATTATTAGTAAAAAAAAATATATACAAAATTAGAAAAATACATTAGAACATATCAATTCTCAACCAAAATTTCTATAAAAAAAAACGTAGTTTTCGATTTATATTTTTGCTCCTAATTAATGAAATGACTCAGCAGGTCGGATGCGCCCCGCGAACTGTAATATAGGAACTCCTACTTTACTCCATTATGACAGAATGCTCTAAATATTCGTTTCACCCCACATATGATGCAGATATGACTACATATATTACGATTCAACTGCAGCTTCTTTAAATTGCAACCGTCTGTGCATAAAAACCATAGCAAGTCATGTATAAACCTTTTATACAATAATTAAAACCATCCATTAAATATAATTACCAATAATACATGCACTATAAAAGTGTTACTTCTTTTCACAAAACGATTTATCAAATATGGTCTATTTACTCGTAATAAAGTAACCGATTTAAGTGGAGGCATATAACAATATTATAATGTATGCTATTAAATATATACCGGAACATACATACACATACATGGTGTATTACATGTACACACCACATGCTAGCCTATATGTGTGTGTAAATGTTTGTTGGAAAGGCGTTTATAATTCCATACATTAACACACAACTGTAGCGCGGTAAAGCTTGTAGGTCTATTCACTATATCACTATAAAGACAGGGTGATCACAAAAAACAATACTCAAAAAATTCAAGAAATGAAATCCATAGCGAGCGTTTAAAAAATAATCGTCATCTTTAAGTTTTGCGTTATGTTTAAACATTGCGCCGAAATGCTCAACAACAACCACTACGACCCAACTCTTCAGATGGGTCGTTGTGAGATTGGCGTGAGCAAAATTAATGACATCATTTGTGACCAATAGACTCCTGTATAACGGGGAGTCCTGACAACATTTACTGACTGGAAGTGGATAATAAAATTATAAACAACAAACGACTTTCGTATAACACGATAATACACCGTGTTATATAAGTCTACTGTATTGGATTCGTATTTAGGTCATAGAATGTAAAATATAATATTTGTTGCTTCCAAAGGAGCCTTCTAGAAACAGCGCTTTTTCAAAATGTGTCACATATTCCATTATACTTCATGTAAAAAAAACAAAATCCACGGCAGAGCTTTTGTAACATATGCATCTCCAGCGAATGTTATATTTGTGCAGAAACAAGCAAACCAACTATTTCGCAACTTTTTCCGAAACGATTTCTTGAACACCCTGTGTGATATGTTATAGTATGTACTGGTACTAGTGTACAGCCAGTGACTGTTTCCAACTACATGCCAGCCTAATTATTTGTAATTTGTTATTCTCGTGTATCTCGGTTGCTCGGGCTTCTAAGTTCTCACTCCACTTGTTGGTAAAGTACAAGTAAAGCTACATACGCCTTCATACATTCTTATTACATTCCTTTTACCAATAAATTACTGAAAATATGTTTAAATACATATTTATTTGTAATATTTAAGTAATAATGCTTACTTAACATTACTGAATTAGAATACTATGAATATCTTTTCTTGTGTTTCATTTTTTATAGCCATGTTGTTAAACCAATTTGCTCGGATATTCTTTCCCTTTTCTTAAGTGTAAGCGCGTATTAGAGACATGAATAGGTAGACATTGCTGTGACTTCAACCCATGCCTGACCATGACATCACACATATTTCATGGTTTTATTTTTGAAGTAAAAGATCTTTTGCCACAGTCGGATAATTTATATTAGATAGAATATTGTTTTTGAGCAGGCCTAGCAATAACATCCTGTAGAACGTATTTTACGTATTTTTACATATTTTAAAATAACAAAGTTTCTTGAAAAATCGGTATTTTGACTTTTAAGTGCTGTAAAAAATTGAAAAATCAATAAAGAAAGAAAAACTCGACAGCGTTACTTGCAAAAACTTATCAACTAATGAAATCATTTTGGTTTTTCGATTTCAGATAATTCAGTGATGAGTTATGAGTGGCACTGCAATGCAACTTTTTTTTTGTGACGTTTGCGGAAATTCGCTGTCAATGCCTCATTTCTTAATATTTATTTATGAAAATTTCACAAAGTATTCTTCAAATATCATTTTATCATGTAGTAATTATAGAAATAATTATATATTAACTATGTAGTCAAAAACTTTATGAAAAATATGCTTTTTTATCGTTTGGACCTTAACCCACCCCTTAAGAGACCTGACAATTTACATATCCAATTGGAATTGTTTATTAATAAATGATTGTTATATGATTAAAGACTTTTAATTGAGACAACCCTAACACTTACAATACATATCAATGACGTCATTTAAAAAGCCGATCGCTTCCTCATGAATGTACGATTATCATAACTGAAATATTTCAGAAAATGAATTTACAAAAGTATCAATATCTAACCTTCCTGGAATCTTGTTAGGTCGAATATTTTTGGCGCCTACCTAGTTTTATTTTCTACATCATAAAACTCTCTAAACAATATTTATTCATTCGTACAGAATTCCGTCATGGACTTTCAACCATTTTGCCTTTCAGATTATGTTTTGGTGTCGATTTACTAATAAAATTTCAAAATATATTACTTATATTCTTTTTGTATTCTTTTTTTTTTCTGCAAGATTATTTTTAACAAGTTTAGAATAAAAATAAGTGAAACACAACACCAAAAAAAAGGGAGAAAAAACTAATGTATTTATATTATGGCTTTGTGGTTCTTGCTGTTCTTCTGACCCTGTGTGGCAAGCTAAACCCATGTTTAAATACTTTTTTTCTTGTGTTTAAACGGTTATCCTTTATAATCTACAAAGTTGTAAGGTTGAATTTTATCTTGACTTTTAAACATTTCAATATTGTATATTTTATACTGAAAAATATATAAATCGTTTACACAGTTGGATTAAAAGTGTTCAATCTCGAAACTCCTCTAATTTAACTTGTATAAACAAGCATTTTTTAAGCAGTGATAGTATTGTTTTGCTTTGGCAACTTGAAGTATATTTATTACATGAATTGACAATTATTTAAAAAATATATATTGAAAATATTTTAGGTCAGAGAGATGCGCTTGAATGCAAGCTATATGGATCATGTTACACTAGTTTCATTATTTTGTCATCTATGTTTATTCTAATAAATAATGTTCAATGAATATGAATTCAAGACAGATACAAAAAAGAAGCTAAAAAATTGTTGAAAAGAGGCAGTTATGGAAGGGAGTTGATAGAAGACAAAGAAAGAAAAAGACAAAAAACGGATAAATCGATATTTTGCTTCGATATTAATGATAAAATAAAAAGTTACATAAATATTTAGTATGATGAATAAGTATGACAAGGAATTGTTTAAGAAACAAATGGCTTTCTTAAAAACCCTACAACTTTCTAGCTCTATATTTTCTTTTTAAAATGGCATTTTTTATGATGGCGTCATTTGAGAGTCATGTTTTGTTTCTAATTTGGTTTTAGTTTGGGTGTTTTGGTAGCCGAGTCATAAAATTAGAAGCTTAGAACATGAAATTTAATTATTTTATTTTTATTATTTGTGGTTATACATATAGAATGTTTTTTTATATAAATTTATTTACAAAATCCATGTGATTTGATTTATTAGTAATATACTTTTTTTATAATATTTTTTTTTTTAATATTTTAATACGTTAATTTAATTTATTTAAATATCTATTGAGTTTTATGTTTCTTTAAACTTTCTTGGAATGCATTGTCATCAGATTTCAAACCCAGTGGGATATTTGCGTGTGAATTAATCGCAGACAACTTTCAGCTATGCAAATATTTTTGATATACAAGAGAATATCTGTTTTTATACATCTTAGGGCTCTCGTATACAGGTCAATTTTACCAGACAGTTTTTGGTTAACATCTATCAATGAGTAAGCGAGAAAGCAAGCAAATGCATCCAAAGAAATTATAAACAGAAGAGAAAACCATAAATGACTGAATAAATGAATTTACCTACTCAGTTCTCAAGCCCTATCTGTGAGAATACATAACCTGATGAGAGGTCAATCGTGTTCATCGGATTCACTCGGGTTCGATCGTATATTACATAACCTTATCCATTTAATTACAAACTATTTATTATCTTGGCTATTAGCTCGATCATAATTACAAACGAGTTTCTTTGTGTAGGTTAATTATATTTTTTTAAATTGAAATTAAAAATAAAACGTTTAAAATATTAGTATCTTATTAATAAGCGAATGAAAGGTAAGTAGAAGATACATTAGCTATTAATTTAGTATTCAATTATGCTTTAATTAAAATTTTTATAAATATATAGATATATTAAAATTTAAACTCTTTAATTAATGATGCTGCTATGCATAATCATTGACTGAGATTCTGCTAACAACGTTGGTTTTAACTGGTAAAGTTAGCTTCACAATTTTATATTTAGAGTAAATTACAAACTTAATTTGCTAGGATCGTCTCCACTAGCGAAAGTTTTCGCATTTCGTTGTAAAGTTGAAGAGATATTTAGTGTTTATTACAGAGGGATATTAGGAAAGTTTTAGTGCAATGCTTTTGCCATTAGCCACTACATTCTTCTGTCTTTAATTATTAAATTACATATCATTGTGCTTAATTACATATTGTGATCCTTATTCTATCTACCGAATCTCACTCCTTCCAAAAGAAAAAAAAAATACAAGCAAAAAAGATAAATTTAAACCCCTACTGCTTCTCTTTTCCTGCTACTCTCACTCTTGTTTCTACTCTGCCCTTCCTTTTCTCTCTTCGGTGCTTCCCTTCACTCACAACCCCTTCAATAACTACACAACCTTATTTTCACTTTTCACAATTTTCTCACATGAATACGTAATGTGCTTCAGCGTTTCTATCTGTCTCCAGCATACCTTGAACATCCTCTCTATTTTCCAAGTCTGCTGCTGCTTTCTCTTCAAAACCCAATCTTAATCCACTTAGTAAATATGATGTAAAAGATTTAAACGTGTTATTTTGTTGATACATCATATACGTGTGGTGTACTAGCTGTTACTACGTGGCAACGTTGCATGCTGTTATGCACTGCGCGCGTTAGCATACAAAATACATACGTTACTATACTATAGTAGTTGCGTTGCAGTAGACAGTGTTGCCATGTTGCGTACAGTGTCAGACTAGACACAGAACCATGCGATCATAATCATATGAAGTGCGTTACTTGATACGTCATCTTCTCTTTGCCAAACCTGTGTACAGGGCCATGGTTTAGATATTCTGCAGGATTGTATCTCTTGACAATTAAATTTGAAATTGAAATTTTATCGATATAGATAGATATAATAATTCTAATAATTGGTTTAACAAGATAAAATTAAAATGAAATAAAAATATGATATTTAAAAAATCTATAGTTATATTATTGTAACATTTTTAACAAGTATGTGATAAGTGGATTTATGATTAATATATCCAAGTACCAAGCTTCTAAATATTTCTGATGATGTAATATATTTCCGCAACAATTTATGTAAAAAATGACTCGTTTAACACTTTCGGGCACCATGCCAATAAAACACAAATGAGTTATTACAGATACGTTATTAAATTAAATTTAGAACATTAATAACTATTAAACAAAACAAATATTCATATTCAATCAACTTCCTAATGGATACATGACCAATCAGAGGATGGATATACGAGTACGTGCTCTCTGCTCCGGAATACGAGTAAATCAATTTCATTAAATGTAAATAAATAATATCGTGTTTGTGACGTATGACATATTTGTTAGTAGTAGTAGTGAGGACTAAACTAGCTTTCTAGTTTGATCAAATGTTTAGATTTGGTCAAACTAGATTAATCTCCTGTGCATGTGCTATGTTTGATGAAGGATGTAAAATGTGTTGATTAAGACTAAATATGTTGTGAAGACTTTTAGGTAGAAAATTTGTCTTGCTGTGTTCTTTCAAGCTTGCTACAAGCTAAATTCAAGGTTCATTGTCTACTTCTCATATAGAAATTAGAACGCAATGTGTAAAAATCAACTTGTTAGCGTGGTAGAAGCTAATTCAAGCGTTGCATTTAAATAGGATGACGTTCTTTTGATTTCCTTGTTAGGGAATCAGGTAAAATTAAACTGGAAGTCTTCTGCAAACGTAGGCGTCAATAGCAGACGTAGTTCTTAAAACATCTCTTTCTTAATAAAGATCACGTTTGTGATTACAAATAAGTTAATAGTTAGTAATGTGCTGATCCGGTTATAAGATGGCAATTAAAAATGTCTAACAGGTGTTTTAAAAAATCTAACGATTTGTGGATGCTGTGTAGAAGGCATCTAAGAGTCTGAAAGCATGGATTGCAAATTTAAGAGTAAATATATACTCAACATGATATAATAATATAAATTATATCGAAACAAAGATAATACTAATTAAAAATATAAAGCAATGTTGCATAAATCTGCTCAAAAGAGTTTGTAAAGCATATTATCATTTACTAGAAAGATATTCCCGAACCAGTTTGGTTGTTATTAAGTTAAATTAATTATGTATATATATACATAATTATAAACTTATTGGACCACATATCTGGGGCCACAGCACCGAAAAAACTACCAACATGGTAGGAGATTTTCGGTAATAGAACCAGCATCGGAAGTATGCCTACGTAAAATAAAGCCTAACTAAAAAAAACAATTTTTTTAAGTCGTACCTACCAACTTGACTTGCCAACTTACGGTTGACTTGAAAAGTCAACCGTAAGCTTATGAAGGGTGAACCGTACAATCCCATTAAAATATTTTATATAAAAGAATGAACGAATTTTCAAACGAATCTCGCGTAATAAATACGTTTGATTAAAATGAAAAAAATAAATAACAGAAATGTTAAGATCAATAAAAATAATAAACATCTTTTAACAAGAATATCAGAAAAGAACCCAAATATTTGACAAACTCTAAATGCTATTAAATTAAATCATTTTTGACATTGGAAAAACATAATCGCGTGTCAGTTGAAATAATAATGTATTATAAGGGGAGTGAAAACAGTGAAAACCATACCATAAGAGGGTTGGAAATAATAAAATAGCCCCTAAAAACATTAAACTAAGCGAACTGTGTAATGTAAATTTTGAGTGTATGTGTGTAAGGGTATATTTGTAGCTGTAGAGCTATAGAAGGACTATCTAGAATAGACTGTCATATGGGGGTAGTTAGTATTCGTGCAAGAAATCATGAAGGATATAAATATCTTATGGACGCGTTTCTTATTAGCAAAATCAATAATTTAATATATGGTAATATAATGAGTGAAATAGGCAAAAGGTGTCATGGGAAGATACACATACACTTACAAAAAGTCTATTTTAAGACAACATTGTTAGCATTGCCCCTGTTTGTACAATGAGTTCATATACGAGAAAAACAAAATCGTGTTAAGACGAACCTTATTTATTAAAGGTATTAATATCTTGTTCATTTGCGTCGTGTGCCTTAAAGAATTTATATCAAAAGCACTTTCCCACTCTCCGTTTCTCGACCTCTTATAATTTTCGGTCCTAGGTGAACATAATAATATATAATGTATATAATGTAATTAATATAAAATATGTAATTGCATTTGCAAAATTAGTTAAATACGCTATGAATAGCTACTACATTTACCATATTCTCCAGACTTAGTTCCTTGTGATATTTCTTTGTTTCCATTGATTCCAAAAATGTAATCCAATGATTAAGTCCTTACTGAAACCACTGAGTTAAGTATACCAAGCTTAAAAGAAAGTATGTTGAAAAACAAATTGAATTTAAAAAGCTTAAAAATAAATCGCAAACTCACAATTTTAAAAGATTTTTTAACTAATATTCTAGATTTATAAATGGCAGAATTGAAATCAAAAAAATTATATAGTGCAAGTGCATTGATATGTGGATACCTTTACTTCCTATTCCGCATGTTGTATTCTTCATTAGATTTTATTCCCTACTGTTTTTTGTAAAAAAAACTCAAAATAATATATATAGAAATATGAAATACATAAACAGATAATACTTTTAATTAAGAAATTCATTTCAGAAATCATGTTGGATAGGTATATAATACTTCATTACACAAGGTCCAGCGGAACACGATAAAATTCCTATCCAATCAAGATAACATACTCTCCATGACTGTGCATGCTTTGCTATATATGTTTGACAGGCTAGAAGCGTATATCGACAAACGATAAACAAGGGGAGGAAAAGTGCCACATTTAGTACGGTGAATAAGGGGTAAAACGTTCTGCTGGAACTAAGGGATTGTGTGTGTGTGTTCAGGGCGTTCAGGGAGACTTAGCAGTAGGGGTGAAATACACAAGTATGAGGACGGATGGTTGTTGAGGGTTTAAGGGAGCAGGGGTTGTTGTTTAGGGATGTTTTGTCAGTACAGGAAACAAGGGTGATATGCTGGCACGATCGCATGAAACAAGGACGTGTAAAGTGTCATCTACAAATGTATTAAAGTGACCTTTTTAAAATTCTATAAAATAAAATATTTTAAAAGGGATGAAAGTATAAATATTTGAGTGATTTTGTAATTATGTTTTGATTTGAAATGTTTTTTTTTGATGTTTCTATGTTTGTATGTTTCTTAAATTTTGTGCATTCTATTTAAAATGATTTACTCATCTGCTGGAACATGATCTGAGGATAGTAATGTATAAAACAATTCATGTTTTCAAATTTATTTAATTAAAAAAATTCAAAACTTCTTCTTCACATTTATATATTACCTACTTACTTTGTCAAAAAAATATTTAAATAAAAGTAATAGAAGGTTAAATGATAGATCCTTTCAATAATAAATGATTTGTTTAAATACTGTAATGGGTTTAAGAAATAAAGGCGAAATTGTAAGCTTTGAATAATTACTAATTTTCTCAGAGAAGAGCTTTACTTTACTGCCCGATATCTACCAGATTTACAAAAAAAAATGTTGTACGCACAAATTGTAGCAAAAAGAGTCCTCTACCAGACTGATAATAACTATTTTAAGGAGATCATCAAAAGTGAGATTGGTAAACAAAATTTTTGGAATTAGCGCGCCCTATTCAGTCGGAAAAGTTCATTTATCCGATTTTTCGCCAATTTGTCACATTACATGATTCAAAGACACATTTCTGGACAGTTTTTCATAATATTAAAGGTATAAGACAAGATGTATGAGAGGACATGACAGAGATTTATGTATTCGTATATTGGCCAGCTATTAAAGGGAGGCAGTGAAGGAAAGAGGTGGATGGCGGAAATAGTAAGAAGGAAAGAAAAAACAGGAGAAGAAATAAGCTGATGGCTGGGTTGCACAAGGAACTGGAAGAGAAAGGAAGTACTAAAAGAGGCAATGAAGGGAAGCAGGAGAAAGAAAGAAGTAGAGAGAAAACAGTTAAACTTCAGCCCAGAAAAATAGACTGGGGAATAAATAGACCAGTACAGAAGGAAGACTAGGGAAAATCAAGGAAGAGGGTCAAGAGAAGAAGAAGCAGAAAGTACGTTTGGAGATAAAAAGGTCTAGAATAATGTAAATTTAATTGTCTGCGAAGTGTCAATCCATATATAAAATCCAGTTATCTGGTCCAGCTCTTTATCTAGTTTGCATGGGGAACATGAAGAGAAAGGGTCAAGAGAAGAAGAAGCAGAAAGCACTTTTTGGAACTACTAAAAGTCTAGAATAATTTTTTTTTTTTTAGTTTTAATAAATAAATAAAGTTTAGTTTTAAGAAAATAATTAGTTTTAAATAAAATTAGTAAGTTTAGTTTTAAGGTTGAATTGTTAAGATAGGAATGAAATGTAACAAGAAACAGAATACGGTAGATTGTAAAGCCGAAAGGCACACACAATTAACAATAAATATACAACTATGTATTCGTACACGAGCACGATCATTTTCGCTGTAGTAGCGCTAAATAGCAGTCAGCCTATAACTACATTGTATCAATTGCTTACAATGTATTTTTTAAATGGTTTACATTTATGTTAACTTATTAAAAACACATGGTGCATATTTGAATATTTAAAATAAAATATTTCACTGATAAGTTTAATTTACCATTTTAAAATAACTTAAGCGTATGTAATCTACAGGTATAAATATTGCATATAATTAAAATTATCTTTCAAATATATTCACGTAATTGGCGTCAACATTGGAGAACCAGTGATAACTGTAATCACACTTAAAGTACCATTCCCACTCACTGAGTTTTAGTGTTAATTTAAGGTTTTAATCTAAAATGTAAGTTTTAGCTTGTGACGTAAATATATTAAATACAATCATTTATATTAAATAAAGATAGTAATTATTACAAAGTAATGTATATTACTGATGCATGATTTCACAAGTTCAAAATTATATTTAAGGTTAAAACTTTAAATTAAAACTAAAAACAGTGAGTGGGAATGGGGCTTTTTGCATGTAAATTTTCTATTTAGATATCCAAAAAGGTAAAATATAAACTCCAATTTCCAAGGATACCCTTTTTACTAAGTGCTTCCTCCAACTCTCCCTCCTCCGCAGACGTCATTGTCTAAATCATTTATAAGATCATAATCTATAAATGTTTAGGTTTCATCGTATTTTACATAATAAAATAAACATACACATATAAAAATTTAGAAAATATACTTAACTATTTTTATTTATTTTTTATATTTAAAAAAATGCCAAATATGTTTTCAAAGAACTCAGTTGTTTGATTTGTATTTCATTTCTTCTTCTTCTTTTCTATTTAAACAGTTTATTACAGTCAGAACATTATGCGAGAGTAAAGAATAGCAGGGATGATTAACATGTTGTTGGTGTTTCGCAATTATGTATTTTAAAAGATAATTATAAGTACATAGTATCACGACATGCAACTGGTATCAGAACGACGTCAAATAATACAAAAACTGTCTGTAGTTTATGAAAACGAATAGAATAAAAAATACAGAATTTTTGAAAAGTGAAAGCCACAAATTTAAAATTTCTTTAATTTGTAAGTGTGTTAGAGTTTTATGGACGGCACAGTGGATGAGAGCATTGATGCGTGACGTAACTGCTGTGTCTTCAGGTTTGATTTTCTGTGTTTCGTTTGTTTGTTATTAAATTAAATTGATAATGTACATACATAATCATGCAGCGATCAAAAACAGCCAACATAGTAGCACATCTCTCATAGAAGCACAGTAAACAATTTGCACTTCAATTATAGTTCGCATCAACTTTATTTTCATTTGCATTCCGACAGGTTGAGTGTTTTCGCAATTTGTAGCCGATAAAATAGACATTTCATATGAACGACTGACAGAAACTAAAATGTAAATGAACTCTTTCATTACAAAAAAAGCATACGCATCTTCAATATGATGGCAAAGTGACTCCAAAATATTTACTGGGTCGTTGGTAACATCGGAAATAAGCCCACGTCAAATAAATACAGCTTTCATGTTTAAAATCTAAATTTAGTTGAACTCTACCGCAAGATCATAATAAAAGTAACAACTAAAATTATATTTAAATTATCAACTGTACTCGAAGAAAAAGGTAGCACACTTCTGTAATGGACGAAATGTTTATTTTTTTAGAGATTCGTTCATCTAAACATATTGAAAGAACTCAAGAGTTATGTAATGTTTACAAATGTAATAAATTCAAACCCAGCATCTGAATCGTTTATAGCAACCAGCCAACGTACCTACCATATATTTGTGAGGTTTGTTCAAATAGTCTACATTTTATTGCGCATTTTTGTTGTTTATATCATTTCAATTATTTATACAATTATTTAAATAAACATAAAATAGTAGCTGTGGTTAATTTATTTTTATTTATAAATATTTACTTAAGGTACATATGGTACGGCAATAATATAACGAAGCAAATTGCGAAAACAAGTTCAACGAGACGAGAAATTGACAACTGCGAGAGCAAATTTACACTGGATATAAACGGTGTAGAAATTTATCGTGGATTAGAGGTAAAATTAGAACTACTCATTCATTTCATGGTTTTATAAAAATATATGTCAATTCTAATAAATATAAGTCGAACACATTACTAAGAAGCGCGACTATTTGTCTTATTTATTCTTTGTTAAATATCATTTTCTTTTGTAAATATCTTGAATTTTAAAAATAACTTAATATCTCTATTTTCCAAAAATAAACTTTTCTATAAATAAGTATAAAGTTTGCTGCCAAAAAATATTGCATTGGCGAAACTTATTTACTTTTAAGTTATTCTTCTTATATTCATGTAATATGATGGTGTTTTCCGCCATTATTTTCATCAGATTAATAATTTTCTCAGCCCTTTTATCATTATTATACTACAATTAATGCGAGATATTACCTAGGTATTGAAATCGCAGTTTAGAACAAGAAATTATAAAAAAAATTATTGTGTGAATTTAATAATACTTTGTAAACAACACCAACAACATAAAAACACCACTGTAATAAAGACAGTGCTGACACTATTTAAGTGTACACTTTTGACAACAGACAACGATAAAATTAAAAGAGCAGTATTTTATTTTGTCAATAGAACACAGAATACTTACACTGTACCAGAAGTCGAGAGAAACTGCACCACTGAAAAAGTGGTGACACTGTGAAAGTGCAACACTATCTTTGAAAAGAAAATGAGGGTTTTAAGTCTAGTTCTCAGTTAAATTTCAGCTACGCATTACTGAAATTTAAATTAAAAAAAGCAATTTTAGTTAACTAATGAAAAATGTAACTGAGGAAAGTTGCTTGCTTGAACTAAAATAACACTTATAGCATATAATAAACCTCAATTAATGAGAATTGATAATGCTGCACTCAAAGCAGTAAAGAATTTACTAGTTCGATTAGAAAGGTAGACCCCTAATTTTAATCGGTGAGTTCCCCTTGTTATGGGGATTATATCTAGTACCAATTTTTACTAAATTTTCAAGTAAAGCTACGGTCTTTTAGTGCAAATTTGTTAGAAGTCGGATTAGTGGCCCTTTGTTCATGGGGTAATTGTATATAACCTTTTTTCACATAGGATAATACGCCATTATATATAACTCCATATGCAACACAAACAATTGGCAAAAATAACTGTACGTTTAAAATGAAATTCAAAATGAATTTTTCAAAATATTTATTTTCTTTAATAATGACAAATTAATTTCACACTAAAAATAATGAAATATTTCTGAAGCACAAACATGCACACAAAATAACCATTGATTTTAATGACATATTATTATTTTATCAAGAAGAATTTTAATTATTTTAACATTAAAGCAATTTTAAAAATGTATAAACAATATTATTCTATGGAGAAGTAATTATTCTGTAATAAAATGGTAATAACAACGTTTTAAAAAACAAAACAAACTACAATGTTAACGTTGTATTGTTAAGCTAAGTTTATTATACTGAAATATTTGAACAATAAGTCAGTCTCTTAAAGAAGACAATAATAAGAATAATTATTAATTGCAAAATACATATATACTCTATTATATATTCAACATGTTACAGTTTACTAGAAAAATAAAAACATTTATTTTATCGTCATACTGTGTTAATATGTTGTTATTTGTTATTGTATCAAGAATTGTTAACACTCTGTTTTTATAAAGAAAAAATACGAAGGTTTACTTTATAACTAAAAAGTTATATCCATTAAGAAATTATTGTTTTTTTAATAAATAAAAATAAAGTGTTCCAACAAGGGCGTCCTCAGAATGTATAAAGAGGGGGTTAATTTAAATTATCAAAAATTGCAACAAAGTTAACATTTATATTCAACTTTCTTGAGGACATTCCCAAGAAATCACTTTTTAGTAAGACATCTACGAAATTTGAGTTTTTTAATTGTCCGTTATAAAGACGTCCGATATAAAGGAGTCCGTTATAATGAGTCATTTTGTATCTAAGTATCACAAACAAAATAACAGATGTGTTTGTTTTGCCAAGATAGGTGCAAAATATTAAAAAAATAAATAGAACAAGACACAGTAAATAAGAAATATAAATGTTTTTAAAATAGAAACCGATGATTAATATTACTTTAATCATCAAAAATAATACAAAAAGGCTGTACAACCTGGCAGAGGATAAGCAAAGCAAAGTAATCTATTACGTCTTTAAAATTATAAACCTTTTATATATATTTCTTATTTATTTGGTGTAAATAAAATGTAAACAAATATTTGATATGTACATATGGTTAAGGAACAGACAATTTCATGAACTTCAAGGACGCAATAATTTTTTTATTTCTTCATTCATCAACATTTAAGGCAAATGAATGACTGACTCATTTTCGTAATGTCTTTAACTTAGATCTCATAAAAATTGACTTTTTGTGGGGAAAATGAAAATTTTGGGATGATCAGGTAACTATATTTTTTCTATAACTATCTATGAAGTGCTATAGATAAAATTGGCATTGTTATACACTCTATTTCAATGCAATCAAAATATTTCCTATAAATTCCTTTAAAACTATATATTATTATTACGAATTCTGAATTTCTTTTATTGGAATTTCATTATCTAAAAATTACAACAAATAATTAAAAAAATGATAATTATTTCTGGTTGAAGGTTGCAACAAAGTCTATCTGAATATATTTAATAATATTATCATTTCATTAATATTTATAATAATAAACAATAATATTATTGATATAATATCTTTATCTTATATACAAATAACAAATTTAATACTAAGTGTATTCATATATTATTTATTTACAATAAAAAATTAAATTTCCTTCTTTTAAGATATATATTTAAATTATTAAAAACGAATATGTGATCAAAGCTTCTAACCACTAAGCTTTAAGGTCATTCTTATCAAGGAATAACACATTTCATACATTTATTTCAAATATAAAAAGAACTATTCATATTGTAAGCACTTTTTTAGTTTAAATGTTAGCGCCATAAATATTTTCACTTCAGTTTGACCACAGGCTGTGCCATTAAGATATTTAACTTGTGCGCAGGCATTGAAAATATGTTGTCAGTAAGCCACGAAATATAGTACAATTTAGTGGGTCTTATGAAGTACCAAGTAACAAATGACAATGAATATTGTTTATGTATTACAAGCGTTTTAACATAAATTATATATTAAACATTCAGACCTATAGAGTACATAAAAAACAAAAAAAAGTAGAACCAAAATATTAACAATTTGTTCTTTAAATATTATAACGATTAAGGTTCTTAATAGCATAGTTGTTTCTTTTTAAGATCTCAAGTAAAGACTGTATCAACAGAAACACACAATTTTAAATTTGCCGCCATTTAACTCAAACGTCAGTTTGACATTTAAAATTTCGCATATGCATTCTAGAGACTTTGGAAATGACTTAGATAGAACAACTTGTCAAACAGGGTGAACAAATAGCGAAAATGTGTTATCCAAATATTTCTTCGTTTATTGCAATGTGATTATGTTTTTTTCTTTAAAGAAAAAAATCTATGATGTTTATTTCCAACATAAAGAAAGAAGGTTCAAGAAGAACATTTCTTAGATACCAACGTTATCGTAAAAATGCGCCAAAATTATCTAGAAATAACTTAAAAGTCTCCAACTGTTATTTGAAGGACAGCTGATAAAATTTTAAACTTATTCAGACCTTTACGCTTATTACAGATTTTAAAACTGTTTTTCAAGGAAACAATTCATTTTCATTTTGACAAATAACATAGGAATAATAGAATAAACGATAATAGAAAGAAGGTTTCAAAAACGAGATTCTCTATACCTGTTGTACCCTTATAATGGAGCGAAATAAAAATTGTTTAATGTGAAATATATTTTCTGAATTTAGTTACTCTATGGGATGTTTTTAGAGATCAGGTAAAATAAAATACTGCTTTAAAATAAGCGTCAGAATATCATAATGCACACTGTTTTTTTTGTGAAATCCACCTGGACAAATATGACGTTAAGTTACATGCCAGTGACGTCACAGTTGCAATATTTTTTAAGAAGTGTTATTAACTAACAAAGTTTTTGCAAATAAACGACACAATTTGTATGACAACAGACATATTTAAAAAATATGATTACTTTGACGTCTGCCAAATATATTTTGGCGGTTAAAATTTGTGACGATTTCTGCGTGACGCATGACTGCACGTGGTGCACAGTATCTAGTGAAGTTAAAAAAATTAACTTTATATGAGTTAAATATATAGCTAAGTGCGACGTCGAATTAAACCTTCAGCAGTAGACAAAAATAAAATCAAATTCTCATTTATATATAAAAAATCATATATAAATATTATTTATTTATCATTAAAAAATGTAAGTTTATGTAAAATTACATAATAAAACTTATCTTTTGACATACATTTATGTTTTCTGGCGTTAATAAAGCAAAATTTTATAATGTTACATATTAAATTAATATAGTAGTAAAAGATATTTAATGTTTTTTGCATTTATTTAATGACAATGTAACGGAACGATGTTAAACTTCGGTAAATAATAAAACGTAACGTTATATACAAAATGTTACATGAGTTTACATTTTGTATTTAGCGGGAAACGTGTGACCGGACATTTGTCTTAATTTGCCAAAAACACCACTAGGTTAATCACGCTGCCTAGCTAGTCTATTTTTCACCAACAAATAGTAAACACATAAAAAACATGAATATCTATTTTTATATGACAATTACCGATAAAATGTCACATGAATTGATACCGATATGCTAATCGATTAATCGATACATACAGATTAAGTTGCATTATCGCGGTATTGTTTTGTTTGATTAAATTTGTTTTCCGCGTAAATCCAGTGTATATTAACTAAAATTTGATTACACATTGTCAAATTGATAAGAATGACATACGTAATAAGGGGGTAATCTATTAATTTTATCAAAAAAAACACCGGTTGTTGAAACTTACCGGATGACGGGCCGCAGCAACCGCTGCGGCTGCTGCTGCGTTCATACCTGCACTGGGATACATATTGTCACTTGGACATGACTTATTAAACAAAAATGAAAACAAATATGTTAAAACACACTATAATATCACTTAAAACACACTATAACTTCCAAAAATATATATATATATGTATAATAATATAAAAACTGTTTTTAAAATAAACACACTATATTTTCACAAGTAATGAACCAACACTAATACTAATACACCCGGTGTATAACTAACTGTTTATTATTTTTTAAATATTTATTTATATATTAAAAACTATAAATTTGAATCAACTTTTGTGTATTTAACGTTACTAGATTTATAGTTAAAATGTCACGTGCTTTTTAACGCAGGTGTTGTGTTTAATTTAAATAAAAATATAAATTTA
Source organism: Panorpa germanica (assembly GCA_963678705.1). NCBI lineage: Eukaryota > Metazoa > Arthropoda > Insecta > Mecoptera > Panorpidae > Panorpa > Panorpa germanica. Next base: position 7,762,503 of record OY783221.1, read on the forward strand.
AATCGACAAAATACATTCTTAATAAAAAAAAACACGTATTTTTACATTCATATTATAACTGAACTAATTACAGATCTGAATTGTATTTTTAAAAAAACAATTAGATTATTTCGTTGTATCCATTTGATAACACTTTAAGAATCACTATGTATAATCCACTTAGCACTGTAATCCGTTTTTTATAGAGCTCACAATTATTTAAATATATATTAATTAATTAATTACGTAGTAGTATATAATTATTCATATTATATACGTAAGAACTACACACACGAGATACGCCTCTGACGAACCGCTAAGGCCAACTAACTCGCCTGCAAACACTAAACCTATTGCCAGTACAAATATAGCTATCTCTTTTTAACTTTAAGTAATACTGTCTCTGTCGTTTTTTATCCCCACTTCTCTCATCTCTATAGCAAACTACCCGACGACCCTAACCGCTAACACACACCCCGGACTGCTGTACAAAAAGTCTACAACCCTAAAAATACTAGTGTACATTCGAGGAAACATATTTTTTGGATTTTTTTATTTATAATATTTTATTTTATTATAATAGTTTTTAAAATAATATGATGTGATATTTAATTTTTTTTTATTATTATTTTAGTAATTTAACATTTTTTTACATAAAAAATTGCCTTTTACATAACAAAACATCTTTCGGTATAAATTTATGTTGTTCTGACGGTATCAAAGATTTTTGTTTAAGAATATGTAATGTTACATATTTCTTTTGCATTTATTTAATTACAATACGTAACTTTAGGTAAATAATATTACATAAAATATTATATGAGTTTACGTTTTGTGTTTAGTACGTTCTATTTAAAAAGAAACAATAATTTTTACTGGGTCCAAAAAGAAAATTAAGTAAACTTATATTGGTATAAATTTTACTGCAAAATCTTACTTGTAATATTTTATATCTAGATACTGATTCAGGTACATATACAGAGTACTAGTTACATTTTCAAATATAGCTAAAGTATCTAGATACATTACTGTACTGAATCCTGTAGAAAATATAACAATTGTCTAAAATGCATTTGCTTTTTTCTGATGAACTGCTTAACATTCTTTTTCTTTTCTAGCAGTACTATAGGCTCGCAGGATGAAAAGGACAGATAGATATAAATAATAATTTACTTAGATATATTTCTTTAGGTTTTGCTGTTTTTGTTTTAATATATGTGCACAATTGTAAAGTATATCAATACATAATTATACTCAAGATAAATTTAATCAAATTTCGAATCCTTTGGCTGAAGAACAATGAGAGTGAATGAGATGCAAATACATTTTACGTGTAGTTACACCACTTTTATTATTTTTAATAAAATAGGAAGTTGGAAATCTTCTAATAAATATAGTTATTGTAGTATTGTAGTATAGTATAGTTAGTGTAGTTATTTTATTAAGGCGATTTAAAGTTGAATATTTTGTTAAACATCTGTATCTTGATAGTATTTGTATATACGTAAAGATGGTTTTGTATGTATAACAACTCTACTAGCATAGACTGTGACAAATTTTTTTGCTTACTTAGTTATAAATCGATAAGCTAGTACTACTTTTGAAACATATTGTACCACAACAAAATCCTTAATTTGTAAAATTCATAGTTTATTTTATGCTTTTCTAAATTTGGACAGTCTTAAAATCCAAAGGATCATTTTGGAAATTATCGTTTACCTGCAAGTAATATAATAGTTAGGGTGTCGTCATTTTTATATGCATTATGTAGCTTACCTCAGAAAGGGATTCCTTGAAATCTAATATCATGTTAACTTTAGATTTTATTTCCTAATACAAATATAATTATTCAAAAATAAATAATGTTGTTAATCTCTAAAAATATTACTGAGTTTTGGAAAATAATTAGTTTAAAGTGTTTTCGGGTAATAAATTCTTTACTAATGACGTTTTCTATTCATAAAAGTTTTGCCCCCGTTTTGCATCCTTTTTGTTTTGTCGGTACAGGTAATATTTACCAAGAAAACACGGCAACATTTGCAACATAGCAATCATTTTGCAAAAAACACAATAATAACTTTTCTCATTTAAAAAAAGGGTAAAACGAGTGCACAATATTTTGTTGAATAGAAAACGACATTATAATGTAAATTGACTGTTACTTTTTGAACACATTTCGTACATTTTGAAACTACTGAACAATCAATGAACCCGAAAACCCATTTTGTCATCTGGAACCAATATGATCTATATCATTTTAACATAAAAACTTAGTATATTTTTAATTAACAAATAAGAATTAAAATGATTTTATTATTAGTATTTATTTTAATTGTTTTTTTTTTTATCAGTGGCTTAATAGATTACTCATCTAATACACGAGATTATTTTTAATTCGTGTCTGTGTCCTTTTTGATAAGCTTAAAACAATCTACTTATAGTAGATTAAGAGATTAATTATTTCAGAATAATGTCAAAAATATAATCAGTATCATTTTTAATGGATTGAATTTTCGGTTTTTACATGCTTAATATTTCTTTATGCTATGGTTTTCTTATAGCGAGTGTTTTACGATTTATAATTACAAATAGAAAATTAAATTAAATATTGTAAGCAATAATTTTAATTTAAAAGTTGCCGCCTTAAATATTTTGATTTCAGTTTTATCAGTTCGATAATAAATGTATAGAAACGTGTTACCAGTAAGCTACAAGTCAGAAGTGATGATGAATACAGTTATAGTGGTACATGTGTTATAAAATAGATTAGTAATTAAAGATATATTTTAATAATAATAAGAAATATTAACATCATTCATTAAAGAGTAAAAAATAATTAATCAAATAGTTAACAACAATAAAAGCGTGGGGTTTCGATTATTAGATTTATTATATAAACGCACTTATTTTCTATTATAGCCATGTTCCTCAAAAAATAAGTGCTCCACATAGACAAAGCTTTGACATCACAAATATATTTATTACATATAAAACACAACTGACAACAGGTTATAGGCTTTGGCTGCAAAGTTTGGTTGCCTACTTCCTATCACATTTTTGATAAAACGATTTTTGATCCCTCAAAAGCCTGTTGTACTGATGCAAGCAGACACCTTATTAGTTATTTCAGACCTAACCTAGGATCCTGTTTACATATTCGTGCTGTTTACCGAATATTTGAGGTTGCATGGGAGTGTATGATCATTCCACACCCGAATATTCGTCTAAACTTTTGACACATTCGTTTAAATAAAGTAAGAGTTATGTTATTAGAGTTACTTGTTTACTATACCATAAGTACATGGCAAAAATTATAGATTATGGGTAATAAACGTTAAGATATGTTCATACTGAGTATAGTAGGTCATGTTTTAATGTCATAGCAAGATGGTGAAACCAAATATTCGAACACTATGATCATTTTACCGACACAAATCGAAAATGCTTAAATTCGTGTACGGATTTCAAATGTTTAACAAATAATCTCGAACTTTGTGTTCATACATACGTCTGCGTCCCTTCCCAGTAAACCTTTGGAGTCACTTTACGGAGGCGCATGATTTTTTTGCCTTGAAGAGTTCATTTACAGTTCTTTTTTATCGGCTACAAATGGCGAAACAACTCCATCTGTCGGAATACAAATGAAGATAAAGTTGATGCGAACTATAATTGAAGTGCAATAGTGATAGTAACGTTATGGGTACAATAACTGGGTACTATAAAATGTTGTACTTCTTAGTTTGAGGTTATGTGTGCGATACTCTAATTTCTGAAATATATTTTATCAGAGTGTTTGTTTTCGTTTAAAGTTTACGATAAAATTAGTGAAAAATATATTTTATTTTATCACGGTATAATGTAATTGTAAATGACCCAAAACGGTAACATTAAAAGAATAAAGTAATTTAACACAATAAACAATTACATTCAATTGAAAATTATAAAATCTTGTATGCATTTTCAAAGTTATGGAAAATTCGTTACACAATTTACTATTAGATATGTAGATTTTATTTATATTTGTTTTAACTTTTTTTCTTCTAAAAGCAAATTTAAAAAAAAGCAACAAATATCATTTTGAAAAAATAATTTACTTCTATATGTATTATATGTTGTAATTTAAATTGATTTTGTTTACAATTTACGGCCATTTTAACAATATTACACAATTCAATTGATTTTGATTTGATTGCAGTTGTTTATTGTTTATTTGTAGTTTTGAAATGGTTCGTGTACAAGACCGTTACAGTCCTAGTCCACAGACGACTGTTGTTAGATTTCTATTAAATATTTCCAATTGCAAAATTATCCATTCTTTACTTAAGAATTGAGAATTTCAAAACATCATACTCGTCAAATTCTTTATATGCACTCAATCTGTCGCAGAGCTGGATTACGTTCAGGGTTCGATTCAAAGGGAAGGATTAAATCTATTCTATTGACTGGCAAAAAAAAAATAAGTCACCAAATGGTAAACAAATTAAAAAATCAACAAATACATAGTTTAAATTACAAGAATTTAACGCCGACTAACAAATAAAACAAGTTGTGCTTTTTTATAATGTATATAGGAACGAATAAGATAAAATTCACAAACGCATCATAGATTTATATGCCTCTTATAACCTCTTTTAAGCATGAGTAGTCCGCCGAACTCTCGCAATTTGAACTATACCCATTTACATAATAAACTAATCTACAAAATGCACAATTATTATATCACAATTAATGCGTGATATACAGAGAAGTTGAAATCGCAATAACGTAATAAAACAAAAGAAAATCTACAGTCGCAGTTGTTAGGGCGGTTGTACATTTTAGGGACATTCGAAGAGCACAGACCATGGAAATACAAGACAAGTCTGTCTTAAACAAAATTGTTAACTTTATATCTGTTTGTTCAAAATGTTTATGTGGTGTTTTCAAAACGAAAATTGTTTTATATATGAAAAGTAAAAAAAAAAATCAAGAAATGAATGTTTCTAATAATATTTGTCATATTTAGAAGCTTTAAGATTTTAAATCAATTGAAAAACGCAATTTTTTTCTGACATTTGGCAGATATTGTTCTATTACTAACCTCAGTGTTTGTACTTTAGATTAAAATAAAAATATCACCACTTTTCACGGAAATATTGCGTTTTTCTGTTGATTTAAAATGACATCTCTTGTTGAAAGACCCTATATAAAAGGAAGGAGTCAATCCTAAAATAACTGAAAAGAATCTCAGTAAACATTTTGGAGCATTTTGGAGTCACTTTGACATCATATTGTAGATGCGTATGATTTTTTTGTCATGAAAGAGTTCATTTATAGTTCAGTTTCTTACAATTCTTCATATGAAATGTCTGTTTTATCGGCTACAGATGACGGAACCACTTCACCTGTCGGAATACAAATGAAGATAAAGTTGATGCGAACTATAATTGAAGTGAAATAGTGATAGAAGCGTCACAAAATAGGACACTTCACCAAATGTTTACTGGGATATTACATATTCCTTATACAAAATCTGGAAAATATCAAAATATGGAATTAACTTTTGAGCCATTAGGTAGATAGTAGTTTAGTCAGCGCAGTGCCCTATTGGTAATATTGCAAAATTTTGGAGCGTAATTTTGGATCACTTAACAAAATTATAACGATGGTACAGTTCATTAGTGAGACATCCCCAAATATCGTATTGTTCGACAAGTTTATCTGCATTATAATTATGTTTGATTACATTTATGAGTTATCTAAGTATTAAATCAGTTACAGGATACACTTTTATATCAAACTGCATACTCAACTCAGAGATATCTCATTAATGAACTGCACGGACGATCGATATGTATATTTTCGTTGGTGCATCTATTAGCCGCACCACTTCTGAGACAACCATCATTTCTATTTATATTCCTACATATTTGACAAGATAACATTTTAAACTACATTATTCACTTTGTGAATTCTTTCAAAATAATTTTTGCGACGTCTTAGATTGATTGGGCAATAATCTTACAGGCTGAGTTGGTGACATATTAATATTCAAGCAAATTACGTTAATCACAACAATACAAATTTAACAACAATAACCATAACTAAATTAAACATAAAATCAAAAACTTAATACAGCATCCAATACCGCTTTCTGAGATGATAATTTATTAATTGTGAGAAGTGGAAGAGAAAGAGAAACTGTTATATTAATTTTATGAGTATTTAAATATCGGTCGGAAACTGGATTCGAACCCAGATCTTTTGTTTAGTACACAGACGTTTTTCAAATAAACTACCTCTGACCGATAAATTAGTTTATTTGGAAAATTCAAAAAAGAATTAAGTTTCAATTACATATTTTATTCCTTAGTGCTCAAATATTATATCGATGGTAATATTTCTTTATTATATCTAATTCATTTTGCAACAGATGTAGTATATTAACAATATTCGCTGTCACTTGGTACTATTAACACTAACGTCTTTCTTCTGTAGTGGTTTACGTTCTACACGTCATCTATGTTTGTGCAACAGACAAGGGTGGTGTTGCCACAGTCGAATACAACATTTAAATTAAAATAATTGCTTACAAATCGATTTATTTATTTGGCAGCAGTGTGGTCGATGATGGGACTCATATAGAAAAATAAAAGGTGATACTTGATATAAAATTATGGGTCATTTAATTAAAAAAAGGAATTGCATCATTGTAAATTCCTGCGTTAATTTTTGGCATGCGAAAGGAATTTTTAAACGTTAAATTAATACAGGAATCTTAGAATTGTTAATTATTGTTTTTCTTTTATTGTTACTTTTTGTTATCCTATCTTAAATCTTTGTCGCTATTAGACAAACAATAAAAATCATAAAAAAATAAAAAAGTAAAATAAATATTTTTATAGTATTGCCTAGTTGAGAAAAGAAAACTAAAAAGAAAGAGAACAGGTCAGTTTATAATTTTAAAATGTATGTCGTATGTATATACATAGGTATGTATGTATACGTATATAATTTTATAGTGTATATCGTATGTATATACATAGGTATGTATGTATACGTATATAATTTTTTTTTTTTATTATAAATGGTAAACATTGTTCTGCAAGTGTCCTTACACCCTGAATGATCTGCACATGTACAGCCCCAAAAAAAAGTCGACTACAAAAACGAAATGTACGCGTAAAAAAACAAAAACGTACCCTCAAAATGGCTGCCGGTTTTCCCCCTCTCCGTCACCCCATTCCTCTTACCAACATAACGTATTTCAACGTTTCACCCCCCAATGTACCCCCAACTCAAACTTCCCTTGTGATTTCTACCCCATCCTTTATAAATATGGCGTATTCCCTACATACTGATTGCCAGTATAGCTACGAGTCCACGTGGAGTATGTTAGACACATATTTCTATCACCAACCACACTGAACAAATCGAGTCTCTTGTCGAATCGTACCCGTACAAAATGATAAGCTCCACCTCTACTAAGCAATACACCGAACGGAACCAATGTAAACGAAGCGACGACGAATCGCCGACGAGTTTCACTCGGTACATATCGGACTCCGCGTGGAGTAACTCGAGTGTTATAGCGAACAGAAAAATGTTCGGCAAATGCAAAAAATATATATTCGAGTATACGGATAAAATCTAGTGGGACTCTGAATGGGTTTGGGTGGCGCGGTGTGGTGTGAGTGAACGGGCCAGGGGGTGGGGAGGGGGTCATGGCAAGCTTGATGCGAGAGCAGAACAAAAAGTTATGCCCCATTGCCTGGCCTCTAGTTATTATATAGAGAGCTCTGGCGAAGTCTTGTTCACAATCAACATAACACTCTTTTATTAAACAGATTTTTTATGTATAAATATATAGTTTTTTCTATTGTAAACCAGGTTCTGCCGTTCATGATGTACTGTTTCAATACAATATTTATGAAAAAAATGTTAAAATACAAGTAAAAACGGTGACTTCGAATTATAGGATATTATACTTATTTCATTTCTGCGGTTACATTAATCTTTGAATCTCTTGAAGCCGTCGAGGAGACGAGCCGCTGATTTGTGTCTTAAAACTGTTTTGGCTGAATCCTGCTTTTATCTTATGTTATTCAATTTATGTGTTCGAATGCAGGGGAAATAATTCTGCCATTATGTTCTCCGTTGTCTGCCAAAAATCCTGCTGACCATTTACAACTCTACTACCAAACTATAACTAACTATATAGACAACTTTAAATTATAGATAACATTATTTGAAAATGTATATTTGTATACATGTATGTATACAGATAAATAAATATGTAAATAGCAAGAAACGAACCTAATACGTCTTCCACATCAGTGCGACATCCAATTTTTGTTAGAAGAAGTTGTACAAAACGTCCAAATCAATACATCGGCTTATTTTATCGATTATATGTATTCACTCAGCCAGTTTTATATGTGTATAAAACAATTAATAAAGTGTACATCAATTCTTTAACAAAAAAGAAAGAATATTTTATTAATATAATTTTTTCAAACCTTAGTTTCATATACCATGTAAAAACGCAAAAGCAAATAGTGATTTCGTTCTAGCCTACAAAGGATTGTACATTTACCGACAGCCAGTCGAATCTTTTGAATATAATAAAAATAATTTAAGGTGAAACATTACTTCATGGTTATATAGTTAGATATAGATGCCAACAGTGTACTAAAATGACAATCAATTTGCAACTTTGTACTAGTTAATGTTTTCAAATATAAAAACGTTAATAACTTTGCACACGATTGAGCTATTTAAACCATAGAAACTTTAGGAGTCAGATAAATGTTCAAGCTTTCTTTATAAATACATCATTAAGGAGGTACAGGACGTTAACGTAAATGATGAAACGTTGTGAAATTTGGAGGGTCGATACAAATAGTTAAAATACATGCTGTTTCAAAATTTTAGAAACCTAGGGTTCATAGTTTTTTTTTATACATGATTAAAAATAGTCATTTTCCATACAAATCATAATTTTTAGCTCAATTTCACCACATAATATAACTTTTAACTATAAAAAAATGGTGACACGGCTTTCAAAAACTAGGTGTATATAAAATAATCTTTTCTGTAACTATTGCAAAAAGAAAATTATCAAAAGGATACCTACCCAGTAAACAATTTGGTGAAGTGCCCTATTTAGTGACGTTTCTATCACTATTTCACTTCAATTATAGTTCGCATCAACTTTATCTTCATTTGTATTCGGACAGGTGGAGTAATTTCGCCATTTGTAGCCGATAAAGTAGACATTTTGTATGAAAAAATGTGAGAAACTGAACTATAAATGAACTCTTTAATGACAAAAAAATCATGACGCATCTTCAATATGATGTCAAAGTGACTCCAAAGTGTTTACTGGGAAGGTATACTTTAGAATGAACGGTTAGTGAATAACTGCCTTAATAGTTTGTCCAGGCAACATATTATATGTTTCACTTACACTCATTTTATTACAGAGAGTGACAGTGACACCTAAGACAGTCGTGTCTTTAGTGTGCTTCCTCCATGCCAGTTCACACCCAACAATAAATAAAACAAGCCGTCAACTAATCTAGTAGTCTAGGCTTTCGCCCAAACATGCTAACCCATGACCTTTACTTTCAAGTTCAAAAATTACGTTTAGTTTTCGTTATTCGTTCTCCAATAATTCTCCGTTCACGATTGTTCCGGTTTCAATGACTTATTATATTAACTTCCGGTATTCATTTGTAAAAAAAAAAATTATCAATAGATCTGTTTACTTAATATATTTCTTTTTCTAAAAATACCTTTTAACCACATTATTATCCAGGTTGTTTATTTAAGAAATATTATTTGTTTAAGTGCAGGGTGATTCAAAATAAGTTTACTAGAAGAATGTATAAGCTGTTTTGTAGCAAGCGTTCACTGGTGAATATCGTACACATCGGACAGAACGTATATACACGACCGCTACAAATCTACTGAGATCGACATCTGAGCATTGTGACGTCACATGCAGTATAAAAGCCCTGAAGAATAGTGTAGGTTTAAAAAAAAGTGATAAAAAGTATAAATCTCCAAGAGAGTCACAAGGGAAAAAGTTATTTATTCTACATATTATAAAAGATCACAAATAATTTTAATAATTGAAGTGTGGAAACATCAGTATTAATGTATATACTAATATGTACGACATCGCTGCCTAATAAGTATACGATTATGTATATATATAATCAATACAATTTGATAAAAACCAAATCCAGAAAATATAACCGTGATCAGAGATCATATTTTGAAGACACAGCAGTGTAGCGTTAAACATCAATTTGATTTCTTATAAAATATTGTATATAAAATTTAATTTTGAGTCACCCTGTTGTAGCGTTTTACTGGTAGCCCTACCTGCATTTTTCCAACAGTTATTCTTCAAACATTATTGAGGTTATTTTTTACTACAATATTGATTTCCTATTTATTACAACAAAAATATAAAATATACATATATGTATATATATATAAATATATATAACTATGTATACATTACTTGCGATTTGATAGTTCAATTAAAAATTAAATAAATATAAAATATATTAAATTCAATTTATTTATTTACTATTTATTTTGTTATTTGTCTTGTTTTGGTTTAACAGTCATTGAATTTCATAAATAACATAAAGAATACCAACAGATTTATAATTGGTTTGGTGCTGAAAATATCACATATTATATAAGGGCGATCACACACTGAAGAAACGACTGCCTTTCAATTAACTCAAGATATGAATCGAACAGTAGTAGTGGTGTGGCAACAGCGTACGAAATAAGCGCGGTTATTTGGATATATAGTCAAAATCAGTAAAAATCAGTCAAAATATAGTATAAATTTATAATACGATAATGACTTTTGTCTTATTCGTTTCTATATACATTATAGAAAAATAAATGAGTCAGTGCTTTTTAGTTATATCAGCAGTTTATACCCCACAACTTGTTTTAAATATGAGTCGCCGCCGAACTCTCGTAACTTGAACCATATATCGCTAATTGAACTCAAACAAGATTCACAGTAAAAGTTCATGTAGTTGTCACGATCGTTTCTGTATTACCGCCATATGATTTTCCAATATCCACATGATTTTATATAGCATTAGATTATAGCATATAGCATATAGATTACAAATGCATATGATTTTTATATAGTACCAAACCTTCAAGCGATATGTGTCAAAATTTCATGATATTCTGACCATTAGTTTACGAGTTACAATGATTTTCGTGAGGTTTCGTTATAATTTTTAAAACAATGAAAATATTTGAATTTCATGTGTTGAATAAGCATTGTTTTTTAATAGGAAAAATACCATTGAAGCAACAAAATTACGCAGCTCCCCCTGCTATACGTATTAGCACAGTTTTCTACAAATCATGATAAGACCACGTGGTTTACGGATGCCCCCTTAATTAATTATCTTAAAACTCTCAAAGTTGAGAAAAGATAACTTTCCAATAAATAAAATTAATATATCCAATTTTTTTTAGTATGGTACAAATATAATTAGTTGCAAATAATGCCGCTACAAGTGTATAAAATAATAGCACTGTACTCAAATTAGACACTGACACTGACACATTTTTATATGCGAGTATAATTGTGTTTATACAACTTCAAAGAATTTATATACTGATAATTGGTATGGTCTTTACAAAAAAAACACTTGTCTCGAACTCCTCCAGCTCCAATACTACAATACTACAATACTCCAAACTCTGTTGAACATCAGAACACCAGAACACCGGCCCCGGTCCAAGGCCTACTTTTAGTAACACTTCAGAACAATTGATTTTAAGAGCCCTCGATACCATACCAAAAACCATTTCACAAAGCAATGCTTTACTGCTACGTTGAATGTATTTGTGTATGTGACATAGGCGGTGCTATTTAATTTTCACTTTAGGGATTTAAAAATCAGGTAATGGGCTTGTATCCTATGTCCTAATTTCTATAAAACTGAACTATATATTGATAAAGTTGGCTACTAGAACTTCAAATGTTCAATTATTGTTTAATAACTCGCTATATTTTCGAAGGTGTTACCAATTATAAAAGGCATTTTGTCTGTTTAATTATTAAAGCGATCCAACGTTATAGAATCGTACGTCACGTCCGCAGATTTTCCATCTCTTTTAAACAACAGAGATGTATACGAGTGTGTTTGCGATACGTCATTTACTACAAATAGCTGAGTTCTGTATCCCACGAAGTATTATATTACGAAAAGTGTGAAAAGGACAATCAATCTCGATTGCTTATTTGTTTGTGACGTCTTATGACAAGAAAATATAACAATATAGCATGCGGCAAGCTATATAGCCCGGGAACTTTACATTTTTTACTTGACATGAGTGCCGATAGTTGTAATTTTTGGATATGTTACATAAGTTCTAATATCTATTTAAATCTCGCGCATCGCTCTTTAGAAATTCCACTTGAATCACTACGTCATTAGGGACAAAAATATACATATACTAGCTGTCCCGGCCACGCGTTGCTGTGACTAACGTTTTTGTCATATTACATTACATAGCGCCATCTATTGAATATTTACTCAATCTAGTCAACAGAATATTTACCCAATGTAGTCAACAGATGTCGCCATCATCGTCGCCAGATGTCATCGTTTGGAGCTAACAGATAATTAATAGACAAATAATTTGCAATAAGATAATAAATTGAGATGTAAGCTATCCTATCTTTCAAGTTGGATCAAACTGCACACGGTGTACAAATTTGATTAAAATGGGTTAAGTAGTTTAGGAGTCCATCGCGGACACACAACGTGACACGTAATTTATATATATTAAGATTAATTAGCGATAGAATTAAAATTGAAAATATTATTTTTTCGCGGCGAAAAAAATATTTTTTTAGCGGCGAAAATAAAGCCTAGCTATTTGGAAATTCCACTTGAATCACTTCGTCTTTTTTTAAGGCATTCATGTACCTTAGTTTATCTTCATTAATATTTGCCATCTTTGTGCTTTGTTAATTTTTATAAAACTTCCTCGGGGCCTCGTAAAGATCTGCTGCCCGAGGCCTCGCATTGGCCAAAACCGCCCCTGAGAGCAGAACATATGTTGTGATATGAGTTTCATCCATCTTCTTTAATTTTTAGTCTTCTAAAATATTGGGTCATAAGATCAAAACAATATTTAGCATCCTTTGTTGGGTTTCGATTTACCATTGGCATAAGCAATGTGTCTTGTGAATTTAGTTGGTGTCACACTGGCATATAGCAATCTCTGCATGCATATATGTCTTCCATCCCGGGCGGAAAAAGAAATGTTACTTAACCCCACCCTTTAATCGATGCCACTGCATTATTATACATGTTATATATATATAGATATATAATATAATATATGTATATACTTTTAATTCTCACATTATACTCGTAATATGTAAAAGTCGTGATGATTTTAGAAATTGAATATAATGGAGCTCTGTCTAAGTTGAGTGCCCATTCTTTTTAGTTTTTAAATGTTTGTTTTTCTACTAGACATATTTTTTATTTATTTTATATAATTTATATTTATTTACTTTATAATTTGAGGTATTTTTTTTATTATACAAACATGTATATTACAGTCCCATACCTATATATTTTGAATCTTGTTCGAATACTGCTACTACCTATTTGATAGATTGAGAATTTAATAAAAAATATTGAAACGATGTAATGGCATGTATTAATATGTAAAAATTGAAGAAAGAAATAGCCGCCAAAAAAAAAGAATATGCATGGAGCCGTTTTTGAACCACTATATAAAAATCAGTAGCAAACGTAGAAACATATTATAAACATACACTTCCAACATTATAATATAGGAATATTTCTTTGTACAAGTAATATATATATATATATATATATATATATATATCACATACATTATGCACACTTTGAAGGACTGATAGTGGTTAGTGGTTAACACTTAACGCGCGGTTAACTTAACCATTTGATGACATAAGTGCATGGATACACATACGTATACATATACAACTGTATGTGCCTACATTACATACATACAACGTATGTCATCACATATTGATGATAAGACTAACACATGTGAACTAGTCAACATTCTGCCATCAACAACGATCTACTTCAGTTTACATATAACGTTTATTTTATAGTCCAGTAATAATACGAAATATTATTTAAAAGAAGGAATATGAAGTGAGAAGCAGACAGGATTCTCAGGAGATACTACTCAAGTATCTACTCAAATTCTAACTGTTTTTATAGTAATATAATTTTTAGTTTCAACGCAAATATCAATTGTATCTTAAAACTATTACAGACTATTCATTCATTACATCATATGTAAAAGGTGAGGAGGGGTTCCAAACTGTGACAAGAATGGAATGGGAGTCACAAGTTTTGTGACTGAATGTCTATTAATAATCTTAATCGTCTTGTAAAAAAAAGATAAAACAAAATTAAAAACCAAATAAGACTAATAAGAAAAATAGATCTATTTCAAATGTCTAGCGTCACAACCTCGGCAGGGATGGGAGGGGGTCCTCAATATGTGACAATGTGTATGACGTAATTTATAGATTTCTGCCATGAACTCTAGTTAAAACATTTTTGAAGTGCCAAAAATTTAAAGGTCTTCTGCGAAAATCAATTGTATCTAATCAAGTCCATTACTACTATTTATAATTGCCTTTTAGGTTAGTAAACAATAAGTCAATTGGAGCTACTTCTTACTAATTCTAATACGAATTACGAAATACTAATTACGAACCCTAGGAAAACAGTGATAGTGATGTCTTGCCGATTCGGAAAAGAATGTTTTCGGGAAGTTCCGAAAAGCAAAGCGAATAATGGACAAATATGAAAATATATATATGCAAATATTCGATATAGTGACATAGATTAGAAGAAAAGGTCAAAACCTGTATAAGGAATGGATCAAAACTAATAAATTTCTGAGAGGGAATCTAAGCGGTGCAAGAGTGAGAGGAAGATTCAGGATGAAGAAAGACGTAATGAATATGATTGTGGTAAATTAGAAAAAAATGCGATCCAAAAGGAGACCAAAGGAGAATTAAAGGAGACCAAGGCTAATGATGATGATAATGAATTCTTCCTCCTCAAAACCTTCAACCATCCCTAAATATACCCAGTAAACATTTTGGAGTCCCTTTGCCATCATACTGAAGATGAATATGAATTTTTTGTCATGAAAGAGTTCATTTACATTTCAGTTTCTCACAGTCGTTCATATTAAATATCTATTTTATAGGATACAAATGGCGAAACCACTCCATCTGTAGGAATACAAATGAAGATAAAGTTGATGCGAACTATAATTGAAGTGCAATAATGATAGGAACGTCACAAAACAGGACGTAATAAAGGGGGTAGTAATTGTGTTCTTATTTTAACAACACATTCACGATAATTAATTTTATATACGTCTGCTGGACTAAATGCCACCAACCTTTATATTAATACTTTCCAGTTGAAGTGTTCTTTTTTGTACAACGCATACAGCACACGGTGCCTGTCTACAGTACTAACACCAACTACCAATACCAGTACCCAAAGCTCTTGTTTGTTGAGTGTTTT
The DNA here is from genome assembly GCA_963678705.1 of Panorpa germanica. Classification (NCBI taxonomy): domain Eukaryota; kingdom Metazoa; phylum Arthropoda; class Insecta; order Mecoptera; family Panorpidae; genus Panorpa; species Panorpa germanica. The sequence goes on from OY783221.1 coordinate 7,778,087, forward strand.
GTTTTGATAAGAGCCGTGTATTATTGAATACACACACATACACACATTAATATATGAATTTATTAAAGAAGTAAAATAATATGTTTATATAGCATGTCACTTTTAAATTGAAAACCGTGATTCTAACTCCATCTATGATTAGTAATTGAAGATAAATTATCTTATTAATTGAACGTTATAAAGGCCCACCCTTTAGCACAGTTATGCGTTATTCTAATCCCTGGTTTCTTTTTTCAAATTTTCCATGCCTACATTGTCGAGATGGATTTAGTAGAGTGAGTGCTGCCATCTATGGTGCAGTAAAAAAATACATCAAAGACAATAACATTCTATTTTTTAATGGGCTTGTGTCCTATGTCTTAATTTATATAAAAGTGTACTATATATTGATAAAGTAGGTTACTAGAACCTCTAATGTTCAATTATTTTTTAATAACTCCTTATATGTTAAGAGATATTAACAATTAAAAAAGTCATTTTGTCTCTTTAATTATTAAAGGGATTCAACGTTGTACAACATTCCAAATGCATTTGACATCACAACTGCTAGTTACTATATTTTTTATACAACAGAGCGTAAAAGAGATATACTCCTGACATAACTCTGACAAGTTTACCAACCTTACAGCTCTGCTATATGTATTTAAATATCAAAATATCAAATATTATTAACAGCTATTTCAAGGAACAATAAAATTTCAATATTATGTCTGCCGTAACAGGGTTGAATAAAATAAAAACTTATTATTCTTTGACTTGACTTAATTATTTCGACTACCAACAGCTACAAAACATTACCACAGCACTGACCTACTCAACAAATAACTGACGTTAAAATGCATTTCACGTCAAATAATAAATGGCCGACCATTTCTACCGCTAAAACTACAATTCATATTTTTAATTGCTATAACTCCGACAACATTTAGATATTTAATAAAATAAACACGCCAATACACATTTATTAACATCAATTTCAATCAACAATTGAAAAATCGACCACCAAAAATTGAGGACACAAGCCCATTTGAAAAGTTTTTACGATATAGTTTATAGTCAAACAGACGTCGCTCTGCGACGGGGTAAATTCTAGTTCCTATAAAATGTATCAATTTTTATTCATTATAATCTAAAATGTCACGTTGTCTACTTGATTAATATGTAAAACTTTTTCTAATTAAAATATGATTAGTAGAACGAAAGAATATCCCGAGGGCAAAATAAATGGGGGAGGAGGGATATTGAGGAATAGAATAGAAAACATAGACATTGCCATAGGCAACAAGTAGCACTGCTTTTTATACAGCCTGTCAAAAATGATAGAGAGTGTGACACAAGTAACATTTTATAAATAGCTAAATAATAGTGCAATAGGTATCACTTGGAATGCTGTATGTGTACTTTCATCTAAGTTGGAACCTTATTTACAAGAAACGGAGACAATTTGGGTATCGCTGAGAGCAAAGGTGATTCTATTTTAAATTTGTATATATTGAATAACTATCCCCTAAAGGCCTAAAATATGCACCTATCCCACACAGCTCCATGCGAATTTTCCATTGTTCACAACATTGCTGGAAGTCTTCTTCTCGTTCATTACTCCCGTTTTTTCTCCTATGTTATAGATAAATCGAGAATCGTTCTACAAATAATATTGGGATTATACAATGGGCTTGTGTCCTATGTCTTAATTTCTACAAAAGTGTACTATATATTGATAAAGTGGGTTACTAGAACCTCAAATGTTTAATTATTTTTTAATAACTCCTTATATGTTAAAAGATATTAACAATTAAAAAAGTCATTTTGTCTCTTTAGTTATTAAAGGGATTCAATGTTGTACACATTCCAAGTGGATGTGACATCACAATCCTTGTGTAAGGTTACCAACCTTACAGCTCATAAATCTCTGCTATATGTATTTATATATCAAAATATCAAATATTATTTACAGCTATTTCAAGGAACACTCAAATTCCAAAATTATGTCTGCCTTAGCAGGGTTAAATAAAATAAAAACTTATTATTCCTTGATTTGATTTGATTATTTGACTACCAACAGCTACAGAACATTACCACAGCACTGACCTACTCAACAAATAACTGACGTTAAAATGCATTTCACGTCATACAAATATGGCCGACCATTTCTAACGCTAAAACTACAATTCAAACTTTTAATTGCTATGTCTCCGTCAATATCCGAAAAATCGACCACTAAAAAATGAGGACACAAGCTTATTTGGATATGTCTCACTAATGAACTGTATCGGTATACATTACTACATAAAATCACTATGCAAAACTATTCACTGATTATTAAAATACCGGCTGTACTATATTTAAACCATACAAGTTTGTATGTATGTTAGATTGGTATCGACAATTTAATCAAAATGTTTTTATTGTATCAAGCAAACTATTTTGTATATTCGTAACTCGTAAGTGAGTCAGTAAGGCAAGACAGTCAGTTACTCATATCGATTGAATATCGGAATTAATAAAATTGTTTTGACATATATCTGATGGAGCAGGTTGAGGGGGTTTGGTTTGTAAATGACAATCACTTAAGTTTATCTCTAATCTATGAGGTTGAATTATGAAGTTTAAAAATTTGTTTTATATACATACATATATTATTAGAAATCAAATATTGATAATACCAGTAGCACATTATTATAAGTTGACACTATTTAGACATGAGTGTACTAAATGTGTTATACTTTTAACGTACAGAATAGTGCGACTTAAATATGCGACACTAATAAAAACCTTAAAAAATTCTAGGTAGTATTTTTATAAAACAAAAATGTTTCAATCGTTCGGCGGTACTTGTAAAAAAATTGCAATTTTGAATGTGATGTCGAGTGCATACTAAGTCTTCCAGTATAATCTCAGTTGTTTATAGTTTAAAAGTGTAATAATAATTTGTTAAAAGAAGATATCGCTGTAATCGTTTACAATAGACTCTTTGTCGATCCATGTTGACCCTTGTCGGCCATTGCCAATTGTTAAAGAACTGAGTTTTATTATGTATCTTTTCCTAAACATATTCTTTCTAAAGCTGGTTCAAGGAATTCGTTCGAAATATAAAAGCTTCGACGTATTAAGTTACTTATCGCACTAGTCATCAATATTTTATATTTACTTTACATGCCTGCTGCATTGCATCTAATAAAATAATTAGTAGGTACTTGAAATTAATTGAAATGCAATTATTATTCACTACTTAACATCTAATAATTTTCATAACATAATTAATTAAACATTACAATACAAAACTGTTTATAAAATAATAGAAAAAACATTGTATTGTTCTTTTAATTATTATTTATAATTATATAAACAGTTTAAGAAAATACCTGATTAAAATACAAAATTAAGTAGTAAAACTTGAAGTCAATTTGTCAAGTACCTTTTATTTGTTTAGCGTTTTATTGAGTATAGTGTAAACTTGTTAAGCATAGACGTCCTCAGGGGGAGGGAGGGAGGATGCACACTTTTATAAAACAAAATATTATATTTTACATACATACCACGTCCGGAAACGACAGTACGCCAAGTCCAGCTTGTGTACTGTAGGGTGTATTGGAGTTGCTTTACACTAAAATAATTTATCATGAGAGCAAACTTTTTCTTTAATTTTTATCGGTACACCACTGTTATGAAAGAGACTATTGCATTCCTTTCGATATCCCTTCTAGTATGACACAGCTGATTGCATTTACAAGGTTAGGGTAGGTTTAGCGTTGTAGCATGTATTCGCTTGGTTAAAATTCGCTGATATACTTTTCCAATGCGAGGATCATTACATTTACAGAGTTCAGATAGGTAAAGCGTAGTAGCGCGTATACGTCTCGTCAAAATTCGCTTAAATACGGTTACATACTGAGACAGGCTCTAGGTAACTCTACTGGTATCAGGGGTACAATTATGTTGCATTACTTAAATATTACTTAATTCATTTAAAACTCACCATTCAGTTGTTGCACACAGTAAGATCTTGAGAAAAGCCTGTAACAAAAAGAAAAAATATTAAATCTAGTTTTTTATGTCTGTCAAAGTAACGGTTGTTACATTTTCACGCATGAAAACTTACAAAATAGTTATATTTGTAAAAATTAAAATTGTTATAATTAAAAATTAAAATGTTTAAAAATTTAAAAAAATAAATGCGATATATAAACCAAAAAAATGGACAAAAATATTATATATTAATTAATAATTATTTTTTAAACTGTTTTTGCGGGCCCCTTTGAGCTGAGAGCCACTAAGCTGCAGCCCTTAATAAAAACGGCCCTGGATACAGAGATAAAAGGTATAAAGCGCTTATACAAAAACAACACAAAGAAAACTTTATTTTCCTTACATCAAACATCTTTGTTTTACATGAATTTATCTTTTAAAATTTATTTTAAATATTATTTTTGAAGAAAATCAAATATTTGCTACCGCGAACGAATATTACAAAATCTCTTATCTAACGAAATATATGAACTGCGCCTGTTTTATGTTGTGCAAATGGCAATCACGGTGAGATGGATCTTCAGATAAGGGTCGCGACCCCACAGTTTTTTTCTTGTATAACTTATACGTAGATGATCTCCGTACCTTAAAGTTAAGGTGCTATCACACTACGATATGGTGAATATTATTCTTAACAAAAATTTGTTAACAAAAGTAAAACTTCTATAGCTCCCAACGCTTGGCAACTAGACAAGAAATAAGGCAGTACATTTAAGATCAACCAGCCTCAAAATATATATATTCTTTCTTTTGTTTTTAGCTCCCACGTGAAATTAATTTTATCTACTCGCTATTGCTTTCTAAGTCATCTCAAATTACTTAGATATCAATTGGTTCATTGCTTCACTTCACATTTGTCATACTTGTCTATTAGTTAATGCGATCCTGTCTATAACCCAAGAATACTTTCAATATTAGTGCACCTTCGCTATCAAAAAGAATTTAAAACGGTTCCTTATCATTTCTTTTATTTAAAATGGGTTAAGAAAACATCTATAGGTTTAATTTGGGTTCATTTTATGGGCTCGCAATTAGTGTTAGTGCCCGCAAAGTTTATGACCGGTATAATAAATCTCTTTCTTTTACTGCCTGTCAAACATTTCAAATAATGTAACTTATTTTGACTTTTCTTTCTTTTTAATTTAAATTTATTTGTATTGTGATCTGTGCTACGAACACTTTCCAACGTTGGACGCATCTTGTGGTCGATGCAGGAACTAAGTGTGTCCAACGTTCACGTAGCAAGAAGTTCGAACTGTTGTCGGTCTTTTGACCAGCATCAAAAAGGATTTTTTCTACCCCCACAACACACTTGATCCACATGTCATGCACTGCTGCACGAATCGTCGAACAATAGAAAGTTTTATACTTGAAGGTTTTTTATTTACTTGGAAGTTTTTGTTAAACAGTGTCAGTGTTATTAATATCAATAAATTAATATAATAAATAAATCATTTGGATCAAACATTCGTTCCACCGTGTAGTAGGAAACTTGCCATGTCAATCTCACAGACATTTAACAATTGGTTTACAATAAAATTCAAGTTGCACGGTATGTGACCAGAAACACAATTATATCTATTTATTATTTCATTTAATTAAGTGCTGAGGTGTTTTCCTCTTCAGTCCGCTGAAGTTAACCTTGATTTCCATTAGGTTGGTCAGTAATATATATGTTTGTGTGACTTGAAACATCAAAGTTAAGCTTTTTTAAGGATCACAATTACTTCTCTAATACAAAAAACAACAAAATCTTCATTGAAAAATTCTTCGTGTGATTTGACCTTATATCGGTATTAGTGAGATCAGCGAAGAAAAGGCGGGAGTTTCATATATATGTATATGTACATATTATAGAGATAAAACATTTTTTGTTATTTTTCTCCTTTTTCATACTTACTAACTGATGGGCTGAAGAAGTCTTGAGGCAAAACTTTTAAATTAAAATAAAAGAATAAAAATAGACATTAAACTCGTGGTGTATATCTAGGTGGAGGCTGGAGGAGATAGAGATACACGCCGCGAAATTTTATTCAAGCACGTTTTGATGGGATTAGATATAGGTTTGTGAATTTCGTATTAGATAGAAATCTGTGGAATCAGAGCACAAGGAAAAATACTTGAAATACTTTGAAGTATATGTAAAACATATTAGGTATTTCATCGTCATGTGTTAGCTTGTATGCGTGTAGCAACGTTGTTGGTCATGGTGTCGTTTTAATAGCGAGGGTTAGTTGGTTCCGAGACACGGCAATGACGGATTGTAATATTACTAATTTGGAAGAGTTGGCTGAATAAGTAGTTCATAAACTACCAACTATTGTTAAGGTGGTGGTTGAACTATCACTCATGTCAGTCGGAGATGCATCCAAGAAAGATGGAAAAAAGTTACAGAGCGAGTAAGTGCCACTAAATAGTTTAGTACATCTTCTATCGTTTGCGCTGGTTATCTTAAATTTTCAAATTTGTCACTTACATCCCTTTGCTTGTAGACGACTTAAATATAGAATGCACTTATGGAATGAGGACAAACCTTAAATATAAATAAATAGTATCACAATTTCAAATTAGATAATTGGAACTTTCTTTTCTTTTATTACTTTCTTGTCAACTTTAATTTTCGGCTTTATGATTTCTAGAAATGAAATCTTTTGACTTAAGTCATGATACAATAGCAACCGTTTTTATATCCTTAATTTGCATACACACTTTTTCAAGTCAGATATAAATATATATAAATACTTTAAAGGTACAAAGCTATTAGTTTATCATCAGCTCTTTATCGTGCACTGCATGGCACAGCAAAACTACTTACTACATGTATGTGTATTGCGCTCTAAGACTCTAAGTACAATCCTGCAGGTACTTTTGTTTCAGCTTAATCTCAACATAAACAACTCTATAATGCGTACCTCTGCCTGAGAGAATTACGTAATAGACTTAGACCCTTGCCTGATCCATGCTTCCCCCCTCCCTCATGTTCAGCGATAAATTTGTACATAAGTGAGTATGAAATACACTCTCAATAAAAAAAAATTCATTCCTATTTAGAATTTTTGTTATTGTTTATGTTTTTGTTATAAAAGTTTTGTAAGCATTGTCGGGAATAACTATTTACTAAGAGTATTACTTCACTGTGAAACCGTTAAAATATAAATATAAGTTATAAAAGTCCGAGGGCACCCTGAGCTTGGGGGCACTGCACCGACTCGCCCATACCTAGCTACGCCAGTGCATTTACAGTACATTTTCTTTCAATAGATGTCAATTACTAAATTCATTACAATATAAATGATCACAGAAGCAATAAAATTGAAATAATGAAATTATAAATGGTACCAATTATTTAAATCGATTTACAAGAATTTGCTTGTGCTGCAGGTAACGCTGTGATTTTATATGTATAAGTTTAAGTATAGATATCGTATCAATCAGATTTCACTTTCCTTCAAATCCACGGTTGGATAAATCTATGGAAATACTAAAAAAGATACTTGTACATTTAAATTGAGTTCAAATAAAGAAAATTCAGAATAGCAACATTTTGAATACGTTTTTATTTCCTATAAACTTTTGTAAATTATTTACTAGAAATCTCTTAAAACTATCAATTAAATATTTTAGTTCAAAATTGTATCCTCTATCTCTGATTCAATATGTGAATAACTCATAAATGCAACCAACCAAATTGCCATAAACTTAAACTCGTTTATCACCTTATTAATTTACTAAAAATATCAAAATTAGAATTGAAAGTTGTCAAGTTCAAACGTGTTCAAAGCCCTCGCTCAGTGCCACATTAAGATATATTTCGCCGCGAAAAATATAATACTCGTATTTTCAATTTTAATTCTATCACTAATTAATATATGTATATTTTTTGCACCCATATTTATTTAGATTATTTAGAGGGCATATTCTATTACCTGCAATATACACTGTAAGCAGGGGCGCCTTAGCCATTGCGAGGCCCCGGGCGGTATAATTTATGTAAATTGAGGAGGTATTTTTACCAAGCACAAAGACGACAAATATTAATGATGATAAACTAAGGTACATGAATACCTTAAAAGAAGACTCAGTGATTCAAGTGGGATTTCTAAAAAGTGAGGCGCGAGATTCAAATAGACATAGTAATGAATTTTTCTACTTGTAGTAATGTATGTATGTATGTACTTTTCAACTTGGGTTGTTGCGCGAGAATGCGAGGCCCCTACAAGAGAGAGGCCCCGGGCAGTTGCCCTGCTTGTCACTCCCTAAGGCCGCCTCTGCGTAAGAGGGTATTTCCGATGACATAGCACCCCTCGTGCCAGCGGTGAACAGTCTTCGGTTCACTTTCATACTTCATTTCCCTTCCGGACGAACACAATGATCATATTAGTTTGGGGTGTTTCTCTTCCAGCTCCTCGTACAAATGCAGATGCAATTTCTGCACAAACTTCGCAAGGGTAAGGTCTATAAAGACCTTACCATGATTTACTGCACACAGCGTAGTGTATAACTCACTCTCCGTTCTAGTTACAGTTCGCACAGGTTTTAAAGTACTCAACACTATTGTGAACCGTCCTCCACTCGGCATATTCACTTTGTTAAAACCTTCATTACAGATTGATACGTCGATTAGGTTAAGGTATATTACGATAGATTGTGTTGTAAAATTGTGTCGTTTTGTCGTTCTGGAGGAGATTACTCAGCTTACTAGTACATTCTGCAGGGATGCTAGCTTCTGGTAGTAGATTCTTCAGTTGACGACTTCCAACACCAATTACAGTAGTAATCGAATATCTTTCTTAAGATGATTAATAAGGATTCTTGTTCAGACGGTGTATTGTTGCAATTAGAGAATACTTGAGCGGTCTAAAGTAACCTCGTTGCGACATGCGACGGTTGAACAATTAGTATCTTTTTATTACTATTAATACAAACACTTTTATTAAAATATATCATTTATTCGTTGTAATATTATATCTGCTTACTTAATTACAATAGTATTTTATTAGATTAACGAAGATGACAGATATAAAACAAAATGTAATTCTATAGTGTTATAATTTAATTAATAGTTGAAATGTGCTCACTATTCAATACGTACGAAGTTGCGAATAGTAATGCTTGCTTTGAGACTCAGGAGAAGACTGGCTTTCAGCGTCTTGTGCAATTTAATATATAATAATTTATTTCACATCACAGAACGCCAATACTGAATTACCAGCATTAAATCAATATTAATCTCCACAAACCAGAGACAATATTTATAAGCGCTAAACTTAAATAATTATTCTTTACGATCTTAATACTAATACAAAAACTGTTTACATAATATAATTCTATTACATAATTAACATTTAATATCATTAAAAATAAAAGGTAAGTGCGACATATGCGTACTTACAACACTCCTCAACCAAAGAAAAGGAACGCATATAAAACAAAACATATGCGTTTCTGCTCTAAGGAAAAGAAAAAGGAAAAATTGTGATAGGGGAGATGTCGTACATATCACAACACCCCCTTTCAAAAAAAAGGGACACGTATAAAAACAAAATATACGAGTTACAATTCTAGAAAAAAACAAAAAGAGAAGCAAAGTGTCGACAACGATTCTGATCCCATCGTATAGAGTTAACACTGCTCCACAAAACAATCATCCCTGACAAAATCCATTTCATTCGTCAAGTTTTTATTCATTGGTACAAAATCTCTTCAACCTATTATTATGAACTACCGTATGTTTTTTACCAATTAGTATTTCTGTATTAACAGGGGATATAATTTTAGTAACTTTATACGGTCCTACGTATAAGGGTAAAAGTTTTTTTGACTGTCCTTTAGTTGGTAACTGTTCATTTCTTAATAAAACTAGTTCGTTTACTTCAGGTGTGAAAAGAGAATTGACCCTTTTATCAAAATATAATTTTGTTTTTTCTTTGCTTTTAACCAAGTTATTCATAGCAAGTTCCCTCGCTACTTGTAACCTGTGTTTGAGTTCTACTATAAAATTATTATAAGTATTTACCTCAATTGGTTCTTTATAAAAAATTGAAGGCAGATTTGCCTTATGTCCATAAATTAGTTCGAAAGGAGTAAAACCGGTCGCTGTATGCGGAGTTGTGTTATACACGAACATTGCATAGGGAATCCAATTTATCCAATCATCCTGCTTTTTACAAAAATTCCTTAGATACTCGGCAAGGGTTCTATGAACTCTTTCTAAGGCACCGTTGGTTGCTGGTCTAAATGCTGTTGTTTTTAATTGTTTAATTTTTAACAATTTGCATATATCTTTAAAAATTTTTGACATGAAATTTGTTCCTTGGTCTGTTAAGATCATATTAGGAACTCCGTACCTACAAATAACGTTAGTTACTAATGCTTTCGCGACAGTATTTGCCTCCTGGTTTATAATAGGAATAGCTTCCGTAAATTTAGTAAGGTCATCCTGTATTGTTAGTAAGTATTTGTATTTGTCGTTGTCGTCTTTCTTGGGAAGATATACTATGTCCAAAGCCAACCTTTCGAAACTATGTTTCGAAGTCGATGTAATTGTTAATGGGCATTTATTTAATTTGCACACTTTATTCTTTTGACATGATACACATTGTCTAATAAAATTTTTAACTTTTCTAATCATACTTGGAAATTTAAAGTGTGATTTTAATCGTTTAATTGTTTTAGAAACTCCTAAGTGGCCTGCTGTGGGATTAACATGAAATTCCGAAATTACATTGTTTATTAACTCAGGGTCACTAATTTTAAGTATATTGTCATTATAAATGTGTACTATTATATTTGTTTTATCAAAGATATGTCTGATCATAGTTCGTAACTGGGCAAAATCTAATTTACTTAGTTCAGACTCGAACCTGTTCATAGCTATGTTAGTAATTTTGTGTAAAGTACAAAAGTTTTTCAGATTCACTAATGCCAAAAATATTTCTTTATAATTTGGTAGATTAAAATGAAATTCCTTAATTATTAAACAGATAATAAATCTAGTATCAATTTCAACATATGCAATTTCTGATACTTCTTTTTCTTGTATTAGAAATGCATTGATACTACTAAATTTATTGATTAATTCAGGAGAATTTCCAATTGAATTTTTAAAATCTTTTGATACAAAATCTACTAATGAAAATGACGTCGGTGCGTCATATAAACTTTTATCATGTTCAATTACTTTATTGTTTATGATAATTTTATTTTTAATTATTTCTAAATAATTTTCGTATGTGACATCCATTGTTTCAACCTGAAGTGAGTATACGCGACTTAGGGCATCTACGTGTGGAATCGAACTACCTGGTCTATATATTACTTCGTAATTATATTCCTCTAGTTTTATCCGCCAACGCATAAGTCTAGAACTCGGGTCCTTAATACTCATTAACCAAGTCAAGGCTTGATGGTCTGTTACGATACTAAAAAACTTTCCATAGAGATAGGGTCTAAAATGAGCCACAGCCCATACTACTGCTAATAACTCACGTTCAGTAGTTGTGTAATTTTGTTGTGCCTTATTTAGAGTTCTTGAAGCATATGCTATTGGGTGGCTTTCCTTAATAGTACCTTGTGAAAGGACTGCACCTATAGCATATTTACTTGCATCCGTGGTTACAACGAAATTTTTACTAAAGTCCGGGTATTGCAAAACAGGTGATATGGTTAATTTATTTTTTAAAGTTTTAAATGATTCGTCGCATTGGTCTGACCATTCTAATACTTTAACATTACTGTTTGCTGCATTATATAGTGGTTTGGCTATCTCTGCGTAATGCGGTATATGTCGGCGATAATAACCAGACATACCCAAAAATGTTTTAATTTGTTTAGGACTGTTTGGAATGGGGAAATTCTTTATTGCTTCTACTTTAGAAGGATCTGGTAGAATACCTGTTTCATTAATAACGTGACCTAAATAAATCAAATCTTTATGTAGAAAGTTACATTTGGATGGTTGGAGCTTCAAATTATGTTCCCGTAATTTAGAAAAAACGTTTTTTAATCTTTGGTTGTGCTCAGAAATGTTTTTTCCAAAAATGACTACATCGTCCAGATAGATTAAGCAATCTATTCCTTGCAAACCTGTGAGAACGTGAGACATAAGTCTCTGAAACATGGGGGGGGCTCCTTTAAGTCCGAATGGCATTCTTACAAATTGATAGTGTTTAAAGTTCGCACTAAATGCTGTTTTCTCTTTATCTTCGGGAAGCATAGGGACCTGGTGAAAACCGCTTGCTAAGTCAAGGGTAGAGAAAAATTTTGCACCACTAAGTTGGTCCAGTATATCATGTATAAGAGGCAAAGGATAGGCGTCACTTGTTGTCTGCTCGTTAAGTTTACGGAAATCGACTACTACGCGGAATTGTTTATTACCTAACGCATCTGGTTTTTTTGGTACTACTAATAAAGGTGCGTTATAGGGTGAGTCGCTTTCTTCAATTATGTTGTTGACCAACAGTTCCTGAATATGCTTTTCCACAATCTCTTTTTGCGCATGGGGCAATCGATACGGTTTAACGTTAACGGGTTTAGAAGAATTAATCTTTATCTTATGACTTAATGCGCTCGTACAAGATAACTTGTCTCCCGGTAAAAAAAATATGTCATTAAAGCTGTCACAGATTTCTATTAATTCTGTTACTAATTCTGAATTGACATGTGAAAGATTTAAATTGTTTAATAAAAGTTCCTTACGGTTGTTAGGACTTGATTTTGAAAAATGGTAAATACTAAATTGATCTATCGGTATGATATTCGGTTTGAAATTACTAAGTATTATATTTTTTATTGAAGAATTTATTATTGAAATATAGAAAATATTTTTGACGGGCTTGATTAATGCATTAGCTAAAAAAACTTCAGGTAACAATTCCCTGGCTACACAAACTCCTACTGTAGAACCTGACATAGGAATTATCTTCCTCGTACGTGCTGGTAAAACGATATTGTTTATATTTATAAGTGGGAGCTCAATTACTTTGCCACATTCTGAGAATTGTACACTGTTCATTTTTAGATTAATTACTGCATTTAGTTTCCGTAAAATATCTAACCCTATAATTCCATCGTGTTTAATGGGGAAATTTTCTGACACAACCTGTAAAGTTTGTTTCGACTTATTACTATCTAAAATTATAGAAGTTTTCAGTGAACCTAAGGTATAAGGCGTGCCTTCAGAAATACCCTTCAATAGAATTTTAGATTTATTATTAATTCTGACATTGTTATTTAAAATATTTTGTTTAATCAAGGAGATTTGAGAACCAGTATCTAATAAAAATGATACGGTTTTAGCTTTGGCTGCGACCATCTTGAATTGGATAGTGTCAACTGTTTGCTTAGCCTTAACATTTTTATTTTTACTGTCAAAACTTAGAATATCATTATTATTTTGTAAATTACCCGTATTGATCTCATCAAAATCATAAAAAAAACATAATTCATTATTTGAATTGTGTTGTGTCTTGTTAGTAAAAGATACTTGAGAACCATCAGATATAAGATGTTTCGATCTTTCACAACAAGTAGAAGGTTCTGATAAAATTGTGGCCTCCCTACAAGTATTAACTTGAGCAATAGGGTTACCCGTATCTAGATTTTCCTTCTTAATAAAACAATACTTTTCTGTATGACCACTTTTCTTACAATGGTTACAGAACAAATTTTTAGTTTTTGTTTCGACCTTATTAGGAATTTGCTTGCTTGAAACTGGTTTACTATTAGAATTAGGAACGCTTGGATATGTTTTGACTTTAATATGCCTTCTTCTTTCTAGATTGCGCCACCGTCTCTCCAGAAACTCTGTAAATTCATTTAAGGTTGGTAATTCAGAATTATTTCTGTTTTCCCATTCCTTTGACGAATTAAAATCTAATTTGGTCTTTAAAATATGTATTAACATAAAATCTGAATGATTAGAATATATCCCCAATTCGGTTAATGCTCTAATCGATTCATTAATTTCATCTAGTAGTTTTTTGATATTGATTTCGGACTCTAAACGTATAACATTGTAGTTTATTAAATTGTTTAAACAGGTTTCAATAAGTGCTACCTTGTTATCATAACGTTTACAAAGGATGTTCCAAACAATTTCGTAATTATCATTTGTTAAAGGATAATTCTTTATGAGTTTGAGTGGTTCTCCTGACAAATTTAACTTTAAATAATGCATTTTTTCAATGCTTGATAGTTTACTATTATTACGAATTAAATTTGTAAATAATTCCATAAAACTTTGCCAATTAATATATTCTCCATCAAAAACGGTTAGTTGCATTGGACTTAAGTTCAGATTTTTTATTGAATCTATACTTTTTGAGTCGTCTACAATATGTGTATCATTCTCAAATGTTTGCTTATAATTCAACAAGTAAATAAGAGTGTCGTCATAAATACTTTCAACTTCCATAGACTTACTAACGATAGCCGAAGCTTCTTCATTTTTTAGAGTTGGAAGCAATGCTTCTACGATACTACTATATTTAACCCAAGCTTTGTCTAAGTTTTTGATTTTTAATTCAACTATTGTTAAGGATGTTGATTGGACTTCTAGATTTTTTGAAAACTCATTAATTAGATTGATTGTATTCTCAACTAGTGTGAGTGAATGAACGTTCGGTGCCATAGTACTTAATTAAAGTTATATATAATATACAGACTAAAGATTATTTTGTACCAATAAACGACTCTCCGAAAAATAGGATTCTGACAAGGAAAAATTGTTAGCGAAAACAGTAACTCACTGGAAATTTCCGATGGGGCTCAGACACCGCAGTTGTAACAGGAAGGTAGTCTCTCTGATTGAACAGACTGCTATCTAACTGCTTCAGCTCTTTACTTCTCCTTTTCAAAATTCTTTCTCGTTCATAAAGATGTTCTAAAAATATTAAACATGAATTAATATAATTGTAGAAACAATTATAGGAAATATTATAGTAGATATTCAAAAGTATTGGATATAATACTAAAAATATTGAACAATGATGCTACAAAATTGTTATTTTATAACAAATATTCAAAAGTATTGAATATAATACTAAAAAATAATAGCTTCAATGAATTACAAGGATGCTACTAATAGATAGGTTATAGCAAATATTCAAAAGTATTGAATATAATACTAAAAAAATAATAGCTTCAATGAACTACAAGGATGCTACTAATAGATAGGTTATAGCAAATATTCAAAAGTATTGAATATAATACTAAAAAAATAATAGCTTCAATGAATTACAAGGATGCTACTAATAGAAAAAAATACAATTATCAATTTATGATAATAATTGTATACAAGATAAAAAGATACTGTCTTATTATACTTAACAAAAAAAACTTTCGATTTTGATCTATGTACAGCTGTGTGCAGGGTTCTGGAAACGATTAACATCAGTTTAGATTATTCCATTTGTTCTAGAAGCATCCATCCATTCGCTGGGGGCAAAAGATTTCTTTTTTTCTGGTTCAGCGGGCTGTTGTTTTACATCCACCGGACTTGTAGAAAAATTATGTGAAATACAGATGAATTGACGTTCTATCTCGTACTCTTCGGCAATCTTGGAAATAATCGATCGACGTAGTGGTATCCAGAATAATTGATCTGCATCCAGGTGTAGAATATATAGAAAAAAATTTTGGGCGTACCTCTTGGATATTTATGTGTAGGAATATCTCTTCGAGACCCCACCTGACACCAATGTTGTAAAATTGTGTCGTTTTGTCGTTCTGGAGGAGATTACTCAGCTTACTAGTACATTCTGCAGGGATGCTAGCTTCTGGTAGTAGATTCTTCAGTTGACGACTTCCAACACCAATTACAGTAGTAATCGAATATCTTTCTTAAGATGATTAATAAGGATTCTTGTTCAGACGGTGTATTGTTGCAATTAGAGAATACTTGAGCGGTCTAAAGTAACCTCGTTGCGACATGCGACGGTTGAACAATTAGTATCTTTTTATTACTATTAATACAAACACTTTTATTAAAATATATCATTTATTCGTTGTAATATTATATCTGCTTACTTAATTACAATAGTATTTTATTAGATTAACGAAGATGACAGATATAAAACAAAATGTAATTCTATAGTGTTATAATTTAATTAATAGTTGAAATGTGCTCACTATTCAATACGTACGAAGTTGCGAATAGTAATGCTTGCTTTGAGACTCAGGAGAAGACTGGCTTTCAGCGTCTTGTGCAATTTAATATATAATAATTTATTTCACATCACAGAACGCCAATACTGAATTACCAGCATTAAATCAATATTAATCTCCACAAACCAGAGACAATATTTATAAGCGCTAAACTTAAATAATTATTCTTTACGATCTTAATACTAATACAAAAACTGTTTACATAATATAATTCTATTACATAATTAACATTTAATATCATTAAAAATAAAAGGTAAGTGCGACATATGCGTACTTACAACAATTGTGTTCGAGTCATTGTAGCAGTAATACTATACAATCGAACTAAAATAATACAGCAGGTATTCAAGTGTACTCCGACAACAATGTTGCACGTTTCTCTCCAGCAAATAAAGGGTCCCACAGTTGCACAAATAAGCAGCTGTAATAGGGGAAGTAATTTAACTATAGAATCATTTTTAAGCTCTGAGCTTTAAACACTTAACGTTTTACAGTCAATTTAAATATAAAGAAAGAAATTATTGGTGTATGAACCTCCTTGAATCCTTCAATCATGACATTTGCGACAATAGGCTTGTGAAACATGATTTAATTTCTATAAAAGTGTACTATATATTGATATGTTTAAATGTTCAATTATTTTTTAATAGGTTACCATAATAGAGAAAATATTAACAATTAAATCAGTCATTTTTGAACATAGAATTATTAAAGGGATTCAACGTTGTAGAACATTTCAAGCCATGTGACCTCTATCTATGCTATGTTGCTATCTCTTTTATACAACAGAGCGTAAAAGAGATAGCATATTCATGACAGAACTCTGTCAAGTTTACAGGTTATCAACGTTACAGCTCATAAATCTCTGCTATATGTATTTATATATCAAAATATCAACCCAGTAAACATTTAGTGAAGTGCCCTATTTAGTGACGTTCCTATCACTATTTCACTTCAATTATAGTTCGCATCAACTTTATCTTCATTTGTAATCCGACAGGTGGAGTGGTTCCGTCATCTGTAGCCGATAAAACAGACATTTACTATGAACGATTGTGAGAAACTGAACTATAAATGAACTCTTTCATGACAAAAAAATCATACGCATCTCCAATATGATGTCAAAGTGACTCCAAAATGTTTACTGGGAAATATTATTTACAGCTGTTTCGAGAAACAATAAAATTTCAATATTATGTCTGCCGTAACAAAGTTAAATAAAATAAAAACTTATTATTCTTAGCTAATCAACGAATACGTACTAGATACACAGGACTACCAACAGCTACAGAACATTACCACAACACTGACCTACTCAACAAATAACTGACGTTAAAATGCATTTTACGTCATACAAATGGCCGATCATCTCATAGCGCTAAAACTACAATTCAAATGTTTAATTGCTATATCTCCGTCAACATTTAGATATTTAATAAAATAGACACGCCAATACACATTTATCAACATCAATTTCAATCAACAATTGAAAAATCGACCACTAAAAAATGAGGACACTATCCCATTTATTAATTTATATTTTCTGTTAACTTTCAAGTTGGTATTACTTCTGTAAACCGATTTAAAATAAAAAGAAAAGCTGATCGAGCTTACGATATATCATTTCCATTGAGTATAGGATTTAAACTGTAGATGTCACTAGTAGTTTCAGCCAGTGCGGTTATCAGCATTGAATATCGCGGATTTAGTGGTCCCAAACCACAGACCATTCCAAACCATAGCAGACCTACATGGTACAAGGTACATATATAATATTAAAGAAACATATAAGTCACTTGAAAGTGACGTTCCAAAATGTTATTTGCGCTGGAGCCACTGGTGGCTGGTGCATTGTGGTAGGTGGTAGATCTATTGGTGTGAGGATAAGGGAAAAAGAGAGGGAGACGATCGTTTGGCCAGAAAACAAACAAAATAATATTTATTTGTAAACAATGAGATTTTATACTTTTGTGTAAAGATTTTGTTTATCTAAAAACTTAGATTTATTAAATGTACAGTTAGCTGGTGTGGTGCGGTAGGTGCAGGGGGTGGTTCCTGTTCAAAGGGAAAGGGAAAATATCACTGTAAAGAATTGGGTTCGTGGTGATACTACAAAAATTGAATTGCGCTACGATTCTCTCATTAAAAATAAGTTTTTATTTTATTTAACCTTGTTAGGGCAGACATAATATTGAAATTTTATTGTTCCTTGAAATAGCTGTAAATAATATTTCATATTTTGATATATAAATACATATAGTAGAGATGTATGAGCTGTAAGGTTGGTAACCTGTAAACTTATCAGAGTTCTGTCAAGAATATATCTCTTTTTTACGCTCTGTTGTATAAAAAAAATGGCAACTAGCGGTTGTGATGTCACATGCATTTGGAATGTTGTACAACGTTGAATCCCTTTAATAATTAAAGAGACAAAATGACTTTTTTAATAGTTAATATCTCCTGAAATATAAGGTCTAGTAACCCACTTTATCAAGCATTAGAATATATTGGCTTTCTTCAATTATGTTTTCTATTATATAGATACAGACTCCAACATGCGACATCCAGCATTATTATAACTGTAGAAATAAAATTATCAATAAATATTTAATTATAATTATTTTTTATACAATAATTGAATTTAATTAACAATAAAACAAAATAAAATCAATAAAATTATAAAATTTTATTAGATTAATAAAACAGTATTATAGCCATATTTACCATAAGGGAAATAGTTTAATATTTCTTTAAATTTTCTAATTAAAATAAATTAAATAATTAAATATTTAATCACATATCATATATCTCGCTACACAAATATTCAAAAAACGTTTAAAAATTATATTAATAAAAAAATAAATCTTTATAATGGTTAAGAGTATAGGAAGACTATCATTTTTTAAGGATAAAAAGAGAAAAAAATTAAAGTTGAATAAAAAAATGATTGGTTTGTGATTTGGTCTATACATGTATTATTAATAATGTTTTATCTCTTTTAAACATATTAATATATTATTTTTTGTCTTTGTCTGACTCATATTAAGGGTCATGGCACGATAGATAATTAGACGCTGTGCACTAAGTTTATAGTTTAGTACTTTTAAAACAGTTACCAAACACGTTCAAAAATAATTAAATGGAACGTATTACTATTTTATTTTTCTTTGACTGATTTAAACATAGTTTTTGCACAACATCACCTATGCCAGAGCTAGAGAACTACCACACTCATGCCACGATTGTTACGATAGCAAACTTTGCACAATTGAAGTTGAATTTTTCCAACTAAGAGCTGGAACACACTACGATTTAAATCACACGCGATTTAAATACCGTGGTTTTATTTCTGTATACCTAGCACACAAAGCGATTAAAAAACCACGTGGTCGGTTTATTTTTAATTTGTTTATAAAGTGAGATCTCAAAGCCGTTAGGCATCACTTATTTTCTGAAGAACATCTTAGTTCTATATATGTTAGCGAGACAACTGTTTTAAAACGTTTTACAAGAGGATAGACCGATCCAAGTGGCCAAACATCCCCTAGACCCAATTTTAATTATGAGTAGGAGCGAGAGGGTATTATCCGTGCGCCATACGATCATTGTACATACTAACACTACTAAATCTTACACATTTTGTTCATCAGAAAGTAAGTGATGTCTCCCGGTCCTGGGATCTTAAACTATTATATACTACTCAGTTTAGATGCAGTACTGCAGTATCTGTTGTATTATAGCAATAACAAATAATACCTATTCAAAGAAATGCACCGTCAAAACATAATATCAACAATACTGTGTTCTGTATACAAGGAGATGTGCCGCGATAAGGAAAAATCGCTATGTGCTGCAAGAAATCTGTAGCTGCGGCGAAAGTCGCTTCGATTAAAAAATCGTGGTGTATGCATGCTCATATGATTCCATGTGTTACAAATCTACGCGATTTAAATCGACGCGGTTTAAAACTTAGCATTTTTAATTACGTATTTCCATTCGCAATATATTCAGGTATTCTCTATTTTTTTTTTAAATTATTTCTTCTCATGTTCATGTTTTAGTAAGTTTGAAATTGACATCTCGCCAAGATCGCTTCTCGTTCTGTCGTTTGGTCGGCGAGGTTAGGGCCGTGCGGACTGGTTAAAGGATCGTCAAGAAGTGAGGGGTGTAGGGTGAAGGGGGCTTAGGTTAGGCAGATGGAATGTAGCAGCTATGTCCAACATCTGTAGCTACAGGCTGCCAAATGTAGTGCTCGATTTGTTAAATATAAATAATAAAATATACATATAAATATAAATATTTTCTATACAATTTAAACACTTGTTCTTTTTAAACAGATAACATTTTAAGTAACATTGCAATGAGATCGACATCAACACTGCGTCGTTTACACCTATCAGAACAATTTAGTTGATTTTTGTTTTATTCCGTACCGCTACATTAATGCACTGGTATGAGTGGTACACCAAACACTATATAGTAAAGTGCCATCACTGGGTGATTATAAATTATAGGCTTGATCTTTAAATTGAAAAACAAATTAACATTGGATTTTATGTATTTATGTTTAGTAGATAACATTTTTATTTAAAGGAATATTAAGCCGACAAAACTCTTTTGGTTTTATTGTGTTTAAATGCTGTGTATTTATTTATTTTGTTCATTAATTGTTGGTAACTAATTTTTAAGTGTTGACGACCGCCCTAATCACCAGATTTCTAATTTGCACCGGAGTAAGATATTAGATATCGATATACATCAAAAGTGCCACATGTTTGCTCGTATTAGATTTGAATAATATTATTTATATAAGACACAGTTAGCATAGGGCTAGCTTGCCACAAACTAGTTCCAAGGTACATTCTCTACTTCCCATATAGAAATTATCTTGCAATGCAAGGTGATTCCTACAAGCTAATTCATGTGTTACAATTTCTATCTGATCAGTTTCTCTTTCTTTCAAAATCAGCAGTGGTCTATAGCCCTGTCAAAATATTCGATAAAATAGTGGTAGGTTTACAATATTCGCATGGAACTGAAAGTTGGTGTACACCTTGGGGACATTATTACAAATAAAATACTAAAAGTCCCCACTGATTGCACATCTGCAAAAAAAGTTATTTAAAGTCAAAAGTAAAAAAAATGGGTTTACCAATTTTTCCAGTAAACGGTAAGTTTTATCATAAAAATAGATTAGATAAAAGTTGTAGATCATGAAATTATCTACAAAAACTGTTCTTATACTTTTTTTCTAAGAATCACCATTCCTGAGATATTGCGATTTTAAATCACCGAAAACAATAATATATACGCCTATACAATATCGGATGTTTAATATGAGTAAAAATATAGGTCTGCTCACTTATATCTGCAGGATATGCTACAATTAGAGAACTTGATCAATCCTATAGTCTTTACCAAAGGTTTATCAAAGGATTTTTCACTGTTAGTTGTTCTATTTTAATCCAAAGTACAAACTCTGGGGTTAATAATGAAATACAATATATAATGCGAAATTTAAAATGACAGGTCGAAAACAAGACCCTAAAGAAGAAGTGCGCCAACTTATTATCCCACATCTACCCTAAATTTTAATTGTAGTCATGACTGCTTATACAGACATCTACAAAAGTTTATACTTACTTAGGGGCAGAGGCGGCACTATATAATCCAATGATTGCTTTTTGTTCAAGGGTCATTAGGGGCGCAAAAAATATACATATATTAATTAGAAAATATTTTTTTTCTCGCGGCGGAAAAATTATTTTTTTTGCGGCGAAAATATTATTTTTCTTCCCGCAGATTCCATATCACGCAACCATTTTGAAATCGGTTCATAACTTGACCTATAAAATGCCGACAACTCAAAAACCGGTACGTACACCAAAGAAAATATAAATTGCAGATTTGGAATCAGCGTTAAATTTTACTATAGTATCAATTTCTTTCAAAATATCTGACATTTCTAATTCAAATAAACTGATTTCGTGTCCGTATCCGATTCGAGTCGGATCGTATCGCCAGCAAGTGTTAAACTTAAGAGTACAATGGTGAATGGTGTAATTCTGTAAGCTATCGTATCGTGTTGTTGTGCTCAAAACGCGTGTAAATTTAAACAGCATAATTAATTAATTAACTCTCTCATCGACATCATTATTTATTCACAGCTGGAAAAATGAAATGACGGAATGTTTGCTGAGTACATAGTCATTTGCATGAACATTAGACAAATGGTTTGACTAAACAGAAAGTAATAATCAGGTATATGAGGTGCGGCTATTAAATAACGGGACTGACGCTGTAAAACATTTTCTTTTGATTTTATACGTATTTGTTTATCATCACCTTCAATATACACCCCTTCTCTATCCCTACAACGCTCCATGCGAATTTTTCTGTGCTCGAAGTATTCTTCTGTCCGCCCCTTCGAAAAGCGTGGCGCTTTTTTTTTCACAGCTTCAACGGACTCAAATTTTGTTCCTTTTAATACTGATTTCACCTTAGACTTTGGGTCATTTTCAATGGCATTCAAAGTGTCTGTACAAACCATTTTTCGAGCTTCTTGTTGTTCAAACGTAAAAATTTTAGGCACCATTTTGGCACACACGTTATGTAAAATTTTGCGTGTGAATTCTTTATCGACTCCTAGAGTTTCATCAATCGCACCAATACTTAACCGACGGTTAGATCGAATCAGATTACCAATTTTTTTAATATTGTCATGCATTTTTGACGTGAAAGGCCGACGCGGGCGTGAATCATCTTGAACGTCTTCTCGGTCATATTGAAAACGCTTAAACCACTCAAAAATACATGCATGCGATACTTCTTTCAGTAAATTATAAGTTTCAGTAGCGGTTTTCCCAAGTTTCGTGTGAAATTTCACAACAATACGTTGCTCTATTGTTACACTTAACATTTTTCCGCAGAAGAAGGTCGTCGATGATAAGACAAAGTAAAAAAGAACGACATTAAATAAATTAAATAAAAAAATATATATATTACATATTTTTACCACTAATAATTAAAGGTCACGTATAACACCAATAACGATTTAACACAGTTGACATGAATACCCCAATCTTCGTATTTAACCTACTTGTAAGTAAGTTAAACTCGTATTCCCATTCTTACAAGAACTCTACAAGAAACCCAAGCAATTCATCGTATTTTAATGAATTCATTTTATTTCATATAAGTTTATTACATTAGCCACGGATCTCATTTACAATATATTTTAAACCTTTTATATATAATTTATTTATAACTAAAAATAATATATAAAAACACGTTTTCAATTTTATATAATACACGTCAATCACCGACTAAAATAAATTTATTTATCCATACATTTTATTTTATATATTTTTTTACTGTAGTTGATTTTTCTATTGATGTTTAGTTTTATATATTTTTTTTCTCTTTCTTTTTCTTTATGTTATTGTGTATTTTATTAATAAAAAATATATGTTACAACACTATTATATTAATAATAGGTGTTAAAAGGCCTTGATGCTTCTATAAGATGGGCTGGACAACATATGGTCAGCGGGTCTTATAGATTATTGAGTAAAAGTTAAATCCAAAAATCACATTCATAAAAAAGAGGTTGCAGAAGGTGCAAAGAATACCCAAGATGAAAGTGAGGATCTTCCAAACGTTTAGGTCAGGTTATATCATATGAGAGCAATTTTATCTATGAGAATAAATTTGCACTATATAAAATGTAATTTGACAACTTTCAAATTTTCGTTGAAAGAGTTGTTTATTTTTAATGTCGTATATTTTACCACAAAAGTATAAAATTTTCGGAAAACTTGATATCAAAAACAATTATCAAAACCGAGATAAGGCTGCATTTGATACCGCAGATTCGGAAGTGCTTGTTAATGGCGATAGAATATATTTTTGTAAATGTAATCATTTTTTAAAATCCGATTTTAATTAAAATATTTATTAAAAGCTGGCTTTTCTATTTCTTTAAATGTACAAAAGTTTACTTTGTAAAAAAGTTAAACTTAAATTTCGGATTTGCCGATTAATTTTTAGCCCATTTTTCTCGTCACAGCATTAGAATTAAAATATAAAGCGCCCTCCCTAAATTATAATAGTATAGAAATGGTAAAGGTATATAAATTTTGTCGCCCCTCAAATAGTGGCGTCCATAGACCCGGGTCTCATGAACCTAGGCCTAAATCCATCTCTGTACAGTATGATTACATGCATGACAACATGACGTCGAAGGATCTAATACATTTTAATCCCTTTAATGATTAAAGTGAGAAATGTCAATTTTAATTGTTAATATCTCCTATAATATTGCGATTTAGTAAATGATAGTGTTATATTTCAAGTCCTGATAGCCAACTCTTAAAATATAATACAGTTTTATAGAAATTCTTCTCCAGGTTGCGGTTTACAATTCCATTTGGAATATCTGGAATGAATGACACCCCAATAAAGCCAAGTAACATAAAAACAAAGTCACAACTGAAGTTAACTTTCTAACATGAACGTATGAGACACAAAAACGATTTCTTAATATAAGAAAATACAATTTGATTATTATAATAATTTATTAAAACACGAAAAAAGTTGTCAAACCCTGTTCTACAATAAAGCGACTTATTGAACCATCACATTACAGATAGTTGCTACGTCATAGCTCAGGTCAACAGTGTTAATATTGTTTGTAATTGGCCACACTATTACATTGGTCAACTTTGGACAAGTTGAAGGCAATAAGAATAATAATATCATATCTACTTAATAAAATTTATAAAAATATACGTAGTACGAGTATCTTGAAAAAATGATAATATAAACACGACGTATGTTCCAGATACACGGGTCGGCGCTTGAAGTGTTACTTGTCAATTTCAATGTCAATTTTGATTTCACTTATTTAAAAACTTCAGTATATCGTAAAAACATTTCAAATTAAGAAAGATGTGTTATTGTTCGATGTAGCCACCTTTCCCGCGGATAATAGCATAGAATCTTTCCAAGAAAGCTTCATACGCTTCACGTGTGAGATATTTTATACTGTTAACCCTCTAAGTAGTTGCATTATGTCATCAGAACCAATTTCTGACCTTTTTCCTTTTTAAAGGCATACAACATCGATCAAGTAGAAACGGAAATCTTGTAGTTGATGAGCGAAATGACCTATGGTGGTTATAAATCGCTAACGAGATTTTTTTAATGCATCATAGATGGTAGCACTTACTCTACTAAATCCATTCCCATAATGAAGGCATGTACCGATATGAAATAATTCAAAAAAGAAATCGGCGAAAAATAGTGAGAAATTTAAAAGACCCTATATTTGATACTTTGGCAAGAGGACTAAATAAGCCAAAATCTAATAAATAAAGAAAAACGTATACATGTTTTATAAGATTTAGATTACTGGCATAGAAGCTTGTATAGTATTATTCCGTAATAATGCTCTAAACCTCAATTATTTTATTTTGATAAATTAATTACACATAATACTCTCCAGCTAATTCCACCACATTACATCTATCTCACTCACTCCTTCTTTCTCCTAGATCTTCCTTTCTCTCTTCTTCAATTTACAGCTGTAGAAACTATCTTAAGCTGTATGAATCGCCAAAAACACTTGTAGTTAACAAAGTTTCCCCCTTTACCCCTTAAAATAGTACCCAGACTGCATGAAGTTGTGTTTCCATATGGTGGAAGGCGTCCAGTGGATGGGTGAACGGGGGAAGCAGCTTTATTTGTAGGATGAGAGGTTGGGTAAAATTGAGGTTTGCATTTAGTGGTCATCGAGGTCAACCCTTAACGTGTAGACACTACCAGTTACCTCACGCTCTTGAACACCACCCGTTCCACAACCACCCACCTGCCCTGGTTCCTGGTGCATTCGCTAGATGGTGTTGACTGTTGTTACATACTCGTATATTGGGATAGTTATGTTTAGGAAATGGAATCATGTGTGTTTAAGCATGCCACTAGGATATTATCTAAAATTTATACAGGGTGGCCGGCGGGGAACTTAAAATTTTGATTAAAAATAAGTGTAATAATATTTTACACAAAATAAACACGCAGGAACGTCTAAAAGTATTTAGCGACAATTCCACGACAAAAGGGTTCAAAATATACCAATACTAATAGCGTGACCTATTATTCTGTATTTACATTAGCAACGCCGAAAACCAGCACCACTGTAAATCAATTTAGTGCACATGCGCAGTAACGACTTTTGGAAATGACAGTCGGACTTATGCTTGGTCCTGCATCAAATAGGTTCTGCGGTACTTTTTCCCGCCGGTTTTTAACATAGAGATGAGTTTTTGTTGATGAATAAGTAATTGCAAGTAAATTTTTTAGTTTCTTCTTAAAAACTCGCTTTAAATATTAATACAAAAGTGCAGTTTTTACAGCAACCTTTTTTGGAATGATTATTGGTGGTCAAGAACTCGAAAATTTAACGTATTTTAAAAATTGTTTTTTATAATAAAAATAATGAAACCCGATATTTTAACTTTTTAGGCTTATGACACTCATTCTACATAAAAAAACTTTTTTGAAATTTAAAAATATTGTTAAATATGTTAAAAATGACACTGAAGTAGACCCTGTCAAAAAATTGGACCTGGATAGTGTTGTCCATTCTCGCTCTTCTACTTATTTGATAAATAACAACCAAGAAAATTATTAATTAGTATGAGTACAGTTATGGTCGGAACTAGAGAAAAAAAAAATTTGATAATTGACAAAATGGCGCGCTTTTGAAAATGAAATTCTAAAAACTGAGTTTTTTTAACCAGTTATTTAATGAAAAAAATACAAAATTATTGAAATAAAAAAAATATTCTAGTTCCAACGATAGCTATTGATGTTGTGAATAACATATTAAAATTTTAGACGATTCGGTTGAATAGTTTTTTATCTCTACAACACCATGGAGTTGAAAAGGAGTTTTGAAATAAATGAGATTAAAGTTTAAAGTTTTAAAGCTATTGATATATGCTAAAACGTCTGTAGAAACGAAACTATTGGCAATGTCCTTACAAAAATTTAACGGTACATTCTTAAAAGCCTATACTTTCGAAATATAAAAAAAAAACAAAAATCGATTTTTTGAAAATTCTAGACCACCTACGTTGCTAATGTAAATGGGATATTAAATGCACATTCCTTAAAGGAATTTGTATATCAACCAGTGCCGCATTTAGAGGTGTGAAGGCCCTGGGGCAACAAAAGATCGGAGGCGCCTAAGTATTTTTAGAATAATAGAAACAATTCTTTTCCGTCAAGTCTTTCAAAAATTTAGAGCTTTTAACTCTATTGTGGAGGCCCCGGGGCAGTAGCCCCGCTTGCCCTCCCTCAAATCCGGGCCTGATATCAACTATGATAAATACCTCAACAATGCCTGCGACTTAAGAAATATAGTAATTAAATTTAACGTACTCTCCGAACACGCCTAATCTCCTCACGCCTATATTTACTAAATGAGTTGACAATTTTTTCGACACGGCTCAACTCACGTCAGTCGTCACGATATGTTTATATTTATTGTGTGAAAACAAATGTCTACCATGTTATACTATGTTATGTTAATCATTATATAAATCTACTGTTTCAAAAATTGTAATATGAAATTTAAACATTAAGATCATTAACATATACACAGGTAAGGCGTGCCTGCCTCTCTGTTGCCGAGTTAGGCTGGGAGGATGAGAAGGAGTTCATCACTATCTCTAATTCAATCAGAAATTAAACACTCAAACTAACAAGGAAAGTCAATAAGAGAATAAGAAATGTTGTGATTGTTGTTGGGGAGAGGTAGAGGGGGCGAGGGCGGTTGTGTAGACGCAGATTAAATAAATCTAGATTAAGTAAATAATAACTGATATATGTAATGGGTATTATAGAATTTTACACTAGTTTTGTCATTGCTCGGTTTACACTGGGGAATGAGGAAAGAGGAAGGAGGTATTGGGAAATGGAAGAAGCGCAAATGTACGGATGTGCGCGAAGGAAGAGGAAAAATTAAAGAAATTTAAGAGTAGGACTTAGGAGAAAGTGAAGGTCTAGAAGGTAAGGAAGAGTGATGAAGTGAAGAGAAGATGGATAGAAGAGAGAATGAAGAAAGAGAAGAGAAACAGAGCAAGATGTATTTTAATTTTTGGCAAACGACTAAGGAGAAGAGACGAAAAACAATCGAGGATGACGTTAATAGAGAGAAATGTTTTAATTGCTTCTTAAATATTCATATTACTAAATAAGGAGGAAAGGAACTGTAAGCAAAGAATATAAGGCATAGCGGCAGGAATTAAGTAAATAGATATATATTAACGGCTGTGAGAAACTGAACACTTTCATGACAAGAATATCATACGCATCTTCAATATGATGTCAAAGTGACTTCAAAATGTTTACTGAAAGAGTCTAGAGTTCAGAGATAAAGAGAGACTTCTTAGGTTGGTTGGTTGGAGGGAGGGATTGGAGGGAAAGACAGCAAGTTTCTCAATTTGCATTTATTTAGGACGTATATATTTGAGCAAATAAATCTACATTAGGTAGACATATTAAGTACTAATTTGAACGTTTTGGAAAACCTCCGATATTACAAGCATAGAATTTAGGTAAACTAGGCAGACTGCGGTCGGTCTGCCGTCTGTCCTTCGAAGCTGTATTGCTATTAGTGAATTGTTGTCTAGAGAGCCAGGAGAGAAGCAATAGAGGGAGGGGAATCGAGGCGGGGTTGCAATACGAGACCGCAAGTGGCAAAATAATTTATTAATTTCCTGCAGCTCTATAAGATATTTATGTAATTGGTTATAAATCAAATGTTCAGTTATACATACGAGTATATGCATTGAAATAATTTATGTTTGCTTGTAAGAAAAAATTTGTTATTTAGCCGGCTTTAACTAATTAGCGCGAATTATAAGCCAGTAATAATCTAAAACATGGAACGCATGTAGAAAGACTCGTAAATTGGAATCTGACTTGGGAGTTTGCAT
This sequence comes from Panorpa germanica, assembly GCA_963678705.1. Taxonomy (NCBI): domain Eukaryota; kingdom Metazoa; phylum Arthropoda; class Insecta; order Mecoptera; family Panorpidae; genus Panorpa; species Panorpa germanica. The sequence goes on from OY783221.1 coordinate 7,807,279, forward strand.
GTTAATTGGTGTTTGGGCTGAAGCTCATTAAATCTTACCGCTTCCTGGTCTCGGCCGATAATAAAATGTGGTCGCCTTAAATGGATGTAGATAAGCAGTGCCAGATTTAGTGGACCGTGCAACTCGAAGGAACTACCTTTATTTATTTTATTGGGTTAAAATCATGTTGTATGGAACAAGAAGCGGCTCTGTGATTAACAATGTTCTTATTAAACACATTTGGTAAGTGATATTTTGCATGCCAACTATTTTAATTAATTAATAATTAATTAATTTAAATAACACAATTTAGTACCTTAAGAAATAAATATTCCTATTCCAGGCACTGGTTTATGCATTCTATTTTATATTCTATTATATCATTCTATTAGTCAGTAGTCAGTACAAAGTAAACAATTTGGTGAAGTGCCCTATTTAGTGACGTTTCTATCACTATTTCACTTCAATTATAGTTCGCATCAACTTTATCTTCATTTGAATTCCGACAGGTGGAGTGGTTCCGTCATCTGTAGCCGATAAAACAGACATTTCATATGAACGATTGTGAGAAACTGAACTATAAATGAACTCTTTCATGACAAAAAAATCATACGCATCTCCAATATGATGTCAAAGTGACTCCAAAATGTTTACTGGGTAATTTTACCTGTGGTTAAATAATGCACTTTTCCTCAATTAAAAATCAATAATTACTATAATATACATTTATTAATAATCAATTAATAAATGTTCTTTCAACTCGAAGTCCCCTTGCATTAGCATTGTCCTTCAGACACGTGTTCTAGTTCATAAATCACAAAACAGTTGCATCAGCATCTCTAATGAATGGGCACCTTTGTAACTCTGCATGATGTCATCATTAGGTTTGAGTTGAAGTCATAACGATAGGGCCAAATAACAGTACTGTTTCTCAGTGTATTCAGTTCTTGTGCATTGCGAATCCTGCCTATACCTTAGGTACTAGTGCAAATTTCGATATTCATGGAAGAGAAGCAAATGAAATCTTAGAAATTGCTGCCAAGATGTCAAGTAAATTATCCCTACGATCTCGGCTATGATACTGACAGTTCATAGTTTTTTTGTTAATATTATTTTTACAAAAAAATGTTTAAATTACTGCGATCAAAATTTCAAATTTCCTGGACTACAGCACCGAATCCCATTTGATTGTAATATAATATTTTTTATAAATTTTTAGTACGTTTTTACGATGGCTTTAGCGGACTGTGATACTACGTTATGGGCTCAGATTTTAACGAAACGATAATAATTATAATTATGCGCAGTTAAATATTGACTTTCAGCATTCGTAAAAAAAAACAATAAAATTATTAATAATAATGCATAATTTACTAACTATAAAAAATGATTAGAGTAGTTTTATAATAAATCTCGATTTGTTTTAAGCAGTGATTTGAACTACCAGTCTTAATGTGAATAGGATCACAGTCGTAAGGTCAAAAGCGGCCTTATCCATTGCGAGGCCCGGGGCGGCAGAACTTTGCGAGGCAGTTGTTCTTTATAAAATTTATATAAAATGTAAGGAGGTGTTTTTGATGATAATTGACGAGAAATAAAATTTTATATTGGAAGTTTTATAAAAGTTACATATAAAAGCACAAAGATAACAAATATTAATGATGATAAACTAAGGCACATGAATACCTTAAAAGAAGACGCAGTGATTCAAGCGAGATTTCTAAAGAGCGTGGCGCGAAATTCAAATAGAAATATATAGAAATGAACTTTTCTACTTGGCTTGGGCGAAAATGCGAGACCACGGGCGGTTGCCCTGCTTGCTACCCCCTAAGGCGATAAAAAATTGCAACTCAGAGGAGCCTAGTAAAATTTTCATCCACTGATTTAAAAATTTTAGTTTCACCAAAAGACGTAATTCATATCTAGTCTAATTATTTATTTTTCGAATACGTTCTCAAATAGATTGAAACGATACAACATAAATGCACTCCGCTCCAGCAAGATGCAGGAGTGCAGAAGACAGAAGGCAGAAGGTAGAATGTTCAAACACGAGATCGAAAGTATTATCAAGGTACTGGCACTCTTTAGTCGCTTCGCTAGTGCTACTCCCTTAGTCCCTTAGCCCTCTTCCTACCCCCTTCCTCGTTATACTCGTCCTAGAGAACCATCGGCATCGGCATCGGCTTCGACACAACATCAGAATACATTGGTATATCGAGCCTAACCACACTCTACACTACAAAAGCTACAAGAGCACACGAAACACATTGCAATACAACACCCGACATGTCTATCATGTGTAACGCAAGAGGTATAAAGCAGTGATGGTCAAAATGAGGTTCGAAGTTAGAAAATATTACGACCCCCTATGGTTGACTTGATTGTCAAGCGGTAATACGTGACGTAAACTGCTTAAAGGGAACTATGAATATTCTCAGCGCATTGCTATGACTTCAATGCGGACCTGACTATGACATCATGCAGGGGAACAAAGGTGCCTATTCTCAGAATGCTGATACAGCAACTTGGACCACCGGATACGCACTTACACGTGGCTGAGGGCAACTGCTGGAGACGTGAAACAATTACTGCCTTACAAATAAACCTGTTATAAAATTTATACCAGGTATAAAGCCCGTCTGAGCAGGCTTATTATCAGTTTATACCTGATATAAATTTTATAACAGGTTTATTTGTAAACTTCCTTACAAATAAACCTTCCCAGTAAACAATTTGATGAAGTGCCCTATTTAGTGACGTTTCTATCACTATTTCACTTCAATTATAGTTCGCATCAACTTTATCTTCATTTGTATTCCGACAGGTGGAGTAATTTCGCCATTTCTAGCCGATAAAGTAGACATTTTATATGAAAAAATGTGAGAAACTGAACTATAAATGAACTCTTTAATGACAAAAGAATCATGACGCATCTTCAATATGATGTCAAAGTGACTCCAAAATGTTTACTGGGTTTTATAAAATGTATAGCAGGTATAAAGCCTGTCCGGACAGGTTTATTATCAGTTTATATCTCGTATAAATTTTATAACAGGTTTATTTGTAAGGCGGTTAGGGCTTTAGCTTTGGCGACACGAGACCATAGATTTCGACACATACAGATCTGTTAAGAGACCGACAGAAGATGCAATGCTAATACCCCAGTCATATTTTAAAATTGATTTTACTTTTTTAATTATATCATTGTTCTTCTTTCACCTAATTATTAAATTGGACGCGTGTTATTTTAAAATTATAATGACAAATCAAAATTATCTCCATTGACAACCTATTTCTTTCCCCTGAGCATTAAATTGAACTGAGCATTGATTAGGGACAATATTCCCTCCATATTGACATTTTGGACTATATTCGTATAATTTTATTAGAGATTAATTTTCTTTGTACCTGCATTAAAAACTCCAACCATTTCTCTTCTATATTATAGAAAACGGGACAAATAGTAATACAGGACTGAGTAATGAAATACGGTGACAGTCCCGTATATACGAGACGTATGGCACGTGTACTTCAAATTAAAATGGGCATTCAGAACCACTCTAGGCGCAAAATCAACAAGCTCTAATTAAATTTTTGGGTTTTTATTCTAATATTCACCTAACAATTAACTCACATTTCTCGTCATAAAATAAGAACATATTTTTTTGACAATACTTTACCTTTACCGAATTACTGCCAACATTTAAATAATAAACTAACAACCATGGATTTGTATTTTTCTTGGAGTAATAAAATTTCGTAAATTTAGAATATCTTTTAGAATAACTTTTAGAATACTTCGTAGGCTTGCACAAATTTGAATTTGGGGGCCCCTGTGTTTTTGCTACATACTATGGTGTCTGTCACTGCTTTAAAACACATGCACGTTACACACAACACAATGCATCGGGTGTGGTAAGGCATTGCTTTAAAATCTACTAGACACATCAATTTATTAATAATAGTAATAACTTATAATTAAGAAAAAATGAATAAATAAATTATAGATAAAACATGCATGGGCTAACTTAATTCAGTGATATCTTTTTTTAAATAAAGATGACTTCATAATAATATTAATTCTTTATCAAGAAATGCTATTAGTAAATATTGTATTAACAATTGTTAATACACATGTACAGGCTGAATCACAATAAATTAATTCATATATTTATTTATTTTATATTTTTTAGCTAAACTTTATTAAAATTGTGAATCTGTCTTTAAATTAATTCTGACAAACTATGCATTATATAAGATATCCGGTGTCAAATTACAATTAAAAAAATAAACCAAGTAAAAAAGGATGAATATGCTAAAGTGACACAAATTCCAAAGCAATGATTTTGAATTTAAAAACAAAAGAATATTTTCTAAGAAAAATACTTCAAAAGAATTCAAAAGATAAAATATAACAGCAAAAAAAAAAAACTGAAAATTAACACAGAAAAACTGATTACAAGATATTAAATTTTAAGGCAAAAACAGGTATAAAATTCGAATTGAATTAAAATAAATAAAAAAAATAATATTTGGTTGTTTACAGAGGTATGAAGTACAGGTGATTTGAAAACGTGTTAAACTGTTAATATAAGGGTGATAAAGCAACCGTAGTGTCATCTAGCGGTGGAATTTTGAAGCACTAGGTAGTGCAATTATAAAACTGTCTACTGTAGGTAGTAGTTCAATTAAAATGATAATGAGTAAGCCTAAGCGCATACTATTTTTTGTACATAGCTTAATCGTAGAAATATTAAGAAAACACAATTTACAAAGGTTGTACAGTAGAGACCCGCTAAGAGTATTGTTGGCGTAAATGTATGCTTTTCCATATGTTTGCAAGATCCGTAGCGAATATGGTGACAGAAGCTTGTACGTGAAGTACTTCGCTGCCTAATAATTGTATGATTATATTTTCTAGATTTGATTGTTATCAAAATTAATTTATGATATGCTCTTATATTTATAAAATGTATGAGGCAGCGGTGTAATAATTAAATAACGATGGAAACAAATCAAATAATTAATTAATGGGCTTGTGTACTCATTTTTTAGGGGTTGATTTTTCAATTGTTGATTGAAATTGATGTTAATAAATGTATATTGGCGTTTTTATTTTAACAAATATCGAAATATTGACTGAGATATAGCAATTAAAAATTTGAATTGTAGTTTTAGCGCTACACATGTCGGCCATATTTACGGCGTAACATGTCTGTACTATTAAGGGTAGGTCAGTTATTTTTTCTATGGATAAGAGTTCTGTGTTGAATATGCTATCTCTTTTACGCTGTTGAGTGTTGTATAAAAAAATAGCAACTTAGCGGACGTGATTTCACATGTCTTGGAATGTTCTATAAAGTTAAATCTCTTTTATAATTAAAGGGAGAAAATATCTTTTTTAATTGTTAATACCTCCTAACGTATAAGGAGTTATTAAAAAATAATTGAACATTTGAGGTTCTAGTAATTAACATTATCAATACATAGTACAGTTTTATAGAAATTAAGACATAGGACACAAGCCTATTTACGAATAATAAAAGTGTGGGGCTTCAATAGGAATGGAATGTTACTAGAAAGTGACAAATTTGCGACTTTATTCGGTTGAATGGATTTGGAGCTTGGCCTGTGGGTTTGCTTCAGGGCATGGGTGATCAACTGTCTTTGCCCCCACTTTGTAAATCTTAAGCGGACGCCCCTGTTAAACACATCCGGTACTACATCCAGGTATACACCAATATAAAACCGTATGACTAATATCGTAAATTCCGACATCTAGCGGTCAAAGTTTGACCTTTTTCGATATCCACTAGTTTGTTAATTTCGATGAGGAAAGCTTAATCAACCATACCAGTGCTCGCTAACCATTAAACGCTATATCATTATGCTCTCACTCATTTGGTCTGGTAAAAACTCCTAAGGCATGTTAACCATTAGTACAAGGGAGACAACAAAATAGTTCTTATTCCACAATAACAAAGTAAAGATAGGTATATATATATATATATATGCATACATTAAATATATACATATTCTTTCTCTTTTTAACTAATGTCAAATATGAAATACCCAAACAGTGTAAATGTCGAATTTCATTGGATATGAAGGCCTATATATAATATAGTAACTCCACGTGGAGTATATACTACCTTCTTCTATCTTATTAAATAATATATAGCTTTTATTCCTTCTAACTTACTGCATAAAATTTCGATATACTTAAACGTACGTTTTGTTTTTGTGAATTTATGTATTTATCGATTACTTCCATTAAACAGGATATGAGAAATACCTCCTTGCAATAGTTACACAACGGTTTGTCTATTTAATGTTTGATTAACAACATATTTCACCTGTTCACCTTTAAAATTAGCGAAGAAATATTTGTGTCAAGTTATACACAACATGGTGGCGATCCTGAGTGAAGAAAAATGTGTCGAACATAATATAATTATCACAGTCGACTGTTATTAATCGGTAATTTGCGTAGCCTAGGTTCTTTCCATAAAGAAATACAGTTCGATATGTTTTTATTTTTGTGTTTTATTTAATTTAGAATATGAACTTAAGTATCATTCCTACTCACTGCTTTAATTTAATTTTGTATTTTGTATTTAATTTAAATTGTTTAGCATATGGCAATACACGTAGTCATTCACAGTACCATTTTTAATTAAATTTATTTTTTAGGTTTTCTTAGTTTTTTTTAGAACCTTACAAGGTCCATGTTTTAAATTAAAAATATTAAATTAAGAAAAACTATATTATATTATAATCTCCAAAATGTGACAATTTGTTAAAATGCAGTAGGATTTATTTTTAAATGAAGTTTAATGTAAGTTCTTGAAAAATATAGAAGTAAAAACCAATTTCTATTAGTAATTGTTTTTAAAAATAGCAATTTTAATTATTCCACATACAATTTTGTCGAAATTTATATTACTAACGATATATACGCACCAACTAAATTAACTAAACTTAAATTAAAACACAAATGTGAAAAGGAATGCTTAAACGAAAACTTGAAATCTAGATTACAATATTAAATAAAAACAGCAAATTAAATATCAAAACAGTGACTGGGAATGAGGCTTTAGAATTATGAATGTAAAATTAAAATATTTTAATCAATTAGGACAATCATGTCTCAGTTAGATTTAGATAAAATAAAGCAACGATAATTTATAACACTTTACTTAGATTTTAACTTTTCAAACTACTTTTTTTTAAATGAACAAATATAACGCATTTGTTTGACACATGTTTAACGTTGTATACTGCAACTGATATTGAATCTTATTCACGTATAAAAGCCAAATGTATAAGGTAAAATTCTTACAAAAGAGAGAACATGCTGAGACAAGTGGTGTTGAAAATATAAGCAGGATAGACTAGACTGCACTTTCTGGAAAGTAGAATTCTTAGAAAATCGGACTATTATAAACTGTATACATTAGAAAAGAAATTTGTTTAGAATATAGTATTTTTTTTAAGCATTTTTGAAGGTTGATATTTTTATTGATGGCAATTTAGTAACCGTTACTAACTTGTTTAGTTTAATTGTTGCAAAATAAAGTAAGAGGGGCAGTGGCGGTAAAGGTAGGGGTGCACCCAGATGGTAAAAAGTAAAGTAAAGTCAGAAATAATTAGGATTTACTAATTATAAATCATAAGTCATCCATAAATTACGTCACACGCGAAAATGGGGGACAGGGTCAAGAAATTATGACGTTAACAAAGGGAGGAGGGGTTTGAAGCGTTGTGACGTCACACGCAGTATATAATATATAAAAATTTTGCTAAAAGAATATATTTAAAAAAGTAATTTTATGAAAAAATATATAATTCATAAAAATGGCGTGGGGGGCAATACTCTTTCTTTTTTAGAGAAAAGAGTAGAAAAAAACGTACTTCCTCCAAACATTTTCATGAGGTCTAACAAAAAGAGAAATGGTAATTTATTCTAAGAACAATAATATACTATATTATTTATTAAGAAATATAGCAACTGTATACAATGCAAAACTAGATGTAACTCTATTGACTGTTCTGTAATAAATGTCACAGACTGAGGTTGCCTCAGATCAAGTCAAAACCGAAGGGTTGAAGTATCCGGTTATCACCACATGGCCAGAATTAATATAAGGTCCAGAATTGTACCAGGGTTGTACTGGGAGTGCCACAAAGATATATTTCTAACAAAAATTGTTACAACCCAGTAAACAATTTGGTGAAGTGTCCTATTTGGTGAAGTTCGAGTCACTCGTACAATTCTATTCTAACGTTTTACAAGTTCTCTACCTGTCACAGATTTTGTGTTAGTTTTTCATAATAATATTCTTTCTTTTTCCAACATCATTCATTAAGTATTTCTGTTTCTTTCCCACATGGGTATATTTTTATTATCCGGTCATAAATCATAAACCTACTCCGCTTTTAATTCAGCAGTGAACCGTCGTTGAAATGTCTGTAGCTCATAAAAAGGACCTTTCCTTTGAACGACTGAATAGAAAACGAACACGTTCCAGACAAAAAATTCATGATATGTAATAGAAATTAAGTCGAATTTACTCCAAAATGTTTACTGGGAATTCTGCTACAGCTACATGAATTTCAGATTTATCTAACATTCAAAAATATGCGTATTACATAGACGATATTGTACTTCAATTTATGAGAGATCGTCGCTATTCCTCCAAAAGTTAGTCCTTGTAAATTTACGATACAATGAAGAAGTACTAATTTTACCATTCACTATCAGCTTTTTTAAATATGCGTAATAGCTAATTTCACATAAATTGAACTATACCTAATATACAGCTTTTAGAAAGTAGCATATGTCTACCTTTTTACGCATTAATAAAATCATGAAACTTCTAAGAATCTTTTTAAATATCTTACAATTTTTGGAAGTAATTTTTAATGATTAATGCGTTATAAAGTAGCTTTATAATTAAGTATTAAGTAAAACTTAGACCTTTTTAGATTAAATGTTATTAGGTTATGTAAAATATTATATAAATTTATGTAATAAAAAAGAAATTGACTAAATAAATTAATTCTATTTTTGAATAAGTTCAATGATATTATTCTGAGCGGTAATATTATTCCTTCTTCCCTTCACCTACTTATTTCAACCCTTAGCCGGCGCCTTATTCCACCCTTATAATATATATGTAATTCACAGGGGAGCGGATCTTTAGAACTGGAAATTTGCATGGCGATTTCATCCTTAGAAACTCAGCCAAGCTTAACTTTGACAGAGTATATCCGAGCAATTCATAACGAGAGATTTCAAGAAGATTCAGACATTTATTTATTCATATTTATAGTTTAATAAATACGACTTAAAACAGAATGAAAAAAATGTACGTATTATTGGAATGTACAAGACTTTGTTGTAATTCAATATTTAATAATATTACCTCAAAGGAAAGATATGATTTTATTCTTCCTTTGAGAAGCACATAAATATTGTTTTTGTTTTGTGTTTCACAAAATAATTGCTTTAAATTGCATGGATATTGTAACAAATATAAAATCAAAGAGAATGAGGTTATAAAAATTCTGGACTTACATGAAAAGTTGCTGTAGACTCTGCTCCTTACATGTTTCAGACTGCAAACACTATTACACTAATGCTAATGCTTATTAATTTATTTAATTAACAAATTAACTTAAAAAAAACTACTGTTTAATACGTAAGATATAAACACTTTGTACTACTGTCTTTATTACAAATACTTAGCAAAATTTAGACAAATTTTAACACTTAATTCACATACACCATTTGTCCTTAGAAAATTTACAACCATAAAATTTTCGATTGCGAATTTCTTTTACGAATAAACGTTTATTACACATTCTCAATAACAAACTAACAACTTTCTTAAGTAACTATTCAATTAATTTATAAATAATATTAATAATAATTTAAAATAATTTAAATCAACTTGCAAATTTTGACATCTGTTGACAATTTACTAACTTATGTTTTACTCTGTCGGTTGTATATTCTATTCATTTACAGAGTACACTATTATCTTCTCATAAATACAAAAGATGAATAACTTAATTAATAGTCAGATATAAAACATTTGTATTTTAATTATTTACTAATTAATTATTGATTTCTTTAAGATTGATTGTTATAAATTAATTTAACGCACTTCACAAGTCAGCCATTTTGAAATACTAATTTCAGATATGAGTTCATGCGACAAGAACATAGATGGCAGCGGTAGCTGTTCAAATTAAAATTATAATATTAATTATAAAATATTTCTTTCTGCTTGTTAAGTAAATATAAACGAGACATTCAACGATAATTTAGAACTTATGAAGTAAATAGTTTTACACGCCTAAATATTTAAATTTAACCAATTAAAATTTCCTAGTTTACACTATTAAAATATAGATGGCAGTTGTGTTTGTTTAACTCGCAGTTGCATTAGAAAACATCATTTCCGCTTCCCCAATGAAATGAATGCAACTATAACTATTTAATTAAAATTGCCAATATCAATAACTCTTTGAAATAAGATATGAGTTCAAATTACGAGTTGCGTGGCGATTCATGATTAAAATAAGTTGTGCCGCTTATATCTACGATACAATGAAAAGGTCTCACTATTTTTTTATAATGTACATCATATAGCAACGAATAAAATTTATACGGCTTTTATGCCCGCCTTTAAACATGAGTGACCGCCGAACTAGTAATTTGAACTATAAAACACTTACTGCTAAAATCTAACCACCACTTACATAAGTAGTCATAATAATACCTGCATAATTAATTAAGTAATATGAAAAAATGTCTTTTAGTTTGTATATTATATATTTTCCATTACATAACTCATTAATAAAAATTTAATAAAAGAATACATTTGTTATGTTATTTAAAATAATATAAAATTCAAAAGTGTAAAGAAAACACATTAGTTATTATAAAACTAAAATAATTGTTGTATTTATGTTAATAATTGAATAATAATATTATGAAATTGATTTTCTGTTTTTGTTTTTAAAAGAATTTTTCCATTTAGCATAAAACACATTAATTTGCTCAACATTTACTCCTGCTGATTGGGCTAATCCTGTGAAACTGAATTCCTTTCCACCTTGGTCCATGATGGAGGCACCTGTTAACAGCGTTACTAAACATTTTGATGAATTCTCGATTGATCTGTTTAGATCGTGATTGATTATGCCAACTTTCTGGTCGATGAAGTAGTGACAAAATTCGATTATTTGGATAAAATTGTAACAGTCTCGATCTATAACAGAAAAATAAATAATCATGAAAAGTCCTAAACTCAAATTCATAACTGTTGTAACGATAAACGATATTGTTAAGTTAACGATATTGTTGCCAGATATAAAACCTTTAAACAATTCGCAAATGAATGTCATTAACAATCGTTTAATTATCTATAAGTCCAGCTACTATAGTTATTCATTTAAATATATTATTTACCCGGCTTTTTAGGCAGCTTTACAAACGGCAATGCTGTGCGCTCGTTAGGTCTTTGAGCTCTTAAGAAGCGATTTCCTCTTTGAAGTTGTCCTTCCAGCCATCTGATAGCTTCTCGAGCTGTACTTGAATCATGTTTCAGTTCATCCAAAGCACTTAATACTATAATAGAAAATATTAATACAGTGGTTGATTATCATAAAACAATAAATGTAACTGGATATATTATCATTTATAAGATTTTACATACCGACAGTCGGTACAAGGACAATAAATTTCTTAGCAGATACAAGTTGTCGTACTATATAAGTATACTGAGCAAGGGTTAACGCGTCAATTACAACGTAGGGCGAAAATTGTGGCCCCTTTCTTCTGACTTGAGACTCCAGATCACGAACTTGCGCACGTAACCAAAGCTGACCCATGTGAGACATTAACTCAGTGGACTTCGAATCTGAATTCTGAAAATAAATAATTTTTATAAATGATTGCACAAAATTAACGATGAGTATTGTGCAAATTCACCAACCTCTTACTTACCGAATTAAAACTACTAGTACTGTTCGAAGAATTATCATATTTTGGTTTAGTTTTTTTATTTATTTGTTTTTTATTATTTTTTAGTTTAGTTTTCTTTAACACAAACATTCTTTTTTTTCTATTAAATTCAATTTTTGTAACTTTCATTTTAGAAAGGTAAAAAGCAAAGTTAACAAGTTTGACAACACGCAGGAGAGCTTCTTCTCTATAATTTAAGGTCGAAGATTTTAAATAATTCCAATCTAAAGTTTCTTGGGCTACTCCTAATATTTGTAATTTTTTTAATTTAATATCTTCATGAATAGGTATTTTTTCATTCATTTTTCTTAACGAGTCTAAATCAAATCGCACGCCAACAAATTTTAAAGAATTATCTGCTTGTCCAGCTTTTATTTTATAATATTTTGAAAATAAGTCCATGTTGATTAAATTTATAAGATTTAACAATTTTTGTAAAAAATACGGACTACTTTGGGCGCATGATTTAATTAAATCTGGATCTGTTTTTATCCAATCGCATAATATTTTAATGCTCTGAAGTATATTTTCATCAAGGACTATTTCCAAAATATCACACGGCTGTAGTTTTTTCTTGTTTCTTTGATACCTACTCCTAGGTGGTTTTATGTTATCTTCCTGCTTTGCTTCACAGTTGGTGTCCTCTGCTGAGCTAGATGTAGTCCTAGCACGATCGGAATTAATGTCTAATGTCTCTATTTTATTGGTGGTAATTTCTAGGTTTGTTGCCGCATCGTCCTCCTCATTCTCATTTTCAATTATTTCTATACTTTCAACAATAATGTCTGCATCAGAATCGCACTCGTTGTCAGAGCTGTGTTCAGCAAGGCTGCTGCATACAGATAAATCATCATCAGATGCTTCGGAATCATTTTCACAATCAGAACTCATGGCATCACTATCGCTTAGGTCAGATTCATCGCTGTCATATTGGCGACGTCGTCGTCTCCGCAGTTTGGATTTAGATTTCTTATCTTCTTGCGAGTTCTTTTTGAGTATTCCATTGAGAACATGTTCTTTATCATTTATAGGTGTTGGAGATTTTACAAACCCATTTAACTCTATACTGTTTGTTGAAATAACCATGTCGGCATTTGTAGCAATATCGCTAACTGTACATTTTTCCTTAATATGATCTAAACATCTGTGAACCTTATCTGTATTACTTTCATCTTTATTATTTTCATTATTAATTCCAGAAATAACAGATGAATGTCGTGTTATGTTAAACACACTGTCATTTATATTTTCTATTGCAATTTCAACTAACTCTGCAAAAACAGCTAACGTAAATGCTTTCACCAGAGGCGTTTGCTCCGATCGGCAATCTTGTAACTTTTGAATACACATAAGACTTATTGAAACTATTTTAAATAACAAATCAGAATCTAAATGATTCGGGTTATTTTGATTTTTACGTCCATTCTGTAATAACTCTTCTACGTCTGTAATATCATCAATATTTTCACTTGGAACTGGTTTTGTATAAGTTAAACATTCCCTAAAATCAGATAATGTTTTATGGCACAATGTGTTGATATCAGTAATAGATTTATTGAAGAACCATATGTTAAATAACAGCAAAAATCTCGCTATCAGTCTTTTAATATGTTCCTCACAATCAATATCTACATCATCATCTATGGGTAACTGTTCTAAATAATTCGAATTCTTCTCAAATATTCGTATGAGGTTATTTTCTGCACCATCAAAGGCTTGCGGGCAAATTAAGCAGCGCATATAATGATAAACAGCATCTAAACAGTAGTTGGAACTACCACTTAAAGTACCTAGTTGATTGTGTGGCATTCCTATACTAGGTTCCAACTTCGCAGCTTGATTGTAATAACTTACAGGAACAGAAGCATCCCAATGTACCCCCAGCTCCACTTTGTACCGACAGAGATCTCCTAAGGAAACCAGGCAAGCATGTGCTGCTAAATAAGCCCATTTTTTAACTTCAGACGATAAATGTACCTCACATTTCTGATCCTGATCAAAGTTAGGAAAATCTATAACACCATTAAGATCAATACCAAATTCTTCCTGTAGCTTTGATAATATATGATGATAATGCCCAATACCAGAATCGATGTGACAATATAATAAGGAGTTTTCTAATAAAAGCTCTTCTTTCCTATGCAGTTTTTTTGCGGTAGAAACTACATCATAATAACCTTTACGCCATAACAATTCCTGTGTTTTACGCCCAAACAATAGGGGCTCAGAAAATATTAATTTTTCGCAGTTTTCACGTAGTTTAACGCGTTGTATTTCAGATCCCGACTCAAATAAATCGAGTAATGTAGTTGCTTGATTACGGGAGATGTCAAGGCGCCTTGCCGCATCGCTGATTGCTCTAAACAAACATGAAATATTGGTTGTGTAATCTGAATTATACTTTAAAGTAACACGTGTTTAAATATTAAATTTACAGGACAGAATAGAAAAATAATTAGAATTGCACATTAAAATTAGGATTAAGTAGTTTCCACCATGACATGCAATATTTAAAGTAATTATTTCGCAACATAATTCAATATGGAACGTGATAATTATGTAAAACACTTCTTTATTTAAATGAAGGTCATTAATTACGCCACATTTTGTCAAGTTAAACTATATCCAAAAATATCGCCTACTTGGTTTTTAATAATTGTAAAATGAACAAAAAGAATATAATTTAAGTTATATTCTACAAAATAAAATAACTTAACCTAACATTAAAAAATGTCAAATTAGAAAACTGATAATAGAAATGACGATATTATTACATTGTATTAATAACTGTATTAACTATTAAATATTCTTAACGCTTTATGTAATAAATAAATATATAAAAACAATTAAATTTACCTAAAAATCCTCTTTCCATTGTCATTTCTAGGTGCAATTGCGACAGGCCCTTCCAACGAAGGATTAAACGTTTTATTCATTTCAAACCATCACGTCAGGATTGTATTATTACATATTTAACAGAATTCAGCGTTTTAATTATATTTTTTTCTTTATATCTCCTGATAACATGATTAATAATTGACACCATTACAGCAGTCGTACAATAATTTTATAAAATATATTTTCTACATCCGAACTAAATCTTAGGAAGTGCGTTGTTGAAATATAGTGTTGCCACATGTTGTAATTTTAGAAAGGTCTAATCCAGAGATATGGGTCTAATCTAAAATATAAAAATCTTCAAAATAAATGAATAAATAAGTAATCTATCTTTGATAAATATATAAGTAAAAAATGTTATATATATATATATACTTACATTTTTGCGTAGAAAAATAAAGTCTTGTGACACCTTTTAAAATAATTGAAATCCATTTATATAAATCAAAGAAAAATTGCACGTTATCTAAATACTTTAAAATACATTGTATATCTAGCCATAATTTCCAGCCATAACTAATTGATTAATTTGATAAACCAGAACGAAAATATTTAAAGTAATATTTTAATAAATTTTCATATACGCAAATAAATGAACGTCTGTATGTATAAAAATAAATTCTAATTGAACATTGCGCACTAGTTTTATATAAAAAATATAAGATAAACTTTTAAAAATAACTAAAATTATATTTATTAATATAATAAATATCCCCTACAATAGTTACTGATTGGTGCACTGTTATGAAGTTTTCATCCGAAGTATTTATTCTTTTGTAAATTACTACTCTAAATATATATATATGCTTCAACCACCAAGATCTGCACCAATAACGCCTCCAGGCAGTCTCACAACCAAATTCTTCTAGTCAATGACACTTTATAATAATTATAAACAAGTTAGAAATATTTTACATGCCCCAATGACTGGGTATAGGCAAAGCGTTTCTGATTTTAGGTACTAAAATGCAGTTGCGGCCTAAGTCAATGGTTTGTTATATAATTTTTAATTCAAAAATCTAAAAAAAAAATAGTAGATTGATGAAAAGAACAAAATGTAAGCAAGAGAGCCATTTTCCAAAATTAAAAGCATACATAAATTCACATATTCAATTCTATATAAATCTCTCCGCAGTTTTCAAGAAACTATTTCTTAAAATTACCAGCTTCAGTTTGTAGTTCCCACAAAATGTAACAAGAAAATAGAACTCTGTGAGAACTCAAATTCACAGCAATCATGATGACGAAACGCGATCGAAAATCAGTTTTGTTTTAAGAAGATATTTTATTATAATTAAAGAAGTAAATTTAGTATGCATATGTGTATAGTAAAAATTGCGAGAGTTCGGCTATGATTTATGTTTATAAGAGGTAAGAGCTGTATAAATTTACGATACGATGGTAAATTTTATCTTAATCATTCCTTTATATATATATATATATATATAAAAAAAAGAGTGAAACAGCGCTTTATCATGGGTCACCGAAAAATCTCTTCAATTGAACTATACTTCGTTTGATCCTTTTATCGGACTTATTTCTATTGTTATTATTTAATACATTTTTTGAATCAAAACTTCTTTTTCGATAAGATGTACAAAGGTGTATAAAGTAAGTAACTAAATCAGCCATAGTAATATATAATTTATTAACGTACAAACAAACATACAAGTAATGGACAGGAGTATATATCAACTAGCAGGCAAACTTCGTTTTTTAGCAAATTCTAAAACATCATTGTGTTTCCTAAAATAAATTTCTAATTGTTTATAACTAGCATAAGTACTACTTTTTGAAGCTTCACACATTTTCAATTGTGGAGCTTCTAAATTAACATCACATTCAACTGGATGATAAATATGTATAAAATTTGGATCAGCAGTTCGAAAAATAGTTAAATTTGAGCTAACTAACTTATCATATAATCTCACATCTTCCAAACCCCAGCCTTTAATATCAGAATTTAATCCTCCAACTAAATTTAAATCACTTTTATATATACTGACAATTCCAAAACCAAATTGTCTGAAATATCCATTTTGTTCATTTATTTCAAAATGGTTATCAAAGTTATTGTTTTCTTTTAATTCTAAGTTATAATCGATACTATTTGTTATTGAGGAATCATATTCACTATACACAATAGGGAAGTACACTTGATGGTTTAGAATTGTATTGGTTCTAATGTTACGCAATGCATTTTTATTAAATGTCATATCAACATCAATTAACAATAACAAACTATTTATTTCACATACACTTATAGCACTTTCAAGAGCTATGGCTCTGGAGAACTCTATGTTATGCATTTGTATTATTTCTAATTTGGCACTTCGATATTTACTTTTAAAATAATTTACTAAATTTATTGTTTTATCAAAATCGTCTGGCTCTTTTGTTTCAGAAAATAATGAAATATAAATCGCAACACTTTCTCCAGTTTCTAAGCATACACTTTCGTAGGTTTCCATAAATCTTTTAAAAGTTGTAAACCTTCCACTTAAAGGAAGTATAAAGTTTATTACATTCGCTCTATTGTTCCTGAAGTTTAGTTTTTCACTTATTTTCATTATACTTGATTCAATAGCTTGTTTTATTGGAAGATTTAGCAGAAAATGACTTGGTTGTTCCACGGTGTACGCATTATCCGTTTCGTAATCAATTTCCATTGGAAAATCTAACGACGTAAATGATTCTTCTGGCGCGGAGACTTCTCGAATTTCCAAACCTGAAAATAAGTATTTTATAATTAAATCGCAGATTCTTTTTTAAGTATTAAGCGTTAGTTTCTGCTGTACCTGTGAATGCTTGCTGGAGATATGCATGCCGCCGCACCGGAACAGTCATCTTTCTACCCCGATATTTTTTATACACAAGAAGGAGATCTAACATTACATCGTGGCCATGAAGTGGGTCTATTCTTTCATAGCCATAAAGAAGTTCCCTGAATTCTATAACTCTTCCACGTTGACGAGAAAATGTATTAATATTTTCCATTATCTAAAAGATTAATAATGGTTACTTTCTTGAATTACTCAAGACATAAACCTCGCATTTACACTTTCTTGTTTAAATTGTTGCATACCTCTCGAATAACATCCTCCAGACCTTCTTTTACTGAAACTTCAATTCTTCTTTTGGGATTAGAACATTGGTGAGAGTATAATGTTCTGGAAACGAATTGCCAGGGAATAACGTCTTCTATAGTTCGAGGATAATATCGGTTTAACCCTGGTTTTACTCCTGAAAATATGTAATACGATTATATTAGAAATTGTTGATTTAATGGTTATTATTATTTTTAATTTCTTGGTCAGTTTATCTGTATGTATTCTCTTTACTTCAGTTATTTAATAATTAGTACATAGTTGTGAGTGTGGCTGTATATATCACAGGCGTAGATTTCGTTTGTAATAACACATCTTTTAAGTAACAGAATATAAGAGTATTATTTATTAGACAATAATTTTATATAGTAAAGTTACGTCACGATTATTTAAGTTAATTTTAAACAGAGTAAAAAAAAGAAACACTAGTGTTATAAAACAAACCATAAGTTAAATCGATTTGAGAAATAAACTGTTAAATAGACAAATTTACTAACTAATATAACGATTAATTAATTTCTTGTGTATAATAAAAATAAATGTATAGGCTAATATTTAAAAGTAATATATTTATACTTATATATAAACAATATGCAAATAATTGGCATACCAGATTGTGCCTTTTATTTTTAGCTAAAACTTGTAACTTTACCTAACACTGTCGAGTCTCCGAGGTATCCTCTGCGCCCCCTCGAGATTGGATATAACGGTACTCCAGGTGCAAGTTCCATCTCATTCACCTTGGATGCTGGGAGTCCCAGCTCTGAACCCATAGCGGATATGTCTCGATGAAGGTCAATCCTATCTTGTTGTAAATGCTGAATTTTTAAGCCCTGAATTAATAATAAAAATATTTTATTTAGTAAATTGATCACTGAAAATTATATATATAAATACTGTTATAAAATTATTATGAAAACCTTCTTTATTTCTAATTGGTGGTTAAACTGATTCTAAATTTATTGCTTTAACAATAACTCTCTTTTCACCTGAGAAGAGAGTGTAAAAAAGATGGATTCTTCCTCATGACTACATAAACTTCTGAACACGCGGCAATTATCAAACGTAAAAGATTTTTTTTAAATCACATCTGTTTATTTAAATGAATAGTTTGTATACTTAATCCTGTGTATGTATTATTTAATTATAAACACTGATGTTAAGTTGTTAATACTAAAATAAAGGTAACGTACAAAGTCTCATGGTATGGGGCATTACCACCTGAACTATAATTCCTGCTTAACACCCACCTGCAGGTGAATCATACAATTCTATTAATAATTCTTCTAATTCATAAATTAATCCTAAAATTAAACACGATGATTGATTCACTTTCGTTGATTTTATGTGCATGTGCTGCTGGCTGATTGAATGACTCCATTTAATTTTTTAGGTTAGTGCACCTCCAAACTACAATTCGGTTAAGAATCATATTTTAAAATTAAATTTGTATTTTATTTTTTAATTAAAATTAAATATACAACAGTTGACGGAAATACATCTATTTTAAATTTGAATTTCGCTTAATTTTGTCACAAATAAAGTCTGTAGAATAATAAGTAATCGATTTTATTCATGAATGTTTACCACATGTATCATTATATATTATATTATAATCTAATGTGCTGCTCGAGATTATGTTGTATAAATCAGGAGTGTTGTATCTGATATGAAATCTTGTTTAAGGGCCGAAATATTAAACTAATTTGGATACCGTCACATAAGGGAATTAAGGGAAATGAAAAAGCTGATCAAATGGCCAAGGTAGCTACTTCCTGTGATAAATATATTTCATTTTTTATAAAATCAGACATGAAAGCAGAATTAGAAAAAAATGAAATGAAAAATTGGCAAGACAAGTGGGATAATTCTGATAAAGGTAGAGAATTTTATACAATACAACCAATACTGAGACGTAAGCCATGGTTTGCCAAACTAAAATGGCCAAGAAGATTAATTACAATGACCTCAAGACTAAGAATGAATCATACTGGAGCTCCGAAACATCTAGCAAGAAACAAAATCATTCCAAACTCTAAATGCGAATGTGGTGAAGAAGAGGCAGACTCTGACCACATTCTGTGGCAATGTAAAAATACAGCAATGGCAAGAAATGGACTCGAACAGGCGGTGCTACAGACTTCGCAGACGCTTCCTGTTAACACCGCCTTTTTGATTGAGAAACCGAAATTTATAACAGCAGTAGCCATGAATAGATCATTCTTGTTATCGGGATACAAAGTATAAGGAAAAGCAGAATATATTAGGGGCGATAAAAGGCTACGTGCCTAAGAAGCCCGAGAAACTATATTAAAAAAAAAAAAAAATGGAATCTTGTTTTCAATATTGCACCTAGACTTACAGCACGATGATTGTATGCATGAAAAAACTACCTAGTTTACAAATGAACAAAGCTAACAAAACTAATATACTCGTATATATATTTACATAATAGATAGTGAATTTTACTCATACAGTGGCTCTACGAATTGTAAATTTAATTTATCTACATTCATTAAAGTATTTATAACTTTTTAATGATCATTTAACTAACGTGAACGTTTGAAGACTGGAAATAATTGTAGTACAATGCCAGCAGCTTACCATCATGTACGCGTGCAGTCTGAACATTAGCGGAGGTAGCTTCACTGGGTGCAAGGAAATAGCCCGATGGACTTCTCTGGTTTTTAGATTGCCACTAAAAGCACGACTTCCGCTGGAGTTATGATGTAATATAGATTGCATCTGAAACGAAATAATTCAATTATGTATTTCTTAAAATAGTTGAGCTAAATAATATAAGTAGATATAATATATTGGTTATTAAAATTAAAAATAGATGTAGTATGTTTAGAATGTCAACATCATGAAAAATTGTGGTATATGTTTAATGGGCTTGTGTCCTATGTCTTAATTTATATAAAAGTGTACTCTATATTGATAAAGTGGGTTACTAGAACCTCAAATGTTCAATTATTTTTTAATAACTCGTTATATGTTAAGAGATATTAACAATTAAAAAAGTCATTTTGTCTCTTTAATTATTAAAGGGATTCAACGTTGTACACATTCCAAGTGCATGTGACATCACAATCCTTGAGTAAGGTTACCAACCTTACAGCTCATAAATCCCTGCTATATGTATTTATATATCAAAATATCAAATATTATTCACAGCTATTTCAAGGAATAATAAAACTTAAATATTATGTCTGCCTTAGCAGGGTTAAATAAAATAAAAACTTATTATTCTTTGACTTGGCTTGATTATTTGACTACCAACAGCTACAGAACATTACCACAGCACTGATCTACTCAACAAATAATTGACGTTAAAATGCATTTCACGTCATACAAATATGGCCGACCATTTCTAGCGCTAAAACTACAATTCAAACTTTGAATTGCTATATCTCCGTCAATATTTAGATATTTAATAAAATAAACACGCCAATACACATTTATTAACATCAATTTCAATCAACAATTGAAAAATCGACCACTAAAACATGAGGACACAAGCCCATTATATTTAATTAGTTATATTATTTAATGTAATATTTTTTACTTGATCGGTTATGATCGCAGTTTTGATAGTCCTCGTGTGGAATGTATGGTTTATTTTTTACATAAAATGTTTTAGGTTCAAATAATATAAGATTCCTAACAAAAGTTATCTTTAGATATAAATTTATGTTTTCAGACGTTAGATTATATAATGATTCATATTAAATAAATATATTAGTGAAAGATATCTACAGATTTACGGATAGGCGTCGCAAACAGTCTATTGCTGTATGAGAGCATTCTAAAGAAAATGTTTAAAAGAAATATGTCAATGTGTCTACGACAAATGATATTTTCTTAAGGCCTACAGTGTGCAATCGCTCTAACAAAAACTAACTCCTAACATATATTAAGATTTTAAAACGACTCATTTTAATTTCCCATCAGGCCTGACGTGACAAGAGGCTATTAAAATAAACTTACTACAAAAAATCTATTTTGAAACTAAATATTTAGACAGCTATTTCCTCTTAAATAATAAAATGTTCCCATAAAACAATGCGAAGCGATACAATGCCCATTTGTTGTTCGTTATTTTTAAATTGTTTTAATTATTTTTTAATCAGGGTTTTCATTTTAAATATCATGTCTGACAAGTTGGTTGACTAGATAAATAGACAAAATGTTGTTAGCAATTTAATTCATTTTAACGCATTTGAAAGCTGATGAAGTTGTTCATTTTCAAGTAAAATATTTTAATACAAAAATGGAATTAAATTTAAAAATAAATCAAAGATTTTATTAAATTTAATTGAAGTAATAAAGAAACGGAAAACGCTAGTAATTTATGAAGGAAATACTCTTATAACTGTAACAAATGTATAGTATTTCCTAATTGTAACATAAATATATTTCTATAATTCAAGAAACAAATTTATATTTATTTAAATAAGTAATTAACAAAAACTAACAACTAACGCTAATTGCTTCAGAACGGCGCTTTTAATAGTCTGTCTGATTTACAACTGCACCAACACTAACATCTTACGGATTTTAACATTAGATAATAACTCTGCTGCAAATACAATATAGTTAAAACAAAATTAAAATATTTAAATAAATATTTACAATAGTTAATCTAATAATTATTAGACTGACCCAGATTTATAAAAAAACGGTCTCAAAGAAGATTAAAAAAGTGTTTGTTATTTTCTAAGACTAAGGCAAAATACAAGAAAAATAACACATGCAGATGGCAAAAGTTTGTACAAAATAAATGTAAACATCCTAACATCCATTTAAAATAAACAGCAAATCACCAAGTAGATTAAACGGTCTCTAAATCTCTGTTCAATTTGTGATGCAAACTGAACAAAAAAAATAATTATTTTGCTAGATACTGCAACTTAAAAAAAGGAAACAATTGCGTTATTGTGATGTTTGCAACGGGTAAAGGTCTAAACTTACTACAACGTGTCCACAATCGATATTAAGTACATAATGTTAAATAGTAAATACTAAATATGGATGAGTATGTTTTGACGATAAAATGAGCGGTACCACAGCACAGTAGTAAAATAGGAATACACACATACAGATACAGATATAATATAAGCATACAGCTAAAGGATTAGTGTACTGGTCGGATACGATGTAGTGCGTCCAGATTAGAAAGGTTTTACCATATGTTAAGGGTTAAAAATTGTTAAAAAGTTAAAGATTAAATTATCTACTAAAAACTTCTTCAAGAAGAAATAAAAGATGTACGTAGTCTTACCTAAAATGACAAAAGAAACCCTAATTATATTTTATACCCGTAATATTTTCTATTTCAGCTATCATCAATTAAAAGCAAGTTTAAAAAATTATAGCGCCTGCGTATATATGCAACACATCTTACTATGTCAATATTAGCGCTAAATAACCCCACGTCTTATTTGACTAGTTTTTTAGATTTTATTAAACTTCGACAACCAATAAATAAAAATCTTTTTAGCAAAAACAATATTTTATAAAAAGTCTCATTTTTGTCGTGTAAATTATTCTTTAGTTATAAACGATAGTAAATGTTATTAAGTATGTAATGTATATCATGTTTGTTTTTCTGTACATAATGTATTAAACATTTCCATTATATTATTATTGTAAAACAATTTTTATATATAATGTATACAAAGCATTAAATAAACTATAAAATAAATATTATCTGCATGTCACTGCTTTTATAGTTTTCTAAACAAACTACAATATTATGCGTTGTTCACACCAGTGCTATATTCAACATTTGTTCGAAGAGGTTGTACAACATATACCTTAATACATCGGCATGCATTGTCAGTACCAGAGATGTGCATTTTTCAAATACATATACTCAAAATGCAAATGCAAAATAGTAAATACCTATTTTCTATTTTGTATTTAAATATCTTTTAGGAGTATACAATTTTATATTTTATTTGAAAACTTTTACAAACCTATTTCCTAGTTGGAAAATACAAAATACTTTTTCATTTTTGTTACTTCACAGTGTTAATCAGTAAATATTATTTTTTTAATATAAACTTAAAACCCCACCAACAATGGCACCATCTATGATCTAAAAGTATCTGCACAATTGTCTTAGAATTCTAATTTAAAATGATAGATGTACCTATTATGTTATTATCCTTCCTGTTACCCCCACTATAAGACATCTGATTTTCGTTTACCTAAATTTGTTTATCATATTTGTTTTATTACAAGACAATCACTCCACTACATTCCTTACTGAAATAAATACATATAAATATATATTATTTTACCTACTACCCCTACATGCGACATCTAACATTTATATATTTTCATTCATAAGTTGACATTATTTAGACATGAGAGTACGTCATAAACATGCAACACTAATAAAACCCTTACTTTTGCTATTTTTAAAAATTCTATGTAGTATTTTTATGAAACAAAAATGTTTCAAAACGAAGTCGGTCTTTATCAAAGAGAATTCTCATAATTATTTAAAAAAATAACATTTATATTAGTAACATAAAGATTATTCTATTTTCACAAAAGTATTTTTAAAATACGTATTTTGCATTTTGTATTTAAATGCTTTTGAAATGCATTTGGGCACATCTCTGGTCGGTACTACGTATTCATCGAGACAGAGTTATAAGTTTAACTTTGTCATATTCTTTCTGTCTGACAGCCAGTAGAATCTTTTGTATATAATAAAAACACCCTAATACGTAGTATAGTTTTAAAGGTATCATATATATATATATATATATTTGAATGTCGCATTGGTTTGTACCATAAAAATAAAACAAAACTGGTACTCATGTTATGTTATGTTATGTTATATATATATATATATATATATATATATATATATATATATATATATATATATTTATTTATATATATATATATATATATATATATATATATATATATATATATATATATATATATATATATGAATGTCCGATGTCAAACATGTGTGGCCGATACTTCATATAGATAACATGTTACGTCAATAAATACACAGCGCAGGGCTTACTTTGGAGATTCGAGGAGGAGATAACGTATTAGGTCAGCATTCATAATCTGTCATTACCTTCCTCATGCCATAAGACCTCCAAGCACTTAAGGAGACACTTTTGTAAAAAGTTTTAAATAAACCAATTCAAATGTGTGTTGGCACGTTTATCTTTTCAATATGCTGCTGCTTATTACACGGTGAAATTATTGTTTAACGTTTAAACGTGTGAGAATGGAGGAATATGTCTGCTGTTAATGCTTTGAATATAAAGCAGTTTTTAACTATATATAATAAAAAGATATTGCATTTCGTTTGCTGGTATTGATAGTACGGTAGCAGAAGCAAATAAAACTATCTTGCCTTACTTGTTTCATTTGAAAGTTAAGGTTGTAATTAAAATTACAGCGGCCGTCATCTTGAATAAATGGCAAAAATAGGTACTATCAATTTCATAGAGGATTGAATTTCCTACTATTTGTGTATATAAAACTTTTTAATACATACTCGTTATTGACGTTATCATACTTTAATGACATACTCGTATATTGAGCTGAAAATTTGTTGGGGGCCCAAATGATGGGTAAAGATTTTTCACAAAACGAACAAAAACGCTCGCATTGAATTAAAATAATTATATATTGATTATACGTTATTACTTACAACTAATACTCCTAGAAACTAAGCTAAGTACGGCCTAAAAGTTTAAGTGAGATTGTGGATAATATTTTTCAAATTTTTGCTTACACACTTTTGGGGGCCCCATATCATTGATACGGCAGATACGGCGGTAGCAACGCCACTGGCTGAACCCAGTAAAGTAGAGGACTGTACTGAAGTAATCATTTAAAATAGTGGATGACATTTAACAGTTGTGTACCCTTACAATGTAGCCCATATTTCTTATATCCATTATGGTGATAGTTTTTATAGGATTACATTTTTTTATTTAAAAATTTATTTGATAATTAATTAAATAAAAAACTTGAAAATCTGAAAGAGATGGATAAATCTCATGTTCCTTTATGGAAAGAAGAAGAAGTCTAAAACTACGAAAAGAGTCGATGTTTTTTTGAATAAATCTTCTTCTATCTACTCTAGATTCAAGTACTATTTTGCGTGAATACTTCTCCTATGTTAGCCCCAACTACTATCGAATGATTCGTGACACACTTTTACTTAATAGCAATTCAAAAAGCAATAAATCTTTGTTTACAAACCCAATAAAACAATGACATACATTACAGAAGTATACAGTTACACTTAATATTATAATACTATTATAACCTCCTTAAAAAAAAAGTCAATGAAGCCATCGTGTAATAGCACCATTATATTGTTTGAAAACATGTTTATTCCCGTTGAAGTTGAAACACACAGAATATCAAATACATAATACACAATTTGTTGACTGAGTGACAGAAAGAGAGGTCTAGGTATAAGACAAATGAGTAATATATTTGCTTAACTGTCTTCTGGCCATTATATACTAAGTGACAATTTCCTATTCTCCTTAAATGTGCTACTGTAGTCACTAGTTATTGTATATCATTTCAAATGGAATAGTAATAAGAGCTTGTCTTGTCAGTCAGCTAAATCGACGGCTCTCGTTCTACGACTGTGACGACGACGATGATGGCGACGTTATCACGTGCGGGTAATATTATCATTGTTCAACTAGTATTATCATCATTATCATGCTCAATCACTGCCAAAATAAATTTCAGAATGAGGTCAAAATTGTTGCAATTGATTAGACGTATTTTTAACTGTTACAATTGCAGATTTATTCAGATGACTTTAATATTATATAATATCAATGTTCTTTCAACACCGCTGCCTAATAAGTTTATGTAAGGACAATCAAATAAACTAGATAAAAACCTTCCCTATAAAAATATTCCCAATAAAGATTTTGGAGTCACTTTCCCATCATATGAAAGAGTTCATTTACAGTTCAGTTTCTCACAGTCGTACTTATTTTTTAGCGGTCGATTTTTCAGTTGTTGATTGAACTTGATGTTAATAAATGCGTATTGGCGTTTCTATTTTATTAAATATCTAAATGTTGACGGAGATATAGCAATTAAAAATTCGAATTGTAGTTTTAGCGCTAGAAATGGTCGGCCATATTTATGACGTTTCCATGTAGTTGTATAGGTCAGTTATTTGTTGATTCGGTCAGTGCTGTGGTAATGTTTTGTAGCTGTTGGTAGTCCTGTGTATCTAAGACGTATGCGTTAGTTAGCAAAGAATAATAAGTTTTCATTTTATTTAACCTTGTTACGGCAGACATAACCCAGTAAACATTTTGGAGTCACTTTGACATCATATTGAAGATGTGTCATGATTTTTTTGTCATAAAAGAGTTCATTTATAGTTCAGTTTCTCACATTTTTTCATATAAAATGTCTACTTTATCGGCTACAAATGGCGAAATTACTCCACCTGTCGGAATACAAATGAAGATAAAGTTGATGCGAACTATAATTGAAGTGAACTAGTGATAGAAACGTCACTAAATAGGGCACTTCACCAAATTGTTTACTGGGAATATTGAAATTTTATTGTTCCTCGAAACAGCTATAAATAATATTTGATATTTTGATATATAGCTATTGAGCTGTAACCTGTAAACATGTCAGAATTCTGTCATTAATGTGCTATCTCTTTTCCGCTTTGTTGAGATAAAAGAGATAGCAACATAGCGGATGTAAAGTGACATGTCTTGGATTGTTCTACAACGTTAAATCCCTTTAATAATTAAAGAGACAAAATGTTTTTTTTAATTGTTAATATCTTCTAACATATAAATAGTTATTAAAATATAATTGGACATTTGAGGTTCTCGAAACCAACTTTATCAATATATAGTACAGTTTTATAAAAATTAAGACATAGGACATAAGCCCATTGAAGTACAACGTCACAAAACAGGACACTTCACCAAATTGTTTACTGAGTTATTTCACAGTGCCGTCTGTAAAACAATAAAAGTGAAATATTCGTATTATAAATATTTGTATTAATAGAGATAAATTACTATATTACGCAAAATTGCACACACGTTTTTACAACTAGGATGTACTCGCATATTTTAATAAAACTAAAAACACTCCTCATACTATACTATATATAAATTAACTATATATTCATCTTTTTACATTTACTTTTTATAATATTAATGTAGTCTACTTAAAATATGTTTGTATATTTTTATTTTAATATAACCTACATTCATATTTGCAAAATGGCCGCTGGTACCTCTAACCATGGCAATCTGCTTAATACTTTTTAACACACTAAACAATTTAACCGTTATATTCCAAGTTGTTTATTTTAATTGTCAATTTCGAATACTTATTTACTAAGTGAGTAACACTCATAAAAATTTTGTTCAAAATAAAAGTAAAGCAAGCGTGCTCCGCTGTGGTCTTTGACGTTTAGAAACTCTTTAGCATATTCGCGTAACTTATTAAATGTTATAATTTGACCTGTTATCCTAAAAATGAAATGATTATGTGTATTCAAAATTAGCTTAAATTGACATCCTACAATTTACATTGTGAAATTTCGTTCGTACTATAATGTGAGCAATGAATACTTTCCTGTTTTCGAGGTTATAATTTAAAAACTACATGTAGTTCGCAATTACGTGACTGCGAAATAGAAAATAATGTTTTGGAATATGTTTTGTTCGTTCATTATGGTAATATACCACAGTAAACATTTTGGAGTAAATTCTACTTAATTTCTATTACATATCATGAGTTTTTTGTCTGGAACGTGTTCGTTTTCTATTCTGTCGTTCATAGGAAAGGCCCTTTTTATGAGTTACAGACATTGCAACGACGGTTCACTGCTGAATTAAAAGCGACTCCGGTTTATGATTTATGACCGGAGTTATAAACTTGACACTAGCAGGGATGGCAGGGGTATAAAACTTAATGGAATTCTACTTTTTAGAGTCTGCAAAATATAAATATTTAAATGAAGAAATAAATAGATGTAATCTTTAGTACGGATCGTGATTTTTTTAATGAATATTATTCATCTTCAACAATACTCGTTATATTAGTTTTATACATTGTTTTGGTGATTTAAAAATCCACGATCGGCTGGTCTGCGTTAGGTTTAAAACCTCTGTCTTAACAACGCTGGATACTATCTTCGTTTAAACACATTATATTCGGGGGTTGAGGGAGACAGCGTGTGCCTATTACCATTAAAGAAATATTTGTTGAAAAAGGATAGCATATACTTTAAACATACTGTACTGAACGAAATACTATACTATAAGTGTAACGGTGAAAAATATATTTTACTTATCTAACCGCATCTCGTTTCTCTCTCACTTTGGAATGAAAAAGAACTAAAAAAAATATATCCTAGTGTGTAAGAAACAACTGCTACTTAATGAATGATGTTGGAAAAAGAAAGAATATTATTATGAAAAAATTCTAACACTAACACAAAATCTGTGACAGGTAGAGAACTTGTAAAGCGTTAGAATTGAATTGTACGAGTGACTCGAACGTCACTAAATAGGGCACTTCACCAAATTGTTTACTGGGTACATAATAAATTTTATTAAAATATGTAGTGTTTATGACGTGGAGTGTATTTTATTTCGAGGCTGCATTCTTCTCTGGAATGTATGCTTCCAATAAGGCATCCTTCTTCACGATAATGGTACGTTAATTTTGATTTCGATATATTAGCTATCTCTTTCTGACCAGTATATTTAGATATAGTTCTCTTATTCATAATAGAATTTGAAATAAATTTGTTTTATATTTCACACCATAGAAAATGGGGAACGAGCACCCTCTAGTAAACAATACTCCATTGAGAATGGGTTTGGTTTTAAAGCAGTATATATTTATTGCGAGACTGGTAAAGAAAATGCGAACGGCATACGTAAAAATGCAAAAAATGATACCGTATTTCGCTTTATTCCTTTTTTTTCCGTATCGAAGGATTTTATTTTAAGTGATTGCCCCTGAGTGTAGTAATGTAATATGTATTGGGCCTAATTTGGGACCGCTGCATGCTGTTGCATAGTCAGTATTGTAATTCACTTATAACTTACCTCATAACTCCAAGTGCAGGGGATGCCAGCAAATTTTCTGACACATCTTCCTAGCTCAACATCTTCATGAGTGCTGTAGAGGTTGTTTAGACAATATTTGATGTGTGGTGCCACTCTGCGGAGTGTTTCTCTACTAATGATCACACCGGGACCACCCATGCAGAAATTCTCGTCATACTCTAGAGAGAGCTGCCCAAATTCTTCGGAGTTACCCCGACCCGCCTGCCCTGAAACAATATGAACAAATATTTTGAAATCGGATTTAACTAAAATAATCTTTATAAATTGTTAAAATAGCTTATGGAGCGGGGTTCACTAATTTGTGTTATTTTCTTATAAAGGTAATCGCACACTAAAGAAAAAACCATGAGTCTGTCTTTAGACAAAATGTCTCACATCTCTTTAATGTTTTCTCTTTTTAAAACATTCACTTCTCCTGTCAACAAAATTCATTTAGGGATCTTTTACACTGGAAGCTACCACTTGCGATCTCAGACTTTTTCAATAGGGTGTAGTCCATTTAGCACACCTTACCATGAGAGAAAGTTTCTACTTTAATATTTACAGATACACCACTGTATTGTATAATCATAATATGGTTCATACGTAGTAAAACTATATTTTGTAGTATAGAAAAGTTTTATCAGTGGAGACGATCCTTAAGTCTATAAAAGAATGATATAGACTGCATAAAAAGATAAACAAAAATAGATCATAAAAATATACAAAAAACCAGGCCAGACCACTGAGCAAAAAAGGAAATCGTGCAAAATGGAACAATAAATTATTGCATTTATCGTAATGTTTGCATTTTTTTTTCTGCTGATACTTTATGGGCAGGACGGCAATGCATTACAAAGACGGTTAGGGGCCTTTGAGAAATGATAGCACAGGCGGTTAGGGGCCTTTGAGAAATACATACCCCATAAATTATAAGCTAATCTGAAGGTGTTGACATAATTTATGTATTTAAATAAATAGATTTATAAATTCTTCGTTTTTATGAATGGAAAGAATTACGTTATTGAGATAGGAAAACACGTGTTCTTTAAGAAGTGTCTTATGTTCTTTGAATAACTTTTATTAAAACTTGTTTTTAGTAAAAATCGTTAGCAAACGTAGGTAAGTAATATTCCTTTTCTATTAAAAATAAAATACTGGTGTAACTACATGTCAAATGTATTTGGCTGCCATTACTGATTCGAACTGTGCTTACATTTATTTTGAGTGTAAAACGGTCAATTAATTTTAAAGAGAATTTGGTAATGATATCCTTTATAATTGATAAAATTCATAACATTTTACCGATGAAGCTATAGCACGACAATTCAAACCCTTAGAAGATGTGACAATCTAAGCAAACCCACAAAAACACACAATTGTGATATTACAATTAGTGGTCGATTTTTCAATTGTTGATTGAAATTGATATTAATAAATATGTATTGGCGTGTCTATTTTATTAAATATCTAAATATTGACGCAGATATAGCAATTAAAAGTTTGAATTGTAGTTTTAGCGCTAGAAATGGTCGGCCATATTTGTATAACGTGAAATGCATTTTAACGTCAGTTATTTGCTGAGTAGGTCAGTGTTGTTGTAATATTCTGTAGCTGTTGGTAGTCAAATAATCAAGTCAAGTCAAAGAATAATAAGTTTTTATTTTATAAACTGCCTTAGACTTTGCCTTAGCAGGGAGACATCGTATTGAAATTTGATTGTTCCTTGAAATAGCTGTAAATAATATTTGATATTTTGATATATAAATACATATAGCAGAGATTTATGAGCTGTAAGGTTGGTAACCTTACACAAGGATTGTGATGTCACATGCACGCACTTGGAATGTGTACAACGTTGAATCCCTTTAATAATTAAAGAGACAAAATGACTTTTTTAATTGTTAATATCTCTTAACATATAAGGAATTATTAAAAAATAATTGAACATTTGAGGTTCTAGTAACCCACTTTATCAATATATAATATATTTATAGAAATTAAGACATAGGACACAAGCCCATTAATGCACGATATCATCTAGCTGTTGAAATCGTAGTAATATAATAAAATTTAAAAAAAATGTGTTAATCAAAAATGAAAATATGCACTTTTTGTGTTCTAATACAAAAGACAGTGTAAGTGTAACACATTGACGCATAAAAAGAGCAGAACTGATTTGTGTAACACCATAATTTACTATTACGAATTGACTATTTTTAACGTTTAATTTTTCTGATATATTCGCAATTCATTCACTAAAATTCATTCTTGAGTATGTACTCGTATTTTATCTTACTACGAATACTATCTGCAAGCATTTGGCAGTATTCCCAGTCATTTTATTATCTTTATCTTTCTAAAATAAACATACATTTAACGTCATTATTTTATCAATTAATAAATCTTTAAACACTAAAATTGGTAATGAACTATGGGATTTGATTTTCATCATTATTAGCCTCTTATAGATATTGATCATTTGAGTCATTAAATACAGGACCGTATTTTATACGCTCTTTTCCATGATAAATAAATTAAAATAAAACTGCATCTTCTTACACACAGTGTGCCTTAGGATAATATTAATTAATATTCGTGCATTTGATAGATATTCAAAATTAGAAATGATTTAAAACTGAAGATGACATTCAGCAGCAAGAGCAGACGCCTGTAATTTTGCCTATATTTCTTCAATCCATTATATAGGTTTGTTCCATTATTCAGTATCATCTCATATAAAACACCTTGATACAACTTATATGAGTATACAAGGTGTTTGTTTTATATGAGATGATACAAATCGACCCGCCGTTATTGGAAAACTCTATAGCATACAAAGATATCATATCTACTCAAGTCCGGATTTAGAGGTGTGGAGGCCCTCCGGCAACGAAGGAGCGGAGACCCCTAATTATTTTCCGAATAAAAGGAACAATTCCTTTTAGTCAAGTGTTTCAAAAATGTATTGCTTTTATTTCTATTGTGGGGGCCCCTCTCTTGTGGAGGCTCCCTTAATGCGGGACTGTATCTACCCATACTCTTGTCTATAAGTTGAGTATAGCAACCGGCCTATATGTTTAGGATGATTTAAAACTCATGCATTATTTAACCAATATATTATTCATCTTACCAATAAATTGCGGCTTCCTGCTGTCAACCGATCTAAGTAGCTTCTCCAATTTATCCGTCCTGATATAGACATCATCATCAGCTCTCAAGAACCACTCGAAGCTATCAATATAGTTCTCATACATGTAATTTAACATCATAAAAGACTTCTTCTGTGGTGGATACCTATCATCAACACCATCTAGAGCTACCAAAGGAACACCCTCAGCTTGGGAACCCTCCGAGCTGAAGAACGCCAACCTCCCCGGCACAGATTGACCCCATGTGTTCCACACAGCTTTCGCCCTGTCATGCAGGAAATTCTGCGCCGTCATCACACCAACAAACACCAAAGCATTTCTAGAATTATTCGGGGTCTCTTGTTTAGGCATATCTATTATTTCTAAAGGATGAATTGGCTTTGATTTCTTCAGTATATAGTTATTGAAACTGCAACGGTTTTCTATATGGTATTGCCTGATGCAAAAACCAATTAACAAACCAGTTATAACACCTAATATTAAATGAACACCTCTTTTACGACGCGCCATTTTTCACTTTTATTATCACTTTTTAGTCAAACATTTTTTTCGTTTATTTGAAATATCTTTTGGTGGGTTCTTGTCAGTGCGATATTTGCGAAGTTACACCTTAGGTATTTTAACAACATTTTTTTTTTATTAAAATTGTTTGTTATTTGGTTAGCACTTAATTTTTTTTTATATTTATGCATGCGGATCCTTCATTGCACGGAGGTCGAGTGTTTGTTTTCTAATCACATCTGGCAATCAGATGATGATGGCTTCAAATATTTCTTGTGTCAACAGCGTTGAAATTTCTCTGAAAATAAAACAGAAATAAAACTTTAGTAACGAAAGTCAATATGAAACATGATACTTTCTATCCAGAAATGTAAAATACTTAGTTTAAGAGATGATTAAGCAAAGAAAGGATTATTAAATATGTAAGCATGCTAAGTTATACAACAATATAGTGTTTGAGAAGAACATATTTAACATTGAGGAAGTGTTAAAAACTGGATTTTTTCAATGTCAGAAACTGGTTGTTTTGCGAGGGACTTCCAATTTATGGGACTTAATCTCTTAAATATTTATTAGGGGAATGCTCATAATAACAAAAACTGTTAATTTGTTTTTTATTTACTATTTTTGAGTATAGTCCTGACCCATACCATGGTTTAAAACATCTGCGAAATATCGTAATTTAAGTCCAATATGCAGTTATATTTAAAAGTGAAGTTGAGGTGAAGTGTCCTGTTTTGTGACGTTTCTATAACTATTAATAGTTATACACTGTAATTATAGTTTGCATCAACTTTATGTTCCTTTGTATTCCGACAGGTGGAGTCGTTTAGCCGATGAAATAGACATTTCATATGAACGACTGTGAGAAACTGAACTGTAAATGACAAAAAATCAAACGTATCTTCAATATGATGGCAAAGTTTAGTTTGACATTGTCATGAAATGTCATTGTACTACTTAAAAAATTAATGCTTATCAAATGCAAATTAATTATTTCTTAAGATACAATGATTAGGTAATGATCAACAAGATGGAAAGCCACTTGCGAATCTGATGCAGTTATCAACAGATAAATAAGTTGATTTAGTTTATAATAAAATTCAATTAACAAGTTTATTTTGCTGAAGTTCAAGAGTTCAAACTCCGATTATCTTTATCTCTTATTTTATAGCTTAAATAATAAATCAAATGACTCTACTTGTTTTCTAACCTCTTTTTTACCAGATAAATCATCGTCATTCACTAAAGACAATACTAACTCTACATGTACTGACAATACTTGACCATTGTTCTACAATTGTCTTACAATCGTTACAAAAGTCATGACAAGATAAGGATGCGATTTAGTTTTAGTTATACGGAATGTTTTTCATCAGTGACGGATTAGTACCCAAGACGCTCGTTAAGGACCCAGAAAGGTTTTTTGTAATCTTTTATATATTTATAGACTTTTTTCAAAAATATAAGTTTATTTGTTTTTTATGGTTTGATGCAACTGCTTTATTACACTTTAAATATCAATGCATTTTAGGATTATATGCGACCTTTATTAAATTCGTGGACATTTTTTTCTTAAAATTTTGGATCTTTGAAAACTTTTGATACGAATATATTCACTAAACTTTAAGCGTTAATAAATTTAAAAAATGTTAACTTTTCTGGATTTTATAAGAAGTTCTAAAAATTCATGGACTTTTTTTTCAAAAAGGAAAATTATTGATTTCTTAATAATTTTTGATGCAGTTCTATCGATTTATATTTAACAAGACGAACTGCCTTAAAAAATTTGATATATCTTTACTATTTTGGATTTTGTAGGGGGTTCTAAAAATTCATGGACTTTTTTTTAAAAAGAAAAATTATTGATTTATTAATAATTTTTGATGCAGTTATATCCATTTATATTTAAGAAGACGAACTGCGTTAAAAAATTTAAAATATCTTAAGTATTTTAGAATTTATAAGGGGTTCTAAAAATTCATGGACTTTTTTTTAAAAAGAAAAATTATTAATTTATTAATAATTTTTGATGCAGTTATATCCATTTATATTTAAGAAGACGAACTGCGTTAAAAAATTTAAAATATCTTAAGTATTTTAGAATTTATAAGGGGTTCTAAAAATTCATGGACTTTTTTTTCAAAAAGAAAAATTATTGATTTCTTAATATTTTTTGATGCAGGTATATCCATTTATATTTAAGAAGACGAACTGCGTTAAAAAATTTAAAATATCGTAAGTATTTTAGAATTTATAATCGGTTCTAAAAATTCATCGACTTTTTTTTCAAAAAAAAAAATTATTGATTTCTTAATATTTTTTGATGCAGTTATATCCATTTATATTTAAGAAGACGAACTGCGTTAAAAAATTTAAAATATCTTAACTATTTTGTATTTTATAAGGGGTTCTAAAAATTAATGGACTTTTTTTTAAAAAGAAAAATTATTAATTTCTTAATAATTTTTGATGCAGTTATATCCATTTATATTTAAGAAGACGAACTGTGTTAAAAAATTTAAAATATCTTAAGTATTTTAGAATTTATAAGGGGTTCTAAAAATTCATGGACTTTTTTTTCAAAAAGAAAAATTATTGATTTCTTAATATTTTTTGATGCAGGTATATTCATTTATGTTTAAGAAGACGAACTGCGTTAAAAAATTTAAAATATCTTAACTATTTTGTATTTTATAAGGGGTTCTAAAAATTAATGGACTTTTTTTTAAAAAGAAAAATTATTAATTTCTTAATAATTTTTAATGCAGTTATATCCATTTATATTTAAGAAGACGAACTGTGTTAAAAAATTTAAAATATCTTAAGTATTTTAGAATTTATAAGGGGTTCTAAAAATTCATGGACTTTTTTTTCAAAAAGAAAAATTATTGATTTCTTAAAATTTTTTGATGCAGTTATATCCATTTATATTTAAGAAGACGAACTGCGTTAAAAAATTTAAAATATCTTAAGTATTTTAGAATTTATAAGGGGTTCTAAAAATTCATGGACTTTTTTTTCAAAAAGAAAAATTATTGATTTCTTAATAATTTTTGATGCAGTTATATCCATTTATATTTAAGAAGACGAACTGCGTTAAAAAATTTAAAATATCGTAAGTATTTTAGAATTTATAAGGGGTTCTAAAAATTCATGGACTTTTTTTTTCAAAAAGAAAAATTATTGATTTCTTAATATTTTTTGATGCAGGTATATCCATTTATATTTAAGAAGACGAACTGCGTTAAAAAATTTAAAATATCGTAAGTATTTTAGAATTTATAAGGGGTTCTAAAAATTCATGGACTTTTTTTTCAAAAAGAAAAATTATTAATATCTTAATATTTTTTGATGCAGTTATATCCATTTATATTTAAGAAAACGAACTGCGTTAAAAAATTTAAAATATCGTAAGTATTTTAGAATTTATAAGGGGTTCAAAAAGTTCATGGACACGATAAAAAAATTTTGGAACCCCTTATAAAATCCAAACTACTTAAGATATTTCAAATTTTTTAACACAGTTCGTCTTCTTAAATATAAATGGATATAACTGCATCAAAAATTATTAAGAAATTATTAATTTTTCTTGTTAAAAAAAAGTCCATGAATTTTTAGAAACCCTTATAAATTCTAAAATACCTAAGATATTTCAAATTTTTTAACGCAGCTCGTCTTCTTAAATATAAATGGATATAACTGCATCAAAAAATATTAAGATATTAATAATTTTTCTTTTTGAAAAAAAAGTCCATGAATTTTTAGAAACCCTTATAAATTCTAAAATACCTAAGATATTTTAAATTTTTTAATTCAGTTCGTCTTCTTAAATATAAATGGATATAACTGCATCAAACAATATTAAGATATTAATAATTTTTCTTTTTGAAAAAAAAGTCCATGAATTTTTAGAAACCCTTATAAATTCTAAAATACCTAAGATATTTCAAATTTTTTAACGCAGTTCGTCTTCTTAAATATAAATGGATATAACTGCATCAAAAAATATTAAGATATTAATAATTTTTCTTTTTGAAAAAAAAGTCCATGAATTTTTAGAAACCCTTATAAATTCTAAAATACCTAAGATATTTCAATTTTTTTAACGCAGTTCGTCTTCTTAAATATAAATGGATATACCTGCATCAAAAAATATTAAGAAATCAATAATTTTTCTTTTTGAAAAAAAAGTCCATGAATTTTTAGAAACCCTTATAAATTCTAAAATACCTAAGATATTTCAAATTTTTTAACGCAGTTCGTCTTCTTAAATATAAATGGATATAACTGCATCAAAAAATATTAAGATATTAATAATTTTTCTTTTTGAAAAAAAAGTCCATGAATTTTTAGAAACCCTTATAAATTCTAAAATACCCAAGATATTTCAAATTTTTTAACGCAGTTCGTCTTCTTAAATATAAACGGATATAACTGCATCAAAAAATATTAAGATATTAATAATTTTTCTTTTTGAAAAAAAAGTCCATGAATTTTTAGAAACCCTTATAAATTCTAAAATACCCAAGATATTTCAAATTTTTTAACGCAGTTCGTCTTCTTAAATATAAATGGATATAACTGCATCAAAAAATATTAAGATATTAATAATTTTTCTTTTTGAAAAAAAAGTCCATGAATTTTTAGAAACCCTTATAAATTCTAAAATACCTAAGATATTTCAAATTTTTTAACGCAGTTCGTCTTCTTAAATATAAATGGATATAACTGCATCAAAAAATATTAAGATATTAATAATTTTTCTTTTTGAAAAAAAAGTCCATGAATTTTTAGAAACCCTTATAAATTCTAAAATACCCAAGATATTTCAAATTTTTTAACGCAGTTCGTCTTCTTAAATATAAGTGGATATAACTGCATCAAAAAATATTAAGATATTAATAATTTTTCTTTTTGAAAAAAAAGTCCATGAATTTTTAGAAACCCTTATAAATTCTAAAATACCTAAGATATTTCAAATTTTTTAACGCAGTTCGTCTTCTTAAATATAAATGGATATAACTGCATCAAAAATTATTAAGATAATAATAATTTTTCTTTTTGAAAAAAAGTCCATGAATTTTTAGAACCCTCTTTAAAATCCAAAATAGTTAAGATATTTTAAATTTGTTAACGCAGTTCATCTTCTTAAATATAAATGGATAGAACTGCATCAAAAAATATTAAGAAATCTATAATTTTACTTCTTGAAAAAAAAGTCCATGAATTTTTAGAACCCCTTATAAAATCCAAAATAGTTAAGATATTTTAAATTTGTTAACGCAGTTCGTCTTCTTAAATAAAAATGGATATAACTGCATCAAAAATTATTAAGAAATCAATAATGTTTCTTTTTGAAAAAAAAGTCCATGAATTTTTAGAACCCTCTATAAAATCCAAAATATATTTTTTAACGCAGTCGTCTTCCTAAATATAAATGGACTTGAATTTACCCCCATCTCAAAGCGATGTCCACCTTACGTTCTATTCTTTTTCGCAGTGCAGTCTTAGCCTAAGAAAGAGGCGTCTAAAGCATTGTTTCGAATATATTAATTTACAGTGTTTTAAATGTAAGGTAACATCCATGTTTTGTTGGAATATTACATAACTTTTGGCCGTTCTAATTATCGGGATCCTACTGTATGCTTAAAGTACATCTAATTAATTAATTGATTAATTAATACCTGTATCAAATTTCCTTAAAATCATATTTAAATTTCGATGAAATACCTACTGATAATAAATCAATACCAGAAAATCTTTTATCGACATTTATTTATCTTTTCCTGATATAATTTTTATCTAGTTCAACCATTTTGTAATATTTGATTAATTTTATTATTTCGTATTATTGTGTATTAAATAATAATATGTACACACAACTTTTTTTTGGGATTATTTTCTAATGAAATTTCAAAATAAAACTAATATTACTTATTTATATTATCTAGAATTAAAATATTTAATTAAAGTAAATTGGATAAATAATTATTTTAATTAAATAAAATTGTAATAACTATTGCCTGCTTATTAGGGGCGATTTATTTATAAGAATTTATACCAAGAATTTATTTTTAAAGAACTATGAATTCGTAATTCTATAAAGTTCATATATAACAGAGAATCAACTAAGTATTGGTTTTAATTTTGCGTTTTAATTTTAAAAGTAACTTTGAGTTTGTGAAATATAAAGATATAAAAATAAATGAATTAAATATAATAATTAGTAAGTAAAGTATATTACTGACGCACGACGCATGCAGACTAAGTACATTCAAAATTAAAACTAAAATAAGAGGTACAAAATTATTTAACGTCATCCTATTTTCGATGCAGAATCCTAACACCGACGACCTTACAATTTTAGGAGTTTTTGTGTGGTTCTGCGTCATATATTTTTTAATTTCCACCGCTGCCTAATGCAAGGCAATTTAATTTAATAACTACCAAACACAAAAAATATAACTCTTGGCCGAAAACATAGTTTTCCAAAGAATAGTTTCATATTTAAAATATTTTTTCATCATCGCCAATTTTCGGATTTCTTTCTTAAATTAAAACTACCTATCTTTTACAGTACATGCCTTTTAATAGAATTTCAAAATATTCAATTAAAAAAAAGGAAACTATCCAATTTGGAGACTAAAATTAATAATGAAATATTGTTCTTCAAAATGCATGAACAATTAAAAACACATTATAAGACTACATTGCACGAATCCTGATGGCACAATGGTTCAGAGAATTTGGGCTTGACATCAGACTGTTGCATTTAAGGGTTCGATCCCCTGATCAGCGCTACATTTATTTGATGTAAAAAGTTTAATTGATTATATGATCATATTAACCATAAACTTATTAGGCTGCGATGTATTACAAATACATGTGGTCATAACACCACAGAACGTACGACAAAGTAGGAAGTCTTTCGTGATAAGACTCAGCATGGGGAAAAGCCTCATGTTAAATAAATTAAATAACAAAAAAAACCCCTACTACTATTTTAACAAAGTAGGCTTTAATTTCAGTTTAAAGATACAGAAAGGGCTTTTTATAACTTTAATAATCAAAAAAATAGTCTTATGATTTAAATAATCCAAAATATATCGTTTTATAATCTTTGGTTTAGTAATAAATAAGATAGCTGACCATCATATCTGAGGCTTATTTTTCTCCAAAATAATAAATTTTTCAAAACGTGAAATACAGAATTAGATTTTATGCAAACATATCTATGTTTTAGCTAAAATTAAAACAGATATTCTGGTTTATTTGAAATTAAAATAATTTTTGATAAAAACTTTCAACACGTTTCTTTCAAATTTCCATCTCGATCTCCAATGGTTACTTAAGATTATAATTTCTATAATAATCACCTTAATTTTAATTAAAACTTATTGCAAGCTTTTAATTATATTTTAAATAAACTATAATCTCAAAAATTTACACCTTTTTGAAAAGTTAAAAACGTTAAAAATGGCATCACACAAAAATACTAACTGCAAGGGTAATTGTTACAGGAAACACAATTACATTCTTCAGAAATGAAATATTACCTGCATAAGAATAAATCAACTGAAGTAACTAACTAACTGTTCACTTAAATCATTTTCTCGGTATATAACAAAAACACTGTAACTAACAAAACTGTTCAAAACACATTTCATTTTTTGCCGGCACTTTTTTTTTAGGTTAACATTTAATGCAATTATATTTCTCTCGTAATTATTAATCCTCTTGCGGTGCTCTTTACTCACTTCTAACTTCCTCAGAACTATTCCTAACTCTGGCGAGTGTGTTGTTCAGGATTTTATGTGAACCACGGTGGTTGTACTTTTTATGTGTGTGTGTGTTATATGTCATGAGTTGGTCACCTTTCTGAGGCGTAAAACAAAATTAAAAAAACGAAAAATTAAAAAAAAGTATTAACATTTATTAACTCATTACATTCACTATAAGACTTCTTTCTCTTTTGTGTATGGATACTTACCAGATTCAAACTCTTTACTTGAATTTCTTCACACAAATATCTGTAATCGATACATCAATCGTGCACATATCGTTGTGTACACTTTACAATATTAATCATAATTTGCTAGTAAGTTCATATATTTAAAACTATTAAAAATATTTTAAAGAAAATTTATATTGGGGTAGACACGGAAATTATAGAATTGACTAGCGACAAAACTCTCCATATAAGATAGTATATTATTTTCTTTGGAAACTGTACTAAAATCATGTAAGTTTTTATATACATGAGCAGATTAAATACTGCAACGCAGTCACTATAGTATAGTAACCTATAAGTATGAAATTCACATGCTTATACTCTTTTAAAAAAACATCAACTTTCCATCTCTCTTACTAACTGGTCAAACAATTTAAAAAAACAGTCAAAACTTTCCTAATTTCTTTCTGTACAACATAAATATACATACGTTAGGAAGATTTCTTTTTCATACTTGGTCAATACATTTAAAAAATTTTAATTAAATTTTTATATATATATTAACACCATATTTAAATTTTATCAAATTCTATACGAAAGTGGTTTCACTAGCGTTTCTTACTTTGACACAATTATATATTTTTTTGATGGGTTACGAGTGCAATAGGTTTTCCAACTGAGGAAGATGAACGCGGTAACGTTTGCATTTGCATCTGTATTGGTGTATGTGTATACGTCAAGAGCCTATCGCGATACCATACGGTAATATACCATACGTGTTGGCTCGTCTTAAAACCGGCTGAGGCAGCGTGCGTTTCAATTTTTAAGAAAAAGGCCATACAGTACCGAATTAGGTTCTGTCAGAATTTCAACATCCTTTTAACTAGTCAAAATGCTTTCTTAAGCATCCAACAGTTACACAACTTAAAAACATAAAATAAAAAATAGTTATTCGATTTCTACTTGATAGGAAGCGATTTTTAGTTAGGATATAACCTTATTTACTTGGTCTTATATAAGTATCTTTGGTATTTAAGATATTTGATCAAAACTTTGTGGTTTTGTCCGCATGGCTCACATCAAACGCTTAAAATTTTCCTATCGAACGTAAAAGTACAGCAGATAAAAGTAATAACGTAAAAATGTACAGCAGATAAGAGCTAGCACTATTTAAATTAAAAAAAAGATTTAAATTTAAAAGTAAGTAAGATAAAATTAAAATTTAAAATTGACAGTAGTGTAATTTGAAATTGATGTGAAATTTTGAAGAAGGATATACCTTAAACTAAATGGGCTTGTGTCCTATGTCTTAATTTCTATAAAAGTGTACTATATATTGATAAAGTTGCTTACTAAAACCTCAAATGTTCAATTATTTTTAAATAACTCCTTATATGTTAAGAGATATTAACAATTAAAAAAGTCATTTTGTCTCTTTAATTATTAAAGGGATTCAACGTTGTACACGTTCCAAGTGCATGTGACATCACAATCCTTGTGTAAGGTTACCAACCTTACAGCTCATAAATCTCTGCTATATGTATCTATATATCAAAATATCAAATATTATTTACAGCTATTTCAAGGAACAATCAAATTTCAATATTATGTCTGCCGTAACAGGGTTAAATAAAATAAAAACTTATTATTCTTTGATTTGACTTGATTATGTGACTACCAACAGCTACAAAACATTACCACAACACTGACCTACTCAACAAATAACTGACGTTAAAATACATTTCACGTCATACAAATATGGCCGACCATTTCTAGCGCTAAAACAACAATTCAAACTTTTAATTTAATAAAATAGACACGCCTATACACATTTATTAACATCAATTTCAACCAACAATTGAAAAATGGACCACAAGAAAATGAGGACACAAGCCCATTGATAATTTAATTTACAATTTTAACGATGTATTATAACTAAATTATTTTTTAACAGCTAATTTAATATTAAATCATAATTTTACAGGTCTATTGTAACTGTAAATTATATATTGAAGTGTGAAAGACATATTAGTAAGATAATAATTATCAATTAAGACAATTAAACAAATTTAAAATATATTAAAAAATATATATTTCTGAGTATTAGGCCATTTATATTAAATATCAGACAAAATAAATGAAATTACACACGTGTGCTAGGATTTGGTTGACTTTTTCAGCAGCTTCGTATCTGCGGGAGGAGGGGTGAGAGATTTATACAAAATCGTTAATTAGACTTTCCTATTCTCCGATAAATTAAAAAAATAATAGAAACTATTGCATATAATAAATGAACAAACATTAATGCAAGTTAAATAATTAAAATCATTGTCAGCAATTATTAAAAAGGGCTACAATTTTGCTACCACCATCAAGATATCACGACCAGACGTTTCTGCACAAACCACAGCGATCCTGCCTCGATAAAAACAAAGATAAGGGGCTATTTTTCACCACAGACCAAAGAACAAAAGTAAAGTTTTGAATTTCTTTTACAGGAAACGTTCTAATCTGGGCTAAACTTTTTCCTTACCTGCTATGGCCAAACTAAAGCCATAGCCATTGAGTTTTAATTTTATTTTTATGTTATAATTTTTATGTGAAATAAACCTTACATGTACGTAAATGTGTTTAGTGTGAATGTATAATAATTTTTATTTAATAAAGTATTTTATTAACGAACAACGCATGATTTCAATTTTCACAAGATGAAACTTGCAATTAAGGTGTGGAGATTAAAATGTAAGGTACTAGATACATTTGACAATATAATAAAAATATCTAACT
Organism: Panorpa germanica; assembly: GCA_963678705.1. Classification (NCBI taxonomy): domain Eukaryota; kingdom Metazoa; phylum Arthropoda; class Insecta; order Mecoptera; family Panorpidae; genus Panorpa; species Panorpa germanica. The sequence goes on from OY783221.1 coordinate 7,851,822, forward strand.
CCTTAACGTATCTAGATACACTGCAACACATTATATTAAAACTAATCGTAAGATTTTAAATTATTTACAACTTGAAAAAATCTTTTTAGCTCAATATTTTTATCTACATATTCTTATCTTTGTTTTATACGTTAATTAATTTAATTTAAATTTATTCACTAATTAATTGCAATTGAGTTACTTATCTTCTAAGATTATACTATACAAGCTGTCTAAAATCAAAGATGTGATAAACAACTGAAAGATACTCTGTATTTAATAGAAGCGGACTAGAAATATTATAAAACAACATTTCAAGAACAAATATTTTCTCATAATTTGCTGAAGAAATTTATAATTTGTTGTAATGAGTGTAATAAGTTTTTCAGCAATTTTTAACGTTGATATTGAATTAGCTTAAGTTTAAAATGAATACAAATACAAATATTAGCTATATATTAATATATTTATAACAAAAGTACGATTGTTTTCTTACAAGAAGACATTCAATATTGTTCATGAGTACTGTACTGCTTATTTAAGACAATATGTATGGTGGAGGTGTCAAATGACAGAGTAGCATTGTTAAAACAACACTGTTGGGGCTGCCAACTTTTCAGAATTTCAATTTCCTTACACAAAACATGGAATCTAAATAATATCCCAGTAAACATTTTGGAGTAAATTCTACTTAATTTCTATTACATATCATAAGTTTTTTGTCTGGAACGTGTTCGTTTTCTATTCAGTCGTTCATAGGAAAGGCCCTTTTTATGAGTTACAGAGATCGCAAAGACGGTTCACTGCTGAATTAAAAGCGGAGTCGATTTATGATTTATGACCGGAGTTATAAACTTGACACTAGCAGGGATGGCAGGGGTATAAAACTTAATGGAATTCTACTTTTTAGAGTCTGCAAAATATAAATTATATATATAACTTTTCCGAAGATTTTTAATGAGGGAATATACATATATTTAAAGGTAATAATAATAATAGTTAGAACTAGAAATTTGGGATGAATATTTAAGGACAAACTTTGTAGATATCAATTTCGCGCTTTCACACAAAATAATTTAAATGCATGGATGCATACGTGCATAATATTATCTATTTATTTCCGCCAGTGATAATCCTTTAGTACACTCATTTCCATAAACTGATACTTGATTTTAATCATTTAACAAGGTTGTTCCACTGTCATTAAATAAATGCAAAATACACTTAAAATCTTTTAATAGTGGATTAGTTTATTATGTAACATTATACAATCTTAAATAAACAGTTTAATTTATGTCAAAAAACACAAATTTATATCTAAGGATAATTTCTTTGATGTAATGTTACATTATACTTATACATCTAAAAATGTTACGTAACAGGTAAACTTCTTTATGTTAAAGAAACTTCAAATAATTAATAAATTTCATGGAACTAGTGGCATGCCTAAATATAGTACAATTACGATTGTGTTAAGTTGAGAAATACGATATCATGAACAGAAATTTAAATTAAAGTAATATTATATTAACTGATAGCAAGTTATGTTTAAAAAACGTAATTATAAAAAAATAAAGCCATAGAACCGTGCGAACTGAACATCATCATGTGATACGCACTAGAGTAGAATGTAGTAAAAATGTACTCCTTTTATTAACCCACTAGAGTAAACACAAAACGTAAATTCCTGTTTTATTTTATGTATAAATATTTTTAAACGTTTTAAACGCATAACTTTTTTTACAACATCGGTTTTTTTATAATATGTTTTTTTGTATGTCATATTTATTTATTATAATATAATAATTTTTATGTTAAATGTAAACCATTTAATGTTAAATGAACCTTAAATGTCACATTCATTAATCATTTAATAATATTAAATCTATCGTAATATGTTGCATTAAATTAAATTGACAAATGATATCTAGTTCGTCTCTGTCGTAATTGACAAATACACGGTATCTATAATAGCCAAGAGGCTGTATTTTGCTTTGGAACTAAATCTAAGATCGGATGTTTAACAAAACCACACACACATACACATTAAAAAAAATGTAATAATCTCGAATCTCGCCAATAAAAGTCTCAGAATGCGCCGGAGGCAAAACCACAACAAGAGACCAAGGAACTGCAGACTAAGATGGAGTCTACTATATGGCTGCGATAGATAAAGATGAATTGAAAATTAAATTTCACCCGAAAACGAAATTGAGGAATTTATTGAGCTAAATGTTAAATGCAATACTTTTTTTATGATATTGGTTAAGTTTGTTAGCAAAAGAAAATTATTGCAAGGTTGGTATTAAAACAGATAGCCTCTGTAGACCTAAAATAAGTAAATAGTAAGTGTGCAATAGTGAATTGTCATAATTACGAAATTTGGGGTAATTAACCTTACTTAGCCGACCTCAGTCGTAGATAAAAAGAGACAACACCATATAAATACAATGAACAAATAGAGAACGCTAGCAATTTTATAGAAATTTGATTAAATAATTGATATACTAAATAATGATTAATTTATAAACAAAGCTTGAACATTTATCTGACTCCTAAAGTTTATATGATTTAAATAGCTCAATTGTGTGCAAAGTTATTAGCGTTTTTATATTTGAAAACATGGAGTGCTAGTACAAATTTGTAAATCGATTGTCATTTTGGTACACTGTCGTTATCTATATATAACTGCAAAACCATGAAGTAATGTTTCACTTTAAAACAGACTTGCCGCAAGCTGGTTCCTAGTTAGTTAGTGGTTAACGTGCTCGGCTAAAGTCACAAAGCTGAGTTTGGTTCATGGTTTTATTATTCAGTAGTAGTTGACAATGAATGTATAAATATACGAATATATTCCAAACTGGGCTTTTAAGACAGTGGAGCTGCACTCCCTCTCCTTTAATGGGCTTGTGTCCTATGTCTTAATTTCTATAAAAGTGTACTATATATTGATAAAGTGGGTTACTAGAACCTCAAATGTTCAATTATTTTTTATTAACTCCTTATATGTTAAGAGATATTAACAATTAAAAAAGTCATTTTGTCTCTTTAATTATTAAAGGGATTCAACGTTGGACACATTCCAAGTGCATTTGACATCACAATCCTTGTGTAAGGTTACCAACCTTACAGATCATAAATCTCTGCTATATGTATTTATATATCAAAATATCAAATATTATTTACAGCTATTTAAAGGAACAATCAAATTTCAATATTATGTCTGTCGTAACAGGTTTAAATAAAATAAAAACCTATTATTTTTTAACTTGACTAGATTATTTGACTACCAACAGCTACAAAACATTACCACAGCACTGACCTACTCAACAAATAACTGACGTTAAAATGCATTTCACGTCATACAAATATGGCAGACCATTTCTAGCGCTAAAACTACAATTCAAACTTTTAATTGCTACATCTCCGTCAACATTTAAATATTTAATAAAATAGACATGCCAATACACATTTATTAACATCAATTTCAATCAATAATTGAAAAATCGACCACTAAAACATGAGGACACAAGCCCATTCTCCCTTCAGATGCATTCCCAGAATACTATTCACTCTGAAACACTCAGATTGAGAATCTTACAGAATAAATACTTTTTAAATTCTATTTTATATAAAAAGTTTTTATTCGGTTTTTGGCCATGAAATCCAGCGTCATAAATATTACATAAAAATAAAGTAATAAAATAAAACTAGACAGGGTTTTTTTTAGCCCAGTTCTGATTGATCCCAACTTGTAGCCAACGACAGCGGGCAGCAAAAAACATCTTTCATGTTCAAAGTGAGTCTGGAGATTGAACTCGGGTCTGACGAGGCTCGCGGAATATTTGAATCCGCTTGTATTAGAAATGCTAATATTTTTTTAACTCGATTCAAAGATAATGTTAGTCATGTTTTAGTTTTGCATTAAATGTCTTCGAAGAATATCAGATACAGGCTCAAGTGATGCTCTGTGGTGTTTAAACTGTTCCCGAACTGAACTGGATTAAGAATTGTACGTACATATCAATATCGACACGTGACGGTACAATAGTGACGTCATTGTACGTACAACATAGTACAAAATGTATGGAACAGTATTCCTTCTCTTCCACGTTTTATTCAATGAAGCCTAAATGTAATTATTTAACAAAAATTCTCTCTTGTTTTGTTTAACAAACTTCGTGTTAGATATTTGACCTTTATAAAAAGTTAATTATTTCTTTTGATAATTAAAAAAACAAAAAATGTCCTTCAAAAATCTTTTACAAAATATATTACATTGTAAATCTTTCATTAATAAAATATTATAAACAATAAACCAAGTTGATCCAAATTTATGGCACAAAATAACACAAATTTATAAACGTTAGTCATGGATCAGGTCCATAGTCCATAAAATGTTATTCCAGCCGTTGAACTGCACGTTCAGTTTGTTCCGTGATAAAAAGATTGATGCGATTATACACGTTTTGAAATGGCATATATATTTTGATAATCAATTAAACATGAGGCAAAATCAATTGATTAGGATTAAACGATACTTTGAACCTTCGCAAATAGAAATATAGGGCGTGTAGTAAGATAGCCTAAATTTTGATTAAGAATAAAACAAATATAGTATTTTTTAAACAATTTTTTTATTTATTTTAAATTGAAAAGATATGTTATACAAGAGTTACAGTGCAAAAATCACACAGAGTAAAATAGCTTGGATTTTAAAAGCACTTTAACATACTAAATAAATTCTTTTTTATTTTCATATTTCCGCACACCCTGTAGATGCTGTGTTGGATATGCTTTAGTCTAATTACAATTACATTATTGTTAGAGATAAACTTATCTTTGACACTTGTTAACCTCCCATTCAAATCAATTACATTTAACGGAATTACGTCTCATCAGTCATCGCAAAATGTACGCGAACAATTAGACTTCTGTAGTTTGCTTACAAAGCTGATAAGACCACGAATGTGTGTAGCACGATTACGATCTATTGAAGTGAAACATCTTAGCTTCCTTGTTTCTCTCGCGATTTTACTTTCATCTGCTACATTACAACCATTATATTTTAATTATTTAGAACGGTATACAATAATGTAATTAGTAATTTATGCTTTATAAATACCTAAATAAAATTTTATAGGTTTGAAATGTACATAGGCTGAAATATAATTGCAGCAAAAAGATACACTTGGTAATACCAATAAAGATAAAACATAAAAAATTATTAAACAGATGTTATTGGTGTTGCTATAAACTTAGGCGTCATACTTAACTAAAGTAACAAATATTAATTTAAAATTATTTATATTTATTATAATAATAAAATATTAATCAACCAAAACAATTAGTTTAAGTAGAATTAAATTAAGTTTAACATATTTTATGCATACTTTAAATTCATGAACACTTAAATTTTCATTTTCGTTTTTTTGTCATTATATCTGCTATCTACATTACAGAAGCAGGGCCGCTTTTAAGCATAGGCAACATAGGCACCTGCCTAAGTGCCCGCACTACACAAAAAACACAATAGAGCAATAATGAAATATGTAGGTCAAATGAAATGAGCTTCTTTCTTATTAATTGCTTTTGATACGTTGTTAACATAAAACCAAAAAATCCTGCGAAATATTTTTCAGAATATAGGGGGGGATTGAGGTACAACGCTCGCACAATTGTGCCCTGTAGAAGAACTATCAAATTTATATTTGTGATTTTTTGGTATTTCTGAGTTCATGATCTCTGAATTCATGGACCTCCAAAAAGAATTATCCTTATACGCTACGATCAAAAATAAAGAACTGCTTTATTAGATTTTTTTTTTTTTTTGAAAACAAATCTAAATTATAAAAAATATTTTTATGTCATTATAAGCCGATTTTTCAAGTCACTTAATTGTGGATTATTATAAACCTTGGTTGACACTTCCGTTTTCAATAGCTCTTTGACAAAACCTAAATTAGAAGACCCATTTTTACCTAAATACCTTAAGGAAAGTTTAACTGAAAATCAACGCTAAGTTATTCATCATTTAAAAATTTCTGTTACGTTTTCAAAGATGTCTCTCCTAAACTATTTGTATTATAAAAACTTCTTTAATTAAAAGTAATTATTTGTTATTTTTAAATTAATATAAATGTATGTATAATAATTTGAACAGCCTTCAGCGTCCTTAGTTACAAAAATATTACGAGCACATGTTGTACAGTCAGGAATACAAAACGACAAATTCTTAGTAGTAAAGATAAAGATTAATTTTGGTACGACAGTCCTTATAATCTCAGATGCAATAGTGATTAGATAAATACATAAGTGAATACAGCATTTCAGATGCAGTTTTACAGCCAAAATCATGAATGCCACAGGGTTGTGAAGTTAGATAAAATTGGCAATCAGTATCTAACAATTGTATCCAACTATTTTTGTTCTCAAATTATATAGATATTTCAATTACAAATAGTATCGTTCCATTTAAAACACCCTGTATTATATTAACTAAAATTAACTCCCAAGATGCAATTGCTGGAGCCTCCAGTACACAGTGTAGATGTACACAAACTGCTGCTTCTGGAGTCATAGTAAAAGGAAACATAAAACTACGTAGTCATAAAAATGATAAGCGTTGCATCAAGTGTTCCTCTTTGTAACCACCGCTTTTTTTTTGCTTTAAACAGACCCTCGTCTGTAGTCTGCATACATATTTTATCTTTATATTTTTTTAACCCAAAATACCAGCTACAACAAAAAAAATCTTATGCTATATACGTTAAAGAAATTAACAGTTGGTTAGGCTTCTCAAATTGTTATTATGATAAAGATATTTAAGTTTTCTGTTATTTATTTATTCGTAATGTTGCTCAAATAGAAGGAGAACATGAAGAATATTTCTTTACTTTAAGAGATGTATATCTGCACTGGACACTGAATTCTTTGACAAAGAAAATTTGGATAAAAACCTAGACCTACAAAAAAAATGGAATTGGGAAACGCCTGTGTAATATGCAACACCTTTTGCTTATTAATTAAATAATAACATTGTTGTGTGTAACATTAGATTTTAGTATTTCGTAACAGCTTGGTAAATTATTTATCATATAAAATTCATATTAATTAGTATTTATATTACTAAATGATTTTGTAACATGAAATTACAACGCCTGATTCAGATGCTACTATATATACACGCGCTAAAAATATTTCCTTATAAAAAATATAAACTAAGTTTTTTATATATTTTTTAGTTATTCCATTACAGTTAAATACAGTAAGGTTATAGTAACTTATTTAAGTTTTTGATAATTAAATTTTGTTTAAAGTTAAAATTTCTTTTTCGATTATGCCAAAGCGAGATTATCATCTTTTAAAGTTATTGTATTTACTTACAAAACTTTCTAGGAATGTTATATTTTCAACACGACCCACGTTTCCTCAATTATCGCTGCATACAGTTCAGAACATTAGATTTCTTAAAAAATCTTATTTTTGACGCCTGATCCGCAAGCTACTATATATACTCACACTTAAGTATAGAACATCTTTAACAAGATTATACTTCTTCAATCACAAGAAATACAGATAATCTTATTTAAGCTAAAATAAAATCTGTATCTGCTTCTTCATTAGGAACAGTACATGCTTAATGTTCATAGGAAAAGGGTAAAGGAGGACACTGAAAAATAATTTTAAAAAATATATCCTAATGGTTTTCTACGATTTTCTAGTACCCACATGATGTGGCATTGACATCCTAAATTAAACCTTACAGGTTGACCTGCTATCATTAAAAGATGTTTTACATATTTAGATACGATTCAGATTCAGATCAATGAGGTTAGATCAGGTGTAGTGTGCCTCCATGAAGCATTTATTCCCAAGAATATTCTAGTACGGTTTAATAGGTTGCCATTATATCAGGCGCAGTCTACCTCTACGAAACATTTATTTTCCCTAAAACGTATAACAGTTTCGGTTCTTGCAGTCACATCATGCGTAATGGATCTCAATGAACAATCTACTACTGGAAAAAATATTGATGGGGCTCTTAATTCAATTAATTTCAGTGTGTAGTTTATTTTAATAAATTCGAATACACATAGAGAAAAATTGAAGTGTTTTAACTTAAAACAAATTAAAGTATTCGCCCATTGTTTATTAATTTTAATATTAATAACATTATAATTACACAAAAAAAAAGAGAATTAAAACACACTGTTACAACAATCTGATATTTTATTTTTGTACTATTACATTAAATAAGAAACCTGTATAAAAATACAAAGAACACATACATTTAGTTTATGTTAGAGATCCCATCTTTCAGGATTCTATCTCTGAGATTCAATTATGTATAACTTACTGTGTAACTGTGTACTGTAAACAAAATATACCAAATCTAACATTCTCCAACTCCAACGTAAACTAAATATTGTATATATTTATTATAAACATTAAAAACTTTTGTAAAATTAATATTTAAACATTTAAGATAATTAATTTTAACATTTATCATTTCTTATAAAGTAATATGTCGATGTTGTTCTGAAAAGTAATTCTTATTAACTAAAGATTAATTAACTAAAAGTAATATTTAAAGAGACAAAATAATATTTGACTTCCTTATAATGATTTTAATAATAATAATATTATAATGATTCCTATTATAAATGATTTTTAGGTCTATATTTTCTAAATTAGGCTATGAAAGTTTACTTTTTATGTGCTAGTAAGTTTAAAGTATATGTTGAAGTTAAATAAAGATAACATAAATACATAATAAATTCCATCTAATCTCCAAATCAGTTAATAAATATTTCCTTGAATTAAAAAAACTATTAAGGTCCAAATTTATCAGCAGAAAATCTAAATCTGTGTTGCTGTATGCAAGCGAAATCTGGACATTAAACCTAGACATTCAGCGAGCTGTGGAACTTTTGAAGGAAAAGTATTAGGAACTATATTCGGGCCTGTTAGAGAACAAGGGTGCTGGCGAACCAAATATAATTTTGAATTATATGCAACCACCTCAAGTTACACAGGTCATCCGAAGCAACAGGCTGAGATGGATCGGCCATGTCTGAAGATCCCCTGAAGACAACCCTACTAGAATATACACTTTTAACAACCCTACGGGATCCCGTACCCGAGGACGACCACCAACAAGATGGCCGGACGATACCGTAGAGGACATCAAAACTTTTAAAGTAAAAAACTGAGTTGAAAGAGTTGCTTTGGACCGATTGAGTTGGAAGAAGCGTGCTGTTGAGGCAGCTAAGACCTGCAATAGGTTGTTACGCTCTTAAGGAAGAATAAATTCCATAACATGGAGCGGGGATGATAAAACAGTGTGCGAGAGCAATGATGCTTGACGCCAGATTGTTTTGACTTCTGTTTCAATCCCCGGTCCGTAATCGTAAACTTATTAGGTAGTTGTAGCCACACATATATAATGCCACCACACCATATATATTGTGAACTTACTTAGGTCCACAGACAGATTGGACTTAGCATAGGAAATAAGCAGACATTAAATAAATAGAGCCTAATTTAAAAAAATTATGCCTTTAAAAAATCGAAAAAGTTAACGTACGCCAGTTAAATAGTTTGAAAATAGGGACTATATAGTTTCATTTACAGCTGGAATAACCTTTGAGGACACAATTTTACTATTGATACAGTTGTTATCTATTCTATCCAGTCACAGCCGCGACTATAGTAGAAGCTCGATAATCTGATTAACCAATTAGGGTTGGATAATCCGTTGGTTGGTTCCATTATATATGTAACTAATAGAAATCTATTGACAGGTATTTACGTGCTACATTAATTAAATAGGATTTAACATAGAAAATGGATAAAAATACATGATAACTATTTCAATTTGAAACAGATATAAATAAAGAAATCGGTGATTTATATAAGTTTTCCTAATATAACCCTGAGATCTGATCTAGCAATATAAACTAATAACTACATATATATATAATTTTTTAGTAATTTATATCGCCAGATATAAAATATTACATATTATTATGAAACACAATTTATTTCATACAGTATTATAAACAGAAAAATAAACTTTATCTGTGAAAGATATTGACTTTGGACAAACTAATAATAAAGAAAAGTCAAAGTTATGAAATTTTATATGTAATTCTATAAATTATAAAGAAAATTATTAGATGTAATCATAATATGAAATAAAAATTTAGCATAACATTGTTAAATTAATTAGGTAAAATTACTGAATCCAATGAAAGAAATTTAAAAATTCAAAGCTTAATTGTATATATATATATCTATATATACATACATATGTATACGTGAATAAAATATTATACATACATTTTAAGAATAAAAATTAGAAAGATTAAAAATAGATTAAAATAAGATTAAGAATAAGAATTAAGAATAACTTGTATTACCAGTAATACCTGAACATAAGACTTGTATACGCTTTTATTTTGGATAATAAATATGGTCATCTATTCGTATCGGCTGCGGTAGATATGTGAACATTGAGCGTATTGTCCTCCGTAGTCATCGTTATTATTATTATTATTATTGTTGTTGTTATTGTTATTATAGTTATTAGTACTGGAAGCAATTCTGAAATCATTTCACAAGATATTTAAACAATTCTAAATGTAAACAATAGATACAAGTGATTATGCATCGGATTGGATTTCTTGACAATACATACTCTGCAGATAATTTGATATGTTTACTTAAACATTCCCTAGACATTACTTCTGTAACCACTGCTGTAGACGTTGCACCTTGCAAATTAATTTGAGTTAAATCTATCAGTGGACGATTTTCTGGTGTCGCATGGCTAATAGTTTTAGAGGAAGTAGCAACATGGCTATCATTCGATTTCTAAAAGTAAGAACAATATTAAATAAAAGCAAATGTGTATAACATATAAAACATAAATTTTTTTGACCTCAGTACCTGGTTGTTTTTTGAAACTGATTCGGAGGAAGTTGATGGGATTGCGTCAGATGTTCTATTCTCTTCTACATTATCTTTAGATAATTCAACAGTTTTTACTTGAGTTTCCATCTGATTTACACGTAGCGACATATTTTGCAACATTTCATTTAACTGATCAACTAATGAGGTATCATTTGTATCTTCTGGATTTACACCTTTTCTAATATCTTCAGCATATGATTTATAACCTCTACATAATATTCTCATTAACGAGTCATTTTCTTCACGTGCTTTTATCAGTAACTCATTATTTGGGTAAAATTCCACCAATATCATAATATTGTTGTATAGTTTCTTAATCCTTTCTTGTTGTGAACTCCAGAAGTTTTCCATTATTTTTAAGTTCAGGTTATTTTTTGCTAACTTTCCTTTTAGTTTCATAATTCTCTCTTTCGCTTTCATTGGCACATCGGTACATTGTTGATGTGTAAAATTTAATTTACCTTTCTTTAATTCTTCCGACTGCATTCTTTTATTATTAGTTGAAGTTTGCTCCGATTGTTTTAATTCATAAGCACTTGTGTCTTCCACACATTCCATATTGCATTCCAATATGGTACTTGACATTTTTCTTCGGTTTTAGTTGAATTTGTTTTCCCTGATAAACCGTTACTCAATCCAAAATTTAGTTCTTTCGGCAATGGAACACATGTGTTTGAGGAATCTAATAAAATATCTTTTTACCTGATTGTTATTAGTTTAAATTTTATTTAGATAATCATAACATCAGAGGAAGTCCAGTTTCTAAATCACTAAGTCACTCACAACTTTGTTTTCAATTATAACCACTTGATTGTAGCAAAATTTTAATTACAAAATGGTTTACTATGGCGTCTGAACTGTGTTTTGTATCAATTTTGTATTGTACTGAATTCTTTTAATGTCTTCTACAATCTGTTGCAGTTGTCAGCAGAGATAGTTGTACGTTACTTATAAGTAATAAACTTTCTTTTGCAGTGGAGTAGGAGTTTTAGAAAGGTTGTGCCCTTTCTTATGAAATGTTTGATACTTAAAAATATCGGTTACATATAAAACATAAATAGTATTTAAAATTATCAATAAAACAACACTTGATGTTCTGTTAAAAGTTGTACTTTTGTTTTGCTATTACCTCAAATCCATTCTGTCCAATTACAAATTAAAATTCTTAAATAATTATGAAAGATATACTAATATATTGGCTTTTTTACTTTTTTAAATATACAAAAGTTGATGAAGTTATGGCTATTTGAATTTAAATTTCTGTTTCGCTGCTTAACTTTTAGCAATATTTATTTATACGCGTTTACTATTGAAGTCTAGAATAATAAGTAATCGATTTTTTTTCTATTTTACTTCTACTTCTAGATATTTCTAGACATGATGGGTCACAGTTATCTAGTTAGCACCAAGTTTAAATCGTTTACAAATTTAAAAAATATAAACGCGACAAATCTTGCAAACATTTTGATCGATAGACCTTAAAATATATATGTTTGTTATTACATGCAATACTTACACCTACGTCACTGTGCTGCAATATACCACGAAGTAAATGTTTACCGAAGCAACCCGAATTTAGAATCAACCCTAGATTTAACTATCTCTCTCTCTTTCACGCTCGCTTTCGGTATGTAAGAATCATCCCCTAACAGTATTGCCAGTGATTGCCAGGTATTACTCAGAGATAATAGTATTACCAGGATTGACGCTGTGACGTCATGGAAAGTTACTCCCTTTTTTCAATATCAAAATTAACTAAAAAGAAAATCAATATTAAACAGCTGTTAAACTTATTTACAAAAAGCAAAATAATGTTTTGGGAATATAAACTTGTCAAAATATGTACCCTTATGTTTTAGTAAATGATTAAAAATAATTATAACAAAGAATAAATAAGCAATATTAATAATAAATAGCAGATATTTTAAAAGTAAATAAAATTGTTGTATGATATTCAATGTTAAAATTATTTACGCCTGCGAATGGCTTAATATGCAATCACAATAACATTACAATCTTTACCGTTTGCAATGGAAACATTTATTAAAATAATTTAAAATATTTTCTATTATTATTATTTTGTAATTATTACTGCAAGTATGTATCTGTCGTTTGAAAAATCCGGGCCTCACATAGTGAAGAAGTTGATGCATGTTGTTGATAAACAATTTATTAAAATGGTATGCTTTTCAAAGTTTCTGTCAGTATTTCACTTTAATTTTAGATCGAATGGTTTTACCATTTGTAGCTCATTAAGCCCAAATTGTTTACTGGGATCTTAATTTTTATAAAACTACTATATATTGATAAAATTGGCTATCAGTACATCAAATATCCTAGTACTTTTTAATAAATCGCAGTATTGTAGAGATATTAACAATTTAAAAAAGCATGTCAGTATTAGTGGATATCTCAGTTGCTACTTACAACTGAGTTGTAAGCAATCCATAAAGTTTTATATTATGTTCTGAACAAAGAAACATAATTTTGATCACTTATTTGTTCTGTGACGTCATATGCAGAATAATAAGACAAGTGGCAAAACAAAAATTATTATTCTATATAGCTATATTTCTCTCAATCAAAATTTAAAAAACTACCCCTAAAAATTGAGTTCATAAGCCGGTTCAATAATATAGACCTGTAACTCTTCAAAATCGGATACGTAGAAAAATATTTAAAACAAAACAAAAAAAACTCGCAAGCACTCGCAAGTTACTAAAAATCTAGATACTTATGATATAATGAACTATCATTGCAATGTGATAACAAAATTTTTATAACAAAATAGTATAACAGACTATTTATTTATTTTAATATTATTTATTAGTTATTTAGATATACTGTATAATTTTTATTATTTTTAAATAAAAAAATATCTTTTAAATTGCGATATATTTATACGATTTCGCCCGACTGTAAGTAAATTATTCTATTTTTATTTTTTCAAATATATCTATTTTCAGTGCTTATTATATAATTTTTAAAAATGTATTAAGAATCATTTTTCACTTAAACGCAATGCTTTCTATACGATACTGGAGATTATGGAGAGATTATTAATAATACAAATGCTACATTATTGCTTTTTTACCCTTCTTGTGCTATATCATGAACGGGCGATTTTTCGCGCTTGAGCGTCCTTACCTTAGTTGTTTAATGTAATTTTAAAATTTAAGTCAATAGATCACATTTGAATAAGATGTTGTGTGTAACAAGGTTTGAGTCTTCGCACGAAATGGTACAAAGTTATGCAAGTAAAAGACATAGTTAAATACACTGAAAGATAATATAAGTTGCAGTTGCAATTTTATAACAAGAAATGAAACTATACTTTGTAATATACTTACATTTATCAAATTCTAAGACGTTTAAATAAGTTTATTTATCCAAGACTCACACTGTTTAAAGAAATGCATCTACTGAACAAAGATCACCTCATTTGATTATACATTATTTATTCAAGATAATGAACGTAAAATATAAATTTTCTATTTTATTATAGCCAATTCTAATCTATTTTCTTCAGTGATTCTAAATTGCTTAAGATAATATTTGTAAAATCTGCATATAATATGCAAGAAAATTCAACTTATAAATATGTTAGAATCAAATATAATCATAAACAAAATATATTAAGTAGTGGTGCAGATAACGTTTCAAATTATGTTAAGTCATATCTTCTACATGCGGTATTATTATAACTTTTACACGTGGTTAAAAGTATTACAAATATATTTTCAAATCACTTATACAGATGCTAGAGATATTATCTTTTGTTGGAATAATTATTCAGTTGGAAAAATAATTATTAATATGTATTTTCATTCGTAGATCTTCTTTTTAGCTAATAATTTAAAAAATTGTTATTATATTTTTGTTTCGGAATTCCCGCTTTTTATTTTATAGAACGCAAGAGTCTGGCATCTCCAAAAAATCTTAGCACGCGGCCATGATTAACATACGGAAACTTATTCAAAGCAGGCATTTATTTAAACAAAATCTTATACATAATAGTTATATTTAAACAAATGTTTACACATAAGTTTAGCTTAGAATATTTAAAATTAATTTTAAAAGTATTTTATTATTAAAAATACAATAAATGTTTAACTGTTTGTAAATATTTCAGTCGCTCTTTTGACTCACAGTTGTTACTTGCAAGCGGATGAAGTATTTCTGCCATAACGTGAAGGCTTGTGCTTGATAAAGGAGTGTTTGGTTTAGCCGGTGCGAGTTATAGTTTTAATTTATTTGTTAGTAAGTTATGCGTATGACCCAAGACATGGATGACGACGAAAAGGGGTAAGTGAAATATAATAATTATGTATTGTTAATTAGTATCTAGTGAAGTCTAAAATTGTAGGTCATCGTGCAAGGCTTGGCATAGAAACCTCATGTTTCGTTAACA
Source organism: Panorpa germanica (assembly GCA_963678705.1). Taxonomy (NCBI): domain Eukaryota; kingdom Metazoa; phylum Arthropoda; class Insecta; order Mecoptera; family Panorpidae; genus Panorpa; species Panorpa germanica. The sequence continues at coordinate 7,867,189 of OY783221.1, forward strand.
ATATAATATCAGTAATTGCTCTAAAGTGTTATTTGTACTTTGTAGAGCTAACGTTTATTTACAATTAAATGGCATAGTGACTAATTTGTATTGAGATTTTAATGTAATGGACAGTATTTTGGCTGTTTAACATGCGGGAATGTTGGCATTTCTCTGACCGGCTGTCGGCCAGCGACCCCAAGCCGACTCGAGCGATGCGTTGTCTACGGTCATGGCCGAGCGGGCTTCAGAGCACCAAAATTGTTTTAATTTTTACAGAATTTTATATAGAAATTACTAAAGACAACTTCCAAAGTTGATAATATTTTATAACCTAGTTCTGTCATTTCTGTTGTTATGATATGGCATATTGTATTTGTTTACAATCTATTTACTGTATGAGCAGTTATCCTCTTTTTTTCTAAATATCCTTGGCGTGTTATAATTATACCTGTTATTTTCATACATATGTACAATCATCATGCCTCTTAGTAGGTATTTTCGTCTTGGCGGCTGTATCGATTTATGTGCGTGCTCTAGCTCTCTCTGCGTAAATACTAAATAGTGCGTAGACTTGTGTGCTTTGTGCGCGTACACTCCTTGGTACTTACGAGGCCTGGTACATATTATCTTCAAAACATAATTAAACAAATTCACACCATTTCGTGATAGAAATCCATCTCACGACAGTCTGCATTATATACATATCTTGCTTGACTGTTAGAACAATTTTTCGTATTCACCAAGAAATGGAGGTAAAATATAATATGCTAGTTATTTTTTGCTAGAGCGCGATTATTTTAGCATACCTTTGGTATAATTTTTCATATGAATAACTACATAAATTCTTATTGATAGCGAATAGATACCACTAACTAAATTTTATATTTGCTATGCACGTGTTTGTAAACCTAACGAATATCTCAAAGTAAAGTCAGTCCTAATCCCCTTGCAAAGTCAACACCTAATTGTTAGAATATCAAGTATCTCCAGTCATTGTTTTATTTCAAAAGTTATTTATTCAATGTTAGGTATTTATATTCCATGTCAGTCATTTAAATAATTCTATACAATAAAATTTTAGGAATTAGATATGTATACTGAATATTTGTATCATTACGTGAAAGAAGTTAGTTTCGTATTTTATGGGCCTGATGGTCTTACCCTGACCTTCCCAATACAGAGACGTGCAGAATATCATGGATTCTTATGTTCCTCTTACGCTTATTCATAAAATTTCATTTCATTCATTTTTCTGAACGTTATGTTACATAATTTGTCCATTCAAAATGTAGATAACACATAAATGTTTTATTACATTGTTTTTATTTACAACAAAATAACTTTTCATTGAATATGTGTTTATTATATTAAATTTAACATTTACCAACTTGATTCAATTTATGTTGAAAACTTTCTAACAGGTATCGATCTTGTCATATTTTGCGGTGCTGTATATATATAAAAACATTAACCGTCTTATCTTTATACCTTCATTAAACTTACTAATGCTACATTATTGAAATAGTCACTAATAATGACTGGACAGTTTTCAGTATTACATTAAACATGTAAATAAAATGCAATTAATACATATTAAATAACAACTAAATAATAGAATAACACATGATACTAATAATATAAATTATACGGTATTGAAACATTGGTTTTGGTTTTTATTTCGTTTATTTGGTTATATAAAAAAAATCATATTTGGTTTTTAATGGAATTTTCCATAGTAACTTTCATGTCCCATAGCTTGAAACCAAATAGACAAAAAAATTTAATACTAAATTTAATTTTTTATATAATGTTTTCTTTCATAACAAATTTTATAAAAAAGTATTAATATTTTTAGCATAAGTGTTCAGATTTCTTACTTGAAACAAAAGTGTATTATCTAAAGTTGTATGTATTTATTAAAATTAAACAGGCTATGTTTTTCAAGTTTCCAACACTATTTTTTTAAAACCTGAACACTTCCTCCATTTACAGAAGTTATAAATTAATTCTTTACCTGATACTTTTACAAGCTACCCTTAAAATGACTTAAGACACCATTTTGTTTTGTAATAGAGTGGATCAAATGACCTTGTATTTTCTAAAAGACTTTTTGGTGACGTACCATCTGTTCTGCAGGTACGGGGAAGTGTTCGTTATTCTAGTTCAATTTATAAGAGATCGAACCTAATTGTGGAAAAAAGTTGCGCTCTATATATACATTTTACTTTCGTTTTAAGTGCGAGTTACAAACATATCTTATAAATTGAACCATATTTATTTTATTCTTAAATTCGGTTATTTGTTTTATATCCCCATTTGTAGATTTTGCTCTAGCTTCACACTGTTCTTGGTACGCGTTCCTTAATTGTTGTTATCCATAAAAATACAAAATATTTAGGTTGTGTCGTAAGATCAATTTCTAACGGCATTTTAATTTTTGCATATTTAGCTAATTTTTATTAACACATTTATTTTTTTAATGATTTTGCTTCTATAAAACCTTTTTTTATATATTGATGTGGCATTATTTTATTTCTTGATAGCTTGACGAATATAAATAGCAAGTCATTCATGGAATATTTGAAACAGTTTGTTATTTTCCGCATTATTTCGTCATTAACAAATATATATTTACTGTAAAGTAATTCCATTACATCATTTTAAAGGAATATTTTGTTATTTCTGTGTTAAATTTAATGAACCCGGTTTTATTGAAAATTACTCTTAGTTATAAATATATAACAAACAGGTAAAAGACCATTAGAAATTTATGAAAAGGTGCTATGAAAAACGTCATAGTATATGCAAAGAAACTATATTTCTATTATTATGGAATTAAATAAAAAATAGATTTTTACGTTTACCATACAAACAAAATATGCCATAAGCTGTGTGAAAAAGACACGTAGCATGTTTCTTAATAAATGACGTATCGCAGCTGTTTGTTTAGTATCAATACAATAAATAAATTAATTATCAATATAATTGACGCAATTTAAAATAAACTGTTTTTAAAATTATGAGTATTTCAACATTATGCATGTAATATAAACTGTTTCGGAATCGAAACGTTGTTATTTGATAATCAATTAGTAATATGAAACTTACTAAATTCCATAATTTATCACTTTATAACAATAACAGTTTTTTCTTTTTAATTCATATCAATTTTCCTAATACACAAAAGCACACCTATTACGTAAAAACGATTTTACCTAATGTAGAATGTTTTGTGTTTTGCGAGGTACTTAAGATATATTTGAAGTGACCAACTCCTGCTTATCTTATTCTATTTTTGAAGTCTTAAGAAATTATTAATTGGTATAGATACATCCGTGAGCGTAAACTCTTTTTTTTTCTACAAGAAAGCTAGAGGCTGTGTTCATTTGAATTAAAAACAACTAAAGCAATTTTATTCAAATTACTCGAAATACCTTAGAAAAACTCTCGAAGTTTTGGCGCGATATTAATCTTTGTTAACATTTTAAGGCTCTGGCTATACGAATAAATATAATCCGTTTCTTTTTTTAAACAGACAGTGGTGTCATCTTTTAATTCCAACTTACAAACATTTATTTTCGATAATTTACATAAATTCATGTATTTTAGAATATGCACTCTATTCGCTCTTAAATACAATTAACTAAGTACTTTACTTGACTCTGTTTTCTTTTATTGATTTTATGCTATTCCATCAATCATTTGGCAGAGGGTATCATGGATATATCTGGCTTGACATATTTTAATGTGTGTCAATAAAACACGTGTATGTCTAATTCGTAAAACAAATTATAAATTTTATACAATATTGGAATTTCATAAATCAAACATTTTCATGCCATATATCTTATATTACCAAACAGATAGCGTGTCGTGAATTTTATAAAATTGCATGTAAAAAAAGATTTTTTTGTTCAAGAATTATTTCGTTTAATATAAAACCTAAAGAATAACTACGTATGAAATTGATAACAGCAATCAAATATATATTAGTACTTCAAGATAACATAATTTAAAACATTTACAATATCATTTTAAAAGATTACAGATAAGTTTTATTAAGTCGTATTTCAAAAATGTTATATTTGTTTAACGATATGCTTGGGTGAAAAAATTCATGTGATAAAACAAGGAAAAGTAACGAGGAGAAAAATTTTAGCATATCTCCATCTGGTTTGTGATAAAAACTGGTTTAAATTCGTATAGGACACTTAACTGGTTTTTGCACCCTTTAATATTGAAAAATAACAAACAGGATGTGAAAAACATTACATTTAACTCTAAAATTTCTTTTTCATAAGTTAAAGATTGTCTTTCGACGATGAATTTTGATTTTAACATTCTAATGTAAAATTCTAAATATTATTTGAATAATATTTTCCTTTGCAACAACTTTAACTTTTAATGCCATAACTAGTGGCATGAATAATATTCAATATAGAATCCATTCTCGTGAAGAACTTTACATAAAATTTTCATTTTAAATATTACCACATATTTATTTAATTTGAATATTAACTTCCCTACAAAATTCAGTATGATACTTTTGCTGTATTATTATAAATGTTGGCCTACACAGTTATGGAATATCTTCTACATTATTTGTTCCTCAAATGTACTGGAAATAAGCAATGCTTATATTATAAATAAAATAGGAAAATATATTATTATGGATGCATATCAGAATATATTATGCATTCATATTAAATAACTAATGATATTTTTAAGAAATAATAGGAATCAAAATAAACAATCTTTTTCTTGCTTATGTAAAACTTGTCAAAAATTCGTACAAATTGTTGTAATAATAAAAAAATCAATATTTTTTTTTATAATAGTTTGTTTTTATTTTGTATACCAATTTAGCGGGTGAGGGTCTCTGGAAATATGCAATGGGCTTTATAAATGAATTTATAGTTTAAGGGTCGAGTTTTTAATTGTTGATTGAAATCGATGTTAATAAATATTTTATTAAATATCTAAATGTTGACCGGGGATATAGAAATTAAAAATTTGAATTGTAGTTTTAGTGCTATAGGTGTTTGCAATATTTATGACGTAACTGGATTTATAACGGAATTTCCTACAACGTTGGATTCCTTTAATAATTCATGGGAAAAAAATATAATTTTAACTGTTAATATTTCCTAAAATATAGCGAGTTATTAAAAAATCAATTTTATCAATATATATTGCACAGTTTCTTAAAAATTATTAGACATGGTTTACAAAACTACGTTGCAAAGATTTCTCTAAATATAAATCGAAAATCAAACTGTATTGTTATGATTTATAAAAATGATATTGTTTATAAAAACATTGGCGTGTTTTAACGGCAGCGTGGTAGAGAGAGTTCATGCCTGATACCAACAACCGTGCCTTCGAGATGGATTCTCGGATTTCAATTAAATTTATTTAATACAGCTTAATAAATATAATACATTCCTAAACCCCTACATATAATACAATACATATCACTATCAAGTAATAGTTCCGAAAAGAAAAATGAAACACAGTTCCCTTTTAGAATTGAATATAATTTTGACTAGACAGTTCTGTAATTTGGCTAGACTTATTAATGCAAATACTATTTATATTCTTTTTATATAACATAGACAGAATTATGAATTTGCCTTTCATTTATTTGATATCTAGACACATTACTAATTTGCAAATCTCATTTTTAATATAAAAAATCAGAGAGAGACTTTTGTTTTATACCTGACCGTCTTTAAGTGCATAATAGTACAAAATACATAAGTATTTAAAAGTTGATTATAAATTATATATTAGTAAACATTTAGATCGAGTTGTCCTTTCTATTATATTTCTATTAATCTAATTTTTTATTAATAGAAAATATTTAAAAGTAACACTTTAGCATTAGAATTTAATTAATGTTAATGATAATTTCTGTCGTATAAATTTCTCTTTTATATTAATTCATTTATAGTTGTTTTTTATGCATACTACCTATATCTATTAAATATGTAGTGTGATATACATTGATAAGAAATTTTCAACTCCATTTATTCAAATTTGTCAATTATGTAAATCACTTTTTAAGATATAATATATTATACAAATAAAGATAATGTTTCTGGTATTTGTGTATATGTATTATTATATTTGTTTTTGCAAACGGAATTTTTTTTATTCTATTTAGTTTTTTAGTTGCCTATTCAGAAAATTTTGGGGTATAATTGCTCTTTCTGGTTCTTTAAATTTAATTTTTTAATAAAAAATAACTCTTAATTGTAAATAGCTGTATTTTATATTCAACAACGAATATTGAACCATAGCTATTTTACACTATGTAATTTACTTGTAAACGTATCTCGTCAATTTTGCTTAATTCTGTTATTTATCTTTTTCGCAGTCAAATATTATTTACTTTGATCTCCATACTTCATTTAAATTCTAATGAATACTAAATTAACCAACTTGTGTAAATTAATTATCGCATTCTGTGTATGAGAAAAAGATAATATTTATACATATTTTACTCTCAAAAATGGTAGTAAATGTACTTTGATCTTAGTAATTGAGGTTTTGGAACCACAACAGTAGATAAAATATTTACGTATATTATAAATACTTTCGCATATAGAAATTGTTGTTTATTAAATAATCATCATAAAATTTGCAACGTAGACAGTTTTATATTCTATTACTTTTTAAATCGTGTATGTCAAAGGTTATATATTAAATTCTAACTTAATATATGTGGCATTGAGAGGTGAAACGGTATTATTTAGTATGATTATTTTGTTATTTTGGAGGTTTCTAAGGCTGTAAGACACTCTGTTAGGGTCGTGAAATGAAAACACGATTAATCTTAGTTCAATTTCTTTCTAATGGTGCTGCTTCAGCTGATTTTAGGTCTTCAGACTAGAAAACGCTGAAAATGCAAATACAATATTTTTTACTGTGTTTTGTGAATTATTATTAAATCTTGTGTTTCAAAGAAATAAATTTATTACACTCACTTTTTTGACTATATAGCAGCTATATATGTAGTACAATTCACCAAAAAAGAAAAACATATCATAACTGTTAGTTAAATCATCAGTACACTCTTAAAATTCAGAATAATAAACTTTTGTACTAAAAATGTATGAAATACCTTCCTCCATTAAGAATATACGAACTAAAAACTATTACTTACTGATTATGTTGGCTAAATTTTTAGTGGATACTAATATTCTATTTTTAATTCCATTAATTAACTAATATTATAAATATTTTAAAACAGAATAATATTTTCAAGTATTGTTTAGGTAAAAGTTATCGGTTTTTATTCACGTTTATCACTTTTTCATGTATACATGTATATAAATGTTAGCATAAATTTTTTTTTTTTTGCATAAAGCTGTACAAATATTTAATATTAGATTAAAATTATTCATAAATAATTGAGACGTTTCGTCATTTATATGTATAACATACATATTTAAAATAATTATTAATGTACTTGGATAACTTTCTTTTCTGAAAGGTATAAATATGTTATAAAATATTTCAAGGTATTTATAGATATATCTTTCTTACTCAAAGAATATTTAAAATATGTTTTAATTGCATTTTAATCATTTTTAACAAAGGTCATGGCCAAATATTTAATATATTTTATACGTTTATCAATCAATTAATAATTTTTAATACGCAAAATGTATCTATTTTGTATTATTTTTAAATTAATTGTTAGTTTTACAGTTATTTTATTAAAAATTGTGTACAATGCTATTTAAATTACACACAAAGAAGCAGTTTTTTAGTAATTAATAATGCACATGTCCATGCACCCGCGCTGTAAGTCTATTTATTAAAATTATGTTCTTTAAGAAATATCAAAATTATACAGGATGACTTTTTGCTTTAGAATGCCGTTCTTAATTTTATAATAATATATATTCTACTTATCACTAATTAAAATGTAATTCGATGTCTACACGATACGTTTGATATATTAATTTTGATTATATTTTAAATTGAATATACTGATATTAATTTTTGATCAACATCAGCTCTATTAAATCACTATAGATTTTTTACAAATTTGTAATAAATTACTAGTAAACTTACTACAAGATATTATTTTTTAAAGTAGGGAATGTGTACATAGGTACACATTCCCAGGTACAAACAACAGTTTCGGTTTTCAGAATAGGTAAAAATAGCTACATACAAAAGAATATTCTGGAATTCTATACAAAAAAGGTTCTATGATATTTTTTTTTACTTAGGCCCATACTTTCAGAGTTATTTAAAAATAGAAGGAATATTTGTTCAGGTAATAAAGAACGTACAAACTATAAGGGTAGGTGCTTCACCTTTGTATAACTATTATATAACGGGCTGAAGGCGCTATTCTTTCAGCGGCCACCTCTGTAAGTATGGATCACAGGACAATAATCCATAGTTCCCTTTTTGTACAGAACTTTATGAGCTGTAAGTTTTTATATATCGGAGTGCGTTAAAATATGGAAACATTCTCTGTTAATTGATATTTCAAAAGTACACAAAATTAAAGAAAAAGTATTATTACATGATTTAATCTTAAAAAATAAAATTTATAATTGCAAAAATGCAAAATATTTACATCATAGGCAGACTTGTCTGTGTTAAAAGTATTTTGTATTAAATAAAATATTTTTGATTCTTTTTATATACTCATATTATTTTTTTTTTATTTTTGTTTGGCACAGTTTATATTTATTAAAAGCTGGCAGTTGATCAAATTATAAGAAACAGACATAGTAAATAAAGATCTCCCTCTCGTATTCTAAAATGCAGAACAATTTCATTTATTATTATTATACAAAATTAAATGTTTTTATTGTGTCTGCATATTACCTTACTACAACGTGTTGAAATTATGGTATATTGTTGAAAAGTATTCAAACATTGAACTACTAAGGAGATGTCTGACCCAATTGTGATTTTTAATACTTTTGTAACTTTTTAAGCAGGAATGGAATACATTGATTTTCTAAATAATAATAATAAAGTTATTCTTCCTTTTAATTGTTTATTTCTGATATCAGTCATATCAACAATGACTGCTATATGCAAATAAGACCGTTGATTAATAAGTTTATAATTACAGCATATAATAAGTTTAAAGAAATAATCAAACCCAGAAATCGAATCTCTATCACTTCAATTATATTTTAATGCACAACATCCCTTTTATTCGTACTTTTTCATGTTTGTATGAATTGTTTAGTCGGCAGATAGTAACTGAAGTTTTGATATTAATAACAGGCATATATTCTTTATTCGCAAATAGAAATGGTTGGTGATAAACATTATCTGTGATTGCAATAAACGGCGGGTGCACTATATTAAACTAACAAATAAATAATCTAATTTATAATGTCTGACAAAGCATGCGCATATTCGTATATATTTAAATTGCAATATTCATTTAACTAGATTATAAAATACTATTCAAAATTTTAAATAATTGTAAATTCTCTATATTATCATTAAATGTAATATCGAAAAATTAGAATAATAATGCAATAACAAAAATTCGTAAAGAACTTTTAAGTTAAAAAACTCATTTTTAAATCTAGAAAAATCCTAGTTACCCCTGAAATTAATTAATTTTTTGTTTATTTAGTTTTTTAGTTTCTTAATATTCTTTTCTCATCAGTGCCAACTGCTTTAAATGTGTACTTCTTAGCCCTCTATATTCTGCATAATATTAATAAATCATTCATTCATGTCATAAATTTATTTTTTTATTTAAATCGCCATTCATTGATTATAAAATCATAAAAACAATTCTAGTTTTTTGCCAACAACTTTCATCTTACGAAGTTTTCTATGCACAGGTTTATTCTTAATCATACATTAGAATATGTAATCAGAAGTGTTTCAGATATAAACGGATGTGTACAAATTATATTAACACTTAAATATAATACTTCTATATTTTATAGTTTCTACTATTATTAATTAATAGCATTGATAAAAATTGAATAAGAACATTATTTTTAATTAAAATATTATAATAATAAAATTAATACTTTTATTTATAATATTAATTCGCTTTTTGATTTGATATTTTTATTATGTGACTAATTCTATGTTTATTAAAAAAAGTAAGCCGTTGATCTAGTACAAAAGTGATTATTTATTTATATTAGGAACTAGTTTTAATTCATTGATTCATTAGTTAAATCCATAATGCTTGGAAAATGGTCTAAACAAATTTTTAGTTCTATGTTGAATAGAGAATGTGTTTTGATATGATTGAAACATATTCATTTATTTTAGATGTGTTTATGTTTCAGAGAAATAGTATTTATATTTAAAATAAGCATGTTTTTGCGGTATTTCTAGATATTAGCTATTATATAGATATAATAGTTTTATATATGTAGTATTCTGTGGAAACGACCCACGCTATTTCAACTCATCTGAAGCTTTGAAAGTTTTAAGTGAAGGGGAAATTTAATGTTTACAGTTTTGTCGTGATAGAAAGCAGTTGATATCTGTAAATCGGTGATCGTGATACATACACCTTTTGTCATCTAATATAATTATTTCAATTATTTTAAAAGCAAAACCATTTCTGTGGAAACTAATTTCAAGTATCATTGAAAATTATTAAAAAACACAACTACATGTTACACTTTATTTTCTGTTTCATAAATTAATTTTTTTACTTTTGATCTTATATTAATAAATAATATTGTTCGATTATAAAATTATCGGTTTGAAATTAGTATGAGATAAGAAATACTACTATCTTTCCTGTATCACGTTTAATTTATTATTATATATTAACGTTTTACTTAGTTTATTATTTAAATGAACACTACTTGCTATGTATTGAATTGATTTAAAAAAAATTGAATTGAATTTATTAATATTACTAATTTATTAAACCAAGATTTTTCATATACAAATTTTTTACAACTATTAAAATATACATATTTGCCAAAAAGAGACTTCATGATGGTATTTTTTATATTTAATAAATTCACACAATATAAGTTTTATTATCACTATGTTATATAACATGTAACTAAATTTCTGAAGACCATTTTCTAAAGATTTTCATATTATTATTTATTTAAAAAAATGTAATTACCATTGGCCCACTAGATCGATGTGTTCTCTCTCTATCTCAGAGTTCTGTGACTGTTGTGTTATTCAGTAATGTTATTTGTCCCTAGGGTGAGGGGAGAGGACCGTGCGGGCAGGATGGGATCGAATGCGAGCGAGTTAGTACTCTCATGCAAGCTTTACCATTCACAAAAATATGCATAAATTTTTCCAAAAAAATTAATATGCAAAATCACGTAAATGTAGCTTTAAGAACAGCGGTTTTCCAATTTTATTAAAGAAATAGAAATAAATTTTTTATATGCTTTTTTGTATATAAATGGTATAATCTTATTTGCTTATAAAGTCATAAACATTGGCCTAATTTAAAACAAACATTACGACTGTGATAACCATATATTCTAAATATTTTTTAAACACAAAGTGTATTATAGCACAAATATTTTAAAAGTATCTTTATCTTATGAAAATGTTTATATTACTCATAAATACCTACATTATAATAAATTGGAAAACATGCTTTAATATTAAGGTTCTCATAGCTGCTCCCGGCCCTCTTCCGTTTTCTTCTAGTGTGCTTCTTTTCCATTTTCCCTCTATTTTCACTATTTTCCTGACGTGCCATTCACATTTGCGACGATCATCTGTTAGTTTAACCCTTTTAACACATTTACATAAAGAAAAACATCATTCATTAAAATCATTGGCATTTTCTCTGTATATAATTATTAATGTCTTTCAATTGGCAAATTCGTTATTAATATAATATCACTGGTGATTTGGAGATTTCAACATTCGTTTATATTTTTATTCGGCCTGTTTTTATATAATTAGTAATTGGCTGTTTATATAAGTAGAATCAAAACCACCAAATAAGTCATTATATAAAAAAATTGATAAAATTAGATCAATTCGATTGAATTAAATATAGTTTCAAATGAAATAAAGTAATGTGTTCCAATTCACAAATAAATGTATGTCACGGTGTTAAATGCGTTATATCTTCAAGATAACACAATAACTGTATAACAAAAGATTCAACATAAAAGGCTATTATTGAAATTATTCTATAGTCTATAAATAGGCAAACTAATTTCTCAAACTGTTTCTCTCGTTAGCATCAGTTGTAGTAGCAAATTTATATCAGACCGAAAGTTGATATTATTCATGGATCCAATTTTGAGTAGTGACAAAATGTAAATTATTTTAACTTTATCTGATGGTTTTGAATTTGCTTTTAAAAATTAAATGATTTGTTGTGTACATTTTTGTTTTTCTTTAATATCTTTTTGGTTTTTTTTTTAAAATAAAATTAGTGTTTTCTTGTGTAACGAAATTTAAAATTATCGTCTTGAACTAAATCCGTCTTAACAAAATTTTATATTAACAAATAGGGTTAAGGGTTAAAATAACACAGGTTTGCTGCATTAACATTTACATAATAAGTTATAGTTTAAATAGTTTTGAATTCTTTTTATAGCATAGTAGTAGATCTATATAGTTATTAGAATTGAAATATTGCTTGCAATACAACATAGTTTTTGCTATTTTCTTTCTTTTTTTTGTATATAAATATATACTTCAATATTCTATTACGTTTGCGTGCTAATACTTTTACCTTTAATTTTACAGAATATTTTATTCATATTCAGAAAGTTTTTCATAATCAACTTATTTTCATTTCTAACACATTTATAATAATAGTATATATTATAAAAAACATAACTTGAAAATATTAACATGCACAATTTATCTATTAAAATTGCTTACTTGGGAATCTACTTTTTATTCTCTTTTTATATATAAATACTTGCTTCGTATTACAATTAATTTTTTAAATTTAAATATATTTTAAGATAGAATATGAATTTTTTTTTTAATATATGTTATTTATTGTGTACAGAAAGCTGTTTGTTGGTGGGTTATCATGGGAAACAACCCAAGAGAATTTGCAACGCTACTTCTCCAGATATGGGGAAGTAATAGACTGTGTTGTTATGAAGAATAGTGAATCTGGCCGATCAAGAGGTTTCGGATTTGTTACATTCGCAGAACCATCAAATGTCAATGTCGTCTTACAAAACGGACCACACTCCTTAGACGGAAGGTAAGCAAACATTCTTTAATCTTTTCCTATAAAATTAGAAATATATTAAGTTGTGTAATTATTTTACAGAACTATAGATCCCAAGCCCTGCAATCCTCGCACTCTACAAAAGCCAAAAAGGGGAGGTGGCTATCCTAAAGTATTTCTCGGAGGATTACCATCCAATGTAACTGAAACTGATCTTAGAATGTTTTTCGCCCGTTATGGAAAAGTGATGGAGGTTGTAATTATGTACGATCAAGAAAAAAAGAAGTCTAGAGGTGCGTTTTTATATTTTGATATATTTCATCAAGTAGTATAATCCATTAATACTATACCAATTGTAGTATGACACATACTTTGTTATACAGTTACTGGAAGTGTTAATTAAATATCACATAGTATTATATAGAACTCCATAAAAAATAAATACATATGTATTTGACTGCAAATATAGTCTTAAAATTTACCAACAACGAAATAATTATCATTGTTTCCTTGAAAATTCTACTAATCTTAACTCTGATTATACAATTACTCATCTGTCTGTTCAGTTTTAGATTTTAGAAATGTTTTTGTTAAATATGTCATGTAATTACAAATTTAAAACTTTGAAGCTATTCATTTTAAAAAGCAATTTATATGTAAATGTGTTTACGCATTTTCAATCCTTCTTGTTGATTTTGTTTTCGGTTCTCCCTTCGTATATAACTTTGAATTAATTCGATAAGGTACAGTAAGGTAGTACAAATTATTTTAAAAAATCAAATAATGTATGGGAGAATATTATTCGTAATTATTACGAATATTTAGTTAGTTCCAGAAATCAAATTTTATAAATGAAGAATTTTTTACCTTATATCTATTCAAACCTTCTTCGTATTATGTATCACAAGATTAAATAATGTATATCAATGATTACAAGTTGAGCTAACAATTATATCAATTGGTCATCAACACTTATCTACATTTTATTTGAGTATTTGAATATGCAGCTCGGAGTGGAGTGTTGACTGTAGATTTCTTAACTTTAACTATAATCATTAAATGGTTTTATCTCTAAAACATTGTATATATGATTGATTAATCTTTTTTTTTTTAATTCGTTTTTTAATAAAAAGAAAATGTATCTAGTTCATTTAATGTGTAATTACTAATTACATAAGGTGATTTCAATTTATTCAACTATGTCTATGTAATGTTCGTGACTTCTGCTTTGTGACATGCAAGACATTCAACCTTATGATGGTATGCATATTTCTATATCTTAACTAATCTATTTCAGGTTTCGGCTTCTTGTCCTTTGAAGACGAAGTCTCTGTTGAACGAGTGACTCAAGAACATTTCATTAATTTGAACGGAAAGCAAGTAGAAATTAAGAGGGCCGAACCACGAGATGGTTCCGGCGGTGGTAAAATGGCAGGTAGTGATGGATCTCAATGGGGTCCACCACAAGCCCCAATGGGAATGATGCAAGGGCCAAATGGTCAAATGGGTGGCCCCCCTATGAATATGGCCATGGGTGCCCCAAATATGATGCAAGGATATCAGGTAAATGTAAGCATCGTTTTCCACTTTTATTTTCGGTTTGTAACATAATTTATCATGTCTTATATTATGCATTAAACATCTTTCAAATTTCAAATGTATGTTGATGTTGTAGGGTTGGGGAACAAGCCCACAACAACAAAGTTATGGAGCTTATGGTACTCCAAGTGGTCCAGGCTCATATCAAGGATGGGGTGCTCCTCCAGGTCCGCAAGGACCTCCCCCACAGTGGGGTAATAATTACGGAGGACCTCCACAACAACAAGGATACGGAAGTTATGGACCTAGCGGAGCATCTGGTGGAGGGAATTGGAACTCGTGGAATATGCCTCAAAATTCAGGCTCCGCAGGTTCAGGTGAATATAATCAAAGTATAACTATTTCACATTTTTTTTAATGATATATTACTCAAACAAATAAACAGAAGTTTATTGACGGGTAATATTTGTATCTTTCAGGTGATATGTACACAAGACAACAACCTGGCCCCGGAGGTCCATCAGGATCTGCACCACCAGGAACACTGCCACAAACAGCACCAGCTTCATCAGCATCGAAGCCTACAACAGATTATTCAAGTTATGCAGCAAGTTATGGTAAGTGAATTTTCAAATATACACTTATCATACATCATGCACATTCAATGAAACTATCATACTAATAGTAATATGCATGTTTAGAGCACATCATTCCGTAATTAGTTTAGGTAAAGAGTTGCCATTCCGTTTCAATCTCGAAAACACCAAATATTTATTATTTGGGATTGTTTGCTCGCAGGCACATACGGAAATGACCAGGCCTCTTCATACGGCCAGCCTCCACGTTCTTATGGGTCCGATGGTGCAGCGTCTCAACCGCAAGGCTATTCTGCGCCACAAGCCAACCAAGGTGCCAAACATTTCTCAGATTTCAGTAAGGAATGGCCGACATCTTGACCAGTCGGGCTCAGTAAATCTAACACCGCTTACAACTTATGACTGCTACTGCATTGATTCAAAGGATTTATAATTATATTACTACCGATTAATGATTGATGAATATTGAATTGATTAGGCCTTTGATATTTCACGGATCTAGTTTTTGTTTTAGTATGTGTTGCGACATTTGTGAAATATTTTTAAATGAATATTAGTTAGATGGATTAGAATGTTTAATATTAAAATAATACATATATATATATGTATAATAGTGTAAAAATTGACAGCTTTACTTTTCACAGTGTCTGCACATTCAAAACACATGATCTTTTGTAACGGCGTCGGGATATTCGGCCTACTAGTTTAAGTGCGCTAATTGTGTAAATAAATTGTTTTGTCGTGAATCTTTGTGTCGTTACAACAGATCTTAGATCCAATTTTAATATTTATCATTGTAATTTAAATTTTTTTTTTTGATAGTTTTACCCAATTTGGGTTTTGTATCATATTGTTGGGTTGTAAACCTATAGTTGGGAGTAAATTCGTTGATAAGGTGTTGAGATTATTTCCGGCAGTTCTTTGTATTGATTCGTAGGCTCATTCCAAGTCAAGATAATTTCTCCTCTTGCATTTTTAAAATAATCGTAATAGATTCGGTATTGTTTAAATAACGCGAAAAGTAAATCAGTATATCTTTTTCTCTTTTTCATCAAAGTATCAACATAAATCACACATCATAAATATTATAATAAACTCAAGCAATTGTTGCACTAAGGCTTCTTTCTCGCACTAAACACACATATTTTTTGTTTCCAGATGATTTCTTAAAACAATATTAACACGAATTAATTACCAAACCGGCCGAAATAATTCTACGAGTGTTTTAGAGAAATTATACCGAGGTATCTGCATGTTCTACATCGAGGACCTTGTTGCTTGACGGGCACTTGGCAGCTCGGGCTGCCGTCTTGTGTCGGCTTGTAAAAATTATGAAACTAACAAAATAATTAATGAAGAGTTATATAATTTCTATAATTTATATATACTATACTATATATACCGTGGTGGTCTCGTATCAACGCTCTTGTAAATATTCCAAGCCCCTTTACAGTCCGACTGTTTTCGACGAAATGCAGTACACACAATATTAATAACTTAGCATAGAGAAATTTATAATAGCGTCATTTTGTTGTAAATTAGACTTGATATTGATAATTTTTAAATCTCACAGACAAACAAACATGTGTTAACTAATTTTAAGCCACAACGCTCAAATCGCATAAGCATATAATATAAAATAGCGTAATAATAAACCTAATCTAAAATAAAATAAAACCTACTTTAGAGTAAATAAAAGTCGTGGTAAATTAATAAATTAATTGAAAGAAATATAAATAATATCCTACTACACCTAGTAAATTGTAAAAATAAAAATTTAAAAATATATCTATATAAAGTAGACATACACGCGTGTGCAGGCATGGCTATAGAATTCAATCTACAAATTGTCTTGTTTCCTTTAAAGATCTTCCATAACGCTCTGGCTCAGTTGTGATGTATATTTTAAAGTCAGCCATGCAGCGGGCCGTTGCCTGCGCCGCAAACATAATATTAATATTTTGTTGTGATCTTAAAGTATATAATAAGTCTGTAAATTTGACACACGAGGTACCTTACTATTTTTAATTAAACACTACCTACCTTTTATCTTTATCTACTATTTATAGTACAGACATAGGATGATTAGGTTAATGAAATAAAGAAATTTTATCTAAATAAGATCGTGCGATCTGTTTCCACGAATGATAACGAATCGTACGTGTGTATGTCCGCCTTCAAGCCTTTAAATTAATTAATTATTGTATTTAAGTTAAAGTTAACACTTTGCATCGTTGCCAAATATCTATTTGATATCATTAAATATAGTAAATTTAAGTATAAATTGTTTTGGCAACGTAGCTTACAATTTAATCCCTTAAAGGGTCTGCATGCATATAGATAACGTTATATATTATGTAAGCTTTCGACTAGGATATGTAGGTATCTAGATTTGTTTTACCTTATTCACTTGACTAATTAGAAAATGTATTATAAGTTTTATCTATCTAGCTATTGTTTAAATAACATTATCTAGAAATATGAACTAATTAATTAATATACTGTGAACACATACAAACTATTTATAGTTGCGTAGATTATAATTCTATAATTATATAAATTATATCTAGGCGTGGTTGGTTATCATTTGGATCGTGGAGACACGACTTAAAGTATAGCGAGCTAGGATAATGTGCTGTGTATCTGTGGGCGCTTCGAATATTTGTTTTGAGCTGAATTTGCTTCTGCCGTATGGAGCAACACTACTAATCATTTTTTTTTGTATTCCCGTTTGAAGTTGTTCCTGGCGCTGTGCATTGTTCTATTTTCTGAATATATTTATAAAAGATATTGGGAAAAGGACATGTATAGTTCCATAAACAATTTCATACAACATGTTGTCGTGCAGCAGATGCAGACCGTGACCACCATGTGTTTTTTTTAAATATTAATTTCTATAAACAATGAATAAATATAAACTAATTGTATAAATAACTAAAACTGGGCGCGTTGATTATATATATATATTTAATTTTTGTTCGTTTGAATAGCAATCATTCTTATAATCGACACAAATATTTACTAATTGTCTTAATATTATTAAAGTAGTCAAAAGTCTATAGTATCTAAGTAGAAGATGCATTAAAAATATTTCAATAATCTTATTAAATGTGTTCGTGTGTTAGTCACGTTTAACTCAAGTAATCGTGTCGTATATAACGTTGAAAACCAATAATTATTATATAAAGATGAAAAATAATTATGATTGATCGTAATTGACTAATTATAGATAAAAATTAAAAGTCTAGAGGTAGCTCCAAGAAAGAAACAAATTCCCCATCCAACCAAATTTAATATTTAATAATCTAATAGACAAATTATTATAAATAATAATGCCCTAAGCCCTTAAAATCGTTACATAATGCATTACAATTCTAAACAAATCGTTAACACTTAAAAAAAATTAATAAATGAATAAATTTAAACTTAGTTTTATCTACAAATATTACAATGCATATAATATAAACATACAAATTAAATATTATATATCTATTATATTGTATCTACACCTCTTAAAATTTATCGTAAAGTATTTAAAGAAATAATCAAAATCACAAAGCAGGTATTACATGTTACTCGTGTTAAAATAAATTATTATTATATTATTATTATTATTATATTATTGCTAGTGGACAAAACCTCTAATTATAATAAAAAATATATTATTATAAAAAAATTATATTAATATGTGCACCCAAACCACGCAGATTTTAAGATATTTAAACATAATACTAGAGTGAAGTTGTTATTCAATTAACTTAATATAATTATCTTTAAAGATTATTAAGTATATATTAAACTAGAGAAAAAAAGTACACTCAATTTAGGAAATTTTCGACTGATGTACAGAGACATACTGAATAAGTTTTACCTATATTAGTGAATTACTTGGTAAAGAATTATAAAATAATTTAATTAGTTTTGATCACTGCAGTGTGTTGGATATGGTTGTAATATTTTGAGCTCGTCTATGGATTTCATTTGAAATTTAGCACCCACAAATCGGTTTCATTGCTGAATGAAAGTGCGATCCAAAGACTAGTATCTTACCTCCATTGCTTGCTAAATTGTTACATATATAACTTGTGCCGTCTCGACCAATAAAACAAAAATATCAATGTTTCTGGTTGTTTGATAATATTTTCTGCAGAGCGATGAGACGTCTTGGTCGCTTTTATAATATACAGTATTAAATGTTGTGTTTTATTTATTTTAATTCGGACACAGTGTAATAGCTGGGGCTGACTTTTGCGTTTTATCACTCTGCAGATGTGTGTTTTAAAATAAGTAATTAGTTAATTGTATGGATTAATTTTTATCAATAGTTGTCTACTGAACCTAATATAGACGTCCTACCTAAATAATTAGTTAATTACGGTTTAATTAATTTTATTAATGCAATTATTTGATTAATATTATAATTATATATATATATATATTTGTATATGTTACATGATTTTATTTAATATTCTTAGTGGTTATTATTACAATTTTTTGGATTAGATATCAATAGCTATAAATGTTACACTAAGATATAATACGTTTTTAAAATAAGCTTATATTATTAATAAAGGTTAATTAATTATTTCATACGACTTGCATATATATGGACATACATTAATATCTTATGAATTATACTTCTAAGCATTAAAAAGTAGATTATTGAAAACTTATAAAAATTGTTTTAATTGTAAATTAGATTCTCCCAAAAACCTTTTCTTTTAAAATTCATCGTTTAATATCATACAAATAATAAAACATCATTGGTCAATTTGTTATTTGTGGACACTGGTTCTTTAAATTGATAAAAATACATCCAACATTTTCATTATAAAATTCGGTTCATGAAAAAGTAAAAATGGCTTGAAAATGGTCAAGTTCTTTATGTGCAATAATATTTTAATTACTTTTTTGTTTTAATTTTTTTAACAATGAGTCTTCTCTTGGTCAAGTTGTTGAGCCTATCTTTATCGAACCATGATATTGTTCACATTTTGTTATACTTTAAACGATGTTCCATATTTCATTTATCCTTTCCGTAAAATTAAAATTATTTGTAAATCTATTCAAATAATTTATTTTACAAATAATTTATTTTCAGATCATAGGTATGTTTAGCAAAGATATTACAAAATGTTGTTTCTGTACTCATTTAGATTGAAGAAAACGAATGGTACAAAAACAATTTTGTAATTTTTGTAAAGTAATAAGAAATCATATAACACACATTTATATATTTTAGGTTATGCTCCACCTCCTCACGACAGATCTCCCATTCCTCGCACTGTGTATACGTGTAGTTCCTCAGTATCATCACCGTCTCCTCCGTCCTCTCCTAGACCTTTATTGGCTTTGATGTATAAAGATGCCTCTCTTTCAACCGGTAATGTTTCCAGTTGTATTTTACTTGATTCTTCAAATATTCATTTATTAAAAACTTATATTAACAATATACGTTTTTATGAATTTATTTTGAAAAATCTGATCACACAATTTCGCATTATTTCGGAAATTCGAAATGGTCAACCTATTCCAAAGTAATCGATTAGCTTGAAACTCGTTTTATTTTTCAAATATTTCATTTATGATATGGAGCTGTTCAAAGCAAAATCAAAATTAGTAATTTATTGTAGTCTTTAAATTATCTTTATAACAGTGACTTACTGAAAAGGCTTTACTTAAGTAGTTGTATTTCAAATTTATAAAAATATATTAAGTAACAAATAATTCAACGTTTTTTAATTTCAAAATCCTAAATTATATTTTGGATGGAACTAATTTAGGAATAGATAAATTTATGCCTTAATAAATATTAAATAAATTTGCAGTTAAAATAAAATTTGTGTAGCTAAATAAGTTAGCTTTTAAATTTATATTTTTAAGTACACATAGGATTACATTTAAAATTGAAATATTTTAGATTTTAATTAGAATAATTCTTTAGTTTTAAACTAATATTAGAATAGTTCTAAATTAAATATATATATTTTTTTTACATAATGCGAAACTCTTCGCCGCAATTTTGCAGAAATTATCGATTCTTGTGAATAGGTTTATTATTTTTATAATCTAAATAATTAATTTAATAAATCCAGCGACTATTACTTTTAATTAAGTGTATAGATTCGAAGTGTAACGCTGTAACTTCTTTAAATTGTTTATATAATAATTTTCAAATGAACATTTATCAAATTTAATATCCTTTCAACCTTTCCTCACCAAATTTTTGTGAAAATATTTGTATAATCATTTTTGTCAAACATAAAGTTAATTTTAGGTGGTGGTGATGGACAAAGAAGTGTAGGCCCCAAGCGGGATCGTAATCAAGACAGAAACAGCAGCGGTAGCAGCAGCTATCACCCGTACAGACGTTAATTCACAACTTTTTTGAATATTTTATTATGATTCGACATTTATTCTCATTATGCTACGAAATTGAATTGTTAAGTTTAGTATAGTTTTGATAAATATATACCTTTTTAGTGAATAAAATTTTTGTAACGCAATATATAAATAGATTATATTTTTAATAAATAATTACTAAGTATTCTAAAATATAGTAATAGATTAGATTAGTGTTTACATTATATTATTGATTAATATTTAGTATAAATATATAGGAATTTAGTTATATAATGATACGTTGGCAGACGACGCATTTGGGTTCATTTATTTAACCTGGAAGGTATATATTTATCGGTCTCATATTCCCAATATAGTTTTAAGCTGTAGTTAAGTATTGTTTTTAAATTACTAAACAGAAATATTTTAAATTATTTTTTTTGTTTATATGTATAATAGTATAAAAATAGCGTTTTTATATAAGCAAAATATGAAGGTTGCATTTCTGTACCATATCCAGTATTTTGATTTTATTTAAAGAATGAACACATTCTTGAAAAAGAAAATATTTAACATTCACACAGAATTAGTAAGTACATTAAACCTCTATAAGTAAATAATACTATGTGTTAGTTTTAAACTATATTAAAATAAAAGTCTATAATTATAAATCATTTTAAAAATGACCAACTAAATATTTATAAAAACTGTTGCTAATAAAGTAAAAATAACTTATATATTTTTTAATATCTTGAACAATTCAGTTTTTTCAGGTGAATATTTGTAACCTGTTGTATAATTAATTATTCACATCATGCGTCCAATAAAAAAAAATTTTAAATAATATTATTTTCTTAATTTCATTCCCATTACATTTTGTCATTTTTTAATAAATTACCATATTTAAAACCATAAAAGCATTTAGAGTAAGATCATCCCAAATTCCCCAGATCTAAAATTTTTCAAATAAAGTGTATTAGTGTATATACAAAATTTATTTTCCGAGGCACTCTGATGGAATAAGAGAATGGATTTTATATAGAGAAAAAAAATTAAAATTCATAAAATGCAACTTTAAAAAATACCCATTATTAAGTAATATCTAACATTAAAGAATTTAAGAAACATACATTTCCTGTTTTTAGCCTTACTGTATCGTATTCCAGCTTAGATGCTATGTCTGCTTCAATAGACAAAATGCCAAACCAGAAAGACTTATTGTAGTTCATAAATATATTTTTTGTAATTTTAAAAAGCCCTTTCAGCGAAGAATTTTCTTTTTCTGTTATTTATTGGAGCAACTATTTCACATCTTTAATAGTTAGTAATTCGTAAGGTTAGAAGTCTTGGTTGCTCTCACAACTCGCAGGAGCCCTATAAACAATTTGGATCCGAAGCGTATAAAATTCGAATACGATATTCTAGTACAGGACCGTTTCGAAGGCATTTTGGATCAAAAACGGAGGCGGAAGTTCCAGAAGCAAGAATGCATTACCGCACCCCTCATAAACATAAGTTTAAAATAATAAATTTCTTTTCCTGAACGTACCAAAATATATGTTCTACCTGTGGCTTAGAACGTGCTTCGAAATATCTTACTCAAATTATAATAAGGCTAGTCGACATTACTACGATACGAAAAAATTGTAGTAGGGAAACTTTAATTTGCCTTTGATTGCCATAGTTTTCTGAATCTTGAAAAAGCAAATAAATTTTCTGAATAAAACCGATAAATGTTTTTGCTGTCATAGAAGAATTAACTAATCTACCAACTGCAGATTCCAATCACTTTTGATGGTCCTAGCTAAATATTTTACATGAGTTAAAAAAAAACTAACACTCATACACCTTGGAGGCGGTACAGTTAAGAACATATTCGTACTTGCTAGCTTGGAAGCGGAACACTTTTTCAAGGAAATATGTATAAAAGATACGTAAAAAACCTCACTTATCTACGTGATAGTATGATTACTCGTTTTTGTATATGTTTTACAGAATATTGTTAAAAAGTAACATTCACTATTGTCAGAGCTTTGATACTGACGCTGGCTGCTATGTCTTCTGGTTCGACCCCGGAGCAGAGTTATATTTTTGGGTTTCGTTGTTATCAAGTTAAATTGATTATTTATTATAAATGTATGAGTATAAATTATCAAGCAACGGTGTGATGCAGTTATATGATGCTACATCACCAAAACTGCCAGCATAGTAGGAGGCCGTTGGTGATCGAATTCAGGATCGAAAATAGGCAGACGTTAAATAAAAATAAAAAAATATAATAAATAGATGAGAAGGTGAAAAGTGGATATGTCTAAGAGTGATTTCACTGAAAGACGGAAGAAAGAAGAGGAATGGCGGAAGTAAGCACAAACGAAGGAAGATAGATTTTAATTTTAAATTTAGTTAAGCTAAGTGTAAATAAGATTAAATGGAAAATAAAGAAGATTGTAAAGTCTGAAAGAAAACAATTAAAAGAATATAAATACTACATACATACATATTTTAGAAAAATTATACAAATATTTTTTTTATTTCTATAATGTTTAGCCATTACATTTGATACATTAGTAATTAATACATTAAAAGTATATAGTGGGGTTGGAGGATCATATATGAGATTCTTCTTCTCTAATGAAAAAATGTGTGAAAAGGGTTGGTTAAAACATATTCAATATAATAAGCAATATAATAATAATTTTTTTGATCAAGCAAATGGTTTGATAATATTTAATATCTTTTACAGTATTTATTTTAAAATTTAAACAGAATGAAAGAGTAAACTTATTTTTTAAATTTTTGTTTAAATGAAGTCCCGCCACAAATTGATGATTGTAGTTCCATCTAGTATCAAATAGTTCAACTAAATAGTTGCACTAGGTGTACTGGATGTTGTTGAATATTGTTGATAATCAGAATATTTTTTAATTTGATACTCTGTTAAAGTCTTGCTAACTTTATAAAAAGATGTACCGTATATATGTACAGTATTGTATGATTCAATTTAGTACTGTATTTGGTAAAATACAAAATTAGTTTTTGGCATTTAGTGATCTCTGTGCCAGGATATTATCTCTGGTCAGGATTATTATCTCTGGTCAGGATAGGATCTCTGCATAGGTCTAACTTCTCACTTCTAACATTGCTAGCTCCATGTTGTTCGTGTTTGTTCGTGTTATATTATTCCTGTGCGTCACCTGTGGTAAGCAGTCTCTGTCTTGACAAGGCAAGTTTGAAACATAACCTAAGTGCTATTAATAAAGTGACATTACATTTTAATTGTTGTATTTTGTAATAATTCTGTTTTCAAAATGAGTCGACGTAAACATGAAGATGATGACGGATATGGTAAGTTTTATTTTTTAGCCATTACTATTCTAAGGTTTTGAAATGTAAAAGAGTGTTACGAATGTTTTCAGACCGAACTTACAGAAAAAGACGTCGTGTATCTGAAAATCAGGAGATAGAAGATCGTCTAGAAACATTAATAGTACGTGTAGGTGAGAAAAGTACCACATCTTTAGAATCGAACCTCGAAGGATTAGCAAGTGTGCTGGAGGCTGATTTAGGGTCATTTAGAGCAAAGATTTTACGCATAATCACAGATTGTGCTATTAAAATGCCAGAAAAATGTACCGTTTATACTACATTAGTTGGTCTTTTGAATGCGAAAAACTATAACTTTGGAGGAGAGTTCGTTGATTATATGGTTAAAACATTTAAAGACAGCCTTAAAGCATGTAAATGGGATACTGCCAGATATTCCTTGCGTTTTCTTGCAGATTTAGTAAATTGTCACGTACTCTCATCTTCTTCTGTGCTACAATTATTAGACAACATGGTTGACGCAGCAAATGAAGACCATGTGCCCCAGGTTAGAAGAGATTGGTATATATTTGCTGTTTTATCAACTCTACCTTGGGTAGGACGTGATTTATATGAAAAGAAAGAACTTTGCTTAGACCAATTGCTTCTAGCCAGTGAAATATTTATTAACAAGCGTAACAAGAAACATCATAACGCATTGAGGGTATGGTCCGTTGACATACCTCATCCTCAAGAAGAGTATCTCGATTGTCTATGGGCACAGATTTGTAAATTGCGTCAGGATAACTGGCAGGAAAAGCACATTGTGAGACCATATATGGCTTTTGATACTGTACTTTGCGAAGCTCTTCAACATAATTTACCAGCAATTTTGCCTCCTCCACATCATGAATCGAATACATATCCTATGCCATGGGTCGTTTTTCGAATGTTTGATTATACTGATTGTCCTGAAGGACCTATTTTACCTGGAGCACATTCGATTGAAAGATTTTTAATTGAAGAACATCTACACTCTATTATTGACATGTATCACCTGGAGAGAAAAGATTGTGCTGCTCATTTGTTAAACTTTCCGTACAAGGCTAAAATTCCTCTCGACTACTGCATTGTAGAAGTCATTTTTGGAGAATTATTCAACATGCCAACACCAAGATATTTAGAAATTGCCTATGGTGCTATACTTATTGAATTATGTAAACTGCAACCATCTACTATGCCTCAGGTTTTGGCACAGGCTACAGAAATTTTATTCATGAGAATTGATTCCATGAATACTGCTTGTTTTGATAGGTATGGCATTAGAATGTTGTAATAAAATATTCATTACAAAAATATAATTGATTTTTTTTTTCAGATTTGTGAATTGGTTTTCGTATCATTTAAGTAACTTCCAATTCCGATGGTCATGGGAAGATTGGGACAGCTGTTTAGAGTTGGATCCTGAACACCCGCGTCCCAAGTTTATTCGAGAAACTCTTCAGAAGTGTCTTAGGTGAGATTTAAAAAAAAAACAATATACTTATTTATAAATACATACATTTATTAAAATATTTACAATAATACATCAGATTTGTAAACAAAAAGAGTTGATATAAAAAATATTGTTTAAATACTCTTAAATATATACATAATATTGTGATCCCGCCGGTTAAATACATGAATTTTTAAATTTATATTCAATTTTTTTAAGAATTAGTATAAGTAAATGATTGTAAGAGCTGCGTGAGTCTAAATACTCTTACATATTAGTAATAAAACGACGACGTAGAGCTTGTAATACTACAGTGTCTTACACGATATATTTATATAATATAAGAATGTATAAAATGATATCTAAATTTTATGCAATTTTTTGCAGATTGTCATACCATCATCGTGTTAATGAAATGATGCCTGCTTCATACGCAGCTCTGGTGCCAGTTCTACCGCTTCCAAAATATAAATATTCCTCAGAGGGTGCAGGTAAAATTACTTTTTTAATTTAATAATTATTGAAATTATTTTCCCAATTATTCTAAGTAGTATAAAAGCAATCTTATAAATTATTCACTATCTTTATCTTTAAGATGTTTATTTTTACTTAAAAATGATGCTTTTCTAGCATGATTAATAAGTCTCATTGCAATGTCATCGAATTTCTTTTCCGTGCTCGCATTTTCATCATTTTTATCTGGCTCTGTTACATTATTATTTGAGTTTATATCGCTCTCAGCTTTGTAAACATGGAAATCAGATTGATTATTAAATACTTCATAAATTTTCGCTTTATACATATCCCCTGTTGTATTTGTTGATTTATTTTTCTTTCCTACTTCAAAACTGATGGACGTGATGTAACTTTGGCTTGTTAATGGTTCAACACTAACATCATTTTGATCAAAAGAACTTTGAGTTGTAGATGTCGAAGTAGCTAATAATAATTTAGCGCTAATATTGTCAGATGTTATTTCTGCAAATGTTACAGGAGTTGTTACATTTTGATTTATAGTAGTATCGTTTTCTGATGTAACGGTGTGTTGTACAGATTCAGAAATATCTGTACCATTATCCAAAAGTTTATTTTTATAAGTTGTAGGCGATGTTGTTGAATAATTTTTTGTTCTGGGTTTAAATCTACGTGGCATCCATTTCGGTTTCTGTAAATTTTTAGGTCTCGTATATTTTGCACGTAATATTTTAGTTTTTTCATTACTTTCTGTAGGTATTACTGTAGGTGTTACTGTATTAGCAGATACATACGGTACCGTTGTATCAGCTCCGTTTTCCGGTGCAGGTAACTGAGCATTAATAGAATCTGGTAATAAGTTTGTTACATTTTTTGTCCTAATCATATGATTAAATTCTGTAATTTCGACATTATTTGAACTCGGCGATGTAAAATAACTATCTTCGCTTGTAGAATCATGTGTTTCACTGAATTTTTTGTCATGATTTTCACTATCTGTTACTTGCATAGGTTTTGTCGGTTCAATTTCTATAGTGCTTTGTATAGTGGGCTGTATATTGATATTTTGCTCTTCGACTGCACTTTCTGTATGACTTGTTTCTTCCAAGTTTTCAGGAGCAGTTGTTACGTACACTGCAAAAGGCGTAGATTCAGTTTCCGTAGTAGTGTTGGGTATAAAAAATTGCTGGATCGCTTGATTTTTCTGATGATATAAAGGATCTGGTTCGGAATATTTCTTAATTGCATATTCAGGACTTGGAATAAATGCTGTACTAGTTTCCTGAGATGGTCCAGATACATATTTACTTCTCACATTATTTTTATAATTTGCACTGTATGTTGCCGAAGGATTTTGGTAGTATTGTATCGTAGGATTCGGTAGCGTTGATTGAGGATTTTGTGTCGCCAAATTTTCTCTAATAATTACAGGTATTTGGAAAATTTCAGTTGGTATATATTCAGGTATTTGTGTGATAGGATATCTTTGTGTATTTTCGTCCATATTTGGATGTTCACTAGGAGTTTCTTTTACTTCATAGCCTGTAGTAAGTGGTCGAGGATTTTGAGTAAAACTGTCCTTGTATACCTCTATATATTTCGGGTCGTAGCTTTCATATTTGATTGGCGGTTTGTTTAAATAATAATGATGATGATGCAAATGTGTTATGGTTGGTTTTTCTTTTAATTTATTATTTACATTTTGCTGCGTAGTTAAATGATTTTTATTTTCTTTTTCTGTTGTGAAATAGCCTATATTATAACTACCTGTTGTACCAAAGTTTTGAGCTACTCCAGTTGGGACTGCTTGGGGCTCAGAATTAAGAGGGAATCGAACTCTATTGTAATGATTATTGGGTCGTAAATCGTGCACTACTTGATGAAATCCATCAGGATTTGTCTGTATTAAAATAGCTGGATTGAAGTGTTTTGGATTTTCTTGATATTTTGTTGTATAATACTCATTAGTATTTAATTCCGGTGGGTAAAATCTTTGAGGTTTTTGGGAATCTACATAATAATTGTTATATGGGTTAATATTATACATTCTTTCTGTTGTACTTCTTACATCAACATTTTTACCAAACCGATCTTGCAGTTTATAACTATTTTGTGTATTTGCTTGGAAATATTTTGGGTAATCATCATCTTTAACAATAAAACTTTGCCCGGGTATTGTGTAATCTAAATTATGAACTGTTTTCTCATTTATTGGTGAAATTGTAATTTTTAATTCGTATCTGTGTCCCCTTTCTGCATCGCGGTGTCGGATCCTTTTCACCGACCACAACGCCGTAATATTTTCAAATTTTCTTTTATTATCTTTTAAAAAAGTTCTTTCATTGTGGCATTCATCACAATCGTTATTGTATGGATCTTGTAAGAATTTGAATCCGTGACGATCTTGTAGTAGTTTTCCTCTAGCTAACACGGTGATATCTCCGAATCTAGGAATATCTTCCATTTTTCCGATGTATGATGCATTGTAGATACCTCCGTAATGATTATCATCATTTCTGCTTTCTTCAGTAACGCCATCTGTGTATTTTGATAGCAATTGTTTTATATTAGTGCTAAGAGTTAGAAAGGATGTTTGTTTTAACGGTTCTTCCCATGGGACTTGCGTTGGAGTGTCTTCTGCAGTTGGTCTGTAGTACAAGACCCTGCCAGGATGATGGTGCCCTTCATCTGGAGTCAGTAAGACGGATTTATCCGCAGAACATCGATTTACAAGATGTATTATCTAGAAGAAAATGCATATTTTAATATCTTTTTAAATTATAAATGAATTTAATATTTATAATTTTTTATTTATAATTTTGCCGTAATTTTCTAAAAGTAGCCATGGGCGACAACATTGTAGATCCACGTTAACACTTTCGTTAGAAAAATGTACAATTTACATGGGCATCCAACTATGAATACACTGTAAAAAAATGACTTCGTTAATTTATGAAAAATGAAATATTTTAAATTACATTTATTTAAAATAATACATTTGAAGTAGCAATAGTAGTCTTACAATGATATTATACTCTATATACAGGGCTTTGGCAAATTTTGAAGAGGTATATGTAAAATGACTCTAAACGCAAAACGTAAACTCATGTTTTATTTAACGTAATATTTTCAAACTTAAATTTAGCAAAAAAAAAGCTTTTATTAACGTAAAAATGTAAATTTACGCCGAAAACTTTTGTTATGTAACCTTAGTAAGTAAACTTTTTATGTAACCGTTTTAGCGGGGTAGAATCAAGTCTGTACAAGTAAAAATCAAAAGTAATCAACACTCCATATACGATAGTATTTTAGTATAGACAACTTTAATCCTTTATATCTTTGTTACTAACGTGTCCAAACAATTTAAAAAACGGTCAAAACTTTCCTGATTTAATATCAGTCTTTTTTTTTAAATCTGTAGAACCGTTCCCGAGATATGCGTTAAAACGATACCTTTTTCATACTTTGTATGTTAAATAAGCATTAAAATTATTTACATTTCGATTTACAGTTGGTCAAAACTTTTGAAATGTTATAATTAAATTCATAAAATTAATTTAAATTTTATAGGTAATATACAAATTAGTAAAGAAATTAATTCATCACTGTGAGAAATATTACAAAATTTTAATTCGATATGATAATTACTTCTTGAAAAAAAAAACTGTTTTATTATTTACTAAGGAGTAATAATTTATTTTAATAACAAAATAAAATAAATAAAATTTTAGCATTTAATTATCATATATTGATTATTTAATTAAATACGTACAAGCAATAGTGTAAACAGTCCTGTATTCATATTGTTTTATTGAAGTATCCACAATGCGACAGCGACAGTAACTCACTAAACACTCACAAGAAATCCGCTAATCTTAGCATCCTTCCTTTGTGCTGGATTTATTCTTACTGATACTAATTTTGATTCTTTTTTGTTTCTATATGAGTCGTCTGAAGATACAATAAGTGCAGACTTACCACACGTCTAAGCTTCTAGCTACAGTTTTACTTTATGCCATACAGTTCTCTAACCATTCTCTTTATATTTTTTATGGTAGAATGATTTAAACGTTAAATTTCGCAAAAAAAAAAGAGTTTAAATAATCATGTTTTACCTTCTGCACGTCAAGCTCATCTTCAATTGTCTTTACAATCTGTTGGTTGTCTTAATAAGAAATGAAAAGTAATTTTATGTGATTCTTTTGCTTAAAGAATTTATGTTTAGTTTTTGATTAATGTTCTTATTGTTTCTTATTATTATTTTAATGATATCATTATTTTGTTTAATTTCCGTGACAATTTCAAATTGTTATTATTTGTACATATTTGAAATTCTTATTATTTTTATTTATTTGATTAATAAAACTAAATTAAATTTTACATAATATAGATATTATGCTGTTTCTAACAAGTCACTACCTTTCATTTAAAAATTCCATAATGGGCTTGTGTCTTAATTTTTTAGTGGTCGATTTTTCAATTGTTGATTGAAATTGATGTTAATAAATGGGTATTGGCGTGTCTATTTTATTAAATATCTAAATGTTGATGGAGATATAGCAATTAAAAATTTGAATTGTAGTTTTAGCGCTGGAAATGGTCGGCCATATTTGTATGACGTGAATACATTTTAACGTCAGTTATTTGTTGAGTAGGTCAGTGCAGTCTGGGTAATGTTTTGTAGTTGTTGGTAGTCGAAGTAAACAAGTCAAGTCAAAGAATAATAAGTTTTTATTTTATTTAACCTTGCTAAAGCAGACATAATATTCGAATTTTATTGTTCCTTGAAATAGCTGTAAATAATATTTGATATCTTGATATATAAATACATATAGCAGAGATTTATGAGCTGTAAGGTTGGCAGCGGTTGTGATGTCACATGCATTTGGAATGTGTACAACGTTGAATCCCTTTAATAATTAAAGAGACAAAATGACTTTTTAATTGTTAATCTCTTAACATATAAGGAGTTATTAAAAAATAATTGAACATTTGAGGTTCTAGTAATCCACTTTATCAATATATAGTACAGTTTTATAGAAATTAAGACATAGGACACAAGTCCCTTTTAATTTATAAAGCATCCATACATAAGACTAATAATAATAATCGTGTTTCAACTTGTTCTGAAGTCTACGTCACTCAGCTCCCGTCGCGGTTAGTTGATTCAAGTTTTCTAGATTAATTCACGATAAACATCGCTAATTGTTGTAGTGTGTTTCGAGTAGTAGTCGTACTTTGTGAGGCTGTTACTTGTTAGTCCATCATTCAGCAAAAGTACCGACGTGTGCCACGGTTATGAAGAATGGCCGGAAATTTAAAACTCAAGGAGCCGAGGAGGGATTACAATTTAGAATTGTACTCGTAAAATAAAATATCATTCAAAACATATGTTACGACTACACATTACTATTACGTAATCAAACAAAACAATATTGCACGCGTAGTGATTGTACTTAGTTTGTTGAACTATTAATTAATGTACCTTAGTTAATTATCTGATAACTACATATGGATATGCAAATATGAAATTTCACTTTTTATGTCTTTAATTCTGTTGCTGATGGTGCTGTAAAACAAATCAACTCTGGGTATAATGTGTATAATTTTTGATTGGTCGTTTTTTAATTAATATTCACGTTTTTATTTTTTTAAATATCCAAAAGTTGACATAACTATAGCTATATCAAGTTTAAATTTCAGTTTTGCTGCTTCTTTTAGCTGCGCATATGACGGCATAAACAAATAAGTAATCGATGTTAATTTTACCTTTTCACAGCATTCGTAATATAAAACTTGATGGGATACACAACATTCTCAACACACACATTCGTATACTCATTGTACTGTTATATAAAATAGTATTTTCTATAACTTTGGATACTTTTGATTATTTAAAAGATAAAATTACTATTTTAATTATTAATATCATCTAAAATATATCGAGTTATTAAAAAATAATTGGACATTAGAGGTTCTGGTAGCCAACTTTATCAATATATACAAGCCCATTTTTAGCTGTCCCAGGAAAAATGCAAAATCTCTCAGTCACAAGAAATTTCTTCTTGGTGAAGAAATTAAGTTTTTATCGGCTTTAATAAAATATTAAAATGGAATAATGATTAACTAAATAAAATGAAAATGAATTAGAGCACGAAATTCATTTTTGTACAAAAGGTCGTGTCATTTTTTGGGTAATTATACTTGACCCTTTCAAAGGGGGAATCTCAAACTAATCTTAACAAATTTATATAGGACTATAGTCGATTGAATGAAGTCTTAAGATAAATTTGAATAGTATATGTGACAGATTTTTATTTACTAATTTGAGATAAATTTACAGTGGATAAAATGTAATTTTGTGATGCTTTTGATGATTTTAATAGAGTAAAAATTTAGGTTGATTTGAATTTGAATTTCAAGCCAAATTTTGAATCATTTCTTTATGGTTATTATAAGAAAAAAATTCGGAACGCTCTTTTAAAAAACTGTATTTAACGATTACAGTAGAGAAGATAAATTTTATACTACTTACATCTAAACGTATCTGATATATAAATGTTACCATCGTATTTACTCTCTAATGACAATATTTAACTAATTACATATTTTCTAAGAAATGCGGAAAGCTAATTACATAAAAAATAGAAAATGTTATTTGACATATAATAAAAAGTAACAACAAAGAATATGAGATACATATGTATAAAGAAAATATCACAATTAATACTATTAGCAAAGAATTTCTTTATAAAATGTTTTAGATAATAAAGAACGATGCATGCGTAGTCAGAAAGCGAAATGATGGAACGAACGTTGACAATAACTAAATGAGGGCACTGTCTGTAACGGGAATTGTCACTTGAGATAGACGGTTGAGTGAAGCAAAATTATGAAATAATGAAAATAAGTAACTGTAGAATATAACCGATTCCATTTCTTACGGTGGTTGCAGCGTAAAACCACTTTTCGACAGATTTTTTAAATTTTTGTTTATAGTAAACGTTTACTGATAAATCCCTAAGTTTTAGAATTTTTTACCGTTTAGAATTACACATTCTTTCAATCTTAAATCCTTATTAAATATTTCAAAACAAGGCAAAATTAGAGTACAAATATATCTATGTGTGAATATATCTATGCAACGTTTATATCAAAACTTATTTGCTACATAACTATTATATAAACGCAACCACGTGTTTACTTGGTAAACAATTTGGTTGCTTCAAAGGGATGAAAGCCATTTTAATCAAAAGACATCTACATAACATACATATTACCAGTTTAAAATATCAAAACATTTAAATTTATGGCTACAGTGTCAATTCTAACCTAATTTATAACCGTAACACTAAAACAATAACCTTAACGAATAATATTCATGTTTTGATTCTTAATTAAACACATAAATTAATTAACGTTTTGAATATATTAATTCTAACATCAGGGTTATTGTATACAAAGAGTATATATTGTACATAACAAAGTAATTCATTAGAAAGTTACTGATTTAATTAAATGTTTATTCGGTTACTTCAAGTTGTTTGATTGTAAAATTGTTAAAAAGGATATTGCAAAGTTTCTTGAGCAGTTCCCGTTATATGGCTGCTTCGGCTTATTGTTGTACAAGGTCGAAATACAAACACATCACTGGCATTTATTTGATTCAGTGCACAACGTACTTAGCACATTATATTTGTACTAATTACTACGATCAAACTCAGAAGTGGGAAAAGTGGTGATCAGAAAAAACCCAATTCTTTTTTATATTTATATATAATACAATTTACAATTGTGAGTATATTAACATCGAAAATTATTAACAAATATTAAATATATTAGAGATATAAGCTGTTCCGCAGCATCATCAGGGATCGTCGGAAATAGTTTGAGATAAACGCAAAAGAAAAACAGATAATAAAATCGTAATAAGCACTTTCTAATTATAGGTCAAAATTTTATTTGACGACAAAATCGTAAACACTTTGACCTTTGCTCTTAAAGTTTTTAGTATATATGTTGCGTGTATCGAGATATCATCTAAATATTTAAATAACTTATGTTTGTTGACGTTCTCACCATCATTTTGTCAATCGTAATCCCAAATCTGATGAACGAGGTCGCCCCAAGAGATTATCACTTGATGTAATCTTGTAAATTAAGTATAAAACGTAATCAGTCTCCTCTTAAGTACATTAAATGTTTAGTACTGCTCTATTTATTTTGGTACAAGGATAAAATATAAATTCATTAATTATGTTAATTTTGTTATTCTAGTTCAAAGATACTGATACAGAAATAAATTTAACGGATTTTTTAGCACTGCTTTAATTGACCTATATTTTATTTTAATGAATTCTAAATATATTTGTAACTTTGTTTTTTCTTTCAGCCGCATTACCTGGTACCGAAACTGCATTGAAGCTTGTTGTATCAATTCGTCAGAAATGTACAAATGAGGAAGTACTAAATGTTTTAAAAGATCTACCAAAAGAAAAACAAGAAGGTGATACTATAGAAACACCTGGTGAATCTCCATATAACCCACTCAAAATTGACGTTTTTGTACAAACTCTTCTAAATCTTGGCTCTAAAAGTTTCTCACATAGTTTCGCTGCTATCTCGAAATTCCATTATATTTTCAAGGTGTGTAATACTCTAAATTAGTTTGACATTGTATTTTATGTACTAAATTTATTTATAGCCTAATAAGTATGCAACACATCATACTATTCCTATAATTTTGGTAAAAACCATTTTATTTCAGATATTGGCAGAATCTGAAGAAGCCCAGATTTGTATCCTTCGTAATACTTTTGAGTTATGGATCAATCACCAACAGATGTTATGCGTATTAGTTGACAAAATGCTTAAAACACAAATTGTTGATTGTTCTGCTGTTGCAACATGGATATTCTCAAAAGAAATGACAGGGGAATTCACCAAATTGTACGTTTGGGAGATTTTGCATCTTACTATTAAGAAAATGAATAAACACGTTATTAAATTAGGTATGTTTATTTATAGTTTAAAATTTTTATACTACATATATTATATTTATTATATTTTTAATTGATTATACTTTTAGGTGCTGAGTTATCTGAAGCAAGAGAAAAATTAGCTCGCGCTGAGTCATCTTCAAGTGAATCGGAAGATGAAGGGCCCAGTTCCACGAAGAAAAGTAAACCAGAAAACGCTGACAAACCAACGGAAGAGGTTTGTGTCCTTTGATACAAAAATACATTAATTTAAATAAAGATACTGTTTGTGAAACTAATAAATATTATTGTTTTTAGATGGTTGAGCGAATGGAAGAGAAACTGGAAGCTGCTAATGTGGACCAGAAGAGACTATTTCTTATCATATTTCAGCGATTCATTATGATTTTATCTGAACATTTGGTGCGTTGTGATACTGATGGAGTTGATTTTAATACGCATTGGTATCATTGGACAATTGGCCGTCTACAACAAGTTTTTCTTGCGGTACGCATATTCCTATAACAGTAAAAAGAGATCAACCGTGCATTTTGGGTACTTTTATTTATTCATCATGTAAAAATGTCAAACTTGAATTAACATTTAAATAATTCTTATATATGATGAAAAAAGAAAATTCCTGCCTAACCAAAACGCACGGTTCGATAACAGATTTACGCGACTATAAAATAGTTTTAATTAACACTTATCTTTACTGAGTTTTAATATTTGTTTTTATTTAATAGCATCAAGAACAAGTTCAAAAATACAGCACTACTCTGGAGACGCTGCTGTTCACTCAAGATATTGATAATCACATTTTAGAAGTGTTTCAACAGTTTTTATCATTGAGAGCATAAAGATGAATAAACCCACAATTTTCACATATATTTAACAGTAACTTATATTTTCTGTTTTGATTTAAATACGACAAATATATTTAGAATTTTTTTTCTGTTAATTAGACTTAGAATTCATAGAAGAATATTATACAACAATATTTTTAATGTTATAAGTTTTAATATATCTCATTTTATATTATCCGAAAGATTCATTTATGTTATGTAATAAGATAAATTGTTTGTGAAAAAGGAAAGAATTAAATGTATTATTATATTTCAATAATAAGCAAAAACATTAATTTGTAGTTATTAGTGTAGTTGGATATGTTGCTTTCAAAAGATTTTATTAAATATAAAATATAGATTTAGATTTATCTGTAGCTTTGTTATTAAGGCGGTTGTACTGTGTGGCGGTGGCAAAAATATTAAGTGTTTTTGAAATGGTATTCAAAATAAAATATTTTTATTTTATCTTATTTAATATTTATTAATATTTGAAACGGTATTCAAAATAAAATATTTTTATTTTATCTTATTAATATTATATATTTAAAATATTTGAATTTATCACTGTATAACCGTCTCAATGCTGTAGTCATTGCACATCAACGGAAGTAGTTGTTAAAAGTTGACAGTCAAATTACAGATGTCGTGAGCAGCAAAGTAATAAAAGTAGCTAAACTAATGTTTTTTCAAACTTTTCAAAATATTAATTACAAATTAAATTATTTTGTTTAAATTGTAAAAGTAATATAGATATAACAATAAAAAATATAGAAGGTGTAGTTTAATTTGTTTTAATTGAAAACAAATTTATTCATTGTCATCCCCACTACAATCGTCATAAAATACTTCCAAGTGAGTTTCAAGTTCCGTAAGTGAATCAAAGTGTTGTGTTAATGTAATGTTTGTGGATTTATCAGCAAATTCTTCTGTATTTTTGTGTAATTCTTTATCTTGAATACTTTTTTTGTGATCTTCTGGCATAACGAATTTTTTTGTGATTGGTGAAATAGTTTTTCCTTGAAGTAATCTATTCTGACGATTTTGGCGTTGTCTTTCTCTTAATTTGTGCCGTCTTAGTGCTAACTGCAAATCGAACTGTCGAGGTCTGCAAAAGGTAAGTTTTTTATAATAATTCAAACTTCTATTTACACCTAAAAAATATGTAGCTGCAATATAATTTCAACTTGAGGTACGTAACCTCAAAAAGTATGAAATATTGTTTGTGTACTAACTTTTCTCCGGTTGCATATACTTTTTTTTGAAGTGCATTTATATCATGCCTGATATCCGCTAACATGAGAAGTAAGAAATCAAAGGAACCTCTTTCTCCTCTTTGGCCAGGAGGACCTGTTGCACCTGGTGCCCCTCTTAATCCATCTCGACCAGGTGCACCAGGCGGCCCCTGTTAAAGAAAATGTTTCTACATTTGTTTATATATATTTTTAAACAACGCAATTTGATTTATACCATGGGACCCTTTTTGCATTTGCAATATCCATTAGAATTAGGTTCTGTAGTAGCTGGTACGAATGTATCTAATAGAGAATATGTGAAATCGTCTCCTGTTTTTTCTACGTTTCCTGGAGCTCCTTCTGGACCTTTTTTAAGAAATGAATACCAATTATAAGCGCGTAGAAGTTACTAGTTAGGAATTATTTTGATAAAATAAATAATATTACCTGGAAAACCTCGCGGTCCTGGAGATCCCGTTGGGCCCGGTGGACCAGAGGGTCCAGGAGGTCCAGATGCATATGATGCTAATTTAATAGCGGTAGTTAGAGCCTTTACTTGACCCTGAAGAGTTTTTACGCGTTCATGTAATCTTTGAACTGTATCGCAGTTTGCGTAGCATCTGTCACGAGATGCTGCCAAAGCTGGAAAATCTAGATCTTCTAGAGAAGGATTCTGTGAAGTGTTTTCAATTTTATTTTTAAAAGTGTCACTGCATATAAATGAATTAGAGAATATACTAATATACACAAGATAAAATTATATTTTAAGTACGTCAACCACATTTTTAGTATGTAGTTGAAATAATTCTGTGAAAGACGTTAAAATGATGTCAAGAAGCCTTTTCCAAAAATAGAAATATCAAAACAGGGTTTAATATCTTGTAAACATACACCTATAGTGCATGCAATCAATCATTTGTCAGTTTTATAAATGCATGGTAAATATTATAGTAAACAATACTGACAGGCTCGCAAGTGTGGTTATCCGTTCTCAGTAAATATCCGTCATTACAGTGACAGCTGTACCCCCCGAGATTGTTTTCACATCGGTGTTCACAGTCGCCATTGTTGTCTAAGCACTCATCTTCATCTAAAGGAAAAAATAACATGGGTATAGGCATATATGTACAGTATCTTTTAAAATTAAATATCGACTTATGTAGTACATCTAATATATTATAAGTGTCTCATACTTCAATGTTTGTTTCGCACTATTATTGAATGTGTTTATTTTGAAAGTAGAATATATATAATATACCCTATGGTTTGAAACTTTGCTGTGGTTCAAATTTATTTTAATTTTAATAGAAAATTATGTTCTTCTAAACTTGGTTGAATTATTTAAAGTATAATTGATAATTAGAGCCACCTTTACTTGCCTTATAGGATATTAGATAAGTATTAGGTTTAAATGTTCTGGAATTAAATTTATATATAAGGGAATTTTAAAACTTCTTTATAGGAGTCATTTTCTTACCATGTGTTTTTTTAAAATATTTCTAAAGTAATATATAAATTAAAAGGTTATTAGTACGATTCGCTAATAAAGCAATGTAACGATATTAGCAGAGATAGAATTATGTTTTACAAATTCTATATAGTTGGAGACAGGGCGGCCTTAGTCATTGCGAGGTCCCGGGCAGAAAAACTTTGCGAGGCCCGCGAAAAAAAAAAATTCCGCTGCGAAAAAAAAAATATTTTCGCCGCGGAAAAGAATAATATTTTCGCTTATTAATATATGTACGTAAAAAGCAATCATTGGATTATGTAGAGGGCATTTTCTATTACCTGCAATATACATTGGAACCAGCGGCCTTAGCCATTTATATAATGAAAATTGTAAGTATTTTTGATAATAATTGACGAGAAATAAAATTTTATATTGGAAGTTTTATAAAAGTTATAAAGGTATAAAAGTAACAAGTACAAAGATTACAAATATTAATGATGATAAACTACGGCACATGAATACCTGCTAAAAGAAGACGCAGTGATTCAAGTGGAATTTCTAAAGAGCGAGGCGCGAGATTCAAATAGATATATGGTAATGAATTTTTCTACTTGGGTTGTTGCGCGAGAATGCGAGGGCCCGGGCGGTTGCTCTGCTTGTCACCCCTTAAGGCCGCCTCTGGTTAAAGAATACAGCCTATGGAATTTTTTAAAAAAGTTGCTCGCATCTGGTTATAGAAGTAATGGTATGAAAATTGGGGTAAAAGCGTTTTGTGATGTCACATCTAAATTAAAATTCGGTTACCAGAAAAAACAATATAAGACTGAAAAATATGTATCTTTTTTCATACAGGTGAAGTCATAAGTGACGTGACAATTGGAACGGGGGTTAAGAAACCATAAATTTTTTTTACAGGCTTCAGAACGTAGCAAAAAACTCATACCTAAGCATGCCGGCTTAATTCCCTTTTTTACATTTTCTGGACTAAACCTGTATCCCTCAAAGCATGTACAGATTACCCTTTGCATGTAGACTGTACATCGCTGTTCACACAGATTTAGGGAACACGGGTCCGTAGCCTTCGGGACGCATCTACAAATTGATAGTAATGTTATTCCTTGAGCTGACATGCTCAATTTCTATAACGATTGTTCGGAAATTCGTTGTACGTCTTACCTTCCGGCGATGAAGGTGTAGTCCGGACAGCAGTGCTTCCTAGTGCAGTCCAGCCACTCCCCTCTCACTTGACATTTGTAAGGAGTCGATATCACATTGTCAGAGGGGCACTCTAAAGTGTCAGGCCTGTTTTAAATCATTTATAAGTATATATTTTTATTTATTTATTTTTCAAGGTGATACTAACATTTAACGTTAAAACATAAAATTAAAACTAAAACTCTCAACTTTTCTATGTTCACAACCTTACAGCTGTCTGTACAGATATCTGTTTTATCTTGGCACTGAACATAATTTCCTAACCGTGAACTCTACACCGCACAATTTATTTTTATGCATATTTTCTACAAGTACTTTTCAACTAAAAACTGTAATAAAAATAAAAACTGTACCTGAATTTGTTAACATATGTCAGAGATTTACAAATCACAAGATATACAAGTATTATTGTTTCTATGTTTAATAAACCGCTGTATTTAAAATTTACATGATTTTTATATGTAACATCCTAGTACTCACCCTGCAGATAATCCAACTTCCGTCAAGGGATCCAAGAAATATCCATTATCAAATTGAATTTCTTCATTTTTCAAAGTAGAATCTTGAACAGCAGTGTTAATAAAGAAATACATAACTAAACACAGTAACCAGTACATTTCAAAATGTCTGATGCTTTCAAATTACACTTTGTAAAATTAATTCTTTACTGTTCTAGACTGCAGTAAATTAAATGTTAATTATTTTCTATAAAGTTAGATAGAGCATTTTTGGTCTATTTCATGTTAAAGATGTACCGGAATTATTTTGCAAGCTGTAGTCAATTGTAAATGTAATAAAGAATTTTAAACTATTTCGAGCTTAAATTTTTATAGATAGATTAAAAATCAATTTTTTACACTAAAATTTTGTTCAAATAAATATAAATCTCATTTATTTTAACGGATTATTTTTTACCTAATGTTAACGTTATTACGATTGGTTATTTATCGAAATTTAACATAACTATTTTATATTATCAATAAAAAAGTACAAAAAGTATTGAAAATCTTTTACTAATATATTAATCTAATAATTTAAGTCAGTTTAAAAGAAGGGATTATTATATGTTACATCCAAATTTAAGTAAGAAAAGATTGTTCAGAAATGAGTTCCGCAAAATTATATCAACTATAATCAGAATCTAAAGTAATCATTATAAAACTCCAGCTCACCTGTGTAAAATTAATATTAAATCTGACGATAGATGCCAATGTGGCGAATTAGGAACTTTAGATCATATTATATTTGAATGCATAAATTATAGTCTACAAAGATCAAAATTCAATAGTGAAATATTAGATGTGATTAAAACTTTTCCTGTTGTTACTAAATTTTTATTAAGTGATTCAAAATTAATTAGAGAATTATTTAAATATTTAGAAAATTGTAAAATAGAATTATAAATTTTATGTTAAAAATATATAAAAAATGTTTGATGGTGACTATGACGAATAAAAGTCAAGGCCAAATAAATAAATAAATTAAAAAGAAATTTTTTTTTATATAAACTTGCACAGAAAATATAAATTTATGTTGAAAGATATCTTTTGTTATGTAATCTTGCAATAATTATATTCATCTAAAAAATGTTGAATAAAACTTAAACTTTTTTATGTTAAATAAACCTTACAAATACGTAAATATGTTCAGTAGGCTAATTGTATTTTTTTTAGAAATAAAGAGTAGAAAATAAAACTCAATAATTGTTTTTGATGATATTGCATACATTTCACTGAACACGAAACATGAATGTTACGTAATATTTTACTTAAACAAAACCTATTAATATTAATTCTAAAAGGGTGTTATTTTATAACTATTTTAAAGTTAACACCCCCTTTTTGATTAGGAAACCGAAATTTATAACTGCAGTAGCCATGAATAGATCATTCTTGTTGTCTGAATATAACGTATAAGAAGAAGCAGAACAATATTAGGGGCGATAAAAGGCTACGTGCCTAGGAAGCCCGAGACACTATATTAAAAAAAAAAACTATTTTAAAAAAACTGCACTGCCAAATGACTTTTTCCAGATATTAAAGTCTTATATCACAAACAGAAAGTTTATGATAAAATATCAGAATGAAAAATCAACGATACGTGACATTGAATCGGGCGTTCCTCAAGGTAGTGTTCTCGGACCAGTACTATATTTATTATTTACTTCTGACCTTCCTACCATGCGTGAAACAACAGTAGCAACCTACGCTGATTATACCGCAATTCTGGCACTTCATGAAGACTCCGTCATTGCTTCCGCAAAACTGCAGAAACATCTACTACAGATTCAGAATTGGTTAAAAGATTGGAGAATAAAAGTAAACGAAACTAAATCAGTTCACGTAACTTTCACACTAAGGAAGAATTCTTGCCCCCCAGTCACACTAAATAATTTACAACTTCCACAGGCAGAGACAGTAAAATACTTAGGTATCCACTTGGACAGACGCCTAACATGGAGAACGCATATCTGGAAGAAACGGTTGCAGTTAGAAGGTAAAAGAAGAGATATGTACTGGCTCTTGGGCTGGAAGTCTCAGTTATCCATCAGTAATAAACTACTGTTGTACAAGGTCATACTGAAGCCAATATGGACATATGGGATAGAGCTATGGGGCAGTGCCAGCAATTCTAATATAGAGATTCTACAAAGGTTTCAAAATAAACTGTTAAAGCAAATCCTTAACGTACCGCGATTCGTTCCAAACTGGTTAACACATCAAGATCTAGGGGTTCCATATATAAGAAGTGCAATTAAGGATAGCAGCAAGAAATACGTAAAAAGATTAGAAGTTCATCCAAATGAATCAGTTGTACAACTTTTCCAGCATAAACCGATTAGACGACTGAAACGTAAAAATCCAATTGACCTACCAAATATGGTGTAGAATAGGTTCCATATGTACGAAATATTATTGTAATAGGTTAAGTCAAAGGGTGAGTCATCGATGGATGGCAAGCTCGCATGTCATTTTTTATTTATATATATTCCCAAAATTTAATTATTGTTCTTCGAGGACAGATTGTAAATTATGTATGTTGTAAAATAAAAAAAAAAAAAAAAATTTTAAAAAAATGTTCTCAAGTTTTTATAATCGTTAAAAGAATCTTCTTATGAAGTTTTGTTTTTATATTAATGGTCAAAGAGGAGACTTATATTTGTCGCAAAATGGGGTGTACTAGATAAGATTGTTTATGTAACAGGTAACATTTGTTACGTTAGATAAACCTTAAATACGTATAATAGTGCTTAGTGTGGTAGCATGATTATTATAGTGATATTTTTCGAAATAGGTTTTCTATTCAATAAATAAAATTGCCACTGTTTTGAATTTCTTAACTTTGAATGACTTTGCCCTGTAAATTTGATCG
The DNA here is from genome assembly GCA_963678705.1 of Panorpa germanica. Taxonomy (NCBI): domain Eukaryota; kingdom Metazoa; phylum Arthropoda; class Insecta; order Mecoptera; family Panorpidae; genus Panorpa; species Panorpa germanica. Next base: position 7,911,171 of record OY783221.1, read on the forward strand.
TGTTTTCTTTAATTATAAAAATAAATATAAAAAATAAACACAACGTTTTTTTGAATTAAATCTCGATGTGATATTTGGTTCACCAAGCTTTATTTTCGAAATAAAAATATCTTGTAACGTCGATGTGGTGCAAAGTTATAATGATTCCGATTTCGCATAAACAGCATAGTCTCTGTATGCATCCGAGTGCACTTAATTTTTTCACATATATTTACTATCACCCATAACACATATGCCTCAGTGAGCATTAACGACCTTGGCTTCCCCTTAAACAGTTTAATTGTGAAGACGCCAACTTTAAACAAGCCATAGAAACAAATATATTAAAATACTTGTTTTATTGTACTATATAATTAGTTCAAATTTACAAAATTTATTTGAATATGTACAGACAAATTTATTAAGAAGTACAGAAGTTTGTAATTATAGTAAACTAACTTTTATTTAACTGTTTAATCTGCGCCTGGTTTGTCTACCACCCACATTACATGTTCTGACATGTTTTATTCGGTTGAATAGGTGCTTAAAACGTGTTAACATTGTTGCAGCACCGCAGGCGAATTAAACTGTAGTATTTCATTTCTGATGTTATTAATTATTATTACATTACGTGCAAAATATTATAATCCCATTTCATTGTAATTATTAAATAAATTGTTATAGCGTACAATATTTTAAATTTAATTTAAAATATCTATAGGGATATAACAAATATTCTCTCAAAAAGTACACGAACAAAAAATTAAAAAAAAGTTACAGTGCTATCACAATTGAAATATGTTTTATTAATACGTTCCAACTTTGTGTCGAAATGGGCTTGTGTACTCATTTTTTAGTGGTCGATTTTTCAATTATTGATTGAAATATTAATAAATGTATATTGGCGTTTTTCTTTTAATACATATCTAAATGTTGACGGTTATACAGCAATTAAAAATTCGAATTGTAGTTTTAGCGCTACAGATGTCGGCCATATTTATGACGTAACATGTCTGTACTAATAAGGATAAGTCAGTTATTTTTTCTATGGATAACAGTTCTGTGTTGAATATGCTATCTCTTTTACGCTCTTTTGTATAAAAGAGATAGCAACTTAGCGGACGTGATATCATATGTCTTGAAATGTTCTATAACGTTGAATCTCTTTAATAAATAAAGGGATAATATGAGTTTTTTAATTGTTAATATCTCCTAACATATAAGGAGTTATTAACAAATAATTGGAATAATTGTAGGATTTCCCCCACTTTTCCATACACAAATACACAAGATAAAATATAATACAAGACGTGTACTAAGAACATCGACAATGTGGATATAGGCGAATTTATGAAGAATAAACTTGTTAAATTTGAAATTGATGTTGCCACAGAAATCGTTTCGCTTCTGTGTTAAATCATTAGTTTTTAGTTGCTGGTCATTAATTCCATAGAATTTAAATATAATGCACATTTTAATTGAATGATTTTTAATAAAACAGTAAATGCATGATTTTCACGGTTGGTGCTTTTGTGGTACTAGATAATATAACCGTGTATGTGTATACATCAGCTTGAATATTAAAACAATAATTTAATTAATTAATTACATTATCTATAAATTTAGTTCAATTTAAATTAAAATATCGAATCCACATGCTATTTTTAAAAGTACCGGATAAATAAAATGAATGAATAAATATTTGTTTTATATTTTCCTTCTAATTTAATATTTTTGATTTTATGGTCTAAATAATACATTATCGTGGAATATTTACATTTCTATGTAAGTATCCACTGCACTGTAATCAGAGAAATGCATTTATTTAAGTCAGGGATAGCAAAAATGTGGGTCTTTATGTAAAATATTATTTTAAAGCAACTCTCTTAGAAAAATGACAGTAACGGTGATTTATTTCCACGAATCCTGTATTCCATATGTAACACTTCTCTTTTAATTTGAAATATATCAGTTGTTTTTTAAAGGTCATAGTTTTTGTTCAGCAAAACTTCAACAATATAAGTGAACTCCACTCATTCACACAACTATAACTATAATATATTTTATACTATTTGTGCGAGTTTTTTGCGAATGTATTTGGCAACGAAAAGTAAAAATAATTTATAAAATAACAATGCAACTGATTCGGTTTACAATATTCTTATATTATTTACTACTTGAACTTGCAATATAAAATAACAGTTTTAAAATAACCAAAATAAACTTTCAACTTCTTAAACACACAATGGAGCTAAGTAAATTACCAAATTTTTAACTACACTAAACTACTTTAAATGATATCTTTACTGAGAACACGAATGATGGGATTTATATTATATTACTAAGTAAAGCATTTAGAAATTAAATTGGAGTAAAGAAATATTAAATTAAATACCAAAGTTTGCCTACATACTGAATCTTTCGTAATTCTCTAACAAAATTTTTACCCTCGCCAAAATGTCCCCATGTCTCTGAGTCAAAGTTGTTTTTTATTAATTAAATACTTTATTATTGCACAATCAAAAATCAGCTCACCTGTACAAAATTAATATTAAATCCGACGATAGATGTCAATGTGGTGAAGAAGGAACTTTGGATCATATTATATTTGAATGCATAACTTATAGTTTAGAAAGATCAAAATTCAATAGTGAAATATTATATGTGATTAAAACTTTTCCTGTTAATACTAAATTTTTGTTAAGTGATACAAAATTAATTAGTAAATTATTGAAATATTTAGACATTTGTAAAATTGAATTATAAATTGTAAAATATGTATAAACAATGTTTGATGGTGGCCATGACGAATAAAAGTCAAGGTAAATAAATAGATAAATATAAAAAAAATAAAATTGGAGTAAAGGAATATTAAACTTCAGGATTAAAAGTTTTGATCCCAGTAAACATTTTGGAGTAAATTCTACTTAATTTCTATTACGTATCATGAATTTTTTGTCTGGAACGTGTTCGTTTTCTATTCAGTCGTTCAAAGGAAAGGTCCTTTTTATGAGCTACAGACATTGCAACGACGGTTCACTGCTGAATTAAAAGCGGAGTAGGTTTATGATTTATGACCGGATAATAAAAATATACCCATGTGGGAAAGAAACAGAAATACTTAATGAATGATGTTGGAAAAAGAAAGAATATTATTATGAAAAACTAACACAAAATCTGTGACAGGTAGAGAACTTGTAAAGCGTTAGAATAGAATTGTACGAGTGACTCGAACTTCACCAAATAGGACACTTCACCAAATTGTTTACTGGGATGCCATATTTAAAAAGCTCATATTCGCATTCGCATTCGAACAATCGTTACATGGAAGATATCTATGAAGATGGTGGAAGTAATATCACAACTCTTGAACTAAATTTTAGAAGACTTCCCAGTAAACAATTTGGTGAAGTGTCCTATTTGGTGAAGTTCGAGTCACTCGTACAATTCTATTCTAACGCTTTACAAGTTCTCTACCTGTCACAGATTTTGTGTTAGTTTTTCATAATAATATTCTTTCTTTTTCCAACATCATTCATTAAGTATTTCTGTTTCTTTCCCACATGGGTATATTTTTATTATCCGGTCATAAATCATAAACCTACTCCGCTTTTAATTCAGCAGTGAACCGTCGTTGCAATGTCTGTAGCTCATAAAAAGGACCTTTCCTTTGAACGACTGAATAGAAAACGAACACGTTCCAGACAAAAAATTCATGATATGTAATAGAAATTAAGTAGAATTTACTCCAAAATGCTTACTGGGTTGCTGCAAGAAATAATTGTATATAATATATTATTAATATAACGTCATGATGCCTATAACTCCTCTCCCACCTTGTCATATCTTGTCACACTTTGTGGACGGATGACTCCTTCCATATGATTTACAAGATCTAAAAATGTTGCTATCATATTTTGGTATCGTGGAGTTCTCTATGACAGACTGAACTCCAAGATGTATCCACGTCAAAATGCTGGTGCAGTGTACTGTCTCCCATGTCTTCCATGAGATAGATTCACCGACATAATTCTCAGACCCTAGCAGTGGATGATGTCACGATGAAGCTGCGCGCATGATCAAATAATATCCCAATTAATAACGCTATTCGGGCGTGATTGCTTTATTAAACTAAAGAGATTAAAATCTTATTAATTGCATTATAAGCCTTCTGTAATTTTAGGAAATTGCTGAATACAGTGTAACGAAGGGAGAATAATTATTGTATATATAGAAGGCAGTAGATAAGATTTTCAAAAATTTCACAGCCTAAGATTATTAAATTCCATAGAATTAGAGTATATTCTAAGACATGAGATATTTCCGTCTATCTATTACTAATTTATTATAAAATCAATATTTTCCCAGTGAACTACTGTATCGTCGCTTGTATTCCGACAGGTGATGTGGTTTCACCAGTTGTAGCCCATAAGGTTTTATATGAAATTGTGAGCAAACTCGTTCATGGCAAAAATTCATAAATTTTAATAAGTAAATGTGATTTCAAATACAGACCCATATGTTTACTGAGTTTTCACTATGATTGGCAATTTCTCCCGTGATAAATAAGTACTAGATGTAGTGAAGATGTAATAGGTAAGGTGTGTCCCAATATGACAAAGATAATAATCTAATAAAAACTAGGTATATTTAAATTAATTTCTTATACAAATTAATTGAGATGTAAAATGGAACACGTCTTCATTTTTCGCTTGAACAAAGCTATATTTTCATTGTAGATATTAATGAACCATTTATTACATACATATATTTTGGACATAGCGTTATACCCCGTTATAGTGTATTTAAGGTTATCTGACATTACAAAAGTTACCTAAGATTTTACCTAATATACAACATGTTGTAATCTATTTAAATGCTTTGGAAAAATATTTTATGTTACATTCATGTAATATTATTTACTTTTTACTTATTACTTTTTATTTTTCATTTTACTTTATTATTTACATTATATACTTCAGCAAAACCAAGTAAAATTTGATCTAAAAGTGTCTTTTATAGCTACTCTTAAAGTTACGCCTTTAATCTTTAAGGAGAGCACTTCTTCAAAATTTTATAAATCTTAAAAAGGTATTTTATTAGTATGTTAATGTACAAAAAGTAGATTTATTTGAAGGAGTACTAAGTAAATAGGTCACAAAACATTGTATACTATGTAAAATCGTTTACGTAACATATATTATGGTAGATAAACATTAAATACACGTAACTGTGTTTAGCGGACACACACTTTATCAGAATTCATCCTGCATTGATCAGAGGTCTAGTTGTTAACATATAGGCTCTGCATTCTATGGATATGGATATCTTAGTAAGTTCCATCAAACATTAATTAACAAATTAATTAGAACCTCATCTAAATATTTAGTAATTGTAACTACCTAATTAATTTGCCATAAATAGTGCATAATTTACATTATGCAGTAATTTATTTGCATGTTATTTCATTGAACACGGGGGCACGAATCCGTCTACAGCGCCTCAGTTACGGTGACGGTCAATAAATGAACTATTCTATAAGATGCTTGAAAACTAATTACCGCTGCTCTAAATTAGAACGAAGTTAATTTAAAAGAAAATCAGCGAAATATAACAATAGATGTAAATAATACAACAATGTTGGCGAAAATTATATGTTATTATTATAATTTCAATAATGATTTATATATTATTGCCTAATTAGATTACTTAATTAGTTCTCGTATATTTTTAATTATATTTAAAAAGTCAGACGGTTTAACTATGTTTGAATTAGATTTATATTTTGTAATTATTTATTTAACCAATTATTTTCCTGTTAGGCATTACATTCTTCAACTTTAATTCTACTAATTACAGTGTATTTTGTTTCTTAGTCTAGTTAGTCCTAACTCCGCCATCCACCTTCTTCTCTCCCTCTTCCTTTGTAGTATCTCATCCAGGCATAATCCTCTTTCCAACTTCTTCCGATACCTACTCTTAATGTGGTCCAATTTCTTCTCTTCCTTCACACACTTCCTGCATGTTTTCTCTTTCTCTTTTCCCCAATATCTGCTTCCTCTTCCTTCGTTTCCTAGTCTAAATATTGCGATCATTCTCGTTTTTTTCCTCCATGTTTTCCTGGAACTTCGATATCCAAACATAATTAAACATTCGAGGTTCGATTATCAATTGTACTACGATTTAAGTTGCTGTGGCTTAGTCTGATATAAAATGAATGAGAAAGTAAATAAAAGACACACACACATTCTACCACAGACGAATTCGATTTTCGAGAATATATAATGTCACTTTGTAACATAATTTCTTTTTATTATGAAAATACGAGCGTATTCGAATGCAAAGTTGTGTCAAAATTGCACAACAATTGATCGGCTAAATTTCGAGTTTTGTGAGCACAAACATACACAAGCAAAGATGGAGGAGTTTTCTCATATACAATTTAATTTCTAGGCTATCTAATGACAGTTGCCCTAAGTCATATGTTTCTTGTAATATGTATATATTTTTAAATATGAGCGATATATAATACCGCTTCCAAAAATTAGTTAATAGTAATTATAGTTACAATGAGACAGTATATTTTAAAATATTTTAATTATTTTATTTATACTAAATTTAAAATTATTTATTTGTGAGAGTATAACTTTTCAAATAAAAATTTATTTATGAAAAAATATATATTTTTTTAAATTTTCTATCTATCTATTTTTCTAGACGTTACGTATGTATTGTATTTTATTTATATGAGATATAATTCATGTTGAATTTTCTTGGAAGCTTAGCATTGAACCTGATTAATAAGAGTTTAAAACGTCGATGACTTCTACAGCCAAAATTTTGCAGAATTAATTAATTTTTTGCTTCCATTAATATATCTAAATGTGTACTTAACATGTTTGGTTTTGCACCCAGATCTGGGTTTTTTGGTAATTTATCGATATTACAAATAGGTTTGACAATCATAAGTAGATTAAAATGGTTTTTTCGTGGGGTCTAAGAAGGTGATAGGTTTTTTGATTGGTTTACTTACATTGCAATCTTAGCATGAAGGCCGGTAGTATTTGGGGCGAGGGGCAATATAATTTAGAATTTCCACGAGGGGCAATAGAAATTTAAAAGAAAGGGCCAAGAAAAACGTAAATTGAAATAAAATATATCGATATATAGAATATTGAAATGTGTGACATCACACAAATGGGAGAGGGAGTCTGCAAAATGTGACAAGGTGTAACAAGGAACTTATAAAATAATTAGGGTGATTTTTAGTTAAAGAGAAAGAAAGGGGTACTTATACTCTCGCGCAGGCGCTCATAAATCTGGGTTATTTAAAATTTGTAGGCTAGATAGAAGGAAAAAAATTGATATAAAGTGTGGGTATATTTAATTAAAATATAATAATAATTATTAGATTACTTTAAAAGTATGTTATGAATATTATTCCAGAAGTTTTTACCATTTGGAAAGCGCCTTTCATACTACAGATGATATACAAATGCAATTCTATATATACGTTCAGGGCGACGCAAGTTCACGCATGCGCATTAACAGCGCTCAATATCAAAATAAAGTAGAAGGGGTAGGCCTTTAACCCCCCACTCACACAACTCACCAGTTTCCAAAAACTATTTTCTAAGGAAAATAAAGTAAAAAAAAGGAAGGAATAATATTAGATTACTATAGAATAAAGATATTCCGATTTATTGTGATGTCTTTTTCTTGAAGGATTCTTTGTCCTTTACGATTTTGCTATGCATGCTTGAAGGATCCAAGAGATGTGATTGGAAACAATTACAGGGAGATAGATTCGAGTATGTCGAAGTGTTTACTTTGATAAAAACACAGAAAGGATTCCAGAGAGATTCTACTCTTTTAATTAATTGGAGAAGTTTATCTTCTAACGATTAATGTAAGATAATCAGAGATCGTTCTTCTGTTTATTTTATGTAACATAATATCTTACTACCGGAGCCAATCCGACGGGGTGGGCACAAAGTTGTTCGCCGCTGACTATTTTGTAAATACAACATAACTTTGCAGCGGGTCCTGTATTTGTTTGTTGCCTTCAACTATCATCATAGCAGAACCTTCTACTGTGAACTACACAACTGCCCATTAAGGAGTATGATTTAATATTGCAAATCTTAAGCTTGTTTGAAGGTTGCCTGAAGTCAACGTTCTTGATACATTTAAAAATACATTTCAAATAACTCTTATCATTCTATGCAGAGCCAGATTTACCTAAAGTGGGTTCTAGGTTGAAATATTTGATGGGGCTCTTCTATTATTATTTTTATTATTTTATTTTAATGTTTTTGACATTTATCACGACATTCTTGTGCCTTAACTCATTTATTTACATGTCATTGTGCTATCTAAACCTTCTCACTCCTTCCAAACGAAAAAGAATAATATCCTTATAGAAATAAAAACAAAACTGCTGCTTCTACTGCTTCGCTCCTCCTGCTATTCTCCCTCCTGTTTCTACTCTGCCATTCCTTCTCTTTTCTCGTTTCTTTTATCTATCTCCGCCATCCACCTCTTCCCTTCACTGACTCCCTTTAATAACTGCCAGTATTATTTTCGCTTATTACCTTTTTCTCATATGATAACTTAATGTGCTCCAGTGTTTCTATCTTCACTCCGCACATCCTCACATCCTTTTCTTCGCTATTTGCCCAGTACCTGTTTCTCCTCCCAATCTGAATCTGGAAACCCTTCTCATGTTTCTTGTGTCTTTTCTCTTAAATATTGTGGTATCTCTCTTCCAAATGTGATCGAAATTTTCAATAGACAAGAAAATGAAACAATAATAAACTTTATAGAATTATTATATGATAGTCTTAGTAGATACCTCTAAAATGAGCCACATGTGCTAAACTTTAAGTAAATGGAAAATACGTACAATCTAATAATTTGGATGTTATATCTAAATTCAGCGAGCTAGAAGATCTACATCCAATAGATCTTTCTGACAAGAAGGTACATCGGTACGATATGAGATCCCGTGTGTATGTGTGTGTCAAGTAAGAAGACATTTTACAGACATTTTTGTGTCATTTCTGAGAACATCTTTGTTACGTCGAGTACGACTATGTCTGTAATGTATTAGAAAATAAAATAAGAAGATAATCTAACAGATAGAACTTATAGAATATAAAAATGTGAGGAAATATCAGGTTAACAATAGGGTGAAACGAAAGATTATGTTGCAGTGAACAATTTCAATTGATAATTATAAAATTGCCACTTCTCCAAACAACGACTTTTTGAATTTCATTAGATATCATCAAAGTTGCTTTAACAATTTATGAGTAGATTCGATTCGATTGTTTGCACGATTTTATTCAATCGTGCAAATGGATTTTGTTCAGCTTCAGTTCTAGCAAACGTTTTAAATAAATCCAATGATCAGATGCAAAACGTGAAAATTTCTTTTATTAGGTTAACTGTTAAACCATGGTCTTGTATAGCATAGAGACTTTTAAGGCTTCTTATAAAAATATTCTGTTATTTCTATTAGAATTATAAAGCTACCTTTTTCTGATGAGTAAAATCGTAAAACTTTCTTAAGAAAAGTTTGTTGTCTATGGAGAGATATAGCTGCCGAAATAATATCTTCACCAATTTTTTGGGAATTGTGAACATTTGGACTGGTTATACACTAGCGCCACCTAGAAGGAACTATGGGATTTACATTGGAACTGTTTCTAGGAATATAGGGTACTTCTCTCTGTATTTGTGGAATTTTGTGAGCAAGTTAACTGTTCATTATATTAAAGAAACACTGCAAAAACCATTGTGCTATCATTATTATGAAACGCCATTTATATTTCTAACATGTATATATTATATGTATATATATATACATCTCCTATTATACTTTCCGGGGGTATATCTTAATTAAGCAGCAAGAGTTACCGTAAAACACAACTAAAAATATATCTTCATTTCTCGGTGTGGTTCTCCACCACGGAGACGGAATTCACTAGTTCACCCCCGCAGGTCCCCACCCCTAATTATTTTTATTTATAGATTTTTTATTATTAGAAATTTCTTCTATTCGAAGTCTTTAATCTTTAGGTGAAGAATTTATGAGGCGTTAAATGAATAAACGTGCTACTTTTGGTCATGAAGTTGTAAGTGGAATTATTGAATTATATATTATATACACCTGGGACATTATAATATATGATATGTATACATATTTTAATTTGTAATTAATGTTAATTAATATATAAGAATATTTAATTCATTTTTACGTAACGCGAAGTACATTATTAAAATATATATATTTTAATTTTTTACTGTAATGTTCGTAATGTTATTGTAGCATTTAGGTGCCATGTAAAAAGTAGCTACCATAAAGTATTAAAGGACGTGGTCCTAAAGCCAACCACACACTGGAGACATGACGTAACACAGGTTTTCTGTTCAGTACAGGCTATGGGAACACGTACATTTGCGACAAATATGCCTTAAGACAAAATTATTAGCGTTGTCTCTATTTATTCAATGTTTTCATATAATATTTTTAGAAAAATTTTGAAGCTGTGGCAGATTTACACATTTGCTGCCAGTAGGCTATTCAAATTTTGCCGCCACTACCGACTCCTACAATGTGTCAGTTCCTAGATTATTTTTACAATCCAACAATTTAGTTAAGATTGCATAAGAAATAGTTTTTGGGTATATTTTTGAGCCAATAAAATCTTCTTGCCACTCGTTCCGCGCCGCAACCAAACCTATGTAGTGAAACATATTACATGTTGAATTGCTTGTGCGGACCTAATAACATTTAGGTATATAAAAATAAATGTTCCTAATTTCTGTAAGACAAAAAAAATTTTTGGCCCAAAATTGGCCGTCCCTAAAATCTGCCGCTCTAGCCTTCAACCTTCTGGTAAATCAGCCACTGCTTTCAAGGGATATGTGCGCTGACTTCCGGTATAGGAAGATACATCCATGTGAGCCACGAATTACACCCCTGCCATAGATTATTAACAAACAAAGAATTATCCAAAATTTGGAAAAAGAATATCAGTTATTCAGCAGATCCTATATCTTTTAAATACTGCTTTAACAGATTGAAGAGGATACTCAGGATAGTTTAAGATAGTTTAAGAATAGTTTATTCTTTAATAAGGCGTAAATTTATTAATTAAATAAATGATGAACTTACCACAAGCTTAACTTAATATTATAATATATATAAACAGTATAAAGATTTATTCGTTATTTATTGCTTCACTGTTGAGACGCTCTCGACTGCAAAGTGAAGTACATGCCAATAAATAGACTTACTGAAAGAAAGAGTGAAATACAAATATAATTACAGAGATAGCAATATTCTACATAGCTGTAGGCTCGTTCGTTATGCTTGCACAAATAGATAAGTAACGGAATTCGAATAAAAACTGTAAATAAAATACCATAACTAATTAATATTTGAAAAATTAGCGCGATATGTAACTACATATGTAGTTTATGTACGAATAATTATCTACCACAGGGTTAATCAAGCACACTATTAGTTTTGTTACACTTCATCCCTGAAGAACCCTCGACTGCGTTCGACCTTGACATTGTCTGCATTAAGTCGCTTCTCTATGATTCATGGTTCCGGGTCCCGTCTGTTTTTCTGCTAACTTCAGTTGACTGTGAGTTGAATCATTCATTAGGAACCTACTACTTAAAATATCTTGTCATCTGCATCCGACTAGACATTTGTTCTTGTGATTTGTCAAACAGTTTTTGCACATCGTGTCCTAGGTCTCGGTCTTCTAGTTAGTTCATCATAGTTCTTAAGCAGGGTATACACTAAAACACATAAATTAAATGTAATATATTATAATAAATTATTTCACATAAATTCAATAATTTTTTTAAGTCTTCGTCTCTATTATCACGTCTTGTCACACATTGTAGACCCTCAATACGTTCTGACGTCACAAATTTGAAAGAAGTTTTTTTTAGTCTTATTTTGTTTTTTGGTCTTGGTTATTTTGTTGGTTGTTGAAAGACGAATTTAAGAATAGATGCGACATCACGAAGCTTATGATTTATCCCCCACCCCTGTCACGTCGTGTCACACTTTCATGAATCGGTTGTCATTCGCAAATGCTTGTAGTTGTATGCAGTGATGAATCTTGCCTTCATGTAGTCGGTACATAGAAAGTCTTCCTAAGTTTACATAAGAGGTAATTTTTGTTATGTTAGTTAAACATTTAATGCCAGGGCACGCGGACTTTAAAGTAGCGACTGATTTAGCAATCTGAGAAAGTCTTATCACAAACTAGTTTTGTTTTAAATAATAATGGTATCAAATCTGCATATTTAAAAACAAATTAAATAAACTTAGCTCCGACAAATCATGGCTAAAGTGTAGATTTTGATAATCTTTTTGCTAGTGCACATTTGAGTCCCAGAAGAAACAAGTACGCCCTCAAAACATTCTTGCAATATTTTCATAAGCCATTTATTTAAATATTTAATAATTTTAAATATTTAAAAAACTTTTAATCTTTAAAACGCACTCGTTTCTTCATCGTCTATAATCCTTAAGAAGTTCTAGTAACAAATCAATAATCTGTAAGATAGGTCACAAAACGTTGCAAATTAGATTAAATGGTTTACGTAACAGGTTACTTTTGTTATGTTAGATAAACCTTTAGTTTTCTGCAAGCCTTTTATCCACTCTGTGAATATACATGTTGTGTTTCGGTGGATACGCGGCTTTATTTATTCAACTGATTCATTCCCTAAGATTTCAACAATTAGCTCATATTTCTAAAAATAAACCTATATTTATAATAAAATTAAATTTACGATAACGTACAGTTAAACCGCGTCAATAAATTTCTTCTTTAGTACAAAAAAAAAATGCAGTTAATCTGCAGGAATGTAAATTTTTAATAGAAACAAAAAATAATATTAATTTTTTTTTTTGTATAATTATTTTTCAAGGTTAAATTTAGTTTTTACGATTATAATTTCAATGCTTCTCTTGCTAACGGTACTTGCAATTTGAGTTTTAATTGAGTTTATGTATTTTAACACTAATTAATAAATTGTTAATAATTTAATTACCGATGTATGAATTAAATAAGTGGTTTAAATATTGTCTGCAGTTAATTGAACATGATAAGGCCTGTCTCAGTATGGGACCGTATTTAAGCGACGGCGTATTCGGACGTAAATCGGCGGATTGGATGAGCTACAAAGCAAACCGCCTATGTGTGTCACAGATGTCTGTAGTCGTGTATTAGGGGGTGTATTAGAGTTCTTTAGCATTTATATAATTTATCATGAGAGCACACTTTAACTTTAATTTTTATCGATACACTACTGGTATTAAAGGGACTTTAGCATTTATTATATATCTGAGTTCTGGTTGGCTCTCTTTCTTGAATTCAAAGAATTAATTTTTCGGTGTCCATGATTCACTGAAATACAAACATAAACTGAAGCATGCTGAACATACTCGTCATACGCGATGTCGCGATAGACCCGAAAAGATTCGAATTGCAGCGAAAGAACAAGCGATCTTAGGTATCCCCTCCAGTCTGAGGCGGCTGTTTGCATTTACAAAGGTTCGGATAGGATATCGTTGTAGTAGTGGTAACGCTTGGATAAAATTCGCCTTTATACGGTTCTAATGTGCGAGGTAGTGCCGCCTGTATTCGGACTGCTTTGTAGCGTGCAGTCTGAGAGCTCCAGAGAGATCTCATTACATTTACATGGTTCGGATAGGTAAAGCGTAGTAGCCCGAATACGTCCGGCAGAAATTCGCTTAAATACGGTGCCATACTGAGACAGGCCTTAGAATTGATATGTGTTCCAGTATGCACGATCTTTAGCATGTACACCATGTAGCAGACACGGACGAAAATAAAAAGAAAAAAAGAGAACACTAAATAAGAAATTGAATAAACAGAACAGGAACATGGGGATATCATAACTTAACTAATAAATAAATAACGGTATCAATATATTTTTATTTCAATATTTAATTTTTATTTTGAAATACGAAAAATATATCCGGTAATATACGTATATGTTAAGATAATTTTTTCTTTAATAATAATTATAACACAGTATTATTTGCAATGATCCTTTATTATAAAGTACCATCAACATAATGACGTCACACGCTATTACCAAGTAGACTATTCATGATATTCCTGTAATGTAATATGTTAACGGTTTCCATTTAAGTGACCGAATTCTTCACTCGCTGCACTAGTGTATAACCAGTACAAATTCCGAGACCGTTAATATTATCTTACACATAACACATAAATTTTTGTAAATACATATTATTTTTATGTTTTATTATTTACTGAAGTTAAACATAATTTTTATTTATAATGTCATTAAATAAATGTAAAATACATTTAGACAAAGCAATATAGCTTGGATGGCTAAAATGCTGGGTCTTCGGGTTCGATTCCATAACCAGTTCTATATTTTCTGCGTTTGCTTGTTTAGAACTTTAATGGAATAAACTGATTTTACTTATTTACTGAGTTTACTTTTATGATACCTTTACACTAGAAGAAATGCCAACTTAGAATTCAGCACCCCAAATAGGATGACTTTAACTAAATTAAATGAAAAAAAAAATATTATTTTGTATAAAAAATTTATTCATTTTAGAAATCGTAAATTTATAATAGAGAATAAATTTTATATGTGATCTTTTACGTAAAATAAACATTAAATATTTTACATATTACTGTGAGAATAGTGTAAATTTATCTAATATAGTATGTTCTGTAAATTTGGTGTTATGGAATTAGAGGGGCTTCAAAAATATATGTTGCCTCTGGTCTTGTCATAGGTACGAGTATATATAAATGCCGATTCACATAAACTAAGAAATCTACCCAATTCTGGATGATTCTATTGGTCATTAAATGAGCAAGTACAATATTTGGACCTCGGATTTGGAGACGTCTTGCAAATTCAACCGACGCTGCACGACGCCCGTCGTCAGGCGCCTCCAGTCGTCCTCTTCTTACCGCTAGAGTCGAAGCGTGGTACCACTGCGCGGAGTGGGACAACGAGGGCGCAATCACTCTGGTGGGGGAACCGTCAAGAGAGAGAAGAGTGAGAGAGAGTGGTGGGGATACGTCCTGGAGCTTGCCGGCTGCCAGTGTGACACTCGCGTCAGTATCCAACATCGCAACGGTCGACAGACGAAAAAATATCTTTAAAAACCTTCATCCTCACAAAATACTAACAAAAATAGCTTCATTTAAACTTAATAATAAAATGTATGGTTAGACTATAGTTAAAAAAAAGAACAATAATCGTTAAATTAGCGTTGATTTCGTATATATTTATGTACTTCTATAAAATGTCAAGTGTCGGCTGAGCAACGTGTGTTAAGGGGTGCGGTCTAAGACCCGATAATACCCGGAAAAAAGCCGGTACACGCGTTCGTCGAACTTAAATTATAATTAAAAGACCGTCCTTATTAAAAAATACCTCAAAATTTCTAATTAAAAATAATTAAAAACAATAAATAAAATTCAATAGACTGATATAACATTCCTTCTTTTTTTTATTGGTTTAAAATTGGTTGAGTTTTTGATTTTAATTTGAAAATATGGAAGTCCCTATAACTAAGAATACTGACGAGACAGACAGTGGCGGAGCTGGCAGTCAGATTGGGGGCACTGTTGGACCCCCAAGTCCTTTAACTGGGTGCTACTTGCTTGTCGTTATTGGGGAGCCTCATTCGGAACCGGACAAGGAAATTATTTTGCAGAGATTGACAAAAGGTAGGATCGTTTTATTGTTTTTTAAGGTTATGTTAAGAAAAGCCGGTAAACCTCGCACGTGCCGGCGCCGCTAAAACGCCGGCCGGCATTTCTTGTTTTAAATTTATTCTTTTTATTAGTTACGGTTTATAGTTATAGATACTTAATTAAATATTGTATAATTAATTATTCTACATTGAACTTCGTTTTCTATCTTTATTGTAAATTCAATGTCAGTTTTAATTGTTTTTATATTAACACTTCCTAGGTTATGAAATGTTCTAGATTTTGTTAATTTTTTCAATTAGACATATATATTTTTTCGTTTTTCAAAATTGTGCAAATTGACCGCATTTATCAAATTTTTATAAACTAATTATCGCCTTTATTTAAGAGCATGAAACATCGAGTTTTTGGAAAAAATTTGTTATTTCGCTTGAAAAAATGTCCTGAACTCTTATAGCCTCTGTACTGAATTCTATTTAATATTGTCTAAAATTTATTCTAGATGATAACCATAATGAGTCTTATGATAGGTGTATACCTAAGATTTTAGGCCTCCTAAATTAGCTACACCCAAGTTTTCCCAAACTATCAAAAATTGGTTGCATGAAACATTTAGGCGCCCCTGTTATAAGATAGGTCCGCGCTGCGTAAAAAAAAAACACCAGTGCCTATTATTCTCAAAAATAGTACTTTGCATCAACAGCATCTGTCTTATAGGGCGTCGTTAAGAAGTTTTTAAATACTCACTAATTTTTCTAAGTCTCAAATTTAGAACTTTTTAACTAATTGCTAATAGAAATGGAATAAGAATTCGGTAGCTAGAAATAATTGTGAAATAAATCCTATATATTAAATACACGTCATTTCGCATCGGGGCGAAAGCTAGCGTGACTTTTTTTAAAAAAATATCATATGTCTATATTTTTTATTTTAAGAAAAAATGTGAATTAATTGCCGTCGCGTCGCGTCGCGGCGCTTTGGTTTACGGGATTATTCCTTATTTAATTTTATCAGTTATACAATTTTTTAAATTGTTTAAAAATAATATCTTTCTATAATCAAAAATAATAAATTTTTAAAACAATAATAATTTTCTTGAAAAGAAAACTCACAGCGAGCCTTAAAATGTGAACGCATCTATCTTGAAACTCAATTCCAATTAGTATAATTAAAAAAAAATTTCAGATTAATTTTAAATACCCTGTAACCTTGATGCTTGTCAATAGTTCAAGACTCTAACCCACTGCACGTATTTGTACGTTATCTTACATGTAGTTTTTTACTTAAGCGAAACCTAACAAAATTTAATCTGAAAGGGTCTATTCAATCCTTAAAAAAGACTTCATAATCTCTAAAAAGGTATACTTGAAAATTTTTATGATTAAGTTAATGGTAAAAAGATAGATTTATTTTTAAAAAAACAATAAAATAGGTCATAAAACGTTGTGTATTAGGTAATATTGTTTACATATATTACAATACCTTACATACACGTTACTGTTTAGCGAGTATCTATTTGCTTATAGTAAAAGTTAATTAGTTAATTAAATAAAACATACATGAAAACTAGCCATTAATACCAGCAAATATCCTATTAATGTTTTCCAAGTTTACACATTTGTGTGCTGCGAGTACTATCTTCAAATCAAATAATCTGATTTGTAAAACGAATTATTGTTTTTTTTACAGAAAAATAAATAATGTTATTATTGTTTATAATCTGTGAAATCTACCACAAGCTGTACAGTGGTAAAAAGAAATACACAGTTCTTGAATACAATTGATGCACGAATCCAGCTATCTTTATCATTTGCATATGCATTTTATAAATAAAAATGAGATGTCACTATAAAATTGTTTTGTTTCATAATTTTGTGAATATTTATGCAGAGTTTATTATTTGTATTTTGGTAAATATTTTACTTAGACTGTATATATATTTTTAACCGATAATTAAGAGATGTAAATGTTAAACCAGAAACATAAATATTTAAGTTTAATTTTTAGCAAAACAGATCTTTTGTTCCTTGCAGTTTTAATTTTATTTAAATGTATTCGGTATTGTCTCGAGAACAATGGCTACAAATTGAATGTGTTTAAATTGGAAAGTCTTAAGAAATAAAGTCTTTATTTATTGATGTCATTGACATTCATAATTCCTATTATAGCGTTAATAATTTTTTTTATTATTAGAAGAAAAAAAATGTATTAGAAAATAAAATAATTACGTGTCGATATGGAAGGCCGCAGCATACCTTGAAAAAGAATTGAATGTTTAAAATACTGAATTTCTTACGGACTGTGGTTTCGATTTGAAGTTTTTAACATTTCTAGAAATTGTAGCTAGCATGCACCTGTTCTGATCTAGCAGACAGTTTCGTTAGGTTTTACTATGATTTGAGTACACATATTTTAGCAAGTTGCCCATTAAAAAATAAATTGAGATGCATCGAAGTGTATAACATAAAGTAGTATGTCCCGACTGTAAGCCTATATATCCGTTATAAGGTACTTAAGCTCCATTCCCACCTCCTGTTTCAGTTTTAATTTTTAGTGTTGAATGTACTTAATCTCCAAACGTTGTGCGTCAGTAATATGATGTTTAATTTTAATTATTATCTTTATTTAATATAAATTACATATTATATTTAATACAATTATTTTTATTTCTTCATATTTCACAAGCTGAAACTTACATTTAAAGTTAAAATATAAAATAAAAGCTTAGTAGATTTGAATAGGTCTTAAAGCCTCATTCCCACTCACTGGTTTGATATTTAATTTACTGTTTTTATTTAATATTGTAATCTAGAATTCAGGTTTAAGCATTTCTTTTTACATTTGTGTTTTAATTTAAGTTTAGTTAATTTAGTTGGTGCGTATGCATCGTTAGTAATATAAATTTGACAGTTCGACAAAATTGTATGTGAAATAATTAAAATTGCTATTCTTAATAACAATTAGTAATAGAAATTGTTTTCTCTTCTACATTTTTCAAAAACTCTTTTAAAAGTAAATTCTACTGCATTTTGACAGATTGTCACATTTTGTAGGTTATAATATAATATAGTTTTTCTTAATTTAAGACATTGGACCTTGTTACATTCTAAAAAAACTAAGAAAACTTAAAAAATAAATTAAGTTAAAAATGGTACTGTGAATGACTACGCGTATTGCCATATGCTAAACAATTTAAATTAAATACAAAATACAAAATTAAATTAAAGCAGTGAATGGGAATGATACTTAACTTTTACATTTTTCTTGCATTTATCACTAAGGTTCATTTTATAATAATATTCGTTTCACTTTAGCGTAGATATTGCAATTGCAAATTCTTTTGAGCAAAGTTTTGAAGATTTTGGTCCAAGCCTGGTTATTTAGTTTCTTATTTTGTGTATACGAGTAAATGATCTATGAATTTAATTATTTAAAGTATATGCTGCTAGACTTTACATTCTTCCAATATTAAATAACTTTTTCACACCTCGTTATCAACTTAAATTTACAATTATTCTATCATTCTAATAAAACAAAAAGTACTTATACTCTTACATCTCTCTCTTCTTGTTTCTCTTCCTTCTCTCTTTCTCCTTTCTTCTTCTCTATACCTCTGACATCTACCTCTTTCCTTCCTAGTGTCCTCTCAAAAAATCATCTATCTTCTTTGCACTATCAATACTAAACTTCCATTCTTCCCTCTCCCCCCATTTACTCTAACGTCTCAATATATCGCTTACTATAATTTAAATTACTTACTTTATCTATTCATATTTTTTTCCTATGGAATGCTACTGCTGTTTTAACATCCAGGAAAAATAGTGCTTGCCCGGCAATCGAATTTGCTTTTGAGTCATATTTACAACGAGCTTGTAAACCATTAATTACTATAAAATAGTACTGTATATTAATAAAGTTAGCTATAGTTCAAATTACGAGAGTTCGGCGGCAACTAATACTTAAAACAAGTTGAGGGGTATAAACTGCCGATATAACTAAAAAGCACTCACTTATTTTTCTATAATGTATATAGAAACGAATAAGATAAAATTCATTATCGTGTTATAGATTTATATCGCTCTTATTACCACTTTTAAGTATAAGTCACTGCCGACCTATCGTGATTTGGACTATACCAGAGTTCTTTTAATAACCATGTCAATTATTGAACATTTAAAAAAATAGAACATGAAAAATTAGAAAAATGACCGCTAAATTTTGAGTTCATAAACCCATTGCTTTGAAGAGCAGTGTTTTAAAAAGTTGTAAAAAATAGATAGATGACTTGCAAAAAAGTGTATATGAATTTCCTGACTAGAAAGGTTTCTGCGTGTTTGGTATACTTGTATTATATGTATCTCACTTAAGCGGATGCTCACCTACCACATACTTCCGCAGTCTTAAAAAAACTATATCGACCCGGTGGTTTAATTATTTTAATATGCAGTTACCCATATCATATTTCAAAATTTGCTGTTAAAATAAAACACCAAGTTAAACAAACATTGAATTTGTAAGATACTTCATCACAAAAATACATTATTAATTTTGTATCTTTTTTAGTGTAGGTATATAATCCGGTATTATTTTATTAAAGATTACAATAATAAGATTATTATTATACAGCCTTGGATACAGACTTGGAAATAAGTCATTCGATCAAGAAGAAATAACATTTTTATTTTCAACAAAAGATAAATTAGAAATAATTATTTTTTTAAAAATCTAACTCGAAATTTTTGTTCAATTTTACAGCTTATTAATTCAAACTCAGATTTAACATAATTTTTAGTTCAATTTCAGTTATAAACAGTTACTTTTGTGATGTAGTTATATCAATTGATTACCTATATATTAATAAAATACGAATAAATATAATTATACACATTTTTTTTAATGTATGTTAATAATAATTATTACCTGGCATTTAAAAATATTAAGCTTTGTTTAAAATAGCGGATGTGCTAGTACCGTTTTCGAGATATTATTACATTGCTAGTCATGGCAGATGATCCGGTTTGCACTGCGAGAGTTTTTTGTACCTTATTAACAGAAAATACAACGACAATGCTCGGCGAATATGACCTTACAGTTGAAATCGTTGCAAAACAAGAATAGAAAAAAAAAACATTAATTCAAAGTTAATAATTAATTCAATTTGGGCAACACAAATTTATATATATTATATAAAGACAGATTAAATATTTCTTTACCGAAGTGCGGCTCTGGATGTTATCAAAAATATCGGACAAACACACATCGATACCAAAGACTAGATACCGTACTGCAAATTCTACCGTTACAAAAATTTTAAAGCAGAGAAAGTCTGAAAAATTTAACTGATTTTATCGAACAATTTGACTTAATGTCTTTATATTAAATGTATTTGTAAATGTGAATTATAAATGTATTATTGATGTAGAACTAATAACTATTAAAATTGATGCACTAACTGAAATATATAAGAAGAAATTTTAAAGTATAATACTATTAAAATGGTTAGAGCATTGATTATTGATTATTTATTATTGAATGCAAACACATTTCAAAATTTAGAAATTCAAAATTTTATAAAAGGGGCGCCGAGAAAATTATGGGGCCTGCTAGGAAACTTTGGAAAAAACTCAAATTTTGTATTTTGTGTTAATTGAATATCATATTAAAAAAAAAAAATTCAAAATTTTATTTGGGGTCACGGGGGTAGATTTTGACGAGAGTAAAAATCTGCTAGAAAGTTGAAATTTTTTATGTAGGCTAACTTTGGTACCGTATTTACAAATCGAAAAAAAAAATCCAAAATGATAAAACTAAAAAAGATATATTTTTTTAGTCGGTTTATATGAAAAATTATTTGTTTTTATATGAGAAATTTATATAGAACGAGTTAAATGTTCAATTCCATTTAAAAATAGAATTAAAATTTGAAATGAAATTCAATTCACACACAAAAGACAGTCGTCGCTTGCGACGGGGGTAAACTTTAGTATTATTAAATTTATAGCTTCTGAATATGAATTGTTCTTCATGTATTAAACAAATTTGTTGGTTTATTTTTGGACTTAATCAAAAGCAGTCTCAAGCAAATTAAAATTTACAATACAGAAAATATTCCATCCAGTTTAAAAGACAGACTACAAGCAAAATATTATCAAAACATTTCATAAATATTGATTTGATGTTATTCTGTTTCTTTTGATACTTCCTACACCTTGAACGTGCATTTCCTACATCCGGTTCCTTATTTTAAACGTAGCGCAGGGAATATTTAAACCAACACTCGTAAATAGTTCAATAACCTTGATGATAGATGTAGTAAAGCTTGTAATAGCACTTGCTCGTATTTAGAAGCATCCAACAACAACACACTGAACTGAACACGGTCAATATAATTAATTTATCATTTTTATATTTCAATGTATATTAGTATGTATATATATTCGCATCGTCTGCCGCATGATTCAATGCGCATGCGCTATGGGTATGGTATATCGTTTCGTATCTTCGTGGACTTGGACGGGATTAGTAGAGGCGATAGTGACAAATCACAGAACTATAGGTTTCTTTTAGAAAAGAACATTGAGGAAAGATATTATACCTCATGCTGATCAGTAAAATACTCGAATAAATTAGTATACTTGCAGTCAGTGGTGCATCGACACCGAAATTGTATCTAGTCACAATCCTACATGTTACATCGTTTTTATGGGGTCGACTCCTTCGAATCTTACACGAAATTTATTTAATATAGTTTTAATTGTTAAACAAAGTTTTTGGGGTTTTGGTCTTGTAATCATAGTTGTGTGTATTTACGGCTTATCTAACATACTACAATTATCTGTTACATAAACTATTTTACCTAGTTTACAACGTTTTGTGACCTATTTTACGGTTTTTTTTTAAAATAAATCTATGTTTTTGTTATAAAATAATAATTTAGTTATAAAACTTCTAATTATAATATAATATAAATATTATAAAATCTTAAGACACCTTTTTAAGGATTAATGTATTTTAGAATAGGTATATCTATAAAATTATATCCTTTTAGATTAAATATTATTAGGTTTTTTTGTAGATAAATATTATTAGTAGATACTAAATATTGGTAAAGCTGGTTATCTGGACCAAAAACGTCCAGTTATTTTTTCCACTTCCATTAAAATTTCCACACTCTAAAGAATTGCTCTCTCTGTTATGCAATAGAGTGTGAAACAGATGCATAACAGTGCATATATTTAAATGTCTGATTTATTACATACAGCTGTCCCGCACATCATATAAAATTTTGATATTATGAAGGTGGTAAACAAGGTTTACTAATTTCTCTTACTCTCTTCCTTAATAGCAAACTCACATGTGCGCCACTGTCGATAATAACTTCTAGCGCAACCTGTATACCGGTGTATCGCATTAAATGCGAAAGCCTGAGCTAATTAATGTGATTTAATTTGTTGTAGTAGGAGTATTACATTTGTTTCATTATACTACATTTTATAACCTAATTAATATTGATTTTTAAGGAATGAATGTTTTCTGACGTCATAGTTACTGCCGCAGAATGAGCGTGTGTTCTGCGGTTAATGCCTACTGCCTACAGCCTACACCCTATGGCCCGTAACATGCCCTGAGCCTGACACACTCTTGCGAGCCACGAAGTAGCTCTGTACCTGGTTTACTTAAATTAAAACTATTTCTTTAACGAATATAATTAATTCAGTATTTTCTTTAATAGTACGTAATACATAACAGCAGGATAAAATTTAACTTTTATTTTTGTATGTAGTTATAATAGCTTTTTTATTATAAAATTCAATATAGTAAATTGTATAATAAAACTGACAATGATAAGTAGTATAGTTCGGTTAAAATGATTGCAACTCTGTCGTGATTGCAGTCTCGTTTTAATAAATAATTCAGGCTCTATTAAAAAAGGTAATAAAGGCGTACGACAGCTTATGAATATAAATTATCAGTAGTGGCATTACGCAGCTGGTGAATTTAATAATATAGTAAATATGTACTACATGATATAAGGTACAAATAATAAGAATACAAAAAGAATTTTAACTTTCTATATACTTTTCGGGTGCAGAATCCAAAATAGAGATGCTCGATACGATAAATTATGAGCCTAATTTCGCCGGTAGGATTTCTTTCAGGGAGGTGCATCTGCATGAGGGAGATGCATGCTCAGTGTTCCTAGTCAAAGGGTAGAGAAGGACACTGAATTAATTGACAAAGTATTGAACAAATTTAGCTACAATTTAGACGTCCTAAGTTTTTATTCAATCTTTTTTTGTATATTTCATTTCATGACAGGAAGTGCAAGTGCACCCTCCTTCCAGCGCCCATGCATACAACTGTGTGCCCTATCCAGGGCCGCCTTTAATCATAGGCTAAATAGGATGCGTCCTAGAGGGCTCTATTATATAACAATGAATTAATTAACTTTGACTAGGCTAAATTAAAAAATTGTCTTTGTTTTAACACTGCTGTGTGTGTCCTCTTGCTTGCATAAATTCCTCCTAGAAAAAAAGTCATGGTTGCTTGGCTGAGGACCATCAAATATTTATGTTCTTCCGAACTAAGCCCAGTAAATTTAAGTGTCAAGTAGCCAAAACAGAGTTCATTTTTATTTAAATCCTTCACAAATTGCTGCATAAGCCCCAACTTGACATGCTAATATAGCAATTTGATTTCTTTCTCTCACCAGCAAAGATTCGTTGATTAAATTTTGTCAGCAACAAGGAAATTTTGTATATCCACTTTGCTGTACAAAGAGAAAGCTGCTGGAAAGCAAAACTTCTAAAAAAAGAAGTCAAGTATTTTTAGAATCAGCAAATGATAAATATTCAAAATTAAATTTTCTGCTATCAAAGAATTCTTTTTATTTCTCAGTGTTATTAATTTGTAATTTCTTCTTTTATTCAGAGGTGCAATCATTGTAATCGCACTACAATTTACGAATGAGATAAAAGAAGAAGCAAAAATGATAGTTGAAATAATATTTTTAATAATTACTGTTATAACTTAAAAATGCATGAAGAAATAAATAATGACTTGCGAAATAACCTTCAACGGAGCAAGTTGAATGTCTGACTTATCTGAGTGTCTCGTCGAACTAGCGAACATAAAAAGATAAATTTATGTGTGAAACTTTTGTACATCTAACAATTCTGTAAAATGCAGTGTTCCCAAGTAAAGTATTTTGGTTCAATATCTGCGAGTTGAACGAACTGCTAACTGCTAACTGCAATAAATATTAATATATGTACAGCTGTTAAACAGTAAGCCACGCCTCGAAGATTATTAAAATTAACTAAAAACTGTTCAAAAATATAAAATAAATCATTTTTAATTTATATGGTAATAATGTATCAAATACTTCTAAGCATAGAGATAGAGAATAGAGTGCGCAAGAGGCTGAATACTGTAATAAAGGCAAAGAGAGAGATAGCCGCAAAAGTCCTCTGTGTCTCTTTCGAGTCGAGTACTGTGATTGACTGACGCGCTAACGAAAATATAGCTATACTAGAGCCATGTTGCGTCAGAGTGGGGGGCTGTCGGTGTCTTTATTCATTTTAAAATTTACTGTATGCTACACTCACTATTACAAATATTTTTATTTTTAATTTAACTATAGCGTCTGCTTGCTTGTTTATCCCCTACCATACCGCTAATCAACCAAGCCGCAACGGTTCTGCTAGGAAGAAACAGATAGGACTCTCGGTAGGCTATCTCTCTCTTTGCCTTTATCACTTCCTCTTACACGCGGCCGTACACTTCGCGTACTCTATTCTTATATCTCTATGCTTCTAAGGCCCGGTTTTATGGTTCGTCTTACTACCGAACTAAATAGCTAACTCCCGAATTAAACGAAAAATGAGTTTTATCATCAAGGGTTAACGCTAACTCGGAACTAAAATCACGGAGTAAGATATCCCGTCATAAATCAAGGTAATAATATTTAACCCGGAGTAAGTGTGCAACAGAGATAAAATATCATGCTATCTCAGCCAGTTTAGCTATCATTATTATAATATTTTAGGTTATAATATTAAATTATTGTTTATTATGAATTTTGTGAGTGACCTTAATCAATTATCAATAACAGATGATGAGGAAGATCAGCTATTATACAAATATAGTACTAAGTTGAGAAATCCGTCATTTTTAAAACAATAATTAAACTGAATCTTGCATTCCCATTGGTTTACAACTGTAAACAAATATTCGAATTTCATAAAATATGGTTTACGTCTCTACTAACTAACTCGGGATTAAATTTGGACCATAAAACCCGATACAAAAATAAGTACCGAACTAAGCTAACTCGGGGTTTCGTAACCCCGAAGTAAATAAAAGACCATAAAACCGGCCCTAAGTAACATAAAGTATATAGGCGGAGAAATACGTCATCGAGCCGTGTATTTTGGGCTCACAAAATATAAATAAAAATCTCACAAAAAGTTGCAACAACTTTTATTAATAACTTTTTGTTGTAAGTTTTGTAATAAAAAGGTACTATAGCAATAGTCTGTTCATTACACCACCTAATTTAAGATTTATTTTTGTTTATAATTAAGTTATTATAAAGTTATATAACTCATTGAACTGGCGAAGAAGAACTCGATCACTATTTCATTGTTAATTCCGTTCATTTATTAGAAAGTTGCAGTTACTTTGCAATTTTTCGGATTACAATGTAATAACATTTCTTCTTTCCATTTAAATAATCCAATCAATAAATAATTCATAAATAAGTACAGGGTATTCTGTAAGTTATATATATTTATAGCGTTCGGAAACTCGTTTCAGTCAACATTAATGCAATAACGGCCGTTAAGCCCCCAACTGCAATAAAAGCAATCAAACTAAGCATTTGCAAGCAATAACAATGCATTTTGTTTAGCCATAAGCCATAACTCAGATCGGTTGAGTCATCTCGAAGAACATCTGTAACACAGCATCATTCCAATAACAAACGATTCATCTCTGTGCTCCCCTTGTTTCATATCCCTCTCTACCTCCCTCTGGTCGGTCTTAAGATCTGCTTGATATTGCCTAAATATAACTAAATCTTAAACAAATAAAGTAATTATATAGATACATAAGAATCTAAAAGATTAATGTTAAGTAAATAATTTAGACGTAAATATCTTATGTTAAAATAACTTAATCTCTCGTCGGTAGCATGTGATCACAAGATGCCTACTTTACCGATGTTATTTATAAGCTAAATTAAATAAACTAAGACAAGCTGTAATAAAAAATATCTTAATTTTACATGGGTTTATATTTCGTATGAATAGAATGAATAACTGTTACAAATAATTTTGTGACGACACAGCACAGTCGTAAAATTACCTTTTTTGTCTATAGAGTCATAATAATGGAATAACAGAATTTAAACTTCTGCCTGAGTAGAAATTGTGCCTGAGAGAATAAGAAGATATCATCTAAGACTCCAATTGGGTGGTTCTGAGATAAACCTAACTGGGGCTTCTTCAACATGGCCTTAATCGTGTACCTATTCTGAATAAGTCTTGCTTAACAAAGAAATATCATATAAGGCAGCGGTTGGACAATCCCGAGATTAACCTGACTAAGGTTTGCCCGACAGGGTCCTAATCGGGTACTTATATGGCGGACTAGTTTGACAAGTAACTCATAAATACATTTTACGTTTTGTGGGTGTGGTTTCGATCTTTTCTCACATGAGCACACTACTTTTGGTGTTGTAACCAACGAAGACGTTTTATAAAATTAAGAATCATCTATAATTGAAGCTCGATAGATCACAGTTTGTATCAAAATGCCAGAGCTAAGAGCCTCCTCTTGAAATAACCTGTAGTCACGATTTGTACATTAGGCCGCTCCGCTGTCAGCTTATGGATTCATCAGTATAGAAAACTACTTTTCATTCGCTAGTAGACTGAAATTGATTTTATCTATGCAGAGGCTTGAGTTCGATCACCCCTGCAAGTAATAACATTTATATTTATTGCATCTCCGCCTCTTTCACCCTACCACTTACTCCCTCACTCACCATCATTCCAACACCCTCTCCTGTCAATATTATGTTGTTGAACATTTATATAACAAAATTGTTTGCATTGGGTGTGCCCGTGCCCATGCCTCTCTGTCTGTAGGGGGTAGTTATTATGAAATCCGACGCGAATATTACTATGATAAGGGATGACTTTAGGGTGTAATTAGAGCTCTTATTGGGTTTTGTAAAATGCATGTATTTGATTAAGATTTTTTTATTATTTAAGTTTATTTAAAGGCAGTTATCTATCTATATAATTATCTATAGGCATTAAAAATAGGTTTACAATAAGGTTCAACATAAACATAAAAATTGTACCAAATTGTTTAACAAAGAATTAATTAATTAAGTTTAAATTAAAAGTATTTGCAGCCATATTTTGATAAGTAAGAAAACAGAACTGTGATGCTTTATTAATAATTATCTATAAACATTTATTTTGATGAAGAAATTGATGAGACGTAGAGTCACGTAGTCGGATCTTATACTATGAGAGACGTTTCACACCATATCAAGAATAGAATTAAACCGATTACAACTATCTTAAAACTGCAACTTCTTTGTCCTTTATTTCCTTCGTTTACTCCTAAATTCATTCTTCCATTCCCTCCATTATTTCCTCCTTCTTCCCCTGTAAAATATCTATCAGGTCTACTTCTCTTTTCAACCTCTTCCGACACCTACTCTTGATGTGCTTTAATTTTCCTACTTCATGCCACACACCCTAGTTTCTCTTGCTTTACACTACAATATCTACTGCCCCTTTCTCCATTCCCTAGCCTAAACCTTGCTATCGTTTTCTTTTCTTTACCTCTTTGTTTTTCCAGGTATATCGGCATTCCTTTTGACCATAATTGACTGTATCTGGTATTGTACTTTGCTTCATCCATCCTCTTCATCATATTCTGTTGTTGAACCTCTATATCTCTTTCCTTTATCACATTCCGTACCTCTCTTCCTTCCTCTATTAGTCTTACTATCCTCGTCGCCGCTATCCCTCTTCCTTCGTAATAGCCTCTTCTCTTTGACCTTCTTCCATCTTTCTTTCCTGCCTTTGTTCACCACCTCTCTCACGAGTGTCAAGACTTCGTCACTGACAATAAACAGATTAAATAATATGTACAAGAAACATACAACGTAGGTCTGCATATTAAAATTATTAAACAAATAAATTCGTAAAATTTGTAATAATAGTTACTGATTAATTGCCTAAAACAAACAAGCGAAAAAGAAAACAATGCTGATTAATAAATAAATTAGAAAGAACATGGAAAATAACAAAACCTCTAGCATTATATCCATTGTTGACTGTGACAATAATCGGGAATATAATTCCAGACAAAAACAATATGAAAGTACAATGAGAGAACTCTTGTGAAATTTCCAATCGGGAATGATCCATACATCCATATATGCTTATTCAAAGGCGTCTACAGAAAGGGGGGAAACCTCGGGACACACTGTATAGAAATTTTCATTTGAGATTCTTTCTGCACTGCAATATTTTGTGGACGCCTATGTGCATTGTGGATACGACCAGAGAGGGAGGTGAATATCAAACACTTATACTGAACTCGAACCTATTTATGAGATATACTCATATATGTACCAATATATGTTACTTTACAGAGATGCTTAAACTATTCGAGGAATTAGTAGTAGTTTTTTTTTTTAATTTTATTTTGCGTCGACTTATTTTTAAAACAAATTCTTTCATAGATTTCTAATGTTGGTTTTGAAGTCTTATATGTATATGTGTACCACTCAGCTGCCTAATTGTGTAATATAATATTTAGTGTATAATCACTATACTCTATATGCTAAAACTCAGTTAAAATATAGTATCGGTCCGAGAGTAGAACTTGAATCATCACCATCATTATAGTCTACAGACGATGCTTTTTGCAATTTACCGCATCCATTTTCATGAGGTATTCCTCAACTTAATCTTTCCATCTTGCTCAAGATCTATCTTTCACTCTTACGCTTTTGATTTTCCTGCCAGTTTCTTAACCATTTTATTTCGGTTCATTCTCTCTACATGTCCTAACTATTGGAGTCTTCTATTTTCCTTCCTTCGATATCTGCTAATTATTTCCATGTTTTCGCACACTGCACCATCTTTATTTGGAATAGCTAATATGTATCCCTTGTGTCACATCAGTCTCCATCTCCTTTGACTGCATTCAGGAAGCAAGGACATTAATAATTGTAACAACATTCATTTTTGGCTGTTATTCTTGGTTTAACTTTATATTGTCTAAATCAGATGGAAGTTCTGGTTACTTTTTGTATTAATCATGTATTTTTCTGCATTATTTACGAGCAATAACTATTCTTTATATAGGTTAATAATAACTTATTCTGGGGGCACCGCAAAGCTTTAGACGATCCTGGTTTTTCATAAAAATTAAAGTCTAAAATTAAGTCCACATGAAATTAGAATATAAAATGAAGAAAACGTGAATTTAATTGAATAAATTGGACTGTCTGAAGTAACTACTCGTTTTCAGTTTTATGTTTCTGCAGAATTTTTCATTGAAATTTTTAAACGAGATGAAACATGTCGTAATCAGATTTTCTATCTCGTTAAACGCCGCATATTGCAATTAAGATTTTAATGAAGAATATGACGTGAAACGTTTGATAATTTGAATTATGACGTCACGTTTTAATGA
Source organism: Panorpa germanica (assembly GCA_963678705.1). Lineage (NCBI taxonomy): Eukaryota > Metazoa > Arthropoda > Insecta > Mecoptera > Panorpidae > Panorpa > Panorpa germanica. Next base: position 7,941,653 of record OY783221.1, read on the forward strand.
AAGACAGTTTTAAGTTAAATGACAAAGGGGGTGCTGTTATATATGTATCTACACGTTTCACAAATAACACTTTTAGGGAAAAATGTAACAAAGCGAGCTCGTCCGGAGCGATGTCCTTTGTGTAATTATCGCGCGTCATCCAGCGACGTTTAACCTTTTTAGCGGTCCTAAATATTTTTCCATCATGCTATGTTTAAATGCACCTTTAGAAAGAGCTTTTCGCATTTCTGGTTAAGTACAGAACCGGTTGAAGGTTTTGCGGCATTTACATCCACTCTAAATTTTATTGTACAAAAAGTACTTTTGTTAAAATAGAAGTGCCCTAAAAGCAGGTGTCTGAGCCTACCCTGGTTAAGAGCAGCTCTTTGTAATCTTTGTATTTTTAATTCTATGCTTCTAAAATTTATTTTATTTTTGTTTTATGAATTTTGTTGTTGACATATGCATTTATAAATTACTGATAAGCTATGTCTACTTCATGGTCCCTTTACGCCGGATGCAAATGCGTTTTTTATTGCGTTTTTAAGTAATAAAGAATTATACGGAGAATATCTTAACTAAATTTAGAGCGTGCAAAACCAAAACATCCGGTTAATTTGATATTAAATTATTTATTTTATTATTATATTAAATTATAAATTATATTATATTTTAATAATTTGATATTAAATATTTTACTTCATTTCAGAAAGTTAAAAAACTTTTTCTTTTCTTAATTGTTTTACGGCAATTTCAACTGTTGGGTCATTTCTTTTATACCCGCTGATCACAAAACGTAAACTAGATTATTATTTAAGGTAATAGTTTACCTGATCTTACGTTTTATACTTTACTCAAGTTTGACATAGTTTTGTTACATTGCCATTAAATAAATATAAAAGACTTTAATAATCTTCTACTAATATATTCTTGATTAATAATTGATATTAATAATCTTGTACAAAAAATTTAATTCTCTTCAGATCATAAATTTACATCAAAAGATAACTTTTGTTATGTAATATTACTTTTTATTACTGGTCACGCTTCGCTGTAGCTCAGTCCAATATGAAATGAATGGGAAAGCAAATAAAAACACACACAAACGACGATCAACTGGAAAGAAATGAATTCGATTTCGATTCGAAAATACGCGCGTATTCGAACGCAACATTGTGTCAAAATTTCAAAGCAATTGACCAACTATTTTGCTGGTAAAATGTTTATATATAAGGATATATGACATTCTGCAATATTCATTTGACGTTGTGTTTTTCTCGGGTAGCTCCTAATTTTTTGAAAAGATTAAATGATTTTGAATTTTTTTGTTTTCTTCGCACATTTCCTCTTCTTAGTGCAATGGAATAATTAAAAAACTAGTAATTGAAAATAAGGTAAAGATATATTTTGTGTTTTACGGAAATTTAAGCTTGGAATTGGCATTCAATTTCATAGCATGAGAAAAATAACTTAAAGCAAAATCAAAACATAACATTAGCATTTCTTATTTACTATTTTTTTTCAAACCCGTGCTCAATCACTTGCATCGCATCACAAATGTTTTCAATTCAACAAAATACAAAACAGTTCCACTTGAGCGACATTCTCCAAGTCTTAGCAATGATGTACTTTTGACTCATACTGTACCCTCGCTTGCTGTATATCACGTTGTGTATACACAAGTATATTTCTTTATTTCTTTTATGACTAATATCATTAATATAAAAAGGTGATAAAAATTTCTAGGTCAGTTCATTTGAGTGATCTTGCAATTCATATTTTTTCAACCAAAATGATGTGTATTGTTAGTACAGTACAACGACAATACTGCACACATATAAATATAGAGGAGAAAGATTGTTAAACTGTGCAGCCAAGCATTCTTTTAGAATCGTTGATTATGTAGTAAGAATGGGCTTGTGTCCTCATTTTTTAGTGATCGATTTTTCAATTGTTGATTGAAATTGATGTTAATAAATGTGTATTGGCGTGTCTATTTTATTAAATACCTAAATATTGACGGAGATATAGCAATTAAAAGTTTGAATTGTAGTTTTAGCGCTAGAAATGGTCGGCCGTATTTGTATGACGTGAAATGCATTTTAACGTCAGTTATTTGTTGAGTAGGTCAGTGCTGTGGTAATGTTTTGTAGCTGTTGGTAGTCAAATAATCAAGTCAAGTCAAAGAATGATAAGTTTTTATTTTATTTAACCTTGCTAAGGCAGACATAATATTGAAATTTAATATTTTGATATATAAATACATATAGCAGAGATTTATATCAACGTTGAATCCCTTTAATAATTAAAGAGACAAAATGACTTTTTTAATTGGGAATATCTCTTAACATATAAGGAGTTATTAAAAAATAATTGAACATTTGAGGTTCTAGTAACCCGTTTTATCAATATATAGTACACTTTTATAGAAATTAAGACATAGGACACAAGTCCATTAATTGAGTCCCGATTTCGAAAAGTTACATAAAGTAATTGTGATTTCACTCGTTAAAAATAATTTCCTAACTCATAATGCTCACAATTCAGCCATGTTGCTTATTTGCATCAAACAGCGCATACAGTTTTCTGTTTATTGATAAAACTTTTGATAAAACAATTGATTTATTTGCACACCATCCAAGAATGATAAGTGACCTGTAAGAGATAACGTTTATGCTCGTATTTAATGGAAAATGTTTAAAGGGCGTCACCCGACCGTTCACCGTTCTATAGAGTTTTATTGCAAAATGTATATTTGCATTGAATTCATCGCCGCTTGATAATATTCAAGTGCGGATGTATAATCGAGGTTTATTACTGGCACTCATCGATGAAACTTTCAATATATAATTCTGATAGAATAAAAGGATTTTGCTGAACCAATTTTTTTTGTTTGTTTTTACGTGAACCGTGTTTAGTAACGACTCAATGATTTGATTGAAATTTAATATCGCTCTCGGTGTTTTATAACGAATTTTTTTATTTAAAGATTTTCCTAAAATTTTATTTTCATTTGTTTTTATATCAATATTTTTATAGTTAATAAAAAATGAAAATACGAGTGTGTTTTTATATTGTTGATATACATTTTGAAAGCAAAACAAAAGTTTATTTTATAATGTACAAATATATTCTCACTGCTTTACAAATAAACCTGTTATAAAATTTATAACAGGTATAAAGCCCGCCCGGACAGGCTTATTATCAGTTTATACCTGGTATAAATTTTATAACAGGTTTATTTGTAAGGCGGTTAGTGTATTGTATTTCTTATAATTGTATTTGATTTTCGGCGTAACAATCTCCATATCATTTTATATAAAATTGCCGTAACATAATTTAAAATCAATTTAATCGAACCTTGTGAGCCCCATTCTCACTCACTGTTTTAGTTTTACTAACTTAATAACTAAAAAGTATATTATTTGTTTCATTAAAATTTACGAAAATTAATAAAATATAAAAAATGGACTTAACGATATTGGCTTCTGAGAAACTTAAATGCGTTGTTTCTAGAATATCTGCTGAAACATAAATTTACAGGTTAAATAAATTTACTTAAACGAAACCTAATATTTATTCTAAAAAGGTGTCAAAAAGGCTCGTGTTTTTTTTTCTGATTCTGCATCAAAAAAACGGAAGTTTTATTAGTTTTTTTAATCTCAATGAGGACCTTTGAACATTTCTAATAGCAATCAAATACAGAACGTTATATATTAGATAACACTATTTTTGAAATAGGTAAACTTTTTATGTTAAATAAACGTTTTTAGTACTTATACATTACTGTGTTTTGTTTGAGTATTTACTATATTACCATATTTTTATTATAATCCAAATCACGATAGTTCGTCGGTGACTTACACTTAAAAGAAGTTATAAGAGCGGTATAAATCTATAATACGATAATGAATTTTATCTTATTCGTTTCAATACACATTATAGAAAAATAAGTGAGTCAGTGCTTTTTAGTTATATCGGCAGTTTATACCCCACAACATGTTTTAAGAATGTGTCGCCGCCGAACTCTCGTAATTTGAACTATAACTGATATAGTTTAATTATAAAACTTATATAAATAGTTAATAATCTAATTTCTTATATTTAAATGCTGAGAATTAAATTATAGGAAGGATTTTGCTGATATGCAAATCTTTAAAATCTAACCACAAAGCTACACCACATAAGAGAAATAGAGAACATTAGTCTTAAGCTAATATTTAAGATCATTCTACTAAGATCTTTACATCTAAGGTAATTAGCATTATGTTTATTTAAAATGTTAAACACACTTCAGTTTAATGCAGTAGTATTGTTAAGTTCTGCAAATAACTTCACTTGGAACGTGTTCTTGTTATTAGTAGTACCAACATGCAAATATAGAAGTGTGTTGGAAGTTTTATATATTCGACATGTATTTGCATATATTCGTTAATCGTATTTATGCAATATATATGCTGCATAATTTTACAGGTTATAATATGTTTTTCTCTAAACTTAATGTTCTTATTTTATTAAAATAATTACATATCTTATAAATGATAACAGCAGACAACGTCTGACCTCCGTGGGTGTATTGAATCATATTACGGGCACGAACGTATTGTACGAGATCTGACTTCGTAATTACTATATCCCATCTGTTTTCTAATCGAAACAAAATTTGTATAGATAAGTTTTTTCTTTTTATACTTTTTTATATTTATTAAATATAATATTATATATAACATTTAACAATTGGTCCAGTGACACAACTGTATCTATTAATTATTTCATTTAATTAAGTCCTGAGGCGCCCTCCTCTTCAGTCTGCTGAAGGTAGTGCTGTCTTCCATTAGGTTGATCACTAATGTGTTTATATGGTTCACAACTCGGTCTTTGTATTTCACCGTTCGAGTTTTAATTTCTTGTTTCACTAGGTTTAGCAAGATCGTGGTGCAGTCTTTTGTTTGTAATATACCATGGTGTCTCTACAATCAAGCATAATATTTTATATTCCAATCTAGAATCTATGGAATATTTATCTTCTTCTTAATATATATAAATTACGTGTCACGTTGTTCCTCCGCGATGGACTCCTAAACTACTTAATCGATTTTAATCAAATTTGTACACCCTGTGCAGTTTGATCCAACTTGAAAGATAGGATAGCTTACATCTCAATTTATTTATCTTATTGCTAATTATTTGTCTATTAATTATCTGTATATGACATATGACATCGGGCGACGATGATGGCGACATCTGTTGACTAGATTGAGTAAATATTGTGTTGAGTAAATCGAAATCTGTTGACTTGATTGAGTAAATATTCAATAGATGGGGCTATGTAATGTAATATGACAAAAACGTTAGACACAGCAACGCGTGGCCGGGACAGCTAGTAGATTTATAAAAACTCAATCTTCTTATGTTTGTGCTCGCAAAGCTTGAAAAGTAGTCTGTCGATCTATTTGAAATGTTGACACAACGTTGCATTCGAATACGCGCGTGTTTTATTGTTTAGAAAAGGTACCTGGGTTTTCTTTTTTATATCAGAAAGAGACAAGTATTATACCACTCCTGAATCGGCATAACATGAGCAAGTTTTTAAAGTAATTTGCTCATTTCGTTGCTCAAAGACGAAATTAAGGTTTTAACTCAAGATTAAACTAGAAATTATTCGTATTTTACATAAGTCATCAACAAAATAATGCTTGTGTCGTCTTAAGGAACTATTCACGATAGCGTAGAAATAAAAAAAACTAAAAGAGAGAGAGAGAGCTATCTAAGAAAACGCTGACACTAACATTGTTAAAAAATAGAGAATTCAAAGAACAACTTTAAACTGACGATATCTCGAAAACCATGCTACTTTTACTAAGATCATGTTAGGCTTATTCGATGCGTCTGAGGCTGGTTTACATTCGGTGTCATTTTTGCGATACCCTGTATATATGTTGAATAACTTCTTACAGTAATTATAAAATAAAAAAGGATTAGTGTTTTTATTTGTTTTCGTGCTAACGTTTTTAAGACGAAGGGCTTATATTGTACATACATATACCTATATACTCGCATGTACATTGTTCAAGTTTTTAAACTGTAAGCCAGTGAATGTAATGTTGCACTAAATCAGCCCATTTATATTTTCACATACTCGTGTTGTCGGCTGTTGGCGTTGGAGCAGAATAACTACCAGCACTCTTGCCCCACTTATCGGAGAGGTAACAAATCAACGTTTTTATTGGAGTGCACCCCTATTTATTTTATTGTTGTGCTTTCCAGAAAACAAAATATGTGCTACAATTGAGCACAGTACTGTTACAGCTATATTAGACGTATATTCCCCAGCAAAAGAATATAAACTATTTCAAATATGCTTTTATTGAGTTGTTGTTTTTTTCTTATTGCATTCTTTACTTGAAGGAAATTCATTTTTATATTGAGTTTTGTATGTTTCAAGCTTATATAAGATCTAGCTCAGACTTAAAATAGCTCGGGAAATGTCTATTTCAAACATTACTACAAGATTTACTGGCTTGACTTTATAAAACTTTTGTGTCTACCATCTTCAAGCCTTGTCAAAAGGATTACAGTTGTATATTTATATTATTTCATTTTACTAATCTATTGAATATTAGTTTAATGTTGTAATTAGCTTCCATTTGGTATTACCTTTCGTAAACCGTCCATATTCTGTTGTATTTCCATTGCATCAAACTGCGCTTAAACCACCATCTTTCCGCTAGTCTTCTTCCCTACTTTTTTCATTCTTCCTTCTTCTTGTTTTGTTGTCTTTCATCCTCTGATTCCTCTTCCGCCTCATCATCAAGATCTTCTTCATTTACCAAGAATATATGTTTGCCTTGCCTTTTCTTCCTAAAATCTGTTGTCAATATGTGGGCGTTGGTAAATAAAGATTTTGGTTTTCTCCTGTTAAAATTTCTACTAACATCTATGTATGAATATCTATTTTAGTTATATCCACTCACAATTTCAATAGCTGGCTACGTGAACTGTATAAGATAGAATAAGACCCTCTATCATATTTGGCAGGTGTATAATCATATCCGGAAGACACAAATTATATCAGGAAAACAGCTGAGCATATAATTTTACACCGGGATTTTGTTGTCACGGAAGGAAAATGGATCTCATTTGACTAGCTCATTAGACTAGACATGTTGACTGCACAGAATACAGCAAAAACAATTTCTAATTTTGCAGAGTTTAATACAATGTAAAATCTTTTGATATATCTAGACAGCGCATAAGTGCTTTTCAAAATAAAACTGTTTATTTTATATCAATAAATAAACTTTCATTTTATTAAATATTAATTTAATTTTACATCAAGCACCACTTTGACATATTTTGCTCTAACGTACAGTTTGTTTTTACTATTTTCAATATCGGTTTCAATCACTTGACATTCTGTTACTACGTGGTACTTTTAATGACCTAAATATCTACGTATTCTCTTCCCTAATCTCCATATAACCCCCTTTTAATCAGGGTTATTCAATTATACTTTAAATGTGGTTAATTTGGTAAATGACGTTATACTTTGTTCATGAGCAAGTGGTTTCGCAGAGGACCACTAATTGGACTACATGTAATAATCGGATCGCGTTTTTGAATAATTTGTGTTTAAAGGGAACCACTCGTATTTAAAAAGGTTAATGTTTGTGATAACTGGGTCGGCTACTATTTTATTCAATATTTTGAATTCAATTGGTCATCTAAATAAAAATTTACGGATATATTTTTAGCTGATTGCAATAGTGGCACAATTCAAGAATACTTGTTTATATTTTTTAAAATACAGTTTTTCTATTACTTTATTCTTTTTATTGAAAGGACAATTGAATTCAATGTTTTATTAAAAATTTTGTCACACACGAAATTCAATTCAAACAATTCTAAATACTATAGAGACGTATGTACGTATTTATTATCTCCACTTAATCTTTGCACTTACAATCTCCTTACTCTTATTTCACAATTCATTTCCAAATTTAAGAAGATTGGAGATTCATATCATTGACTTCGTTTAAGTGTTTGGCGCAACTCTTCTCTACACTTTTCTACTTCTGCTGTCCTTAATCTTTCTCCTTTCTCTCTAGCTACAGTTGCTGCAGATTCCTCTCACTTTCCACCTTCTCCCAACATCTACTCCAGCTGTTTTTCATTTTCCTCATCACTTCTCCAATATTTACTTCCTTATTCTTAGTTTCCTAGCCTGAACCCTGGGATCATTCGAATGTGTTTGATTTTCTGCTTATATATCTGTATATCTGAATTCCTAAATCTTCATTATCCTCACCTGCAGTTGTACTACTATGTCCCTTTCTATTACGTTCTATATCTTCAAAATCTCCAGCATTTTCTACATCCTTCACGGCCGTTCATCTTCTTTTAAATTGTTCTCTACTTTCCCTTTTCACCTAGCACTCCTGTCCAGTACTCTTAAGTACTTAACTAGCGAATTTTTCCAATAGTTATTTCTTATACTACATGTTTTTGCAAAGTTTGGGAGCCGTCCCTATGCTGATTTAAGAGAAGGGATCGAAGACAAATGTATGAACACATTTATATAAAAGAAATAATTCAGACGTACGTCGTAGTTCCACTCCTTGAGATGACATGACCTTGGCTATATTCCGTCTTAAGGTCAAATCAAAACCACAGTAATGCAATCAATGAAGGGCACACAAAGGTCAAATAATAAAATGCATAAAATACATTTTAAAAGTTCAGAATTTCGAGGTCAAGTCATGTTTTATCTAATAAAATACAAATGTCCTGATTCACTCAGTAGTCATAAAAACACGGAAGTAGTAATGGTATTACCACTGCTGAAGAATAGAGGTCACCTTTTTGTTGGTTATTAGGAAGGAATGACTTGCACAATGTTTGTTTTGATAAACAACTTTTATATAAAAACATTTGTAAAGATTTCGTAATTAGTAATTCATTCTGCGTTTTTCAAGCACGTCGTTTCAAATTGAGGTTTATAAAGTGCTATTGAATTTCCGTTTCATGAAATATTTCAAATTTTGAGAACATTATCTCATTTGATAAATAATAACTCCGCACTGATAATATTTTACACAAAGTACACGTGAATCTAGTAATATTTCATGTTTTACAATTTACTAAAAATTAATATAGTTTTGCAACATCATTAATCTTAAATTAAGTGGTTAACTGGAATTGTAATAAAGTCTCTTCATTACACATAAGCATTTTAGCTTGTAACTTTGTAACTTTTTAACTTTGAACTTTTTATTACAAAAGCTACAACAAAAAATTATTAATAGAAGTTATACATATTATTATTATCTACAAAAAAGCTCTTAACAAAATTTTTGAGAGAGTTATAGTTATCCAGATAAACAAGAATAACTGATTACACCCTCATATTCAATATGGCGGCCGAGTGGAGACATTTTCCATGTCGAATATTAAATCTTTCCCTATCCTCTTTGCTAAATGCTAAATATACATTAATCCTAACAAAACAACGCAGCAGCTAATAAAAGTATATGTTGGTTTTTTTTATATATAGTTTCTCGGGCTTCCTAGGCACGTAGCCTTTTATCGCCCCTAATATTGTTCTGCTTCTTCTTATACGTTATATCCAGACAACAAGAATGATCTATTCATGGCTACTACAGTATATATGTTGGTTCTGATTGAATTAGAAGAGGAATGTAAACAGGCTGAATTTTTTTAAATCTAACTGCATAAAGGATTAATAGCCAAGTGATCTTATATTTTTCAACCTCACACACACAGCACCCCCTTCCCGCACCACGGCACACGCTCAGCAGCCCTGTATCGTTCCTTCCCTTACATGGCCTGGTACATGCGGTTAAATACGTCCATAATTTGATATCAATATCAACATAAATATTTTCATTTAATCCGCATAAATATATATTAGATTAAAATATGTTTTAACACTACGGCACCAGACCATGTCTTTTCCTTTTCCTTCATAATTGATATCGATGTAAGTAACACCCTATACTTACGGACTACAAAATCACAATTTCTGCTGTCCAATAAGAGCATATATGTAAAACCAATCAAATCAAGTTTCTTTCCACGTCGTTACATTTAAAGTGTTCGGATATTATATCGTCCTTATACCTTTGTTTCCACCCCCGCTGAGATTCATGGGATATGGAAGGGTAGCTGTGGTAGAGGATGCGGCGGTGCGTGATGTTTGAATAATATGTATACATTGTTTTTACCATCCACTGGTTTATTGATATATTTTTCATAGAACCGCACAAAAAAAAATAGGTGCCTTATAAAATATTTATATTAGCCTATGTCGGGAAGGATTTCCCGAGGATATTGGTTTTGTTTGGTGGGTTAAGTTGCAAGTATTGAACAACTAGTGGAAAGAAAATCAATGGAATGTCGGAACACTATGATATGTCGCTGTGTATAGAACTGTGCGTGTCTGATACGCATAACACTAAACCAGTCTCTTAAACTAGAGCCTATGTATTATACGCATTTAGTATCGATCAAAGTTGTTGTTTCACTGTACCAAAATTACGACCAATGTTGATCAGCTGATAGTTACTAAAATAAATTGCAAATAAAAAAAACTTAGCAGAAAAATTTGTGAAGTATAATGTGTTAGTTAACCCTCAGTTAAAAGTTATACAGGGTGTTTGGTAGCAAGGTGCAAAGCCTTAAGGGGATGATAGTTGAGACCATTTAGAACATTTAGAGTATTACATATAATTCAATGATTGCTTTTTGTTCAAGCGTCATTGGGAGGGCAAAAAAATATGTTTTTTCGACGAAAATAATACCTTTTTTCGCGGCGAAAATATAATATATTATCTTATGAACTATAAGAGATAAAATGTTGAAATTTAAAATCCAATGGTTGCTTTTTGTTCAAGCGCCATTGGGAGCAGAAAAAATACATTTTCGCCGCTCTAAAAAAAAATTACGCCCGAACTTCTAAGTATTTGTACGTAGAATCTCCCGCTGATTCCATATCTGGCAACCATTTTAAAATCAGTTCATAATATCGCATCCTTAAGGAGGTACAGTACGTACCGTCAATGTAAAAAGTTTATCTCTCGGTAATACGAAATGCAAAATACGAAGTACATGAGGGACGAGCAAACATTGGGACTGTACCTTTGAAAATGAATTTTTCACTTCTCTATTAAACTGCTTTTTGCTTGTTAAAATGATTTTTTATGCATATAATAGTTTAATAAATGAAAAATTACCTATAATTAATATCAAATTTATATTAATTCAATTTAAATACAAATTAAATATTTTGTAAAAGGAATAATAAATTTTGCAACGCTGCAAATTTACGTGTGTTGACGCATGTGTGATTTGGTTCTTTCACCAATAAATTGTTATATTTTATATAATATTTATTCCGATTTTGAATTTCCCGCTCAAATTGGCATTTGCAACGTTGCCGGCTTTTATTTAAATATTTTCGTAAATAGGTATCCTTTTGATAATTTTCTGTTTGCAATAGTTACAGAAAAGGTTATTTTATATACACCCAGTTTTTGAAAGCCGTGTCACCATTTTTTTATAGTATGTGGTGAAATTGAGCTAAAAATTATGATTTGTATGGAAAATGACTATTTTCAATCATGTATAAAAAGAAAACTATGAACCCTAGGTCTCTAAAATTTTGAGACAGCATGTATTTTAACTATTTGTATCGACCCTCCAAATTTCACAACGTTTTCATCATTTACGTTAACGTCCTGTACCTCCTTAAATGATCAAGCATGTTCGCCAAGACAGTTACCAAACCAAGATCCATTCCATTGGTTAAACGAGACTGGCCAGATCCCAAAAAATCTAGTTCACCATTTTGGAAATAATAATCTGAAAAGTACTCATCCAAAAAAGGAATAAATGTCTACCCAGACGTTTCATTGTACGTATGGATTAAATTCATATGGCTTTAAAAAAATTCAAATGAGAAACTTTTCCATTTGAATTGCCATCTCTGGAGAGGATACTGAATTAAGTGAAAACCGGAAATATCTAACCCAAGCTTACATTTGGAAAGGGATTACGTTATATAACGTCATAGAGCGGCGCCTAAAATATCAATATGGCTTCGACACAGTTCTCGAAATTAGGATATGAATCCAGCAGCTTGAAATTATAGCTTCAATAAGTGTATAATATTATAATAAATTTCGTATTATAACATAATTATAATGTGAGAATAATTCACCTATTATTATTTTGGCAGACGACCTAATGCCTTTAACTATATGCTAGGCTATTATTCCAATTCAGGAGGTATATAAGGCATGAACTTATGGCGCGATGCTGTCACATTCGCGCCGCGGCGGCCGACTGCGCCAAATAAAGTTATCAACTAGTTATACCTGAATGTTTGTACAGCGTTCGTGATTCATACAATACCTATGCGATCTATTAACTAATTAGGGTGTAACATAACCATGCGAAAAATATTATAGAGCTATTCATGTGAATGGTGTTAAACTGGTTTATTGATATTACACGTATTATCTGTATTATTGATCGGAAATGTGCCACATGCTTTAAATCAAAATAAGTAATATGTTTCGGTACCAAAGGATGCGATGAACGTTTGATTCAAATATTGTAGATGGACATGATAAGTTTCCTACTACACGCTGGAACGAATGTTTGATCACACTGACACTGTTTAATAACAACTTTATTATTTCCTCAAATATTACTGAAACTGAAAAGTATATTATACTATAAATTTACCCCGGTGGTTTAAATACATATATCTCAAACGCTGTATCAATATTTCAATACCACAAGCACTAACAATTCATGCAATGTTTAGCAAAGTTCAAAGGTCAACAGATATTCTGAATCCGTTAGCATAGGTACTCACCCATACAACGAAACTCTGAGTAATTTCAGAGCTAAAATGTTTTTGTTTATTTGTCAGATTACTGGATTGTTTGTTTGTTTGAAAATTATTACTATTGCAATTATTTTCATTTTACTATTTGTTCAATTGATTTTCAAAAAATTATTATTGTTTGTTCTTTTTATATGATACAATGGCATTTTGATAGTTTTATAGTCAATAAAAATGTATTTAGTAACACAATCCATTTATTTATACAAAATATATGTTTCTTAATTTTTATTACAGTGATATCAAACTGCTAATTGTTCTTTTTGTTAAGTTAAATATTTTATTGCTATTAGCAACATAAAATGACCTTCTTTGGATCAGTAATATCGTAAAACAGTATAGCAACTGAATCCATGTGAATTTCCATTGGTAATTTATATTCAGCATTTAACAACAGCCACTGCTGAAAAAGCATAACTCTCCGACAAAGTTAAACATCACCAAACCAGAGAATATTCCAGAAATTTTAATATTTCTCTAAACTAATAAATTATTCACTTATGAATTATTTATAAACCCAAGAATAATCAAAATGAAATATTTTATAGTAGTAATCTATTTGAGAATATAAATAACTGATCAGGTGTTTCAAATTACCCGCGCTTTCTCCCTTACCGTTCTGTTGCTATACGCATACCTTTAGAAATAAAGTTCAGTGAAATATATTCCTTGCGTGTTGTGACTACCAACATTAACATTAAGCGCGTTTGGACTCGGTAATGTTCTAGCTGGAAAACTTAATTTTCATTTTGTATAACAAAGGTAAAGATTTTATGATACAAGGTATAAGAAATGCGTGGCTTATATTTTCAGAGAATTTAATTTATGAGGGGTGTTAACGTCTTAGGCGTTGGCTTAAAAAATACAATATATTTAGGTAAGAAAACTGTGTAAGGAATCCACCTGGTTAACTTGTAAAGCTTGTCGAACAAAGGTGTTGTAAAGAATTAGAAGAATTTCTACATTTCAAAAACAAGGAATTCTTGACTATACGTTTGATCCATGGATCAACTTTCTGGGTTTCGTTGTTATCAGAATTAATTTGATTATTTGTTTATAATAATTATATCTGAAAGGGGGTGGTATAGTACATACATATATATAAAGCTACAATACCATAAATATTGTTAACATTCGACGGTAATGGGACTCAGCATCGGACATAGGCCAACATTACATAAAGTTAAACAGTTAAACGTCAGTTCAGAAAATAGAGGATTTGCGGAAACGAGATAAGGACAAGAGGTGGATGACGGAGATAGAGACAATAATAAAATAGTAAAGGAAGAGAGTCGAGAAGAAATAGTAAAGGTAGAGAAACAATGAGGTGTAAGGTGCAAGAAAATATAGGAACAAGAGTATAAAATTCAAACATTGTTGTTGGAATTATTAAAAATGTTAGAATAGTTTTAAGTTTAGGTTAGCAATGAGATGTAATTACGTGATTCAATATTGAAAGAATGTAAAGTCTGACACACACATTAAATTAATAAAAAAAAATAAAGTAAAAAAAAAGAAGGTAACTGAATATTATATCACAATATGAGAAATATTACGTGACAATGTTTTACGCTGACTAATTATTTTCTACGACCATTAACATCTACACCGATGGCGGCTCTAGACAGTCTCACGACCACAACACCCTTCTGAGCACACTACCGCTCATTGAGCTTTTCAACGAATTATAATGGGGAACGATAAATACAAGCACTGGACCGTATTTTGTCAAATGATTTAAACAAGTACTTAGAGAACAAATTTAAACTTATGACCCGCTAAACTTATCTTACATTTATGTAATAGTTTACATAAACAGAACCTAGTAATATTTAATTTGAAAAGGTTTTATTTTATTATTATATAGGTTTTATAATTTTTTGAAAGATGTGTTATGATTATGTTGATGTTAAAAAATTAGGTTTATTTTTAAAATGCTATAAAATAGTGTTGTATATTAGGTAACATTATTTGCTTAACAGTTAATTTTTGTAAGTTTAAATAAACCTTGATGAAACTCTGGTCTCTATGCGATTTAGAATCGCCATACAATTACTACGTATATGTTCACTAACACAACCCTTTTATCATAGAAAACGTAACTTTATTATAAAAAGATACTAGCAGCTTTCGATCCCCAATGCGAGGTCATCTTCACGTAAAACAAATTATAAAATTACACTCTCTACTGGCACACTATTCCCTTGTCAATATTGGGCACCACGTTAAAAAGTGCAAGTTAAAACTAACACAAAATGACTCCCGTTACAATGAAGCTGTTTCAAAAAAAAAAAAAAAAATATATATATATATATATAAATAAGGCTCTAAAAACTACGCCTATGAATTGAATCATTTTATGCTCTGTGGTTTTCGTAAATTATATAAATGTAAATTTTCGCCTTGAGCTCAATTCTATAAATATATCATTTTTATTTCCAGCATTTAATTTCTTCTTTTTCTTTTTTTCTTTACTTCACAGAAAATTTCTACTGTCATTACCCAGTATTTTTGTAACCTCATTTTTATTTTTTATATATTTTATCCTTGATGAATTACGACTTGGTGCGTGTCTATCTTGACTGTAAACTCAGTTACAGAAGCTACATTTATTAAATTACTTCAAATGAAATATTAAGACCACTTTTAGAAACTTTTTTTTTTGTGTTTTGTAAATAATAGAATCACTTTTTTAGTGCGGTAGCTATAACATATCATTATTAAATATTTCTGTTATAAAGTTATCGGGTTTAAAAATTGTTTTCACAATATATATAATGATAACCTTCCAAGTTCGTTTTCAAATATTATAGGGATCTTATCTTTAGTTCAATCTCTCCTATTTCTCTTTTCATATTCATCTATGTTCTTCTTATGGTCTTATGGTCGTTGAAGACAGCAACACAAACATGTGACACATTTTATGTTTCAGTCGCACTTAAGGCCTACTTCGATGCCCATGTTTTGATTAAGGTGTATTTGGATTTTGTGTAAACTATCATGAAATGAAGCTTCTACTTTAATGTTTATTAATTCATCACTGTTACGAAATAATCATCAAAATATATCAAATGCCGCTTTCCTTATATACGGGCATTGTATGTTTCACGTGCAATTTTGATCTACATACATGTGAAGCATATTATCAATAAGGACACATGAAACACAGACTTCTACGGTACAATGATAAACTGTTATAAAGTTGGATGTCATATTTATATAAATATACATATATTAATTAATCTCTCAATATATTTGTATAGTAGAACCAGTGGGTTATCAATATTCATCAAAGGGTAAATATTTGTGGAGGATTCGTGGGTAAACCACAAGAATTTCGAGTAGGGTGGGTCTCTTTTCGAATAAGTCCCACGAATGTTATTTCTAATATGTATACAGTAATTGCTCAATATATTAATACATTCCCAACATCTATACCGTGTTTGAAAGCACCACTTCCCCCCACTCTTCGTAAAATTAAATTGCTCTAAGTCTATTTCATTGATGAGATATCTTCGAAACATCGAAATTTGTAGATGAGTATGCAGTTATATCTATAAAATTGTATTCATTGTCTGAAACAAAATTATAATTCAGTAGAACTTGAGTAGAATACCGCTAATAACTCGAATATTGTCTCGTTGTTATCTCAAAACTCAATATTTGTAGATATCTCACTAATGAACGATCTATATACGAATATTGTACATAAAATCGTCATAAGAAACCTTGAAAGTTTCACCCAGTATTTATTCAGAGAGCTATTGATTCCTGTCTTCATAATTAATCAATCAAGACGATCAATCCTTGTCATATTAAATATATAAATATGTTTAACTCATAGGTAGCAAATTGATTTGTATTGCAAGTTTTAAGGTTGTTCAGTAGCCACACGCTAAGTCCAAGCTTTATTTTTACTTCTCTTGCAGTGTAAGGTTTACACTTACCAGCTTGCCACAAGCTAATTACTGCTGCTATTTTAATGAAAGATGTCGTTTTCTCAGTAGATATATAAATAAGCTGCAGGCCAAAGTTAATTAATGTGTTTAGTTTTTGTTGATGATGTATTTATTCGGTTATATTATTCATTACATTTTAATTAACTAAAACAAATAGTTAATTGTCATTGTTATGGAATTTCTGTATTGATTCTGTAAACAGTTGAGTATTTGGACTGCCATTACCACTGCCACTGCCACTTCAAGCGGAATCATTTAACTTTAATAATAAATATAGAACAGTAAACATTACACGATTTTTATTGTATTTATATTTAACAAATTAAAAATATGTTCTCTTATCATGTGCTTGTACACTGTAGTTTAAAAAAAATTTAATATTTATAATATAAACTTTTATTTTAATTTTATTTAATGTCGACTTATTGTATTGTATTTATTTTATTTATTTATTTATTTTATATTTTATTTATTGTTTATATTTATTTCTCATTTCATTTTCTAAGTTACCAAATATTAAAAATCTATTTCAATTCAGTACTTTATTGTATACATTGCAATTTACAATTAAAATCCTAAAGAAAATCCCAATCAATAAATTTGGAAATTGAGATGAAAGTGAAATTACCTTCACATGAAATTTTGAATATAATCAAAAAATTTAACTTCAATTTTAGAGATCAAGATTTCATTAACAAAAGCCAGTTAAAAGGAAAAGATTATTATATTTCATTCAAATTTAAGTAAAAAAACATGGTTTAGAAATGAGTAACGCAAAATTATATCAACTATAATCAGAATCAAAAGTAATCATTGCAAAACTCCAACTCACCTGTACAAAATTAATATTAAATCCGACGATAGATGTCAATTAACTCATCATATTATATTTGAATGCATAAATTATAGTTTAGAATCAAAATTTAATAGTGAAATATTAGATGTGATTAAAACTTTTCTTGTTAATACTAAATTTTTGTTAAGTGATTCAAAATTAATTAGTGAATTATTTAAATATTTAGAAATTTGTAAAATAGAATTATAAAATGTTAAATATGTAAAAAAAATGTTAGATGGTGGCTATGACAAATAAATGTCAAGGCAAATAAATTAAAAAAAATTAAAATCTATCTTGCTCTCGTTTCTCCTTACTCCCTCCAGCCATACTCTTCCTTCACTCTTTATCTAATCGAAACGTGCTCTAATTCTTCTTCATCCTTCCCGCACATCTTACATACTTTCTTCTTCTTTTCTCGAATATCTACGTCCCAAAATTTTCCAAACAGACCTGCTTATGCCAGAATGAATTTAAAGATATATCCAAGTAGAAAAATAAAAAATATATATGTATATAAAAATGTACCATTATTTTCCATTGTAACCCATTGGCTGTAATAACATTGGTATTGGAAGCACTGCGCATGCGCGACCAAGAGAAGAGATGATTTATGCTGTAAACGTAGAAATAGATGCTGCAGACCTCACAAGTTCTGACGCAGCTCTCTTTTCATGACATTTTTCACTAATATTGTTTGCCGGTCTCGGTGTATAACGTAACGTACATGCATTTCAATTTAAAACTTCATCTTTTTACAATACATATTTTTATGTTCGCCTTCCTGCAGAGTACAGTCACTACATTCTAAATGTATTGTATTTATGCTTATATAAATACATTCAACTGCGCACAAAAAAATGCACACGGTGAAAATTGTGCACACGAAAAAGTGCAGTTGAATATAAAACATAAATAATTAACAACTGTACCTGAACCTTGACTTTGTGATTTAAATACGAAGAATAAATGGTATAATCACTTCCACATTAATTAAAAGCATTTTTCATATCTTATGAATGGCTTAATTAGCTTCTATACAGTATAATGATTTAATTATAAATTTCTTTGATTAGCTAAGCAGGTAATAATACCATAATGGATACCTTATGCCATTGACTGCAATGCACCAGTGGCGAACTGTCCTCATGGCATAAGGCAATCAAACTAAACACAAAAGTTACCTATTACGTAAACGATTTTACCTATTATACAACGTTTTTTTAACCTATTTTACTGCTTTTTGAAAAACAAATCTACGCGTTGGCATCTCATAAAAGTTCTTATGAATTTTTTTAAATATTATAAAACCTTAAGAAGTATTTTTATATATTTTTAAAAATTAAAGGCTTTTAGAATAACTATAAAATAATTCCTTTTTAGTTTTAATAAAATATTAGATTGTAAGATAACATTTAAATTTAGTAATCATACAAATTTATCCAGGGTAGATTGGAATATTGTTTTAACTCGGCCTCTGATAACAAAGTTTTATCTTACATTTAAGGGATTCATTGGTGTGTCAATTTCTGTCAAATATCCAATTCTCCAATGTTCAAATTATCCAGTGACAGTGTTATAAAACTATAGCAGGTTTTTGCAGAACATGTGCAAATAGAACAAATTTTGAAAATTTAACTTACAATTTAGGGGGCAAACAAAATTAATGTCAATATTTTAATATTCGTGTATTTAGAGATGAAAAAAGAATTATTCGCTTATCACTTAACCTAAAACTTGTGCAGAAATATTTATTTATTTTGTGCGGTATTTATTTTTATGAACTTACTTTGTATACATAAGCAAAAATTTATCCAGAATTATATGCAATTTCCACGAACACAATGCAAGAACAAATAATAATATATTTATTGAACATTTTCGAACAACAAGAGGTAGCCTTAGACCTATATGTAAGCGCAGTAGATGCTTCAACGCCATACCTAGTCATATATCAGTCTTATATATTAGTCTTATACATTATGTATGATTTGTGTATACTTTAATAAAAAATCATACAAAATCATCCGAGAAAAACACAACTTCAAAGGACAATTACAAGATGTTATGGCAAACGACTCGGTTAACATTGCAGCACTACGAGAATTTCTCATACCTATGAACAAGTATATGAAAAAGAATGCGTAAATATATAACTCTAGGTGAAAAACTTGATACACAATATACGAAATAAAAATAAAAGTTGATTTGATAATTCCCACGGGATGAATTTATTCCGCCACTGCTTTACACTCATTATTTTAATCCAATGAACCGATTTATCTTAATTACAATTTACCCAGACAGTTGTTAAAGTAATCAGCGTAGTTGGGTTTGTGGGCGGAGTCTTCTTCTGCTTAAATAGACTTGTTACAGAGAATAATGCCTCGTCAGTGTATTGTTATTTATTTATCGTATTCGTAAAACAATGCATTGAGCACCTACGCATGGTGCGGCTGCAGACCAGACGGTACGAAGATTTTCCAGTACGCGAATCGTTTTAATTAGTTGGGTGTGGTACTTGTATAGATAAATTATAAGCCTATTGTTTAATTAACTCTATTAGAGGTCTACCTTCTCATTAAGAAAATACATCTTCTTATTCCTCTCACTATTGTTGCGTGTCGCATGTTGGAGTCGCACTTGTGTGGACTGCGTATAGTATTAACGTTTACCGTGTTAAATTGTAGGATTCTGTTAAAAACCAAGTTTTAATTAAATAATGTAAACATAATTTAATCTTTCACCTACTTACTTTTTATAACCATCACTTCTTATCTTATGACATCTCTCCCTCCTCTCTCTCTTGCTATTTAATCCATCTATTTATCTAATATAATCCCAGAATATACTACTGTAGTGCATAAATTTGTGCTAAGATACCTGTTGATTTTAAAAGGCAATAACATTATGTATACCAAAATATTCCATTGTTTCAACCCTTAAGTTTGAAGAAGGGTTAACCAAATAAACTTCCCTCCCCTAATATTGAGGGTTTCTTACTTGTAATAAGCCGGTGTTTTAACATTTTGATCCATGGTGTTTGACTTTGAATATCATTAAAAATGGCGTCCATCAAGAGGGTAAGGTAATTATTAAAATAAAGTATAATTAAAGTAAAGGATAAAGTATTAATAAAAGCATTCAGTGTTTTATTTATTTTTTAATTTAAATTTATTTTGCATAATATATTATTATGATTTTTTTGAGATTGCAAGTCTGTTTTACACAAAACAAGGGATCAACTTGAAATGCTAAACTTAAGCTTATGAATGATGAAGTAATTCAACAGCGTAACATTTTTTAACTTTATCGATATTTTCAAACTTCTCTTTCTCTTATGAATAAAACAAAACTTAATAAATTATATTTTTTCAACAAAATTGACAAATGCAAAACTAATTTAACCATCCCTTTGTATAGAATATAAATGAACTTCTTTATTCCTACCCCCTATAGTTGTGTAACGCAGCATCTACTGTAGCTTCATTTTAAAATAGGGGTGGATTTAAATTCCCTGTGGTGTAATAATTAGTTTTACATTTTGGTAAAAACTTTTACATAAAATGACTTTATTATCAGCTAATATTTTAAAGCCTTATTTAAAGGGTAAATATTTTAGTCATTATATTTTATGACATAATTATTTTTGTTTGATAATACAAGACATTTAGAAAATATGGCATTTTAGAATATTGTATTTGAGGTGGTCCACTAGTAATTCTCTGTTCTACATAATTTGATAAAATTTAAATATAAGTGTCTTTAATTTAATTACAAAATTTCAAATGTTTTGACCAGCTGTTAAGCGATATATTATTAATTAAAGTGTACGTATTTAACATGCAGGAAGCCTAGAAAGTATAAAGAAGTCCTTGTATTCACGTGTATATCGAAATAAGAAAATACTCCATCGTATTATGCACAGCTTTTATAGCCTCTTTTTAGCATTATATCTTACTATGCTATAGAGCTTGCGTTTAAGTAGATAGCGTTGTGTCCGTATATATTGTTTTTAGTCCAAAAAAATTATATATTATTCTACATGAATTGTTTATAACTTTTGTATTTAATATATTGCTTAAGATATCACTAGTGGATAATAGACTTGTGTCCTCATTTTTTAGTGGTCGATTTTTCAATTGTTGATTGAAATTGATGTTAATAAATGTGTATTGGCGTGTCTATTTTATTAAATATCTAAATATTGACGGAGATATAACAATTAAATTTTGAATTGTAGTTTTAGCGCTCGAAATAGTCGGCCATATTTGTATTACGTAAAATGCATTTTAACGTCAGTTATTTGTTGAGTAGGTCAGTGCTGTGGTAATGTTCTGTAGCTGTTGGTAGTTAAATAATTAAGTCAAATCAAAGAATAATAAGTTTTTATTTTATTTAACCTTGCTAAGGCAGACATAATATTGAAATTTGATTGTTCCTTGAAATATCTGTAAATAATATTTGATATTTGATATATAAATACATATAGCAGAGATTTATGAGATGTAAGGTTGGCAGCGGTTGTGATGCCATATGCATTTGGAATGCGTACAACGTTGAATCCCTTTAATAATTTAAGAGACAAAAGACTTTTTTAATTGTCAATATCTCTTAAAATATAAGGAGTTATTAAAAAATAATTGAACATTTGAGGT
Organism: Panorpa germanica; assembly: GCA_963678705.1. Taxonomy (NCBI): domain Eukaryota; kingdom Metazoa; phylum Arthropoda; class Insecta; order Mecoptera; family Panorpidae; genus Panorpa; species Panorpa germanica. The sequence continues at coordinate 7,964,015 of OY783221.1, forward strand.
TCTAGTAAGCCACTTTATCAATATGTAGTATACTTTTATAGAAATTAAGACATAGGACACAAGTCCATTACCTTAAGTTAAACTGTTAATTTTTTACGGAATTAATAGATAAGTCACTTTTTTTATTGCATTGCATTTGCATATTTGATTCATTATGAACTATTGTTGCAGCTTTAGTTAAATATAGTTATGTAGTTTCACTAATTATTGAACTGAAAATTAAATGTGTGTCATCATATTTCGGGAGAAATAGTACATCAATTTAATAATTAGAAATTGACTCTATCCGCGTTACAAATAAACCTGTTATAAAATATATACCAGGTATAAACTGATTATAAGCTTGGCCGGACGGGCCAAGTATACATGATATAAATTTTATAACAGGTTTATTTGTAAGGCGGTAAAAGTTTAGAAGAAATAAAATTATAAGGAAACATTAAAAATTAAAATAGTTGTGCCACTAACTACTCGTTGTTTTAAAAGCACTACTTTTAATGAATTTTGCTGAGCTCGGATTCGTTTACCGACATCACTATACTTTTGCCATTTTTATTTTTAAGTTAAAGGAACATGATCAGAATTTTAAATATTGTTTTACATTCCAATATATTTTATATTCATAATAATATATATGTAAATCTGAATATGATCATAAAATATATAAGATAATATATTTGTATTTTACAAAAACAATCTTGTTTTATCCTATTCTTAAAATAGATGTCACTAGTTATTATTAAACCAGTAAAAAAACAATAAAATTCCACGTTGAATTAAATAATAGATATGTAATATTGAAAATACCTGAAGACTGAGTTGATATAATATATTCCTATGCTAAAATAAAACAGAAGTGAATCATTATTTGATATATGACTCAGCCCACGTATTATTACAAAATCAATTCTAATAATAATATTTATTTAATATGCTAAACAATAATTGAATAACACAGACTGAATGCGGAGTATAATCAATCAATAATTGGTTAAATGAAAACTGTTTCTGATTTATTTCGAACTGTATTTAGCTATATAATAAATTGAGGAACATACATAATTTAATATTTAATATTTACTTATAGTTTTTATCGAAATTAGCTTTTATCAGTGATCAAAGAATAGTTGTAAGATTTCTTCACGTGGAATAATCCTTATTAAATATATCCGGCGTTTCCACTTTTATTAAAAACCACGTGTGACGGATATAGAGACAATAATAAAATAGTAAAAGAAGAGAGTCAAGAAGAAATAGTAAAGTAAGAGAGTCAAGAAGAAATAGTAAAGATAGAGTGTTTATGCCTGTAATAGACATAAGTGGAGAAGTGAAAACGAAGAGAGAAGGCAGGAAGGATAGTGAAAAGATAATAGAGGGTTTGTCGAGAGGAGACAAGGAAGGCAAGAGGTGATAGATGAAGATACAGGCAATAAGGAAGGAGAAGCAGGAAACGGTGTTAATAAAGGAGGAGTAGGGGACATGAAAAGATAGGATCAAGAAAAGAAGAAACAGAAAGTACTATTCGAAGTAGTAATAGTCTAGAATAGTTTAAGTTTAGTTTTAAGTTTGAATTTATATGAAATGCATTAAGAAATATAATAATGTAGCTTGTATAAGCCGAAAGGCACACAATTAATATAATAAATAATATAAAAAAAAAAAATATAGTATATATTACGTATATGTAAGGTTTATCTTCTTCTTTATTTTATATATAAAAAATTCGCTAACTCGAAAAGCAGTCGGTCGATTGTCTTGAAATTTTGACACAACGTTTAATTCGAATACTTTCTTTCCAGTTGATCTTCATTTGTGTTTATGTGTGTGTGTGTTTTATTTACTTTTTCATTAATTTCATATCAGAAAGAGCCACACCTCTTATATAATTTTTTTTAAGTTTTTGTAATGAAATGTATGTATTTAGTTATCTTTCGAAATAAATTTACATTTTCTGACGGTAATAAAGCATTTTCTGCGTGTTTCATAATAAATTAACATATTAGTTAAAAGATTTTGAATGTTTCTACATTTATTTAATGACAATGTACATAAAGTCAAAGTCAAGGCAAATAAATAAATAAATATAAAAAAAATATATCAGAATTTTATTAAATTTCGGTAAATAATAAAATGTAACTTTATCTAAAAAATATTACGTTAAACAATAACGTATGAAAATAAATTAAATATAAATTGTTATTTTAAATGTTTAAGCCACAGAAAGTTTATTCTAATCCTTAAAATTGACTCGTGTATCATCCTTACATACTCAGAATACTTATCCCAATTATTTTATTTAAACAGCAGCCATTTAAAAATCTAAATCCAAAAAATTAGGTTAATTGGTTACCTTTGTTAATGAAGCAAGTTGCTTGTATTAATAGCAACCCCTTCCACTCAATTAACTAATAAAACTTAATTTTAAAGGGTAGATTTTGTTTTTGAACTTTTTTTTTATATACTCTGTACTTAAAGGTTTAATAAATATATAATACAAAGGTTAATTGCTAGAGAGAAATAGTCATCTACTCCTATTTTTTTTGTTTCATTTAACGCATTAAATTATATATCAAAAAGAAAGAGATAGCTTTAAAATTTCTTTAAATTTTATAACTCTTTCAGTTTCATATAATTGAAGGGTACTTTTGTTAGGGTTAAAAAACGAAATAAAATTTATTTTTAAAAGTAAAAAACCTTTTAACTTAAGTCTATAAATATACGAAAAAGAAAAATAACCGAGGAAAGGTGTGAAAAACACTTGGGTATAATAATGACCATCCACATACTCTTACTGCCTTAGTTTCACTGCAGCGCGTCTTGTTTCTTACTTCAGAGTAGTTCTAATTGTATTTTGGATGCCGTCAGAGGCACTTACTGTAGACCTACAGCAGCGCTCGCTCGGTAATAGGAATAAACTGTATGTAGTGGTGGGGGTATCACGTGACTACGAACCGCAGCGATCAATATAAACCTTATAGATTCTATCTCTATCTTACAAAAGTATTTATGTATTACGATGTCTCTTTCTAACTGAAAAATAGTAAAGAGTTATATAGAATATAGGGTTAAAATTGTCTGGGGGTGAATATTCAGGATATGTACTATATAGTCATATGGAATTTGACTGGTGGGGGAAGAAGGGGTAGCGGTCAACTTTATGCGGTAATCAGCTGATTTAAATTAACTTCAGATGTTTTGCGACCCGCTGTAATTTTGTTTTAGTAGGTTAAAATTATGATTTAAGTACGAGTATATGAAAATAAAGATAAATTACACTTAATTAACTGGTTGATTTATCTGAATATAAGTACGTAATTTGGTTTGTTTGGTTTTTAATATAATTTCGGGAGATTCTTTATGAATTAAATTAGGGAGTAGTTTAAATATCATTTAATAGGATTTTGAAAGACAATTTGTTACAGAGATCATTAGGGTACAATGCTTTGAACTTTGTTGTAACTTTCTGATTACTGTTTATATTATACCAAAAATTACCTCAACATTTTTACTATAGGTTTGATCACTATAGGTATCACTTATAAAATATACACAAATTTTTTACTTTTTTATTTAACTATATTTTTAGTAAACATACTTAATCATATTTTGCAAATATATTTAGTACATATTTATATACTAATTTTTTTGTAAAGAAAACGATGTGTATAATTTTAATTTGTTTTTCTTTTTGTTTTAGGTAAGTGAAATTCCCCTTCAACAATACGTAAGCATCCTGTAATGAAAATGAGAGTACGGCTAGAATATTCTACTATCATGATCAATAACAAGGTAGTATTTATTATTTAACCATTAAGGATCGTTCATTTATTGTTTTAGAGTCCTCACAAAATCATGGAAAGGCCTACACGCTTTCTTTTTCATAAAAAATGTAAATTAAAAATATACTTTGTTCAAAAGTTAATAATAGAATTATTGTCTTAGTGTCTTACCAACGTTAAATTTTAGTTAAATCTAATTCAGAAGCACTTAGAGATAAGACTGTCTTTAGACAGATTGAGACAACATAATACAAATTAAAAAAACGGAGACAATTAGCAACTTTATCTAAATATAGTTTTGTTAAAGCTCAAGCCCTATTCCCACTCTCCGAGTTTTAGTGTTAATTTAAGGTTTTATCCTAAAATGTAAGTTTCACCTTGTGAAATATAATGAAATAAAATTAATTATATTAAATACAATAATTTATATTAAATAAAGATAGTAATTATTACAAAATAATGTATATTACTAACGCATGATTTCACAAGTTCAAAATTACATTTAAGGTTAAAAGCTTAAATTAAATTAAAACTAAAAATAATAAGTGGGAATGGGGCTTAGCACTGTAACACTTTTATGAACTTTTATGTAATAACTCTTAACATGAATAATGCTATATATAGTCTTCTCGTTTTTGAACTATGTGTAATTATAAATTTAATTACGTTGATGGTTATAAGTATATAATTTATTTTTAATTATTTAAATGTTCTTTCAGTTACATTTACATTGTGGGATTACCACATGTATGTATATTAATATATATACATACGATTATAAATTATATATATGCATATATATGTATGTATAAGATGTAAGTAATTCGGTTATTATGATATTAAAAAAGTACAGCTACAAATTCATACAGAAATTTTATGACACTTTGAAAATTGTAGATAATGATGACAAAATAACTGGATTATGTTCAACTGTTCCCTTTTTAAATTAAAATAGATATCAAGTAAATGAAATTTGTACTAGCCGATTTGTTTGCAAGGCTATGACTATGTAATACTACATAATGTGCCTTTGTTTTTAATGAAAAATGTTTAACAGTATTAAAAATAGTTTTTATGACGAATTTACATTAGATATCTAAAGAAGTTTCACTTCAGCATATTTAACCTCAGACATCTAATTTTGTATTAGAATGCCGATTTCACATCAGAGACAATTCAATAAAACACGAACAAAAACTTGTTTTTTTGAACAGAAACACCAATGTTTACACCAAAGAGACAGTTCTCAAAACATTTTTGTCTTTTGTTGCTGTTTTAGTAAACAAAACACATTCCTAGAGTCGGTAAGATCAAAATAAAAAACATGTTTGTTTATGTTTTTTGTGAACATTTGTGTTTCTAAGTTGTTGTTTATCATGTTTATAATTTTTATGGGACACCCAGAAAAACACTAAAAACAAAACCAGTCTGTCTGTTCAGTGTGAACAGTCTGTTTTCAAAAATGTAACATTACATATCAAAAGTTATCTTTCGACATAAATTTATATTTTTCTAACGTTAATAAAACTATTTCTCAACTAAAATTAATATACTAGTATTAGTAAACAATTTTATAATGTCTATTACATTTATTCGTAAGATTATGTTAACAACGGTAATAATACATAAGTTTACGTTTATATTTAGCGTGTACATTTCAACAATGATAAAGCAAATATATTTGTTATTTTCCACGAATTTTATTTACGTTTTCCAATCCTCTGATTACAGATTATATCCCAAAAGGCCTCAAATGCTTTACACGTACAAAACTTGATGAGATATTGGTAAATTCCAAAACCCTTGGGGCCACAGAGTAGAGTAGGGGCATGGGGATGGGGATGAATTGAAGCCTATGAGCATTATGTCTTAGAGTTAACATTTATGTAGGCGCAGCTTTAGGGTTTCATCATAAATGTATAGAGGGTTGGGTGGGGGTTTTGTGTCGTGAGTAGGGGTGAGGGTGGTTTAGATCAATTGATATATAACAACTTATAAAATAATAATGCTAATTCTACGATATGAAATATATATCTGGGTTAAATATGAAATTGTTCAAGCCTTAAGAATGTTTTAATATTTTTATTGAGAATTTATTATTTGTTAGATGTTTTGTATGGGTACTTGCATAAAAGTTTAGAATGTGAATCCTTAAAACGACGTATCATAAAGGTTATCGATACACTGTAAAAATTACTATGCTAAAATAGTAACTTTTACACACAGAGTAAATTTAGTGGATATTTATCATTAGTATATTATTCAAATACATATACTTACATTAAAACAATATATTTTATTTGAAATTGTCAAGCCGACCACTCACGATCGTTCCAAATGGATGGGAAGGCCTTCAGTGCATTCCATTTGGAATGATATGATTGTATATCATTCCAAATCTAATTCTGAGATTCGGATTCGAGTATTAGAGTTCACTGTGCACCTAGTTTAACGACATTTGATTAAATTCAAACGGTTAATTTCATATAATAACCTACAATTAATAAATCATCCGTTAATTAAAGAATATATATTGCATGCCAACCTAAATTAAAATGATTAATAACATAAAATTTATGCAAAATTATGATTACAATACATCTACATATTCTACATAGACTAGAGTACTTCAATATAAAATATTAAATAGTAATATACGTATTAATTAAACATAACTAGAGAATGTTGGTACTAGATAGTATGCAATTAGCTTAATGGAATTCATAAAAGATCTTGAGTCCGTTAGAGCTGGAGGAACGCGTTTGGATTCGGTCAATAGACACTCTTTGTAGTTGAGCTTCTGTGCCGTGCCTGAACTGCAGTTCTCTGAGCACGAGAACCGGAGGATGCATTTTTAAGCGTTTCCTCAAGAAGCCATCTAACTAAGCTAATATTTGTATTGCAGTTGTATTGCACTATATGAGTACAATGTTTGACTTTAATTTGTTGAGGCAGTTCAAGGACATATCTCTTCACGTGCCTTGTGCTGTTAACTTAAGGTGTGTAACATCTTCTGAAGAGGACAAATCGAATATATATATGGTTTTCCAATAGGGGCGGCTCGATGTTGACAGTTTATCAAAAAAAAAAATAATGTAAAAGTATATTTCGAAAGTGTTAAATTATAATATTAATTCTAATTGTGGTTATGATGAATAAATGTTAATGCCAATTTAAAGAAATAAAAGAAAATGCGTTTCGTGTTCGGTTACGGTACCCAGTAAACATTTTGGAGTCACTTTGACATCATATTGGAGATGTGTATGATTTTTTGTCATGAAAGAGTTCATTTATAGTTCAGTTTCTGACAATCGTTCTTATGAAATGTCTGTTTTATCGGCTACAGATGACGGAACCACTCTACCTGTCGGAATACAAATGAAGATAAAGTTGATGCGAACTATAATTGAAGTGAAATAGTGATAGAAACGTCACAAAAAGGAACACTTCACCAAATGTTTACTGGGTATTGTCAAATTTCGTGCCCTGGTTAATACACCTTATAAGTTTGAAACTATTTCTTAATAATTATTACTTTAACGACGAAAACTACTAGCATATAATCCATTTTTCTAAACGTCATACGTTTTTAACTTCTCCATAAGAATCCAAGTTATTTTCGTCCCGGTTTCAACAAATGACATATTTAAAAATAATCTCAGCACTTCATTAAGAAACCATTGGGGTTTAGTCGTCTTCATCTTACGAGTGGGTGTGTTCACAAGTATACTACACAACTTTTCTAGCTCCCGCTCCAGCTTCAGCTCCAGCAAGAGATAAATATAATTTAAACGTAACTCGTAACGAAAATAACTAACTCTGACAAGGTAAGATAAGAAAGGAATAGAGATATATATCTCACTCTTTATTTATATTATATTTCATTTGACAGTTTGACATTTATATATTGTATATCTAAATCCACCTATAGTTTACAAATATCTATAAATAGGTATCTGTAAATGTAAATATACAGGGTGTCTACACATTTTAGGGGTGATATGGGGTTAGTTTTATTTGTAACTACACTCTTAAAAAAACTTTATAAATTTTTAAAACATATTTTAGAACCAGCTGTTAAAGAAAATTGAGATTCATGTATATTAATTTTCGCATAGAATTGTTTATCATGTTCAACAAAATTAATAACTGGTTCTTAACTTGTTTATTAAAAACCTTGGTTTATATTTTTGTTTCTCAGCTATGATTTTAGTTTGAGTCTAACATAACTACCCAGTAAACAATTTGGAGTCACTTTGACATCATATTGGAAACGCGTATGATTCTTTTGTCATGAAAGAGTTCATTTATAGTTCAGTTTCACACAATCGTTCATATGAAATGTCTGTTTTATCGGCTACAGATGACTCAACCTGTCGGAATAGAAATGAAGATAAAGTTGATGCGAACTATAATTGAAGTGAAATAGTGATAGAAACGTCACAAAAAGGAACACTTCACCAAATGTTTACTGGGTATAGCTTAACCATAATGGCGGATTTACTAGAAGCCTGATTATGCTGTAGACCAAAGCGGCAGATTTTTGGTGCGACATATTTGGGGCCAACATTTCTTTATTGTCTTACATATAATAAAAACATTCATGGTTATATACCTAAATGTTATTAGGTTCACACAAACAATTCCATATGTAATATATTACGTCACATAGGTTTTGCTGTGGTGCGGGAACAAGTGACATAATCGTTCGCTAAGTGCACTCAGAAATATACCCAAAAACTATTTCTTTTGCAATCTTAACTAAATCGTTGGATTGTAAAAATAATCTACGAACTGACACATTGTAGAGAGGTCGATAGAGGCGTCAAAATTTGAATAGCTTACTGGCGTCAAATGTGTAAATCTGCAACTGCTTTACCAAACAAAATGTGGCCGATCCTTCACAAAACTATTATTTAAAAACGCATTTTCTAAATTAAACTGCAATTATGACAGAACTGTACTTTAACTGACAATTGAAAGAACGACTCTTAAACTATAGAATCTTTGTCCTTAAATCAAAAATTATTGTTTTAACTGGTAATAACATTTATAATATTTTAACCAGCCAAGTTTATCAATATGTAGTACAGTTTTATAGAAATCACGACATGGCTCTCAATCCAATTAGTCCAACGTGCTAAACACAAAATTTGAATTTCACCTTAATACGCATATTATTTTACATACTAAGAGCCTTATTTTTGTTACTTTTTCTCTGGCGTCATGCGTCTAACGAACATGGTGGCTAAGACTTGATGTCTTAATGGTTCGTCTACCTTGTCGTCTGCTTTTACCCCAATCAAAAAGGATTACTTTGGTAGCATGAGCTACAAAACGAAATTCGGTTTCTTTCCAACATATCCAAGCCTGACTGTAGACTTCAATAGAAAAGCTACTAGAGAATATGAATGAATTTTAAGTGCGCTAATATTATAGTAAAAGTAATTGGTGATTATATATGTTACATACAGTAATACATATTAAAATACACCCTGTTTACATACAAGGCATCAATACGTCTTACAGAAGTTTAGAACGTGACTCCGGGATCATTCCAGGCATTGTCAAAGTCTCAGCTGTCACATTAAGTAACGCGGTACTCATCCCTTAGTTCAAGAATAACCTCCTACAGGGTTGAATTTGAAAACAACTTTTGTAATGCTATAAATAATCTGTTTTCCACGCAGAGAAAAGATTTATGTGAAAATATGTCTCTGAAAAAGTGATTGAAGGTCCTTTTTCGATATTTTGTTTATTGATTCATAAATAGATATGCCATAAATATAATAATCAATAAGGATAATAGATATCTTCTGTGATTTTTATGAATACCTTTGTAAATTTCGGTGTAGGACGGCGAAAACTCTTACGAACAAAGTTGGTAAGATTCCTTGCTACTGATTTTCCTCAAGTCCATTAGTTCGTGTTTACAGGGATAATATTCATTTATGCGTAAAGAGTGCTAAGACATAATCTGTTCCATTTAGGGAGCTTTCTAATGGGAACGTATGAGGAAGCACAAGCTTGCAACAAATCTATTTAAAGATAAAATTACTTTCGTTGTCTCTGTCTTTCTCCATCAAAGACGAAATTGTCTTAAAACAATCGTATCTTCAGTGTGCGGCTGCTCTTAACAATCTTACAAATAATTTAATTTAAGTCGACGAAGGATAAAGTTTGATTTCCGAGTCTTATCATCTTCTAACAATCTAATCTTGTACTTAAAATCTTTATTCAAAAAACTTCACATTTAAAACAAACATTTCTTTAAAAAATAAAAAGGAAAACTTTTTGTCTTTTTTATCTTTGTGGTTGCTTAATGTCAATCTATCTAGAAAATTAAGTCGCCTGCCATTCCCAGATGGTGAAATGTCCCCCCTTTCCACTCGTGTTCCTGTTTTTCTTCCTTGTTCTCCAGAAGGTTGTGGGATGTCATTTTGTACCAGTTGGGAAGTGACACGGGATCCCAAACAGGTGTTCCTTTGATTGCATTTCTCCTGGGAACAGTGCTAGAGGGTTTTCTTCCTCCCCCTTTAATCCACCTTGTTTCAGAAGCTGAAAACACGTTTCGTCTTGATTCATTGTTCTGTATTATGGTTAAGTCTGTAATGCATAGTTGGAACCACCGCAAAATATTACAAAAAGGGGATTTTTTGTTCGAGATTTTCTGCAGCAGTTCTTACCCCAGTATCCTTGCCATAAATATGACTACAGGATCTAGATAAAGATGGTTGTGGGTGTTGAATTATATCCGGTTAATAAATCCTTTTAATTATTTCCTTCGTTAATCTAGAAAAATATTATTTAAAGCTAATTGTGTAATGCGAGATATGTATTCAATGAAACATAAAATTAATAATACGTGCGTATGAAACAATATTATGAAGAAATTAATATAGAAAATATAGTAAAAAAGTTTTTTTATAAATTAATTAGCGCGGGCTTGTTTAAATTACAAATTCCCATTACTTTTTAAACACACCTCATTTATGATTGCTTTTGGTATGTATAGCTGAATATTTACAACGTTATAATAAAGTAAAAATAAACAATTTGAATGCCAAACATAGCACACGAGTTTCCCAAACAACAGAGTGAAGTTTATTATTAGTTTATTATAATACCTTAGTCGTCTCCTTCTATAAAGTTTATCAGGGATGGACAAATTTTGAATGTTAAGTTCAACGTGCAATGAATATTCAATGAATTCATGTATAAGTATTAAGATATTGTATAAGTATTAAAATATAGTTCACTAGCTACAATCGTAGACAAAAGTATAGTCAGATATTAAGTTTATATCAGTAAAGAACTCGAACACATTTTTAATTTTTTTTCTTTGTGTTGCAAGTATGTTCTTAAGTTCACCACTGATGCCTTTAAACCTTTTTATCTTTTTTAGTAACTTGTCAAATAAACTAAAATAACAGTCAAAAGTTTCCTTAGATATACGTTAAAACGATGCCTTTTTATACATTATAGGTATTTGTTAACATCATATTTAAATTTTACCAAATTCTGTAGAAAAATAGTTTTACGAATGAGCTATGTTGTTGATAGGGAGCGTGAATATTTAAAATAGTAACCATTAAAAGCACATTATGTGTACACTAACAAATAATTCAGACTACAAATAAACAAAATCTTGCTCAGCCCTGTTATATACACATACCCTTATGTATATACATAAACTTAAACAAATATGTGTGCGAAATTTCCTTTGTAACTTCGGTTTCCTGAAACCCATACTAACTTTATAATTAATTTTATAATCCCTTAAGTTGTTAGTATCAAAACAGGTGTTTTATTAGTCTAAAATAAATATACAAGAACATAAAGTAAAGGTACAGGAAGGTTCTGTAATACGATTTGCTGTACATTGTGCATACCAGCATGGTGGAAATTTATTTTAAATTTGGTTTACGCTTTAAAGTTTTATGTTGTAGCATTAAATAAGATGCCCTACAAAGTGCAAGACAATTTGCTATGTGGAAGTAAAACACTTTTATGTGAAAGAGCATAAAGACTGTTTTTAGTGCTTTTGTTTTTTGCTCTATGTTGTAAAATTGCTTTCAAAAATGTTCACTTGGTAACTGGCTGAATGAGTATGATGAACATAGGTGATGGTTCCCTTTGCGCCAACACGAGCCGAGTACCAACATATTCGTACAAATACATGTACGACAAAACGGCTGTGTTTCTAGGCATTCCCGAGTTGAAATTTTGACCTTATTGACGACCTTAAAGAACCCATTCATTTACATAGGATTTTTGCTCCTTCTTTAGGCCTACATGTGGCAGTTATCGGACAAATTACGATGTTTAAGCTCAAATGAGGATAATATTTAAAACCTCATATAAACCTAATCTTTCTCTAACTCATTATTTCATATTAATCCCTTAACAATAAAATCCATGTCGTACAGGTATAAATACATTTCTTAACATGTTTTTTGTCCATCTCAGGTTTAAACGAGGTTTACACAATAATAAAATAGCTCGGACTTAAAATAAAACGAGAATTATGATTTCAATTAGGATCAAGCGAGGGTTATATAATAATGTTTAGTATGAGACGAGGTTCACTTTACTGTTTTCAGAACGAAAAGAGGGGCAAAGATCCATTTTGGGATCAGGATAGGTCTAAAATTTCGACTCGGGTTGTTTAACTCTTGACGTGGTTTGAAACGTATAAGTTTTTTTTATTCTGTAGTAGTTGATTGTGAATGTAATAATGATGTCATATAGGTGACAATAAAAAGAAGGAACATTGGTCATTTTGGGACTTAAGATGCACACAAATAAAGAGTACAAGTTACCTTTATATATATTCTTCAAATTTGAAATATTTTTATCTTTAGTCGAAATTTAGAAGAAAGGCTTTGAGATCATACCAGTTTACATTTTCCCTTTGGAAAATTTTCTGCAGAATGTAACTTATTTGGTTCTCACCTTCCTTGTACTATATACAACAATATCATGTGTCTCATATAATAAGATAGATAAAAAAGGATATGATATAATTAGGAGAGTGCGTCGTTTTTACTACAACATTTTTCCATGGCATCTGAGACAATATCTCTCGACAAACAATGAATGCTTTAGATACATGTTTTATGACGCAACATCGTTTTATGTCACTCTTCAAGTAACAATTTTTGTTACTTTGTTTTAGGACTTTATTATACCATATCGTATTAACATAAAAAATATCATAAAAGCATAATTGGGTAATAAATTGCAACCCCAAAAGTTGCCTAAAAACGAAACTCTGTTTATTTTGAATATCTTCTATCAACGTTTCAACCGCAACGAATGAGAAATTTACGTCTCAATGATTTTATCACTTATCTCGGGTTTTCTTTGGATACATCCATGGATTTTTGTGAGTAAATATTCATTTGTGTGAGATTCTTTAAGTTTACTTATTAAAGGGTGGTGTATCAATAGAAACTGACTGTTTTCAATTTGTCGCCATTTTGTGTAATGGACACTTTAGTTATTGAAGTTTAATATATGCATTCTAGGGGCCCGGGAATTTAGTTATAGAACTTTTCTTGTTTATTTCAATCAATATTTTTTGGTTTAGATAGAATAGTTGTAAATCTTTGAATTTTTTTTTGTAAAAGTACAGTTTACAGTAAATATTTCCAAATAGATTAAAAATGAAATTCTGAGGGTGATGAGGGTTCAATACAGATATTAACAAAATTAGTTGCAACTGTCAATGAGAAATTATTTAGTTCCATTTTAAGATATTATATAATTTATGTCAATGTTTCTATTTACTGTGTATTCATCATATATGAATCTCCCAGAAGCGACTGGGGTACTGTTCATCTTTTTATATTTCCTAATTTTGTCATTTGTTGCTTATATATATACTCACACATATAAAGTATAAATATAAAGTTTTATTCAAACAATAAGTTAGTCACCTCTAATTGATACACCTTATATAAATAATTTATAGTTACTATAAAATTTACTGTGCAAGACACTCTTTGAAAAGAATTAATCAACTATGAATAAATTTAACACAAATTTATTTCGATTTCATCCCGAAGAATAATAAGTTTTTCTTCTACTTACGTAATGCATCTTCAAATAAAAGATGTCTTTCAAAAATCTCAGAGGTTGCTCGTGCCATAGCATAAATAATATGAAATTCGCTCATTAATTAAAAACGAAACCTCAAATGTATCTCTAATTTAATTAATATTTTATTATTTTATTACATTGCCCCAGTTTCGGGGTTTGTGGAAAGAATAAATAAAATCCAATTAAATTTCGTTTAATGGGTATTACCTAGACGAAACAAATAATAAAACCTTGTTTATTTAATTAAATGAAATGACAAATATCAAATCCTTAAAGCAGAGAGATTCTTTGCCAAGGTTTACCTGATGTTTGTTAAGAAAACGATTGTATAATTATTTTGTAAGGTGTTATAAAATAGAACGTCATCGTTGCATAACAATTGCTGTAGGTTACTAGTGTATACTTTAATTTATTGTATAAAGAAAACATTTTGATATAAAAATATGATGTAAAATTTTCACGCAAAGAAAACAAAAATTTGTTAGGAACTCTTTATGCGTGGCTAGCGTAAAATATCTTTCAAGGTTCGACTATTTCAGTATGTGGTTGGAGTTGGATATTGTTCTATTGTATCCTTTGGTCTGGCGAATACAATACTTAGCCGTGATATTTATTTGAGCTCCAATGAAGCGTGAAAACTACCTGTTTAAATCGCGAGTAGGCAATAACTATTGGCACTTCTATAATATTTCACGGTGTCAGCTGCGTTCGACATCATTAGCCTAATCAACTGTACAGCGCAACGTTGTGTTCGGTAAGTTCTGTAAGTTCTGCAAGTTCAGCAAGTTCACTAGTTCAAATTAATGGATTTGCTATGTTTTGCGTATTGGGAAATTGAAATTTATGCTTAAGGCACAATGATTTTGCAGCTGCGTAAAAAGTTGGAGTGAGGTCAATTAATATTAGCTATGTACATGAGCGTCCCCAGAAAATTTGACGAGGGTGTTACATTTTTCCTGGTTACAAAGGACATTTTTTACAGTACATATGGTACTTCGTTATCCGGGAAGGACGACTCGGGTACTTTTGCAACAGGTCTGGGTTTTTCGGTAATTTATCGATTTAAATTGATAATTCAATAATTTATTTCGCGTGGTACAAGCTAAGTTTACTAAGCTATCAGGAAGGTAATCATTTTTGCGTGGCAAGTGAAAAATAATAAGAAAATTACCCATACTGAAATTTCCTTCACACCGAGAAGGCGAGTACAGTGTGCTAGGTTTTATCTGGGTTTATTTTAAATTTGTGAGTAGGAACACTGTCTATTCATATATATGTATGTATGAGTATATATATAAATATCCTTATATAATTTATTATAGGTGTTTCAAATGAGACGATACCATTTGTATTTAAATAATCTTTTTAATAAATGAAGAAAATGACATTTTTTTTAAAACTTCTGAATTCATGCATATTATGTGTGGAGTATTACATTGACTTTAAATATTTAACCCCGGAAGTGATACGGATTTTAATATTATGGTCCACTATTCAAAGAAATCGTTATAACAAAATACAAAATGATTAATTTTATTTCTTCACACCCTGTTGTTATAAAGCTGTTCGCTTGATGAATTATCTAGATTTATGTTCTTATATTATAGCTCTTATAATCGCATACTAATCTACAGGTGTATCTGTACTGTAATTAAATTGCAGCAGCTTGTTGTATGAATAATTTAATATTTGTTCATTAATTATGTGTTATTTACAAATTTAACGCTATCTTAACATTGTGATATTACTCATTTACTCTTACACTTCACATAACTGTAATAACGATAATTAAATGCAATTATGATCCCATTAATACACTTATTTTAAGTATTGTTTAAAGTTTAAGAGGCTGTGCGCGGTAATATGTACTTGTTTAAAACTAATTAAAATAATTAATTAGCGGCTACTGCATGCAGTTATATGTTTTACACAATAGCATCTAAATCTGGAGTTTCATTCATATTCAAACATTGTCAGTTTTGGAATAACGTAGCACTGAAAACTCAGTACGATGTTTATACAGTTGAAACAGATACAACAGACGAGAAAACAAAATGAAATATAAAATGAAAAATAGTAGTTAATAAAGAATTTATCAAGAGTTGTTATTACATTTATATTTTGAAGAACACTTCAAGTTTGATCTTAAAGTCAGATGGTTGAAAATCGATCAAATATAAACTACCTGTGTAGTTTTAAAACAAAATCGAAAGTTTTAATCACATCTAATATTTCACCATTAAATTTTGATCTTTCTAGATTGATAGGTATAGTACTTGGATAGGACTTGGTAGATATGATCTAAAGTTCCTAATTCGCCACATTGGCATCTATCGTCAGATTTAATATTAATTTTAAACAGGTGAACTTGAGTTTACAATGATTTCTTTTGATTTTGATTGTAGTTGATAGAATTTTACTTTAAATTTATTTAAACAATATAATTGACAATTAGAATAATAGTACTTGTTAAGTTGACTCTATATTTGTAAACGTCGCTGTCTACACATCTACACCGTCACACCAAGCAAGTCTAATGATTTTGTATTTTATTTTAACTGGTTTAGATTTAGAAGACAAGAGATATACTTTTTTGCATATTAATATACAGCAGCGTTATCATTTCCATTGAAGATCTTGCAATATATTCCATCAACTTTCCAATACTAAAATTTTAATTAATCCGAAAACTAAATGCTGGTGTTTAAATTACAAAAAGATATACCAAATGCCACAAATATTTGGGATTGGGACGGAGAGTAAATATTTTAGGGATAAATAATTCCTATTCCCATTATAAACCCTGAACTACATTTGGCCATTATTACGTCATCCTATAATTGTCATCCTGTTATTTATTCAAGTAGAACTCCCTATTATAATATGATACCTTCTGAACAAATACTTTTCAACACGATATTCCATATATCACGTAAATTGGGGTTCTGTGTTGGTCTGCCCTCGATCAATAATGGACACCATATGGGGATTGTAATACATAATACACAACTACATACGCTATATGTATTATCTTATAAAACGAGGAGGTACATAGAACAAATGGCAACATTTACAAATTTGCTGATAATAAAATTATTTTAAACTCAACGCTCTTACTAATGAGGTGAAAAATCTATACCGAGATATACCTTGCCATCTAAAAGAAATCGCAATCGTATAACTAGAACAGCCAAAAAGAACAGATTAAAAAATACCTCGTGGGCATGCAATTGCATGTCAGCAGTATCATTACGCAGCTGGCGAATTTAACATAGTAAATATGTACAAAACGCATGATATACTCGTATAACGAAACATAAAAATGTCAATAAAAATTATCTTAAAGGAATTTATAGTACTATTCAGATAAGAAATTGTCTTACTGCACAAGCATTAAGCTTAATAGCTTGCTACAAGCTAGTTTCAAAGTTCATTTTCTACCTCTCACATCTTATTATTTTAAATATATGTGTAAATGTCAATTATAATTGGGTTAACCTATAGTTGATGCACACTAATTGATATTAAACAAAAAAAACTTTAATTTCAATAAAGTTGCCATGTTTTAATTGTTTCAACATACGGTGTAATTAAAAAATTAATAATTAAACATCAACGATATCAAATATAATGTTATCAATATATTTTTGTGATACAATTGAAACAATATGGAGTAAACCTAAAACACAATTAAAACAGCTGGATTCAGATTAATCATGAATGAATTTGATATAGCACGCAGCGGCGTGCAGATGAGGGAACTCGATTAAAATAGTCTTACAAATAAACCTGTTATAAAATTTATACAAGGTATAAAGCCTGTCGGGAGAGGCTTATTATAAGTTCATACCTGGTATAAATTTTATAACAGATTTATTAGTGTTTATAAAACTTGTAAAACGTTTGATTGCTAATGATACATCGATTGTTTTTATATCGTTAATCGATAATTTATGTGACTAATTAATCAAGCTTTTATAGTTTTGTTTTTTGATTCTTTATAATTAGTTGCTTTTGTTTGTAATACTAGCTAGTTTACTATGTTCAATGAAATTTTCACTGTTCTTCAGTGGCGCATGCATACATTTTACAGGTGAGGTACAATTATTTTATATCTGTCAATCACTTGGCGCCTGTTTCCTTCCACCTCGCTCTCTTGAACCCTCTGGATTGCTTTCCATAAGTTTCCTAGTCGTTCAGTTTTCATCCATTCTTTCTACATGTCCTTACCATTATAGCTATTTTCTCTTATTTTGCTCCATAAATTTTTCTTTCTCAAATTCGCAAGAGATAACAATTGCTCTTCCTCAAAGCATAAGTCACCTACACAATTCCCTTATAAGATACAGTAAAAGATAGTTACATTTTAACTGAAAATAAACTGGACTATATAAACATAAAAAAGTCTTAGATTCTCTGTTGTATTTTTATATGTCCGCCTCTGTTGCCTCAACTCATATCTTGTTTATTCATCGCCATTGAAATCCAAAACGAGTTGCACGAAATCCAGGCTAACGCTTCAAACATTTAATTACGTCGTTCAAATATACGAGTTGTACATATTGAAACAATAGGGTAGTGCCGACTTAACTGAAGTGTGTATGTAGGATGTTAACAGCAAACAGGTAAAATGAATGTGATAATAATGGAAGATAAATAAAGGTTTATTTAACAGTGGGTTAACTAATTTTGAAAAACAACATTTATATATTATGACAGAATTTTTTTTTTAATAATCTCTTCAAAATGAAATATAAACTAACAGTTAGGAAAATCAGGCGCTGTGCACTTTGGGTAGGCAACATTTTTTATTAGTTACATTATAAAAATCGTACCAGATTGAACCTTAATGTATTTACAGTCTAACAATGATTAATAATAAGTATCATCGTAATACATAATGGTACCTGTTCCTTTTTTGACAATAATCATAAAGATTTACAGATGACTGCGTCAGTAACGAATTTTTGACATGAATTTTTTACCATACTCGATTTTTAAATATATATTTTAGACAATTTTATACAAAAATAATAATTATTAATTATAACATGAGAAGGATTGCCAGATTTAGATTGGGAAACGAAGAGAAAGGAAACAGATACTGAGCAAATAGTGAGGAAAGGATGTGCAGAGTGTGCGGAACGGAGTTTGAAACACTGCAGCACATTAAGTTTTCTTGTCAGAAAAAAGTAATGAGCGAGAAGAATATTGTGCAGTTGTTAAAGGGAGGCAGTGAAGGGAAGAGGTGGATGGTGGAAATAGAGAAAAGGAACGAGGAAAGAAATCTTCCCCCACGAGGAAAGGATGTGTAGAGTATGCGGAACGAAGTTTGAAACACTGGAGCACATTAAGTTTTCTTGTCAGAAAAGAGTAATGAGCGAGAAGAATGTTGTGCAGTTATTAAAGGGAAGCAGTGAAGGGAAGAGGTGGATGGCGGAAATAGAGAAAAGGAACGAGGAAAGAAATCCTCGTAACGCCAGAGCAGAAGTGATTTTAATCTCAAGTGACAAAGAGATGAAGAGACAAAGAAGACAAGAGGTGTAGATCTTTTTTTTTTGGAATTGGAATGTAATTAAATCTTTTGGAATATATTAAGCACAATGATATGTAATATATGGATTTAGGGCGGAAGAATGTAGTGCCTAATGGCATAAACATTACAATAAATAATAAATTATTAATTATATTAAATGTTCACATAAACTTCACTTTTCAATCAGGGCGGATTATTTCTTTTGAAACGAACAAGGGGGCATCAACAATCATGCGTACCACTTTTGACTAAAATCTCCTGAATTTAAATTAAAAGAATTGACGTTAAAGGCATTCGATCGTCATCTTGAAAATTTGGATGTAATCTGTTTTTTTTTATATATCTTCAAAATTATAACTTCCACAACAATTTTGTAAAGAGCTTTTTTGTAGATAATGATAATATCTGCAGCTTTTATTAATAATTGTACTAACTTTTATAGTAAATAGATTATAAGCTGAAACTAATCTTAAATATAAATGTGTCATGACAATCTCTTCATTACACTACATCATATTTTAAGATTTTCTATTTGCTTATATCTTTTTTATTATAAAAATTATAACAAAAAGTTATTAATTAAAGTTGTAGACCTTCTTATCCTCATATTAATGGTAATTTGATACGATGCGATGTGTTCTCTCGCCTTCGCTCATGCCGGAAAATGATGTACTATAAAGCTACTACTTATATAACTAAGATCAGTGAGTTCATTTTAAAAGTAGTATTGTCACGCTTTCGTGGTCTTTCAGTAGCAGCTTTAGCAAGAACACACTCCGTATTGTGTTACGCGACGATAAGGAAACTGGAAAACAGTAATCCACGGATTTAACTTTTGAACTTTCAAATGTGACCGCAAAAGCTTTATATATGAGCTTTATTTATATACAAATATATGCCTAAAAGAAAACTACATTAATCTCTTAATCTTTATTATCTTAATATAACGAGTATGAAATATATTGTATGTGATACACATTGTATGCAACCTTCTCGTTAAACAACAATAGAAATGCATAAATATACTTTTACTTGAATATTCATTTATATTTGTAAATATAATATAACTTGCTTGAAGCAATGTAATAACAAAATGTTGTATTCACTTTGGTTCACTCGTTCAGTGAATGATTATGTGTTTACAGAGCAAACAAAGACAATATAATATAACAAAGTAGCATCTATTGAAGTGAATAGACTGTAGCTAAATCTGCAAAATGACTTAAAATCCTTTTGCCTGGAGATTTAAAATTCTTTCGGTCTAGACAGACTTTCTATCCGGTCTAAAATAGTTTACAAGTGCATCTGTATTTATAAGAGACATACGTAGATCCGGTACATCTATGAGAGTCAGTGATTGTCAGAGATAAATAAGCCCCTTATTGTTTTATATTGTGTAATATATTTATTTATAAATTGTTGTTAAATAAATAAAAATGTTGTTTTGTATTTTCTTTTTATATTAATTATAAATTGTTGTATATTGAACAGGCGTCGAGAGACGTACTATTTGATCTGGTGTAACCTCCACTTGCAGAAGCATATTCACTTCTATCCAGAGTGAATTCATTAAAGATTATTTCGGAACTTACCCTTAATGAACACCCCATTTCTCTGACAGAATAAATCGTCACTGAAAATAGTACATTTCTGACTGTTGACAATAAATTTTTTCTTTTTTATAATTTGCTGGGCTTCTAAGGATCTCTGTTCTTTTTTCGCCGTTTAAACTATAATAAGTAGCAATATTTATCAAAATAAATTCAGTCTTCTCAATGACTTGATAGATTAAATCCTTGATAGAACGTCTTAAAGATTTCAGTGCTTGTTTCTTTCCGTTATTCTATTTCTCTACTCCTTTTTGTTTCATTGTCTTCGATTCATCTTCGTCTTCATTATCATTGTCTTATTCATCTTCCTCTTCCCCTTCTCATCTAGATCTTCTTTATCTTCCGCTTCATTTTCTACGTCTTCTTCATATTCTTCCTCATGTTCTTCTTCTTCTTTTTCGTCTTATTCATCATCAATGTTTCCTGTTTCTAAACCTGAAGAAATGGCTGAGTGGTAAGAAATTTGAGTTTAACAAAGAGGTTATCATTGAAATCACTGAAACAAACGCCTATTTTGAGTGCTTTGAAAAAACCTATTATTTGGAAGGAATAAAGAAATTGGAAAATCGCTAGACTAAATGTATAGAGCGCTTTTTGCCGTAAAAAATATCTTTTATTGAGAAATAAAAGTTTAAGTTAAGTTTTTCACTTCAGGCCCCTCTATTTCTTACAGTAATCTACCACTGCTAAATGTAATAAAATTTATTTTATGTAAGTGAATTCAAGTGAAACGTATGTCGTGTTTTATACACTGTCAAAATATGAGAGAAGTTTTGTACTTGGAGTCTATCTTGGTGAAAAGGCCGGTAATTTAAATGTTAATAGCTTTTATATACTGAAAGTAAAGTTTTAAACCGAAGATAGTTCATAGCTTTACCGCTCAAGTTTAATGCTCAGTTATACTCGTACTTTAAATTGTAGAATTAAAAGTTTTAGTTAGTTGCTTTTTTATTGAATTATACATCTGCTGAGATAGTTCACTGCAGTCTTGTGCCAAGAGAGAATATCCTGAACTTGCAAAATAGCAATAAGGAAATATTTATTTCTATTGATCTATTATTTGTATTTATAATATATTTTTCTTTCTTTTTCAGGTAAGCTATGCTGGAAATGTCATTATCTTCAAGACTAATGCGCTATACTACTAGTCTGGTAATACTTTTATTTATTAATACATTTTTCTTACGAGTATAACATAGATGGATATCACATAGATGGCGCCACTACTGATTGATTGATTATGATTATTTGATAGTATTAACTATCAAAAGA
The DNA here is from genome assembly GCA_963678705.1 of Panorpa germanica. NCBI lineage: Eukaryota > Metazoa > Arthropoda > Insecta > Mecoptera > Panorpidae > Panorpa > Panorpa germanica. Next base: position 7,986,316 of record OY783221.1, read on the forward strand.
TCTGTGCCAAAATTTCATAACATTTCGACTATTACTTTACGAGGTACAATTGTTTTAGTGACGCTACTTTTAAAAACAAACTACAAGAACGGTTTTGCAGTAGATTGTCAAAAAACCAAGCTTTTTAATTGTAATAAAGATTCTAGAACATCTAGATGATATTTTTTTTTTAATTTTTCTGCTTCAACATCATTTTATTTTAAATATTCTAACTTCGATAAAAACCGGTCCATATTAATTGCAATTTGCTTGCGTTTCACTGACGATGACAGTGACTGTTCAGCAGTAATCCCGGGCTACGATTTATTCAGCCGTACACTGCTCTCGGCACGTTTCTCGGATTATTTGCTCAATTTTCACAATCACATCAAATAAATATATACTCACTCGTACATATATTTTTATTTGAACATCGATATTTAAATTTATATATCCGATAAAAAAAAAATTCTGCATTGTTTTAATCTACTTGTTAATACTACATGGTTTGGTTGCTATGAAACCGCTGTGCTCGTGACAGTTCGTACCAGGGGTTGCGCACCTATTTTCCAGGTGTATACTTCGAAATAAATAATGATAAATACATAAGTGCATAGATAGTGTATGGTATATCCACTTTAGAAACAATTGACCACCCCTGTTTAATAGTAATTTGATCCGTAAAACGAGAAAATAAATTATTTCAGGGATGATAGGAGATTAACAACAAAATATAAAATGATTTGTGTATCAAAACGATTTATGCTTTAGAATTAAAATGGTGTAAATATTGAATTTAATTTATTAATTATTTATATTTACTTTCATTTAATTAAATAAATGAAATTCGCGTACTTTTGTTATGTTAAAACTTTAATTAATAATTCTATAAATATAATTACTTATGTAAATTAAAATGAATATTTATAAAATCCTTTAATGATTCAATTGTACTTAATTTTCAAATTATTTCATGCTAGATTAGAAAAGTATTGTTTAATTGAATGTTGATTGTTCAGAATGTAATTAAAACTAAACAATGAAATTGAAGGATACGGTAAGATTTAGTATTGTTGGAGATCTTACTTGTTATTGAATTGTAAATTGAATATTTAAATACCGACTGTTTTTTGAAAGCTGCTTTAATATAGTATACTAGTTAAACGCCGTCACGCTCTGCTGTCTGGTATAAAATGAATTGGAAAGTGAATAAAACACACACAAATTATGTGTCAAAATTTCAAGTCAATCGACCGACTACTTTTCGAGTTTTGCGAACACAAACAAAAGCAAAGTGAATTTTTCTATATAAAGAAAAAGAAGAAGATAAACCTTACATATACGTAACTAGGAGGAAGCCAGCACTATTTTGAGTAAGATAGAACCTATTTAGATTCCACGTAGTTTTTAAAGAAAGTGGAAACCCCGGATATGTTAATAAGGATTATTCCACTTGTAGAAATCTTACAACTATTGGTTGATCACTGATAGAAACTAATTTCGATAAAAAGTAGATCAAATTAAATAAACCGTAAACCGAATTTGAGACAGAGATGGTACAATTAGTATACACTTATTGTGTTCAAAAGGATGTCCAGTCATAACCAATTCGTTTTCCTTGTTCAATTCCATTCTCTAGATGGAACATTTGCATTTACATTACGTCCAACAAGAGAAAGCTCTTTCCAACCCAGCTGGACGTCTATCGTTGCCGCTAATTGGTTGAAATTTTGTAAGTCACATATGTAAGCCATCCTAAATAGATTAAGAAGCAAGCAGAGTCTAGCGCAAATGGAAGCAATATACCAAACGTAGCTATACCCGTGCAGAGGTACATGCATGTGTGAATATGAGACCGCAAGAAGTGATTTATTAGCGAAGCGAGAACCTGAATAATAGATTGGTCTGACAACTGTTAGATTGATGGTTCTCAGTTCAGATGGGAATGTTCTCAGTTGAGTTCTGTATTCCATGTTCCTCCCTATTCACCCCCACCATATTCCCATCTTGATTCCAAAGAATTCTGAACTACGAACAATCTATTATGTACAAGGGAGTATGTAATGAAAAAATATGGATCCAATACTATAAATAGCCAGCCTAGAAGATAAGGTGTTGATATGTTGGTGGCAAAAAAACTGTTTCTTCTTGTAGTTGGATGTCTATAATTTGTGGTGTTGCTAAAGGTAGTGTGATAGGTTATTGATAGCTGATGTCGATAAAGATTTTTAACGTGTCAAAGTCACATTTTATGTAATATTGACATTTGCTAAAAAGATGCTGTAATAAATCACCATTACTGAAGTTAAATTCCTTTTTCTCACTTCTGACTTTGACATTTCATCATCAATAATAATAGAAAGATAGTGTCGGTACAGATGTGGTACAACCACAGCGCTCTTCAGGCTTTCATCAATCAAATAACATGTTTTTAGTCAGATTGTTATTGCAATAACTACCCGCTAAACGTAAATATGTATATACATGTAAATCAACCATTTCGATACTTATGGGCCTAATGAAACAAATAGGTTTTACTCAGAGTTGCATCACCTTACTATCCTTGGACTTTCTTCAAAATTACACTCGATTTCACTCGAAAATGAAAACAGGGTACTTTTTGAGTTCCCATCAATTCCTCAGCTCACATAATTACGTGAGTCAATTGAATAAAATTCCAGTTTATACTTGAAGCACCCTCGCAGAATTAAGGGAAAGTTTAAATTATGAAGTAAAATTAATCGAATTATAATTTTCAGTAACTACAACAGTCAAACTGTAAGAAGAGAGCGATTCAACGATCGCTAAACTTTTATCCTATTTTGGAAATCTCCTTTCACTTAATGTTAATAACTAGATTACACAATTATCATTAATTAAATAAATCCAATAGTTATGTCTAGATATGTTTAATTTTTATTAATCTTACTCTCATAAACCCTGGTATTTCTAATTACGGTTTGCTTAAATCTTTTAAAATACTACCTAGAAACATTACCTACTCAAATAAATAATAAATCCTTAAACTAACTTAGACATCCATCTCCAGAACGAATTGTAAAAAGCATACTTCACTAAATTTATAACTAATTTATAATTAAAAATGATCATTCCACACATACACACACATATATAAATAAAGGAACCACCCTTAGGATATTAATGTAACTTAATTTGAATAAGTAACACTAGAAAGTTCTAGTTCTAGTAAGGTTATCTAACTAATTATATTTAGTTTTTTTTTATTTGATATATGAGTGTAACAAAATTGTACATCACAGAACGTAAAAAATGCAACAAAATTCAAACAAAAGAATATTTCAACTTGAAACCTGAAATACAAGTATACTTTCTCAAGAGCTAAACTTTATTTCTAAAGAAATAAATAATGCAATACAATATTATATAAATACCGTAAAGTAACTCCGTTTCGTTTGTAGTAATTAATTTATAAAAGTATAACTTAATTCCATTTTGTGGTTCATTTTATCCCGAAAGTTTACAAGTATTTCATTTCATTAAATTTATTCGGTACTGGTTTTCAAAATGCAGGAAACTTTTCAATTTAAACACTGGGTAAACATAAATAATATTTATCACATAACCATTTAGAAACAATCCATACTTGCTGTAACGTTACACATTTTGAAAATTTGAATTTAGAACTTTATTAGAACAACACATTTATAAAATCATTATTCTCAAAATAAAAGAACTAACTTAATTAAGTTAAAACAGGTTTTTTTGTTAGGGTCGCTCAGTTTAGGAACAAACAAACAAATAATTTTAAATTGACACAAATAGTTTGAAGGTTAGTACTATCTAAAAATCATATGGATTTGTTAATACTGCAATCTACATCTATATGTCATGTATATCCCATCCTACAAACATTACAACATCGATTTTTTGGGACACCCTATACACAAAATAATGCACAGAAGTTTTCATCAGCAATAAAAGTAGAAACACCATCAACAAAATAAAGCGGTCGATGGTGGTCGCTGTAATTGAACTTTTTTATTCAATTCCTGTTTTCAAAAACCACAGCTAAAGTTTGTTTAGGAAAAAAGTCCCCTATTTAATAGTTTTTGCAGAAGTTTAGTAGGTTGTTGTTTTTAGGGGGTAGAAAACTGTTTTACCATCTGATAACCTGAATCACTCTGCCTGGGGTGATTGAACGGTGAAGTGGCCGATTTCTGATCCAAATTTTGTTTATTCAAGAGGAAGGAATAGGGAGAAGTGGGAAGACGACGTGTTTAGCGAGATAACTTTATTTCTAATGTAGGTCATGCGGTTTTAGATGAACGAGGGGTTGGTAAATATTGAATTACGTGAAACGCGAATCTTGTTTAAAATTTGATTACTTAATTAATTCGGAAATATGTCTTATTCTCTACAATGATTCCTCATAGTGCAGAGAGCCTCCAAGTATTTGGAAATTTAGTAAAAACAATGTACCTTACATTACTTTTTGTTATTTACCGAAATTTTACATAATTTTGTTTGTTACATTGACATTATTTTTTTTTTATATTTATTTTCTTCTTTGCCTTGACTTTCTTTCGTCATAGCCACTATCAAATAATTTTTTAACATCTTTTATAATTTATAATTCAATTTTACACATTTCTAAATATTTCAATAATTCACTAATTAATTTTGAATCACTTAACAAAAATTTAGTATTAACAGGAAAAGTTTTAATCACATCTAATATACCACTATTCAATTTTGTTCTTTCTAAACTATAATTTATGCATTCAAATATAATATGATCCAAAGTTCCTTCTTCACCACATTGACATCTATCGTCAGATTTAATATTAATTTTGTACATGTGAGCTGGAGTTTTACAATGATTACTTTTGATTCTGATTTTTTGATTTTGATTCATTGACATTAAATAAATACAAAATGCATTAAAAAAATCTTTCACTTTATATTTAATTTGCATAAAAAGCTTCATTAACACTAGAAATTTATGTCGGAATATAAAAGCTAAATCTTAAATATTTGTAACTGTATTTAACTTTTATAAATATTTCCCAAGTATTAGTTTTACAATAAACTCAGAAAATCAGAAATGTACTTGCTAGTTTAACTTTTATTCAAAAAACAAAACAGTCATCTACTATTGATACACCTTTTCTATGAAAATTGAGTTTCGTCTAAAATCGCTACCAAACTTTCCTTGTTTTAATATATAACATAGTATTAATTATTTTCTCATACACACATTAATTAATATTTAAATCAATCATGATTAATGTTTACCACTAAACAATTAGCGAAGTGTTAAATAGACAATAAATAAATGCTTGCTAAGGACAAAACTGCATAAATATTATAAATTGTTTTGTTGGAAGGCTTTAGGCGTTTAGGCGTTAAGCTCAATGAATATAAATTCAGGAAGTCGTTTATCAAACCATTCATAACGTGACGTTAATTTCGCTGTGTTGTCACCCGCAGGTACACGAACGTTACGTTGTGTGACGTCATGAGCTGATCTCTCTTGTTTTGTGCTATATTGCGGTATGAGTACTAGTATGTTATCGACAGTGATTCTCAAAGAGTGATGACGATAGAATTGAGCTAGTTTTAAACGTTTCAATCTGATCGAACACTTTAGCAACGAAAATTATGAATAATAATCTAGTGATTTTAATTTTGTTGGATAGAGAGTTTATGACCGTATAAAATTGTAAATAGTAAAGTATTATTCCCACTCACTGTTTTAATTTTGTATTTCATTTAAATTGTATAGCATATGGGGATCTGCGTAGTCATGCGTAAAATGTGACAATCTGTTAAAATGCAGAAGGATTTGTATTTAAAAGAAGTTTATCAAAAATAAAGAAATACAAATTTCTATTACTAATTATTAAAAACAGCAATTTTAATTACTCCACATTCAATTTTGTCACGACACAAATTAACTAAACTCAAATTAAAACACTAATGTGACAAGGAATACCACATTCTGAAAACCTGAAATCTAAATTAAAAACGTAAATTAAAAATTAAAACAGTGATAGGGAATGAGGCTTAAGAGTTTGCAGTGGTGCGAGAGAGTAATTTCAGCTTATTAGCTAAAATTGATCCTATTGACCAGCTAAATTTTTTTGTTTAATTGTTATCAATATTATTTGATTGTGCGCTTACATAATTATGAATGTATTAGGTAGCGGTGTGATTCACAGATATGGTGCCTTGACTTTACGTGACTCAGCGTCGGAACTTCTACAGTTTCTTTATTTTGATTTAAATTTCCACATAATGTATGCTCGATTGTACCCGGATAAAATTTGACTTAGCTTGTAGTTCACTAGCTGAAGGTAACGCCGATTACTTTTTGAACTTTGCATAAATTTAGAAATGTTTCTCTAAATAATTTGTATCAAATTATTTTTAATTTATCTCGTAATCAAGAATCTTAGTAATTTGGAGCAGATATAAAGAAATATGCTCATAAAAGCACAAAACTTTTTTAATGATTGTTTTGCATTATATACACGACGGCATAAAACCAATCGAGTTGATAACTTTTTAGAAAAACTTAAAAAAATATTATAGGAAAGTTTGTAGCAGGTAATATATGTGCATTATTTAAGTGCGCTATAATCTGTTAGCCATACTTAACGCAGAGACTTCAAAAACGATTCCTTTTCTTCTAGAAAATAACGGAATGTCGCTGCATGCGACTTCTCACTTCTTTTATTTCTTTTACACGTTTTATTCAATAATTCCATCACGTTTAATGTGGGCAGTACGGATATATAAACATGATATATATATTAATAATATTCCCATTGTCTTGCAATACAAGCTTGCTAACTTGCTACAAGGTAATTCCAAGCTTCATTTTACATAGACATTGTAGCAAAGTGTGTAATATTCAACTCGCTAGCGTGTTATAAGCTTACATTTCTACCTAGGCTTGTCATTCGCACATTACATTTAAAAGAAAAACGTTGTTTATCTAACACATTGTACAAAAATAACAAATTCACCTCTAAAGACACCTTTTGTTTCTATTTCCATAGAATCCACAAACATTGAAACCATAAAACCATTTAATTATAATTTATAGAGGCTATTATAAGGTTAATCGCATAAATTTATGTGTGAATGTATATTCATATATTATCTTTAAAGTTAGAGTATGAAAGCCTTATACAAAAGACATGTTGTTAAAAAGAGACAACTATATATAATTATTAAATAAAGTAGCCATTAACAAATAATGAAGGTGTTTAAATCTACCCCTTATACATTAATTTATATTTTTTTGAGGTTAAAAGTACATTCAACCCTTGCGTCTTGATATTTTGTTTAATTAAACGACGGTAGCATGGGTTTCCTGTTCCTGGAGATATCTGATTCATTAATTCGCTAATTAATTTATATACGGCTGTGCTGTACTTCTTATATTTTCCTTAAATTACTTTTTTTACTGCGGTTTTAATAACTGCGGGAATATTTCTTTACTTCATTTTATAAACTGTTAATTGTACAGCGTCGGACTATTTTCTGAATTATTTGTATCCATATTCAATTCTATCTCGTCACAACATGACACATTATGACATATCCGTCAATATACAAATATGGAAATACGTGTCACATCAAAAGAAGCCAACAGATGACCCATTCTATATTTGTTCGAAATATTTTGTGTAAGTTACAGCGCAGAGTTAAAGCTATAAAAATGTTTACCAAGTTTAATATTAGTAAGAGTTTTTAATGGATTAATTATGTAAAAAGAAATTGTAAACTTTTGGTGCGTATCCTCATGACAAACACACCTGGAAGACGGAATACCTCAAATTCTCTGTTGTCACTTTACCCTACTCCACATTCATATTGTCTCAAGCTCCCATTTTATAAAATTTTAATTAAAATAAACTCGTAAAATGTTAGAATGTTACTAAATTTAGTAAATTAGTTTCATAAAATTTCATAAACTAATTAAATTTCCATATGCGAGTTTCGTACACTTCAAACGTTGTGAGAATCTGTTAAACAGTTAACGGTTGTGAACCCTCTTCTTGTACAACTGTCTAAAACTTTTTGTGAAAACAAAAAGCATTTGAAAGTATTTATTTATAGATTTTAGAACTGTGATCTTTGTAGAATTCCTGTGTTAACGACGCGACGGCCTCCTGGAGACGACGATCATTGCACTGCACTGAGTATGACTTGTACAAACTCAAGCGTTCAAATACTCGTACAAATCGTACAGTACTGGAGAGTGATGTCGAGTAAATAGTCGTAGTGCAGTCGAACTAGGTAAACACTATCGAAAGCATAACTCGAAAGTACTAGTTGAATATTATAAAATATGTAAACACAAACCGTCAACTCATGTATTATTTAACGTAATGTATTTTACCTAAAGTTATTCCAAATCTCCAAATTATTATCACATTTATTTCGTCATAACTTGACTAGCCTACAACATTGAAGATGCATTTATTTATCTGCACTACACAAGACAAATTTTGTTGTCTATAATAAGTATGCATATTTACCGAGTGGAACCGAGAATAAACGAATAAACTCGAATAATACATAGTCTAGTTATCCGTAAAAATATATCTACGGGAACCGAAATAACCCTTGCATGTGTTACAGGACAAAAAGGAACAAAATAAAATGAAACAACTGCAGGAGATAACCGTTTGTACACCACGGATCTGTTGTCTCTCTCTATCTTAGCTTCTGTCACGTGATTTATTAGTCCTTCGAGCCGATTTTTTATTTTATTTGTGGTTTTGTTAAAAATGTGTGAATGTTTTGCAGCTGAGAATTTTAGGGAATGGTAGACAACTGGAATATGACATTTGGAGTAATTATTACAGAATATTTGGTGTTAGTCACGCGTAAAATATGTAATATGTACATACTATATTTGGTGGATTGACGAAATTTTATATAAATATACTTTGGAGTCCTTTCTTTATTTATAAAGACGATCATCAAGCAGTTACTCATTAATCTGCAAGCAAGCATATGTGTTGTAATGTTTTTCAATATTTTCTTACGTATAAGGTAATTTATTTGTTCACTAGCTGACTCGACATGACGTGTTGTCATGTCCAAATTTCCTTGATTCCTAGTTTTTAATATTTACATAAGAATTTTTATCATAAAACCATTATCTAGAATGTAAATCGGAATATATCCCTAATGCTCTAAATATGTTTTCTCTATTCACACAACATTATCTAGATCTTCACCATAGTTTTACATGATATTATATTTTGTTGCGCATATTTCTAGTGAAGTATTCTGACGTGTTCTGTTACTCCTATGTCATCTTAATGCTAATAGTTGTAAGTTTTTAGTCATAACTCTTAACTACACACTTAACCTCTTAGAACTCTAAGAGACATGCGAGATGTTTTGAAATATGCCTTCCCTTCCACTTACCGTTCCTCTCCGTATTCCACGCCAGCTTAGTTAGTTTTTTATATCTACATAGGTTTAATTACTTCAAGTGTTAGTAAAATAGTCATTATTTTTTGCCACACGCGCTGTGTTTAGAATTAGTATAAATATAAACATGCAGAATGTATGAAGTAATATACAATATGTTTCTAAAGTTACGTAGCGTCTTTTATAGCTTCAAGAAAGAATAGCTAATAACATTAGAGAATATATAGGACAATAGCAAGGAACAGACGCGATAGTATAACGAAAACTAAAGAACAAGAAGAAAGGATGACAAATATTGATAAAAGCAAATATAATGTGAGATATATAGACTATATAGGAAGAAAACAGAGAAGAAATGTAAGGAGAATTGCAAGATTCAGAAAGGGAAATGAACAGAAATGTAGTAGATATTGAGAAAAAAGAGAGGAGAGAATATGCAGATTGTGCAAGAAAGAAATAGAAACGTTGGAGCGTTTATAATAAAGAGTGAAATGAAAATAGAGAAGCTAATGAGAGGAAGCAACGAAGGAAAGAGGTGGATTGCGCAAGTACAGGGAAGAAGGACGCAATTAGAGGAAAATAGAGAGTAGCAGTAGAGGGGAACAGTAAAGAAATTGAGGATGTCAGTGAAAAGAGCTGCTGAGAAAAGTAAGGAAAGAAAAAGATGGATAGCAGAGGTACAGAGAAGAACGAGGAGAAAGAGAAAGATAAAAACACGGAGTTTATTATTTCCATTATATATTAGAGTTTATGTGAAAGAATGTACAATGGACAATTATACAAATTTATTACAAAAGTAAAGAGTATGATAAACCGTAGATATCTAAGAATTGATATTCTGCATGCCAAACCATCAATTATTTTATACTTAAGGTACATAAGTTAAAATATAAAAACATAAAAGGAATTAATTGTACATTATTCTTATGTATCAATTTTATTGTCCAACAAGAAAGCAATAAGTCTTTGTGTTGTTTTTTTTCAAAAGGGGCCATTAAAATGCTTATTAATCAGGCGATAATAGTACTAATGTATAGCTATATAAATAAGTTTAAGTCGTTTATACTTTGAAACACCCAGTTGTTGAAGATTTTATAAAAAAAAAGTAGTAGCAAACTCTCATACCAAGATTCTCGTGAGCCTGTATCAACCGTAGCTGTAGCGCAAGAAGTTAGACGTAGAGCCGGCGAACCGTTGAGATCTGTTTCTACTAACGATGCAAAAACTAAACAGAACATGAGGGGGGTGGGGCTGTCAGGGGAGAATCATTTATCACAGTTTTGTTTTCAATGATTTTTGTTTTAATTTTAATTAAAATAGAAAATAATATATTAGTTGTCTAACTAACAAGAACAACACATATTGGATTGAAGTAACTTATTTTGAGAGAGAAAAAGAAAATGTAATTATATTTTAAATTATAAAAACTTCATTATAGAATAAGTAGTGGTGCACAGTTGTCATCTGAATCGTTGATCCGAAATTTATTTTAATTATTTCTTTTTTTTTCTTTCTTCTAATTAAATCGACTTTAGCTTTTCAGTCTTCTTGCCTTATTATTTTAATATACAACTGTATTTCTTTTATACATGTATATCTATCTTTTGATCCATTATATGAGATATTATTTTTATTTTATTCATTTATTTGGCTTAAATTTTATTCGCCATTTAACATTTTATAATTCTATTTTACAAACTTCTAAACATTTAAATAATTCACTAATTAATTTTGAATCACTTAACAAAAATTTAGTATTAACAGGAAAAGTTTTAATCACATCTAATATTTCACTATTGAATTTTGATCTTTCTTAACTATAATTTATGCATTCAAATATAATATGATCCAAAGTTCCTTCTTCACCACATTGACATCTATCGTCAGATTTAATATCAGATTCATTCTTATTCAGATCTGAGAAATTCAGATATCAGATTTAATATATTTGCCAGAAAATTGTTACACGAAATGTGTTCTATAAATTAACAGGCCTTTGTGGAGGAATACCCGCGCCAATTTTTTAAATTATTTTTCCGTATGTTGGTAATACTGTACTTAATTACTACACCATACATGAGCAAGATCGGACAACCTGTTTGTTTACAGCAGCTGATTGAATCACTTAACTTCAGTAGCGCAAGATGATTTTTACAATGAACAAAAAGTTTGCCTTAAATTTTGTGCAGCGAAGGGAATTTTGTGTGCTGACTCACTAAGAATGTTCGAAAAAGCTGTGAATTAGTTTTTTCAGTTTGAATTCTAAATCCTTTGCAGTTATATCAACATATGGACACCACCATTGGAGTGTTCTGAACCTATTCTAATATTTTTTCAGATTTTATTTAAGATTGTAAATTATGAATTAAAAAAAAAAGAATTGAGATTCTTTTCATGTACATTATTTTCAATTTTGTTTCCAAGTACTATAATTAAAAATTAATAAAAAACGTTCTTCTTTAATAAAGTAATAAACGCATCGATATTCCAGTTCATTAGTGAAACACCTCCGAAAGCGTACCCTCTATTTGAGTCTCACTAATGACCTGGACGATCGATATATTCACCAAGTAATATGCACATTTGTAGCATTTACATACAGAGTTTGTTTTTAAAAAAATATGACAAACCTAATTTTTGAAATGGAATTGCACCAGAGGGAAATTTATATTTAAAATCTCAGAATAGAATCCATGCTATACGTACATTTTGTGTACATTTGAATAGACGATGTTATCTCATTATTACTACACCAAGCTGAGAACAAATTTCTAAATTAAATTTATACCGCGGCGCGCTGATGAGAGGCTGCGAGTACTATGACATCATAGATCTTGATTATGTTTCGCTAGCTTCTCAGATGGTTGATATCGTATCTGATTTCCTGTTACGAGGAGGATTTTCCTTTGAACTTTGAACTTCTTCTGTAAGCACAGTTTTATATATACCTACTATATGGTCCTGTATGGCGCAGCTTCGCGATCAATACGGAGACGAAGAATTACGAAGATAACCGAAGGGTATTTAATTTCGCTGCAACACAATATATATATATATATATATATATATATATATATATATATATATAAATAAATATTTGTCAGAAGTCAACTGTAATGATGATGATACTTCCATTATATAAAATATATGATAATATTATTGCCATCATTTAATTTAAAATATACAATTGTGTATAATATTTTACTTTAAGGTATAATATATATCTCTGATATTATATTTGTACAGATTTACTCTTATTTAATGGGGTATATCAAGCACATACTAAAAAAAACAAAAGCTCTTCCTTTAAAATGAAGAAAATGTCTCATATTTTACTTTTATTATGTTTATACTTTCAACTGTGGCGACGTAGTGGTTAGTACGACCGCTTAAGCTTAGTGCATAATGTTTGTAAGCGTCAGCTACATTTACCAGTGTTACAGTTGTTAAAGAAATTTGTTAGAGTTGCAGTTTCTGCATTAACATATGCGTTTTACGTTTAAACATAAACCAGGGACAAATGTTTATAAAACTGTTGTTAGCTATTGTTTACTAATTTTTTTTTTAAATAGTGCGTCTTCCGAAGTCCGCAAACTCCTTTTTGCTCTATTTTGGCAGTCGTAGTAATATCGCCTCACGTAATTTAAAGCTAAGCGTCAATTTTATGTGCTGTCTTAAATCAATCAATCAATGAAGCATCCGTTGCACCTTTATTTTGAAATTTGCTTCTAAGCTACTTCTGGTTTTTTGGGGCATTAGCGTATATTTAACATCCATTTAATGATGCCCCTGGTACACTGCCCACAATGGACCTTTGTTTTTAAAGTCCAAACTAGGACGCGCTTACTTTCTAGGGTAGACTTGACTTAAGCAATTATAGAATCAAAAATATCTTGGTGTTGGGGAAAGCGGTGCTACTACTGCTGGCGTCTTCTTCTGTTCAGTATGAGGGTGTTCCTTTTCTAACATCTTCTTTGTAGTATCTTTGTCAAAAATGTTGATGGAACGAAGAAGCAATTAAACTAAACGTGTTAAACTTTATTATTTAAGACAGGGCCACCAAATTCTGTGGAAAAGGAAAATTTAAATGCAGACAAAAGTGTTGGTAAACTGTAAAATTCAATGCAACACTAGACAGTGTGGAATTAAATTATGAAGTATTTCTTCGAGTATTGTTTAAGTTGGATCAGGATTTGGATTCAAATAATAAATATTTATCATGAGTAGAAATTTCACTGTGGTCACCAGACTATGATAACTCAATGTAAAAATTAATAGAGTAATGTAACTCAGAGTAATAACTCAGTGTAAAAATGAATAAAGTGAAGAACATATAAACATAAAAATATATCTTTCTACTATTAATTGTCATAATTGTTACTGCATAAATTAAATTTTTTTTTAAAAGTTGAACTAATTAGATAAAGTGAGGATAAATTGGGACTGCTCAGCTAGGACTCTTTAGTGTTATCATAACATCCCAACTGGGATCCCAATGGGACAGCCCGAAAAATTGTAGTCCGGATATTATATTGCTTTATTTTATATTACAAAATGTTATTTTTTATAATAGTTTACTAATCTCCACGTTCGCATTTCTGGCTCTCATAAATGCATCCATGTTTGCGCAAGTCAAGCTTTTATGAATTGTGAAAGAAGGCGTGTTAACTACCCTTAATGAATATAAAAATAATGCGTGACTGATTTTAACTGCAATCGTCCCTCATTAAAAAAAAACCCTTCGTGTGTAATGTATGGTTTTCATTCAGATATTTGTAGAGAATCGTTGAATTATGCAATTCTTATGAGTGCATGGGGTAAAAGGAAATTACAACGCGTGGGGTTTAACGATAGGGTAGTTTATTTGTTAATGCAACCACATAAAAAATCAACTTCCTGTTTTATTTGAGTTTATAACAGAAACGCTACGTCAGATGTTTTATATCAATGAAATATATCACCCGCAAAACGTAAAATCATGTATTATTTAACGTTATATTATTTACCAAACGTTACCTTTTTTTGTTTACAGAAATTTAACATAATTCTGATACATTGTCTTTAAGTAAATGCAAAAAATATTATAAATCTTTTACCAGTATATTATTTTAACATCAGCTTTATTAACATCACAAAATGTAAATTTATTAATATTAAAAAATAAATAAAAATAAACTAAAATTTCTTATGTTAAAACTATATATATCAAACGCCAGATATGTCTCTAATGAACTGGACAATATATATGTAATTGTGTTTAGTGGGTATGGGTTCACACAAAATTGTATCCAGTTGATATTTTACCTATTACAAGTACTATATTCGTGCATTTATCATGCATTATTATTAGCGTTCTCCTGGGTAGTTTTCTATTAATAAAAGAAAAACAAAAATTGACAGATTGTACGAAAATATTTTTATAAACTTCTCCCAAAATAAATGAAGTAATGGAACTTTTAAAAACACAATAAAATGAAATTCCAAAAAGAAACTAAACTTTAAAATATGTTTGAAAGTATTTATAAAACCTTTTTGTGAAAAAAAAATATAGAATATCTTTGAAAGAATAATCAGTTGTCACCACCATTCCAAATTTTCTTTCACATCGCATAAAAAATATACATAAGACATAGTAAAAAGTTGTAGGAAAGTTTTTATTTGATTTTTTTTTGTTACATTCGCATTCTTATTCGCTTCATTATTTCTAGCTACATTAAAAAACATTTCGTGCTGTATATTTCTACATATTTGTGCATGAACTAGTGGTGGGCGATAGATGGCATGATTTTCGAGTTTCCAACACGATCTAAGACGTTAAACTAGACATATACTTATTCCAAAATGTTATCTACATATATCGTCATAAAGTTATCAGGCAGCAGTGTAGCTCACATATATTGGGCTATAAAAGGTGGTAATTCTTTCTCCGAACCGAAATATTTTTTTTAGCCGCTATTTTTTGAAGATGAAAACTTCCATCTCCAAAATTGAAGGGTGGTAAACAAAATATTCAAAATTCTAAGTAGTCAGTAATGTTAATTTCTCAGTTTTTCCGCCAATTTATCGCATTAAGTACTTTAAAGACAATTTTTTTAGATTTACCGTAAAGCACAGTTCCGAATATGTGAGTTTTAATTAATATAAATAAGTTTGCCTTTTATATAATTCTTTTTAGATTAAAAGTAATGTAAGATTACATAAGTTTATGCTCAATAACATTTACAAAGCTTTTTATGCAAGTCTATAAATATTTTCTAAATAACAAAACTTACATACATTAGGTAAATTAAATTTTGTGTTTAGCGGGTTATAACAAATTTACTCTACCTTACATTAAAAGGTAAGAAATTCGCGACTTAATCTATTTTGTATCGATATCAAACGATGATTTTAATATCGATGTTTTACTTTTATTTTTCACATCTCTAAATATGTATATTCCTATTTAAATAATATATACATTATGTACACAAATATATAAGAATTCAATATGCAAAAAAATAAATTTTATTACGTATATTTTGACTTTAAATATATGTAAACGACTATAAAATAGACTTTAAAATGAAAATAAAAACTATTCGAATACATTTCAGCATATAGAATTTTGTTGGATGTATCCAAAAGTAAGTTCGCTTCCGCAGTCGGATTTTGGCAATAAATTTGACATTGTTAAGGTATTTGTAGAGCTTAAGGTTTTTATTGATATACTGCATGTATAATGTTGCGAGCACAGTGTCTTCTATCTCATTTTTAGGAATATTTGTACAATTTTAGAACCCTATTTTATAACTTTTTCTCAGACGCCATGCGTCATGAATTGAACTAGTGTGATATTTATTTATTTGTTAATATTGACAATTAAAATTGTAATGAAAATGCAACTTAGGACTAAGCTTTTACAAGTAACGCTTTTAACGTAAGTCCAATTCACGACGCATGGCGTCAAGAGAAAAAGTTTCAAAATAAGGCTTTTAGTTTTCTTAACAGACAATAGTTTCTATACGAACTAGGAACCTTGCGAAGTAACATGGGTCGAAAGGAGCCCTATAAATAAAATTTCTTTTTTCTTGGTAACTGAATTTTTTACACCGTCACTGGTTAATTCTCACAATTACTTATTAAAAGTTACAAATATTCTAGTACATGAAAGAAGTGAGTCATTAATTAATTCGGCAGCTTAATCTGCAGCTGAGTAAGGTCATTGCTAGTGACCTTGGTTTCTTTATTATTACTCGTCATCTTACTAATACATACATAACAGACGTAACTTTGTTTCTGTTCACTTTCATTTTAATGTCACGAATGACTAATCCAATAAACATTATTTTGCAATACAAATTTTTTTTCTCATAGTTTGTTATTTATTTTTAAATTATAACAAAAACAAAATGATTTAAATCACTTCACGCTCTTTGCTTGCTTAGTCAAGGGGGATTTGGCAATAAGAAAATGTTGAATATTTTGAAAAATGCTTTTCTATAGACTGTATGCATTTGAGAGCTCAAGAAAACCAGACAGTATCTTAGAGTTAGATACCAAATAAAACAGAGGACAAGTGTTTATTAATTTTAAACAACACAAACAATCGAACAATACCCAAAATCTTAGCAGAAAATCTAAAATATTACTCTAAATGCAATTGGCAGGAAAGCTGATAAATAAACCTATGTAATTTGGGTGTGTTGATTCGGAAGATTTTGATGTTTTAAGTCTCCATCCTGAAAAAATGGCGACTAACAACGATTTCTTGTAATATCTCCTTACCGGTGAATCCTAACATAAGAATAGTTCTCTCAATAACCTATAATTTGTGTATACAATATTTTTTTTGTATATCTGATATTTAGAAAATTAGTAATGATTAGAATAGAGGGTATAGAGGTGTTTTCAGTTTCGCCCATATTTCTTAAACCCATTACAGTATATTATAATCTTATCATACATAATTAAAAAGAATTTTTAACATTCTACCACTTTTATTTAACTATTTCTTTATAATATAAATAGTTGACAAAGAAAAAGGCTGTACAAATATAATTTGTTGTATACATGCGCGACAAAACTTTGCAGACAACTCTCACACAATTTCTAAGCAATAGTATCAATAATCTATTGTAACGTATTGACTCTAAACGTTTTGTGGACCATCTCCATTTCAGTCTTGGGACTTTTCAAATAAAAACTAAATAAAACTATAATATTCAGCAAAACTGAACACTAGTACACTGACTATAAATAACTATGGGAAAGCAATGTCATAATATTTTTTTTTATTTTGAATAAAACTTGAAAATATGTCTCACCAAGCCAAGACACATTCGTTTACTGAAGTTTGTTTTTGTTGAGCGTTGAAAATAAGAAGAAAAAATAAAGTTTGAGTTGAAGAAAATAAACGTTTAACACTATTACGTTTAAATTTACATGTATAGGATACGTTTGTATTGTAAAGTAACATAATATATCCACTTTATGTAAAGAAAAACCCGAGGCAAATATTGATCGACCACTTACCAAGTGAAATAGAATTTTCTTTCAATAAACAAAAACACTTTAAGGGTTTGTAGGTTGAGGGTATCTGTATAAGATTTTAAACTGAAGGATCTATAATATATACATGTAAGAATATAGCCATTAAACAATGTAGCCAACAACGCAACCTTTTACAAATATTTTCATATTTCATAATTTTAGTAAAATACATAATATAGAAACAGTTACATTGTTTGTACGGGAATTCGTATATCGCGTGCATGTTCTTGTTATCAATCTGTAACTGAGAAAAAAATATCCTCTCAAAACTGGGCCACTGATTTCAAACTTGCTTGTGGTTTTAATTTACGCTGATGACACCTTCCTTTACATCAAATACATTAGGCCATTGTAGGCTTTGAATAGGGTTAACAACCCTATTGATCCTAGTACATTTTTTAACCCAAAAGATCCCTTAAATTAATTATGCGTTGACCAGAAATATACTCCTATACTACGCACATATAAAAAACTAAATATAATCAACCTTTTTCTATTTTGCCAACGTTCCATTAGCCCTCGAGTAACCCGAAACCTATCCTAAATGTAGACCCTAAAAAGGTAAAGCAGTAATCCGCAAAAACATAGCGCTAGGTATTCTAGAATAGTGCCATAATAAGTCTAATATGTCAATAATAGTAAACTAAATGAACAGAGCGACGCCTAATGGAAAGGGAAGGGATGCCTAGAGGGTTGTAGTTATCTCCGCCCAGTTGTCCTTTCTGGATCTTTTCCAATGGCTGGAAAAATGTCTCTTAAGATGTTTTTGTTGTACACTCTATATCTTCCGGTACTTCAACTCTAATTTATTATTTGGTTTCTCTGGATCCTTGTCGCCATCATAAATGGTTGAGGGTTTGGCCGTTGAAGATCGGTGCCAGTCTCTGGTTAAAGGATAGCGTTAAGAGGACTATTATTATCAGAACAAACCATCCCTGAAAATGTGTAGGAAAATATTTGTTGTTACAGAATTCCAGAAAGTTACCATAAAATTGTCATTATTTAACGTCTAAATTACTATATTACACTTATTATATTTAGTGGTGTAGCTAGAAATATCGGAGCCTTGTTGTTGTTGATTATAAAATCAAATTTCAAAATATAAAGAAACAGTAGAAAAAATTATAATATAGTTCAAATTACAAGAGTTCGGCGGTATCGGTATAAACTGCCGATATAACTAAAAAGCACTGACTCACTTATTTTTCTATATTGTATATAGAAACAATAAGAAAAAATCCATTATCGTATTATAGATTTATACCGCTCTTATAACCTCTTTTAAGCCACCAAACTATCGTCATTTGGACTATACACATTATATTAACACTTGTGGTAATAAAAAAGTAAGGGAAAATACACAGCATAATACAGTAGAATTTCGATATAACGAACTAATTGGCGGAAAGCATGATTTAAAGAAGTAAATATTAATAAAAGGTTAGACATACAACCCATAAATTCATTAAATAACCTTATAGGACTTTCCTCGTAAAAATCCCCAATGTATTAATATTTATGTGTAGCATAGACAGAAAATATCATTCGTTTTATCCATAATCTTTTATATAGATGGTCGTTATATAGAGGTTATTTTGCATTTAAATATGAAAATTCTATTTTTGCAACTTCTTATTATCTATTTTGATTTCTATTTATCTACTTTGTATTTCTTTTATAATCTTTAAATGTTTTGAATTTGCTAAATGATTTTTCGACACCATCGCTAGTTTCAAATCAAGAACAATATTATTTCAGTGTCTACTCGTACTTCAGGACACCCGCTTCCAAGCAATCATACATTTCCAGAAGTAATTTTATCTCAGTTTACTTCTATAACCCTTGCGCTACTATTTTTATCCCGTATACTTGAATGTGTTGGCAACACCACATATGTCACTCTCGCTAATCACTCTTCGTGACAATGTGGGGAGGAGTCATCTAATTAAATTGGACACGAAATGATAATCTCGTTGTGATACAGAATTAAATTACACTACCGCACCGTTGGGAATTACTATCATATCCATTCCCCAAAATATGGTGTTCCTGTTTTATTTATACCAGAGTATCCATTTCATCACCTTGAGGGCTTTAAGCCTCAAAACCTCAACACACTATATCATCTCAACACTCGCTCTCCAACGCGTTTGCCTCGACAAAACTCATAACGACACCTCCATGACTTACAAGAGTGTAGATGTAAGAGGAAACCTGGGATAAACCCGTAGGTCATCTCATGATCACGCGTCGTTTCACAATTTTTCCTTTCTCTGTTTACCCCTTAAGCTTTTACTTCATTTTCCCTGTTCTCTTTAGATGGATCTGAAAGGTCTATTATAAGAAATCTTAAGTTAATAAATCTTTTATAAGGAATATTCTTAAGCGTTTTGAAAATTCCCATTATCGTTTGTAGAACAACAATTTGGTATTTGGGTTCTGCAGTGATTGAAATATTTATGGGATATTTTGTGTTTGTGGTATTATTGATTTTATAATACTTTAACTGGAGTTTGGGAAGCCAGTTGATGAAATGTGGGTACAAATTATAGCTTAGTTACGATAAAATGTTTCTAGATTTCAATTATAGGGCCAAAAGTTTGATAAAAGCGATTAAAAGTTGTGGCCATCTCTATATAATTCATAGCCAAAGAAATGTTAAAACCCAATAGTAGTTCAATATATGAGCACTGGAATACTAAACTAGAGACTAAGCTCTTAGAGCATATATATATGGAGAGAGAATACTAGATCTAAAAGTGTGACCAAAATGTGTGCGACAGAGAAAGGTATATGTTTCTATTTGTTCTCTATGCGCATGCGTCGAAAGTGACAGTTGTCAAGTCAGAGCTGTTTAGATATAATACGTGACAGTTGTTAAATATGACATTATATTGATGTAGAATAATATAGAAATGTATAAATATAAATAAACTATATATAAATATAACTAAAAACGTGAGTTCTGTCCACTCTAAATATCAACTATGTTGGCCGTTAACTCTACACCGCATCTATGGCGTTCTTGAGTATATGTTTTCTCTGAACGGTCACTGTTTTACCGACAGACGAGCTTTGTACCAACTAAAGAAATATAATTTCTTTACATACTTAATATTTATTATATTTTAATAGAACATTAATATTTATTATATCTAGACAGCTGTCAGGAACATATACCTTTCTCTCTCGCATATATTTTGGACACACTTTTAATCTATAGGAAACATAGGCTATTCACACTCCTTGATCAAATCATTGGAAATTTTATAATTAAATTAATAACACTTATATGAAAATCATATTTCATTTTTATCATATGTTGTGCAAAAGTGTTGTGTTGTGTTTTTACTAGTGAACTATTTTGAAGTAGTCGGCCATATTTGACTATCCGTCTTTTTTACAGTCGAAACACTTCGATAGCTTCGAAATCTCTATAGAGGTTCTAACGTGCTAAAGTTTTATCATCTCCAAGCGGAGCGAGCAGTTTAGAACGCTTCATAGAATTCCATGCAGTAATAAATACAAGATCATTGTAAGGGCACATTGTCAGGGTGTATAATGGTGGTGGAAGGAGGAGAGGGATATTGGTAACTGAACCATGTTAAATGTACCATTCTCAGCATCATTTTCAGTTCGTATTTCCAAGCTTTTTCTTCTTTCTTTTATATATTCCATATTGGATGACAATTCGGTTCAAATCCGTTCTATTACTCCATGCATTGTCATTCATCTTTAAGTGGATTTGTAAGGGATGCTAGTACTTGATATGGGGGACACGCAACGCAGGACTACAATAAAGGAATATTTTGCAGTTGAAGTATTCAGTGGCAAATTGGAAGACTCAGAAAATAATCTAACGGTATAAAAGTTATGTGGTAAATTTTAAAAACGTTAAATTCTTATTTAACGCGATTAATAAGTTACTCGTTGTACGAAAACATCTGGCGAAAATCTATTTTAAAAGATTTTAATCCTTGAAAAGGACTTCTTAAGATTTTATGAGATTTAAGAAATTTTTTGAGAATGCTAAAAGCAGAAAGCAGACTAAAATACATTGTATACTAGCTGTCCCGGCCACGCGTTGCTGTGACTAACGTTTTTGTCATATTACATTACATAGCGCCATCTATTAAATATTTACTCAATCTAGTCAACAGAATATTTACTCAATCTTGTCAACAGATGTCGCCATCATCGTCGCCAGATGTCACAGATAATTAATAGACAAATAATTTGCAATAAGATAATATTGCAATCATAAATTGAGATGTAAGCTATCCTATCTTTCAAGTTGGATCAAACTGCACACGGTGTACAAATTTGATTAAAATCGGTTAAGTAGTTTAGGAGTCCATCGCGGAGGAACAACGTGACACGTAATTTATATATATTAAGAAGAAGATAAGGTAAAATCGTTAACGTAACTTTCGTTATGATAGACTAGCCTTAAATACACATAACTGTTCAGCGAGTATGATTATGTTTCTAAATAATCCATTAAATGAAACAACAACTAAACCCAGAAAATATAGAGCTGGTCTTGAAAGTGAATTCAATAACATATATAAACAACAAATGCTTAGTGGGTTAGTTTTTTTATGTATTGCCGTTAGATTAATTTTTTAAAATGCTTTATGAAAGCAAAGTATCATTCCCACTCACTGCTTTAAATTATTATTTAACTATTAACTATTATTTATTTAACTTAGAAAAACTATATTATAATATAACCTCCAAAATGTGAAAATCTGTCAAAATGAAGTTTAAAAGAAGTTTAATGTCAGTTTGTCAAAAATAAACAATAAAAAATACAGCAATTTTAATTATTTATTTTGTCCAAGTGTCGAACTGTCAAAATTTATATTACTAAATGGCCCAGTCATTTAAGCTTAAATTAGGTAAGAATTTCGGAATTCGAGATACCCAGCTGTAAGTCTGTAAATACTTGTATATTGACACCCTAAAGTTGTCTCAAAACCTACATATGGTTTATACACCCTACCATATGTAGGTTTTGAGACAATATACAAAGGGTGTCATTAGGGTGTGCATTTAGGGTGTCAATATACAAGTATTTACAGACTTACAGCTGGGTATATCGAATTCCGAGGTGAACTTACTATAATGATTGGGCTATAAAGACGCATGCGCACCAACGAAATTAACTAAATTCAAATTAAAACACGAACGTAACTAGAAATGCCTATTCTGAAAACCTGAAATCTAGATTAAAATGTTAGATAAAAACAGTAAATTAAATATCAAAACAGTGAGTGAGAATGAGGCTTAACTTGTCATATTATATGTTTGTAACCTTCTAAAATTATACTCTTATGTAGTAAACCTATCAACTCTATTACCAACAGAAGAGTGCCGCCATTTTTTACCTTATTTATTTTGATCTGGTCTTTTATATTCCATCCTTCACATAGTGCTTATGTCAAACGGCTTTTGCAAACACTCCTGACCATTCCAAAACGGACTTTCGAAATCATTGAGACCTCACTTTACTTGGAACGGACGTTGGAAGGATTTTCATTAAATCCAATACGTGCTGAAACCAGTAAATCCAGACTGCTGGCTTGGAATACGTGTCGAGTGTCAATTTCTATGTCTTATGTCTATTTCCTATATCATCGTTATTCTAGTAGGTACACAGGTTTCGGGGAGAGGGGCGGGGGGCTTATATTGCGAACTTCATTGTTAATAACTTCATTGAAGACAGTAAAATAGATAACGTAAATATTACTTCAGATATTACTTTTTGTTTATTATCAAGTTTTTATTTATCAAAGAATAATTAGGGACAATCCATAAATTATGTCACACAAATTTCCTGCTATTTAGATCCTCCCTCATCCGTCCTTGTCACATTTTTTAACTTAAAAATTTCACTTATTTTTCGCTTAAGGAAATTTATATTATTTTATATTTTTATACTTCATGTACCTCCCTTCCCCTTGTCACATCTTGTCACAATTTCTGGACCCCTTTCATGTGACGTAATTTAAGGATGGCTTCTTAAGCAAAAGTTTTATAAAAATCCTGCATTCAGTGACAAATGCCTTAAGGTTCCGATTCCTGATCTTCGGGTTTAAAATAATGTTGTTATATTAAATGAAAAAGATATATTGTATATTGGATAAGTTTACAAAACGTTAAATTATCGAATTCTTATTGGTAAATAAATTTTATCGTCGCTTTTCTTTTATTTTATCCATGCTATTAAACCTATAACCTATATATCAAATAAATGTATTGATCGAAAAATTGTTTCCAAAAGAATTCTGTCAAAGCGATCGTATAAAATATCTTTAATAATTCAGTACTAGGTCTACTACTGTCAAACACAATATTTTATTTATATGTTGGCACCATTTCAGACATTGCTAAGCTCCAATATGTCTACCAACTGACAAACAAAAAATGTTGGTTATGAAATTTTATTTCTATATTACATTGATATAAAAATATTTTTATGAAATATTTGATATGTTATATAGTATTGCTAAATGTAATTTGATAACTGAAATCCAAAATGTAATTAAATGTTCGCAGTTGACTGTTTAGTAACCGGTGGTGTAATTAAAAATGGCGGACTGTTTGATGTGTGATACGATTTTGATGTTTTTGATGTACATACATGTTCGTGTAATGTAATCATAAAGCATACGTCAATTTGTGTTATGACGTATGCTGATGTATGAGAAGTACAATCAGTGTTCGTGATGCACTATTTGCATAAAATGAAACCGAGTATCTCAATACTCATGCAACATTCAGAAATAGCGGATCCTTACGGAAACTATAGTTCAAATTACGAGAGTTCGGCGGCGACTCATACTTAAGGGGGGGTAAGGTTTCAACTTTTTTTTATTTTCATTTTTTTTAATTTATTTATATTATTGTACAACAGATTAAGTTTATTGTGTAAAAATTTGAAGTCGATTGGAGTAAAACTGTCGGAGATATAGAGTTTTAAGTCTTCACCTCTCTGGTCAGCTTTCGTGTTACTTTGAAACTTTTAAATGCGTTTTCTCACACATAGCTTTTTCAGAGTCGGTGGCGTCTCTAGCTCAAAATCTATTGGACCGATTTTTTTGTTATTTTGCACACTCTTTCTTTACATAAATGCCGAGGTAACGCTGTCGAGTTTTTTTTTTAATTTTAACGTATTTTAAAATAACAAAGTTTATTGACTTATTTGACTTGACTTTTGACTTTTAAGTGCTGTAAAAAATTGAAAAATCAATAAAAAAGGAAACTTATCAACTAATGAAATCATTTTGGCTTTTCGATTTCAGAAAATCCAGTGATGAGTTATGAGTGGCACCGCAATGCTACTTTTTTTGTGGTGTCTGCGGAGATTCGCTGTCAATGCCTCATTTCTTGATATTTATTTATAAAAATTTTGCAATGTATTCTCCAAATGTCATTTTATCATGTAGTAATTATAGAAATAATTATATATTAACTGTGTCGTCAAAAAACATTATCGAAACTCTCTTACTTCTCTTTTTTATCAATTCGTCTCTCTTAAGACTAACGTACTTAGTTTCCTCACGGTGCTGACAAATTATAAAAAACCACGCTTAGAGTATATAAGCCAGTGATATATGGTGAACCATATTAAAATAAGTTTAGATATAAGAATATAAATAAACTGAAAGTGTAGGTTTTAAATCACAACAGTATATACATAGGATGTGCTTTTATACATACATGAATGTATATACTTTGAATATACTATGTATATCCAAATATTTTCTGGGAAGCTTATTTTATGAAAAGTAATTACTTCATCAAATAAATTAATTAAAAAAGGTTTTCTAAAAGTAATTTATGACCCTTATAAATAAAAATAACGTAACATTTTTAATTAATATTGATTACTATAGCGTTTGTTTAATCTAAATGAACACTTACAAAATATAGCTTATTAAAATTAAAGAATGATTGTACCATCCTTACCGGATGGAATATTTTTAATTACAGGAAATGTCTAGATGAAGGTACTCATTCCTAATTTCCTTATTGATTGGTTTTAAACAATTTTCTTTAATTTTCCTTTAGCTTTCTGTTTGTATTTGACTAATGAAAAAAATATTTAATTCGTAATAATATTTAACTCGGAAAAATTAGTGGCAAGCGAAGTGTGAAAATTAATTTATATAAAATAATATTTAGTCAGGAAAATGATTGGTTTCAATAGCGAGATTTTGTACAGAAAATATATATGTAGATATTTTATTTGGTGTGCTTTGTACGGTATATGTATCCCCTCTGCTAATGAAATATCATAAGGCCTGTCTCAGTATGGGATCGTATTTAAGCGACGGCGTATTCGGACGTAAATCGGCGGGTTGGATGAGCTACAAAGC
Organism: Panorpa germanica; assembly: GCA_963678705.1. NCBI lineage: Eukaryota > Metazoa > Arthropoda > Insecta > Mecoptera > Panorpidae > Panorpa > Panorpa germanica. Next base: position 8,012,652 of record OY783221.1, read on the forward strand.
AAACCGCCTATGTGTGTCACAGATGTCTGTAGTTGTGTATTAGGGGGTGTATTGGAGTTCTTTAGCACTTATATAATTTATCATGAGAGCAAACTTTAACTTTAATTTTTATCGATACACTACTGGTATTAAAGGGACTTTAGCATTTATTATATATCTGAGTTCTGGTGGGCGTGAATTTAAATTTAGTTCTATCGTATTGGTATCGGTATCGGTGTCCATGATTCACTGAAATACAAACATAAACTGAAGCATGCTGAACATACTCGTCATACGCGATGTCGCGATAGACCCGAAAAGAACCGTATTGCAACAAAAGAACAAGCGTTCTTAGGTATCCCCTCCAGTCGGAGGCGGCTGTTTGCATTTACAAAGGTTCGGATAGGATATCGTTGTAGTAGTGGTAACGCTTGGATAAAATTCGCCTTTATACGGTTCTAATGTGCGAGATAGTGCCGCCCGTATTCGGACTGCTTTATAGCGTGCAGTCTGAGAGCTCCAGAGCGATCTCATTACATTTACATGGTTCGGATAGCCCGAATACGTCCGGCAGAAATTCGCTTAAATACGGTCCCATACTGAGACAGGCCTAATACGTTTCGTACGATGCACCCAACGCGTTTAATACGAGCCATACGGTCTTGTGAATGCGCTTATACGGCAAACGTAATTTGTAATTTTAAGTTCGGATAAAACAAAGCTTGACATTTACATAGCAAATCGGTTTTTCTGCTACATTAATGTTACTTTTATGTTTTATTTGGTAATATAATATTTTACAACGTTTACATTTAAAGCGATATAAAATTGAAGGTTGACGTTTCTATTTAATTCACAAGAGCGCAAAACTAGGATGACAGGGACTGAAGCATGTGTTATAAAACTGATGTGACGTTTTCAGCCTTTTAGGTGTTCGGTCTGAGAGTTCTGAGTTCGACTTCCTTTTGGCTGGGAACCAACGTTAAAGCTACACGTCAGAAATAATCAGCTCAGACAAAGTCGCGCATGGTTTTGCATAATATAATGTGTCGTTTATTAAATTTAATAGATGGCACTGCACTGATGTAGTAGTTTATATCCATGCAATGCAACACATTTAAAGTTGATGGTGTAAATGTGTGAATGAACACGGTGGCATGGTTGTATCGAGTTTCATCTTTTTTTATGTTAATGAATTTTGAAATAACAACTTCATTTAAGACTTGCTAAAGTTTGTCCTGTTAACCTCACATATTAAAGTCAATGTGCGACACTAATAAAACCTTTACTTATGCTATTTTTTTAAATTCTAGGTAGTATTTTTATGAAACAAAAATGTTTCAATCCTAAGTTGGAACTTTTGAAAGAATTACTTCTTGAAAAACAACAATCCGTTATTAATTTATATGTATTAGTAAACAGAGTTTACAGATAAAAAGTCACGTTTTTTAACACATAAACTTTTCAATAAAATTCTCATCAGTATTTTAGGCGTTGACATTTTTATTAAATTTGTGCACAGATGTCAAACATATTAAAAAAGTAATTGAGTTGCCAAATTCACCGCGAAAAATCAATCAATAAACAAACAATATTATTTCTAATAACAAAACTGAGTCACATGCTCTTACAAGGAACCGTTTAATGTTTATTTCATATGTTAAATTCATTATTTCACACATCCTCATGCGCGATGCATCCGGCAATAGACAGAACGCTATTCCATTATAGCAGAGGACATGTAGTCTAGGAGAACTATTACAAAAATACAATAACAGTTTTGCTTTTATTTAAAATATCACCACAGCAAAGTAGAGATTATGAAATAGGCTAATAAAACTTTTTAAACATTTTGTAATAATTTATGAATTATAGTTCAAATTACGAGAGTTCGTCGGCGACAAATTATTATCGTATCATAGATTCATACGGCTCTTATAACTATATAAAGGATTTAAAATTAAAATTAGATTCAATAGCAGTTTGTAAATTTTTTATAGCTATTTTTAACTAATGTTTTATTTGTATTGTATTTTATTGTTTCTGCCTTTACGGCTTTGCAACCACATTTACATTTTACATTTCCTTTACACATTTTTAACAAATTCTTAATATGTTTTAAATTCTCTTCTTTCTTTTCAAAGTTCGACTCCCTTGTTATCTTCCTCCACTGCCTCCTCCTTACTTCCACCACTTCTATTTTCTTTTGCAATTGTTCTTTACGACTCCCTCTGCTTACAAAATTTCTCCTTCTTCTCTCTTCTCTTTTTTCTTACCTGCTTCATTTGTGATTACATATTAAGGGACGTTTGCTGTACCCATAGTTATCGCAATAGCTAGTTTACTTGGATAGTTAAAATAGTTGAAATAACAGTAAATGGTTCAGACGATATTGAAGCTGAATCAGCGAACGATTTACTGCTTTTTTTCTTTAACTGGCAAAATTAACTAACCATTGCGATAACTATGTGTACAAAAGCCAACTCTAATCCAGTATTAATGTTTCTGCTTTACGTGCTCTACGCTGATGTAATTTTTAAATGTTTTAATATTTCTTAATGTTCTTTTTGTAAATGATTGACTGGAGTATTAATGTTTGTATTGGATACAATATGACACATGTGCTCTTGAAATAAAAATATCATCGGTCAAAGACATTTTCTTATTAGTTATTCAGAAGGGGCTTTAGTCCCTGTCACCACAGTCACGCTATTATGTTTCGTGACGTCATCGTAAGAGTCCACTACTACACAGTCTTTATTATAGCCTTTTTAGACTATCAGATCAAATTTTTGTATGTTTATCATTTGTGTTAACATTAAGATCTGAAGGGAGATGTAAACATCTACAAATATTGAGTTTGGAGATTACGACGAAATGTTTGTCGGCATTATAATTCTGTTTGGTTGCATTTAGAACTATCTGAGTAATGAATCAGATAGAGGGTTAATTTTATAAATTCTCTGAGAGACTCTCTAAGCATGTCAAGAAGCTAAAGTTTCTGCAATGAGTTTGATATAATTTTGCGGTCTCATGGGATTACTTTTCGCAGTGTGACACTAACCTAAGAAATAGACTTCTAAATTTTTGCTTAATCATTTTTTTTTAAATACTGTTTTCATTCATGTATGTAATAAGGTTTTCAGGAAGAGGTGTCACTTTAAATCATCAACCAAACGCAATATTTTCGTGAAAAGTGTTGATATATTTATTTTAATACAAAGTAAAAACTCTGAGGTTACTAATAGAATACAATATTTTTCACGTGCTACGTGACAAAATTGTAATTGACAAAATTGTAAGTGACAAATTTTGAAAATTTGAAATAACCAGCGCAAACGATAGAAGATGTACTAAACAATTTAGTGGCACAAAGATATAAGCGAAAATTTGAACAGATTTTACTATATACCGTGAATTCTAAAACCTACTGTATGAAAACGCCTATACGATCTTAACTTTAAACTCGTTTTCTGAAGAATTTTACTTTTGTTTCTTACATCCCTTTTGCATCTAGACGCCTCGTATGACCTTACATAAGTATTGAAAGACCCTATATGATGCACTGTACACTAAATGCGAACGTATAAAGTGCCCGACTCTATAAATCTCAAGAGCAATAAAATTAAACTAAACTGGAATCTGAATTTGACTGGTAAATTGATCTGATCGTCTAAAAAGCCTTTTTATAATATTTTAAATGCATGTTATACGTTTATGTAGTATACCAGTATGTAGCAAGAGTAATATGATGCATGTCAAAACAATGAAGCAAACAAATTTAATGGGGTGATTTGTTATTTTAATTTAAATTATTACACCTCCATGTAGGGGCGCGCTAACAACGATTGGACGTGCTCGGCGTATTCGCGGATAATGAATTGTCCGCCCCGTGATACGAAACCGTGTTGTTGCTGTTGCTAAGGGAAATGATGTAACAGTAACATTAACGTAGCAAGCATTGCGCAATTACTACGTATAACGATTTGGCATAGAAATTTAATATTAGATTTTAAATCATTTTTATTAAAAAAAAATTAAAAAAACTAAAATGTTAATTAAAACTTTTGTCTATTTAAAATGAAAAAGCTGTGGAGCTTTCAGAAAAATAAGGCGAAAATAATGAGAATATGTGGAGAATAAATTTGGTAGTTATTGTTCTGTAAACTTTGTTTAAACTGAACTAATTATATGGAGAAATAGGGTTGTAAACTCATTTTTCAAAATGAGTTCTCAAATTTCAAAATTTTATTGAAATGTATGCTGATATAATTTAAATTGCGGAAGTTCGGCGGTGAGTCATGTTTAAAACAAGTTATAAATCTGCGGAATAATAAAAACGCACTGTCTCTCTAATTTTTTATAATATATATAGCAGCGAATAGGATAAAATTCACAGTGAGAAACCGTCGAATTATATATTATCTATTGGTCTTAATACTTAATTTTTATTATACTTTATTTTTTTTCTACTTTTTTTTTAAAGTGGGTCTCTTTTCGATGCTGATTTTTACCATCGACATAAAAACATGATAAAGTGACATTTGAAGAATACTTTGTGAAATTTTCATATATAAATATCACGAAATGAGGCATTGACAACGAATCTCCGCAGACGTCACAAAAAAAAGTAACATTGCGGTGTCAGTCATAACTCATCACTGGATTTTCTGAAATCGAAAAACCAAAATTATTTTATTAGTTGATAAATTTCTGCAGGTAACGCAGTCGAGTTTGTTTTTATTGAGTTTTCAATTTTTTACAGAACTTAAAAGTTAAAATACCGATTTTTCATGAAAAAAATCAGAAACTTTATTTGTTGTAGAAATACGTTATATATTTTAAAATACGTTAAAATTAAAAAAAACTCGACAGCGTTACCTCGGCATTTATGTAAAGAAACAGTGAGCAAAATTTCAAAAGAATCGGTCCAGTAGATTTTGAGCTAGAAAGGTCACCGACTCTGAAAAAGCTATGTATGAAAAACCGCATTTAAAAGTTTCAAAGTAACACGAAAGCAAACCAGAGAGGTGAAGACTTAAAACTCTATATCTCCGACAGTTTTACTCCAATCGACTTCAAATTTTTACACAATAAACTTAATATGTTGTACAATAATAAAAAAAAATTAAAAAAAATGAACAAATAAAAGTTGAAACCTTATACACCTACCCCCCTCCCTCTCCCTTTAGTTAAACTATATTAGAGTGCTAATATATTTTATGTATCTATTGAATATTGTAATAATATCGTTAATTATCTTTAAATTTGTGCTGAACGTAATTTATTTATTTCCTTAGTAACAACAGCATCGTTGTAGTATATTTCAGTATACTTCATTCAATTCAAATATTACAAGTGGGTTAACTTCGAGATAAATAATGACATTCTACATAAATAAATTCATAAAACAAAATTAAACCTTGGTACAACTCGTAACATAGGAACGAAGTTCACAAAAACCTGCTTCAATATTCAATGCAATTTAGTAAAGCTCTAAGTTCAATCTTCACCAACACAACTACATATAACTAATACCACTACACCAGGTATACCATATAAGTATTACCAAGTACCTTTGTAACACTGCTTCATATTCGAGAAACCACTTAATTCAGCCTGCAAGCTGCAACAACAACAGCATCAAACAATCTACAATAACGTCTAGTCAGCAACCTCCATGATACTATTACAAACACACATACACTTTATCTACAGTACTCCCATCTCGTGGTTGTCCTAGCAACGACATGCACTTTAAACTTTACTAGTTAATATAACGAGAAAAATCGATTTTTAGGGAATACGGTACAAATAATGTTATTGTGTGGCTTTACAAGCATTCCTGGAAACCACCACCCCTAAATATCACCCCCTACCACTTCCTATCCTCTCACATCTGTCATTCAATAATATGTATGTGGTTAAAACAGTTGAATATTATGAAATAGGTATTGTTATAAATTTCACGTGAACAATAGGGTGTTTTGTTTTGAAACAATAAGGTAATATCTGGTTTTGATATAAAGTTGATTGTTGAATTAATTGGGGTTCTTGTGCTTAGAATATTTGAAATTTATTTGTTTAGAATAACTTGTAATTATGTTACAATTATATATTTAATTGTAAAGTTATATACTCCTATATATTATATAATATATATTTGTTGATATGAAAGTAAACAGATGTACGAGGAGTTTTCTAAAAGTAAAGAAAATTTGTAATTTAAAACAGGGTGGTCACAAACCTGGAAATCCAGGAATTATGAGGGAATTTAATGCAACCTGGAAATATTAGGGAATTTTAGGAAATTTCAATAAATATCAAGGATAATTTGCGGCATTTTATAAAGAATTTGATTGCAGCAACTATTTCATATATAGTATATTATATTTCATTTAAAGTTCAAAATGAAATGAATCAGAAAATTTAAAAAGAAAACGTGTAGCTAATGAAAAAAAAATTTGGCGTCAAAAAAAGCAAAACTTTTATCTGAAATTCAAGTTACTGATGATCAATTTAAAAATCTTCAATAAGAATAACATATCAGTGAAATTTGAAATCATTTTTTTGTGGCCACCCTGTAAAAACACTGTAACACTGTCCTCCATTTGTTTACATCTGCTGCTCATAATCAGTTCATAATCAAATGCCAGACTGCTGTATCTTCGGCTTCGATCCGCGGGTCAGTACTACATTTTTAGGGTTAGGTTTAATAAAATTGGTTTGACTATGTACTTGTATAATCATAAATTTATATGACAGCGGTGCTCACATATATGTGGCTTTGACACCATAAGAGCTGTCAATATAAAGGAAGGTCGTCAATGAGCTTACTCAGCAAAAGAAATAGGCCGACGTTAAATAAATTAAATGAATTAAAAGATAATGGATCAAATTTCACATAAAACAAAAAATTCTAAATATTTTAATTAGTGAGGTTTTTTTTTTTTTAAATATAGTTTCTCGGGCTTCCTAGGCACGTAGCCTTTTATCGCCCCTAATATATTCTGCTTCTTCTTATACTTTGTATCCCGACAACAAGAATGATCTATTCATGGCTACTGCTGTTAGAAATTTCGGTTTCTCAATCAAAAAGGCGGTGTTAACAGGAAGCGTCTGCGAAGTCTGTAGCACCGCCCGTTGGAGTCCATTTCTTGCCATTGCTGTATTTTTACAAATTAGTTAGGTTTATAAAATTAAATATTTTGAAACACACGTTTATCTAGCAGTGCCGAACTGGTTAGATCTATCAGTTTGCATGATGGTTTTATGTTTTTGATGGGCCAGGCACCAATTCGTGTGTTCATTTATTTATGCCGGTACATTTAAATCCAGTCCACCACTGGTTAACAATATGTCTGTAATTTGCATATTTCTATAAATAACTAGCTGCACCTCTTTTCAAATGCCATTACTATAAAAGCTGTTCAAACAGCAAAAACTTAATCTGGTAATAAATCTATATTAGTAAAAGTTAAGAAACTATCGAAGGAAATTGATGCAATTGTCTGGAAAATGCAGTTGTCTACAAACTTTCATAAAATAAATTCACTTCCGCAACGAACGTGTTTAAATGATGATTAATATGTAGACTTCCCACGGTGATAATCATAATTACACGTATGACGTCAGACCGGACTTGGGGGTAGACGGGGTGGAATGGTTTTAGGGTAGGAATCAACCACCATATGACAAGGAAAGGGCATCGACCCTTGTAATTGGAATTCCATTTAGGGTGTGTGCTCTAATAAAACTTTATAACAAAACTTAATGCTTTTGCTGAAGGTGATATCACAATATTTTGTTTTTATTAAAAATTTCCGCCACAACATAATTGAAAATATTGCTATTTAAATATTTGGGTATTATTGCTTTTTTATAACTATAATAATGACCTTCTTACTCATGTAATACTGATCAGTATTGCTTAAAATAATGACCTTATTACTTGACCTAATGTTGACCATTATTGGCTATACATATGTATAAATAATATTACATTTTAATGTTTATAATTATTGCTTATATACAATAACCTTTATGATATTAAATGCTTGTTTGAAATTAATTTTCATTATTTATTTTAAAGGTGTTTATTAGTAATCATTTGTTAACCGTAATTGATTATTTAATATTTAATATTAAACCGATAATGGGGCGGTACTTAGTATGGAGGGTTTATTATTATTTTACTCTCACGCAAAATCAATTGTATCTAGTCACAAAGCAAAAGGAACTTGTATTTAAAAACGGGCGGCATGAGTTTCGTGACGTCACATCTAAGGTATAATTCGACATTCGAGACAAAATTTAGAGAAGAGCACATCAAAAACTTACTAGTCAGTCAAAACAAATCAATGAGACATCATTTCCTAAATTTTGAGAAATACTTATGAACTGGGCTAATTTAATAAAAGAGGACGGGTGAATATGATATTCGTATCGGTACCCTTAAGGGGTGGCACGCAGGGCAACCGCCCGGGGCCTCGCATTCTCGCGCAACAACCCAAGTACAACAATTAATTACTATATATGTATTTCGCTCTTTAGAAATTCCACTAGAATCACTGCGTATATCTTTTAAGAGATTCATGTGCCTTAGTTTATCATCATTAATATTTGTGCTTGTTAACTTTTATAAAACTTCCAATATAAAATTTTCTTTCTCATCAATTATCATCAAAAATACTTTCTTACAATTTACATAGATTATACAAAGAACAAGTGCCTCGGAAAGTTCTGCCGCCCGGGGTCTCGCAAAGATCTGCTGCCCGGAGCCTTGCAATGGCCACTGCACTTAAGTTTCATATTTATTACAATGACAATGGGGATGACGTGTAAAAATATTTTGAAATTTATATAACGTAATTTACGAATTATTTATTTATCGAATGTACTCAAAACAATAAGTTATTTTATTTGCAGTTTTTATTTAAATTATTGTGAATTCCACTTTTATCAACTATATAAGGGTAGCATAGGGTAGGTGCAGGTTGTTTCCTACCTCCTCAGGAGAATCCAGTCGTTGGGGATGCCGGAAGTGGCGGGTTGCGTGCGATAGTGTTTCACGTGCAGAATACGACCACGGGGAGGGGTGACTATTATTTAGGCACGTGCTAGTAGAACATTTAAAGTGTGTTGTACAAGTAGAACCTCTTATTACCAAGTGAAAGAAAATCGATGCCGGTTTATTTAGGACAATATGTATTGTATATAAGTATTAGAATGAATTCTTTATTATACAATATATCTATTGTCGGGGTCGTATTTAACATTTATCATAGGCTCCAGCTTGTGTTAGTGCACTTGTAACTAGATACAATTGATTCCGTGTGGAGACTAAAGAAAAAGATCATTTGAGGCGACTAGAAGCAAAGGGATGTAAGTGACAAATTTTGAATAGTTGAGTTAACCAGCGCAAATAATAAAAGATGTACTAAACTATTTAGTTAAAACGCCTATACGATCTTAACTTTAAACTCATTTTCTGAAGAATTTTACTTTTATCACTTACTTGACTTTACATTCAGACGCCTCATTTAATGTAGTCTTGGGTCCCGATTTATGTTATCAGCATAGGTCACGCTAGAAACTTAATTCAAAACTGTTTATTATAAAATGTATTTCAACAAGAGGTGTCATTTTAAATCAACAGAGAAACGAAAGATTTTCTTGAAAAGTGATGATATTTTTTTGATGATATTTGTCAAATGTCACTGCAGTGATGATTGTATGTTAACTCTGAGTTAAAAAATGGTGCGAAACTTAAAATAACAGCTCTTCTTGAAAGACTTTATATTATCGTTGACTTGAACTATATCGCGAATTCTTTAATTAAATTTAACTTAAGCAGAAATTCATCTTAAGTCTCACAATACGGTAAAAGACAAGTTCCGCTGGAAAATACTGTCTTTTGTTTCTGTTCCGTATTTAAATGAAGCTCTAATTTGTTGGGCACAAAATATACGTTGTGTTTGAACACAACGGTCTGGACTTTAAGCATGGGCTGAAAAAAATCTACTTAGACAGCAAAATATATGATCACATATCTCTCAATATTTCAATAAACTTTTTCACTAATCAAGCTTGTATATGCATGTACCGGATGTGTTCAAAAGGTAACGGAAATTTGTAATTTAAATGGGCCGGCGATAATTATTTTATAAAAATCTTTTTTTCCGTAAGTTGGTAGCACTGTACTTAATTACTATTCTAAATATCAACAAGATTGGTCGGTTTGTTTATTTATTGCAGCTACTTCAGTAATGCATTGTTAGAACCAAACAAATTTAAATTGAAATCTATAAACGCATAACGCGTAAAAACGAAAATCTATCGTTTGAAAATACAGATTGATTATACAATATAGTTTGTACTGATTATATGGTTTCTAGCTTATGATTATTTATAATACATAAAAAAGGTTTAATACCACTGCCAATAATAAAGTAAGGGATAAAATTTTATCGATGTTCATTAGACCATAGACAAAGATATGGTGAATAAAATGGGGTCTAAAATTGTTTTGATTATCTAAGGTCCAATCAAAACATATGCCATGTATGGTAAGCCAATGACTCATACGCAGAATGACTCAATGCGGATCCAATATACCAATATATGTAATGATCATATCAACCTAAAATATATTCCATTAAATTGGTGTACCCATATTGGGGAGAAGTGAGGGAGACAAAATGTCTAATACGATATATTATACTATACAATATTTATACATTATAATTATAACATACATACATAAATATAAGTGCAGTATAAGCAAACACCGACCTGGAACATAATACGCACCCCGTTTATGCTCATTTACACATGACGACGTCTTTTAACCTCTCCTTTTTTTTCAGTATCTTTACTGTGTGTTCTGTAAATACAACCCGGGGGAGTACTGATAGTATAAATAATATATTATGATATGTTTGAAGATAATTATTCTGTAGAGTAATCTCATTTGAGAAAATGCTCATTACGCTTTTGGTAATTACTTCTTAACTCTGACATTTACGGTTGTAAATCTTCTTTAACCGTAACAGGGATGTTATCCTATATCACACAACAAAGACGTCGTTTATTTGAGTTAGAAACAACTCAAATCTTACTTCAGTTTTAATGTTTAAGTTACCATAGTGTTCTATATCATCATTATCAAATTTCCGGGAACCCTTTTGTTTTCCCGGAAATACAAATATTATACTGTGATGTATAAAGCAAGGGCATATATTCTAACCTAATTGTTATAATTGTATATTTCTAGTTAAATATTTATTTTATTCTTTTTAATGTTATTTGCGTACATCAACTTTCAAAAGTTATTAGCACTTAAAATAATATCCACATTTATAAACATTTACAATACATAATTTACAACTTATAGACGCGAGTATGGGTACTTAAAATAAATAAATGAAATTTCGTTTTATTGATAAAGTCAATAAGGTTTTTCCTTGCTTTCAAATATCTGCTCGTATTCCTCAGGCATTTTACAGGCTTTTCTGTGCGACGAGTACTTAACATTAATTATAATTCTGGGAAAAGGAAAATTACTATAAAATATTTTCGTTATATTTAATTATCTTGCTAATTTTCATAATTAAATTTTGAAATATATTATAATAAATACAAAGGTACAGTAATTCGCAGAAAAATTTCTCTGAACGAAATTCTCTCTCCTATCAAATTACATACATAATGGCCATGTTCTTTGTGTAGTTGTGGTTATAATAATGACACAAAACCTTAATTCGCTTAGTTTCGTGTAGAATATGTTCAAAACATGGGGTTGGAAGGGTGAAATGAAACACAACCCTTATTGTCAACACGAAGTTTCAAGTATTTCAACCCTTTTCACTTTATTCAGCTAAATAATTAAAGTATTTTCTCTTGTGAATAAAGACACATGTTAAATTCACATGTTTTGACCATTTCTAGGTTTATCACAGTAACGCTGCTTTAATTCCTTTATCATCCACTGTTAAGTGTCCTCCCACTCACGGGTCTGATAACGCTGTGATTGCGATAGCAGTGATAATTTAAACTAACAATATACTTTTATAATGAAAATGTAGATTTCTCGACACTCCCTTACATTCAGGGGTTACATACGAGACAAATCTTCTATATTATTGACACCGATACTAGCAACTTCTTGCCCCTTTCTAGAACCAGGTTTCTCTAGCTATAGATATTTTCAAAATATATAAAACAGAATCTTTTATTTCTGATAACATTGACATATTGCTTAGTTAGGAATCCCTGCAGCTGACCCTTTTATTGATTTGTTACTTAACACAGTCCTTTTAGAAAACCACATCTTGAGACTACGACTCTTTTATAGAAATTCTGAAATTCCGTTATATAGAACTTTAATTCTTGGATATCTTGAACCCATGACATTTTCTGTAAGGTAGTAAGTATGGTATTTGAACTTTTCAATAAATATTTTAAGTAACTGACATCGAAAGAATACAAGTCTACAGATAATGTTTATAATTACAGTTTAAAAAAATTCATGTTAACTATTCCGGCTGAAATTTTTAAACTAATTGAGAAAAGCAATTATTGGTTAATAGGTTAATGCTTTACAGATCTGCTCGAATGCAAGAAGACATAAAAAATTTCCAAATCGTGCGGACAGAACCAAAACTCTTATCTTAAACGTATTTTAAAAGAACTGCTTTTCCTTATAGTCTACCAATGTTTTTCTTAAGAGATTATATGATAACTTGTAGAATTTTCAACGTTTTTGTAAAACCTACATCAGTTTACGTAGAAATAAATTGTTTATAGTCTGTGCAGTCACTTTTTTCAAATTCGAATTTATGCTCAATATAATTTCAATATTTTAAAAGAAAATTCTAAATTTTTTAGGATACTATTTATATTTTCTACTTCTAATAGTTTTACTTTCTACTACTTTTTCATGCAATTTGCAAATGAATATTTAAAACATTAATATTTACTTAAAGCCAAATTTAATTTGAAATAACATTAGAAATTTCAGTCAAAATTACCAACACTTGAAAAGTGTTTTAATAATAATTAGGTTTTTTATTAAATATTTAATTCGTAAATTATAACAACCATTGAGGATGCTCAGACAGTTAGAAAGGAACATTGTTCTCCACCTCTATGCAAATTCAAAATTTTGAGCGTGTTATATTTTGACCAACAATACAATGGGTGGCATTAAGTTTATATGAATAAATAATTTTTTAATCTTGCAGTTTTTTACATTTCACTTCGTTTGCATTTCTGTTGCATGGACAAACAACGTTAGGTAAAAATGCACATACCATCACAAACCTATAGTGCAGTGCATATAATTTACATATCCCAACATGCAATAATGGTAGTCCTCGGGCAAATGCTTTGTTTGACCGCGCTCCATTCATTGTACGATTAAACATCACATAATACTGACCCATTAAACACCGTATTTTCTATTTATAATTCCATGGTTTTATCACATTTAACATAGATATTAAAACAATGAATATATTCTTTGTATAAAAATGTTAATTCTTTTATTTTATTTTCATTAAATGAAAATGTTGGCAAGCCTAATGTAAATAAATACCCTGTAAAGGGAAAACCTACATCATTTGACAGTTATTGCTTTTAGAGAAGTAATGTTGAAAAATGGTGAAAGAGTCTTCGTGTTATTTGAATCCTATTATTAAGCGGCCATTACTCTTTGTCCCCAACAATTAACAAATCCCTTAAAAAGGGGGAGAATGAGTAATGCTATTATATGATATTGGCTTAAATAAATTTACCATTTCAACTTTATTTCATAAAGAAGGTACTGATTGACTTTCTGATTGTGTAAAATGAAATTTCTCTTATTTATATATTAGAAGTATATATGATGTCAAGCGTGCTAAATCGACTTAATTTTATTTTACTTAATTATCCTTATAATATTAAATAGTTCCAATTTTTTTTTATATTTTTCAACTCGGTATAAAGTCTGATATAAATTTTTTGTCACAAATAAATCAACCTTTTCTCGGATTAATAAAACCCGGACTTTAAAAAGTTAAATGGCCTAAATTATTATATAATAGATTAAAAAAGTGTAATGAAAATTAATTGTAGTTGTAAAATTATATGTGTAATTAAAATAAAGGTTAAAGACCAAAGCTAAAATTAAACATTGAAAAGATTATTAATCTATCATGTACGCTAAGAAAAAAAAGTACTAGTAGAACTGATGTTGTTTTTAAGCTAATTTCTATTTAAGGAACTCAAATCTGACGTTAAAATTTAATTTTTATAGAAAGCTACTAATAAAATGTAAAAATGATTAAATACTAATATATTATCGATATAATATTGATAATTATCTTTTGTTATTACTGTTGTAATTTAAAACAATTTATTAAAACATTCATTAAATCGAACAATCAACTGTACATTCACACAAGATATAAAAGGTTAGTGGAAAATAATGTGCCTCAGTACCTTATAGAAAAAGATATAAAACACATAAGAAGGAAAACAAGGTTTAGATTGGGAAATGAGGAAAAAGGAAAGAGATACTGGGAAAGTAGTGAGGAAAGAAAGTGTAGAGTGTGCGGAGCGGAGGACGAAACACTGGAGCACATTAAGTTTGAGTGTAAGGAGAAAGTAGTGAGCGAAAGGAATATTGGCCAGCTATTAAAGGGAGGCAGTGAAGGAAAGAGGTGGATGGCGGAAATAGTAAAAAGGAAAGGAAAAACAGGACAATAAATAAGCTGGTAGCTGGGTTGCACAAGGAACAGGAAGAGAGAGGAAGTACTAAAAGAGGCAGTGAAGCGAAGCAGGAGAAATTTCAAGAATTCTCCAAATGTTATTTTTTTTCTTACACTTTTCCACTACAACTATACACTGTCTTGTTTATATAATATTTTCAAAGTTTGTATAAAATATTTACAGATAAAAATACCATATCAACTTATTTCTATTGTCTTTCTAACCTTCAATCCCTTCTTTCCAGTAACAAACATGTCCCACTTTGAAATATTACGTAGTACCTACAAGATAAATCAATTTCTTTATTTTAGTACATATCTAAATTCGTCTGTTTTATTAACGATAAAATTTATTTTTAGATAATTACGAAACATTTTAAACACACACTTTTCTATTTATAGATTCTACATACATATCATAACAAAACCTCGCATAATACTTTTCCACTTCTTCTTTATTCTTTTATAAATCATAATAGATTTAGATCTAAGAATTTTGAGAATAAATAGTGAAATAAATTGAGAAATAATAGTGTAATATGTAGTTAAGAACATACACATACTTGCTAGCTTGAAAACGGAACACTCTTATATTTCATTCTCATTCTCAAAATTTTAACATTGCTAAAACATCGTATGACTGAAGGCTCTGCGATCTTAGACTATAATATCCAAAAAAAGATATTTTCATGTAATTTATTTTAGAAATATCAAGGAGTAAATTCACTCAATACGTCGCGCTATATCGCTACATCATTTGTCAATGTCATTGTACTTTAATTATAAACAGAAGTGACATTAAGTACTTAGAACATTAAGTTTGTATACAAGTAAATAGTTCACTACTTACAAAATTGGTGACAGCGTTGGGATATGTAATTGGAATTGTCTCAAGATGGAACTGTACGAGCATCTTACATAACTTGTAAAATTGTAAAATTGTCGTTGACAGATGCTAACATAGTTGAATAAATATATTCACCATAAGAGATGATAGAGTACAGGGTAGATCAGCTACAGGGATAAAATGAATAATATTTTAGAATGCACAAGAAGCATATGTGAAAAATACATATAATTTAAAATATATTTTATTTTTAAACTTCAATGTTGCACTTATGGTACGTCGTTTTATTTTTGCTGCACTTTTGAAATATTGTAAAACTGCTTTTTATATGATATTTTATTTATATATTTTCTTTAACAATTTATTAACTGTGGCCGCTAGTAGAACTGTATATATTGGTAATCGGCTGAACCTCAACTTACGACGATTCTCACTAACGACATAAGTTAATTCAAATAAATAAACTTTTAAAACAGATTAGTGAAAACAAAAACTAGCGCTGCGAGTGGTGTTTCTCAAGATTTTACAACTTATTTTATTGTACTAATGTAATAAATTCGGAATAGAAGACACAGAGACTGATTAAAATAGCTTGAGCTTTTGAGAGCTTTTTTTGTGTGAAACTCGAATGTTTGTGAATGTAATTCGTTCGTAAATCGAAGACTACCTGCAAGTAATTCAGTACATATGTTAGTTAATGCGGTAATATATATTATCTAACAATATCAAAATTCCACCCTTAGCTAAATCTTAAGCTTTCAAAATATTGACGTAACGACAATCTCCGTCACAACGTGGACTATTTATCTTCTAAACATCATTTACTACCTAAAATATAATATAAAATGTAACTTAATTCTTTTCAAGTGATCAAATTACCTCCCCCTAAAAGCTCTTAACACAAAAAGCTTGTTTTATATTATAAATATAAATTTTTTTATCGTTTCTTTGTGATAAATTAAAAGCAAAATTTTCTTCGCCTATGATGAAGAGAAACTTTTTATTATAATATAATTATCACACAGTAATTAATTTTCAACAAAATTGTTGCGAAAACACAAACAAAACTTTTTATTTAATATTTTATAAAAAAGAAAACTACGAGTAGTTGAAAATTAATTTTCCCGTTTCCGTAGTAATCGTACTTATACTATGAAAGTATAATACAACAAAGCTTTTATGAAAGCTTTCTACATTCTATAAATTAATAGATTTCCGCATGTCAAAAAGTTCAATGGAAAGTTCTACATTCAGTTTGTACAATGTTCGTTTTATGAATTAATTTATTAAAATGGAAATAACGTAGAATATGGTTCATATGGTGTTGTAAGGTTGTGATCAGAGGTGTATTGGCTCAGGGCCTATTTGATGCCCCAGGTCAACATTGTCATCTAAAAACAAGATTCAACTAATTTTGGGTGGGAATTAAAGAAAGCCCCGCATATTTAGTACTAGCAAAACTCGTGTACGTCACTGGTTGTGCCTCGAGCTTCTTGAATTATTAATAATTTGTTGTTTGAACAAGTACACCGGTCTCTTCTGAAGAATTGTGTAAGAGCAATATGTACAGGCGCATTGCGGAGTGACCTGAGGGTCTAACTGAACTCTGTTATTTAGAATTAAATATTACAGGTACACGATTCAGAGTAGAAAAGAATTTTTCTTAAATTATTTTAAGAAATAATATTAAAATCATTTATTTAACATGCTAAGAGAATAATTGCTATCTATATATTTTTGCTAATCTACAAAAAAGTAATTTACTTCACCCAGAGGTATTTTTATTTTGTTTTTGATTACATTTGAAATAAAACATTTTTTGATTCTGTTATCAAATGATTACCTCAGGCCGTGTTGTAAATTCGGATTTTTTCGACCATGTTTTTCATTATCGTTGAGTATATTTGTGGGGTGATTTGTTCAAGTTTCTTAGGAACGTTTTCAGGGGAAATGTTTGTTGGTTTGTTAGTCTCTTTCTTTTAGATAGCCATAAAGAAAGAATGTAACCTTGATGTGTATAAACTGTAGATGATTAGGCATTTTCCAATGCTGTGTTCTATCACCGACAGTGTTCTACAACGTTGGCAGTTTCTATACATTCGTGGTTTCATATATGTAAACAACACCGCTGCCTAATACGTTTTCTTTGTTGGATATCATGATCGCATAATCAATTTAACTTTGTAAACTCTGGCATCTAGCTTGAATAAAACGTCTTCGCCGTCAAGTACGTTTTTAAAGTTACACTCTCAAAAAAGTGTATACATTTTAGAACAGTTCTAAAGCATATTTTAGAACCAGGTATCAAAAAAAAATTAGATCCCACAATATTATTATGGTGTGCAATTCATACAGTGCATTTTCATAGAATTTTTTAATAAATTCAGACAAAAATTCGTCCTAAAAAAAATGAATAACCTGTTCTTAATTTTAATACGCATTTTTCTAATTAATTTGTATTAAAATTAAGAACATTTTTTACAAAATAAAGAAAGTCTATTTACTGCCAGAAGTGAAACTTCTTTATCATTAGCACTTCTTTGCTCTATATTTTCGTTTTAAATCACTTGAAAATTTAATCCTATCGTAACTCAAGTTTTAATATCATACCTAAAATAGTCTCATTGCTAAACATAGTAACATATACTCGTACTTTAAGTTTATTTAATATAAAATAGATTACCTGTTTCATAACATTTTTTAGGTTTATATAAAGTAAGGTTACATAATAAAAGATATATACTGACATAGGTTTACATTTTTAGACGTTAATAAATCTTACCATGCAAGATTATATAATGTTACATATTAAGTAAAGAAAGAATAAAAGACTTTTAAAGTCTCTTGTATTTATTTAATGATAATGTAATAGAATTATGTTAAATATTGATTAATAATAAAACGTAATCTGAGGTAAATTATTACATTAGTTTACGTTTGTTGTTTTGAAGGCCACAAAGGGTATTACATGTATATAAAAGTAGCTCTCTTTTCAAATACAATTTTCATTTAAAAGTTTTCATTTAATTGTAGAAATATGTGTATATATATGCATGTACCTATATATCAAATTCCATTTTAAATCCATTTGCTGTGTGAAACAATGCAGTACTTTTGTGAATAATCTATTTTCTCCTCAACGAGTTCTCCGTAATCTTCATCTGATATAACGGATCTAAACTTTGTTTACGAAGATACATTATAAAAATAGATTTAGCTCGAATGCTGAAAGAGTTAAGTAGTTCAGATGAAATTTAAACTGTGTTTTAAGTACTTTAGGAACACTTTTAAGAAGTTAAATACTTTAGCTTTTAATTAATATTAATTTAAAGTTTATACATTCTATACTTTTAATAAGTTACTTAAAAATTAATAATATTAATTTCTGTTTTCTAGGTTTTCTCTCCTGGGATGTAGGCAACTGTCATGTTGATTTGGAGGAGGAATTGAATGCCCTAACTGCGCAAGCTCCTGAAGGTGAAGAAGCTAGACATGGTAAGAATTAATTTATTTTATTTATTTTATTTAATTTATTTATTATTATTATATATATTATTTATTTATTTTAATTACTAACTATGTTACTTGTTTGAAGCTAAAGCTTCTTTTATAAAATTAAGCTCAATATAAAGCTTTGTGGTATTATCTTTGCAAACCTCGTCGTTATCATTAACGCCCAAAGCTTTACGATAATGTAACCTATATACGTGACGACAGGATTTGCGAATCAGCGAAGCAGCGATAGCCATTAGCTGATAATCAATATCATTGTCTCTGGATTCTTTTAAACTTTCGAAAGGTATTTTTTATCAAAAGGAAGATAATTGTTTGCTTAAATGTAAATGAGATATCAGAGCTAAAACACAGCACTTTAAAGGTGACTTAATTTAAAACAATAAATGGATACAGAATTAATTAAGTAAACACACAAATACGGTTTTTAGATTTCTTGTTGCAGCCTAAAAAACACAGCTAGAAAATTATACTACTTGCCACAAGCTAATTTCAAGGTTACTTTCTACGTCTCATATAGAAATTTCAAGTACTACATTGCGTAACATTTTTCTTGATAAATCATTAACACACAATTAAAAATTAAAATCATACTATAAGAACAAAAAAGGAGAGAACAAGAAAGATCGAGAACAATCATACTGGACTCTAAGACTGCTATAAGAAGTGTACAGTGTCTCATATTAAAAGCTAATTTTTTTAACGAATTTCAAACTCCTTTTTAATTAAATAGTCTATTTTCCATAAAACAAAAGAAATTAAAACTAATATTTAAGTTTAATAAACAAAAAGTATTTTAAATATTCTACTTGTAGTAAATATACAATGAATTAAAAATGGAGATGAAAAATTAAAATGAAAGTGAATTTACTTTGATGATAAGTCCGCGAAAAATAAAATAAATTTGAATAGAAGACGAGTGAATACTTATACTTCCTATTGTTGACTTTGTATAAATTAAAAGTTGGTTTCACTTTGTGTTTTCACAACGAATTCATTTTAATGAAGTTTGAATTTAGTTTATTAACTGAATTTTAATATATAAATAAGTTTTTATTCATTTCCTTAAACGAATGAAACTTTAGTATAACATATCCGTCGTCTCTTACATACTGTTTAAATACACTTATGTAAGAAAGAGAAAGAAGATTTGCATTATGTATGTTAGTTCACCAATAATAAAATTTTAGTAGCTGAAAAATTACCTTTATGCATACCTCTCATAAAAATCGCGTGACGTCATTAATCAGCGATAAAATTTTCGAAAATTACAAAAAGTGACTTACAGAAAGAAGCATAACTATAATTTAAGCGATAGAAATAATTCTCCTTATCTCTCTAATCCGATGATTGAACCCGAAGACACAGCATTATTTGAATTTGTAATATTATATCTTGCTACAGCTTTATTTATCTCAAAAAATATAAACTCATATCGAAATAACTTTTCGTCATTATGTTATGTTGTGTTATTTTACATTATATTAATTTTCAAAATGTTATGTAAAAGGTAAACCTTTTTATGTTAAATAAACTCTAAATATATGTAACTGTGTTTATCGATATGAGTTTATAGATTTAATTTGTAAAACAGAACATAGTTTAATGAGAGAACGCATCATGTATGTACGAGGTCTGTTAAAAAAATTAGGTGAATTTTCAGTCAAGGTCAAATTTCGCGGGTTACATACATTCGATTATCGATTTTTTTATTTTGTTATGTTGGTACACTCGTCTCGAACATATGTTCACAGTTTTAGCTATATAGCACATTTAGTTTGTTTGTGAGAGGCATAAAAGTTAGAAGTGTTTTGCGTGTTCGGCGATTTTCTGCTGTCGAAAAACATGGATCAAAGAGTTTGCATTAAATTTTGTGTGAAAAATGGAATCAAGTGCTCCAAAACACTTGAAATGTTGAAAGTGGCATACCGTGAGTCTACTTTAAGCTAAAAAAATGTTTACAAATGGTACAAGCTTTTCACAGAAGGTCGAGAAGATGTGAATGACGACGCTCGCCTTGGACGCCCCAGCACATCAACAACCGATGAAAATGTTGAGGAAGTGAAGAAAATTGTTATGGAGAATCATCGTACGGTCAATAAGGAGTATTATCTTGTAGTTATGCGCCGCTTACGAGAAGCAATACGAAGAAAACGTCCGGAATTGTGGAAAAACAATTCATGGCTTTTGCATCACGATAATGCACCTGCTCACTCGTCATTGCTTCTTCGTAATTTTCTGGCCAAAAACAACACCGTTATCATGCCTCAGCCACCGTATTCACCAGATTTGGCCCCCTGCGACTTTTTTCTGTTCCCAAGATTGAAGAGACCCATAAAAGGACGGCGTTTTGAGACGATTGAGGAGATACAAACCGAATCGCTGAGAGAGCTCAAGAGAATACCAAAAAGTTCATATCAGAACTGCTTCGAGGATTGGAAAAAACGCTGGCACAAGTGTATTATATCTGAGGGGGACTACTTTGAAGGGGACAAAATAGAAATTGATGAATAAATAAATAATTTTTTGAGAAAAATGAAAATTCACTTTATTTTTTGAACAGACTACGTATTAAAACTTTAATAAACTATTTTGTATTTTAATGACACAAAACAATAGCCGTGTTAATTATCATATGTTCCCGCAACATCATTACCGCAATAAAAGATAAAATCGTATGATTTATAAAGACATGATTACTGTGTTGAATTTCTGTTATTATTCGTTCAGTTTAATTACAAAATGATTTTAAATTAATTCCAATTAGTTGTTCTGCGGTCGCATCGGTTTGCATATATGTTGTGTGAAATTGAATTTGCATGTTATTTCGCTAATTGGGACACTTTTGTTAGTGATAATGTTAGTCATAATTGTATGCAGCGAGGGATTTGATTCAACTACAAGCTAAATCGATATTAGTTGTCTAAATTTATATATTTGTTATCAAAATTAAAAGAGTGTTTCACATTATAGTGTTGAAAAATGAGAGATGTTAAGAATTATGCGTTTGAACTTTTGAAAATATGTGGTTAAAATTGATTTGGTGTCTTCATCTATAAAGACAATTAAACACGTTTTTCTAGAAACCTCGTTTTCTAGTTACTGAAAATTCGGAAAAAGTAACTGATGAAAACTTATTTGTTTCATAAATTAATAAATAAAACAAGATTAGATTTTTAAAAGTATTTCTATAATAAAAACGTTAACGTCATTTCAAAATTATCCCTTTATTCACTTTTTATAAAATATATTTTGTTAAAATTAAAGTCACAAATCTTTCAAGCGCAATTATCTCTATAAACGATTTCAAACAATAGAGAGAGAAGATTTGTGAGAGCCTCAAGTCATAAGCCTCGTTGCAGATACCCGTCGATCTCTTCTTTATTTTCCCAATGCAATATATAATCCAAGTCATCTCGTTTCGTGATCAGCAGCCATTGTCTTGGTCTGTTAAAACTACTCCAAAATGAACTTTGACCGATGTTAACCAGCTCTCAGTGCGATTTATATCACATGAAAAATAAAATAAGAAAAACTCCCAACTGTGCAATTTATTCTCATAGTGCTGATAGGAAAAGAGAAGAGATGTGGAGGAGTTTTATAAGGGTTTGAAAATATCATAAAGCTCAGGAAAAAAGCTCTAGAAAAAAAACTTGTCGAGAAGTCAAGATTAGTTTTTCTTCTTGAGAATTTTTTATAGGTCATATTGGAAAATATGTGATGAGACGTAAGATTAAATTTTAAAGGATGCTGTTATCTATGAAGTGGTGTGATAACAATAACTTGGGCTGCAGATTAGAGCTTTAAGCTCTATTTTACATATTGTTATAAATATATTTACCAATTGAAATCGATCGTTGAATAATATTTCGTGAAGAACACAAGCATCTTCTAATATTTGAGAGCTACTTCTATTAAATTTATTCAATCTTATTGGCGACTCACTCAAGATCACACAAAGGGTGTAAAGAGAGAATATTTGATATAAAATCCAGAATGCGCTGGCTAACTAACTAACACTAAATTTAATTAATATCATTATCTATTCTTAGTTAATTCTCAACGTACACTTTATTTAATTGTAACTAAGTCTTCAAAAATATCATTAAAATAAAACTCTCGTTACAATGTTTTAAAGCATAGCTACATAGTTTTAAATTTGTATTGTTTTAGATTGTTTGTTTGTTTTAATTCAATAAAGCTGATGGTACACTATGCAAGTTGGCCGTGCCAGTTACTGCAGTACAGTTACTCGCACCGAGTGATCATATTAATGCGAGTTACTGTCAATAACTCGCATGCGAAATACTACAGCATATTTTCCTCACCATGTCATATAGCAGCAGCACAAGCACAATTCAGAGCAGTTACTCGGCTCTGTCACGACAGGTACTCATGATAGTGTGACCGAATGAGGCCAGTCGAGGTGCTCACCTGACAGTAGCTGTCTACCATTAGATCAGCAGAATGTAATAAATTCTTAAGGGTTTGATGCGCTCTTATTATTTAAATAGATTAAATTTGTAATTTGTTGAACAACAACAAAACATACCTATTTTAATACAAATCAATATCAAACATAACCTCTTTCTAGTCATTTAATCATTGTTTCTGCTTCTGTTGTATATCTCGTCGGACAAATGACACTAATTGGTTTTTTTTTTAAATTATATTGTACCCAAATAAGTGTCAAGAAACTTGATTCTATCCTATCCAATTAGTTTTCGAATTCCTCAACATCTAATTACGCCATGTGGTTTTATAAAACGTCTTCTTCGTGGACATTTTGCAGACACATTCATCTCATTACATGGTAAATCTGTCTTGTGAGTCACAACACGGGGAAGTAAGCACCGTGAAATTACAAGTAGAAACAAATCCATGGAATAATACAACGAGAAATGTCTTTTCAAGCTAAATTTAATATGTATATAAAAATAAATGTAAAAAATATTTTTTATAAAATACTCGCTAGGTTTTATTTATTTCAACGGTATGAAATAGATAATATGCTAAAAGAAGAAGAATAATTTATTATATAGTTTAATAATATAAGCGTGGGACGCCCTTGTTAATATTAGGCAACATTTATAAAACACTGGTAAAAGCAAATCTACGCTAGAAACTCATTTAAGCTCATTCATGCCACTGTTTTATACGCAGTCAGCTTTGCCATCACGCAACCTGGCAAACACCGTACGATTTTATACAAGTTTATAATTTTAATATTTTTTTTTTATTTATTTATTTATTTACCTTGACTTTTATTTGTCATAGCCACCATCAAACATTTTTTATACATCTTTTATAATTTATAATTCAATTTTACAAATTTCTAAATATTTCAATAATTCACTAATTAATTTTGAATCACTTAACAGAAATTCAGTATTAACAGGAAAAGTTTTAATCACATCTAATATTTCACTATTGAATTTTGAGCTTTCTAAACTATAATTTATCCATTCAAATATAATATGATCCAAAGTTCCTTCTTCACCACATTGACATCTATCGTCGGATTTAATATTAATTTTGTACAGGTAAGCTGGTGTTTTCTACATTTGTTATCTACAAATGGATCGTTATTATTATTAAGAAAGTGGTGTTTTGAGAAGAAGACTTCAAGTGTAATTTTAGTTGATTATTTACCAAGGAACCCAGTGGCACATCATCCCACTTAAAACCAAGCCCTTTTTAACTTCATAAAACATTACAATTTTTATATTTTTTTAATATATATAACAGTAAACTCTCTACTTTCTAATCATCATAAAGTATGACAATTTTTATGATCGTAATAATTATAATACTTTTTGTAATGTATATTTCTCTGTGTAAACACTCAGTAAAAATAATCCCTCAGCTTAAAAGTCACACTTTTGCTGGTAGCTTTGTACATACCGATGGACGACAATGGTCCATTATTTTCCTCATCACCTTCTGTATCATCCAATGGTTTACACCTTTCGTTCCCACCTAAGAGACAGTTTTTCTCTCTACATATTTTATTACGCTCATTTACATATATTGTACTTTATGATTTTTTTTGTTATTTTTTTTTATTTCTCAGATTTTAATTGTTTGCTTAATGTTTATTTCTTTATTCAAATTATATTTTTATAACAACATTTACGTAAATACTTTTATATTATGTTTTAAGTTTTTCACGTGAAAATAAATATATATTTTTTACCGCTAGAGCTTTTATTACATTAAATATTGTCTTCTTTTTCAGTGAAGGACAACATTTTTGTTAACTACGTTAGTGTGAAAAATATTTTTAAATAATAATGTATCTAAAAAAATAATATTAATACTATACAAAATTTTTAGAAAATATTTAAGTGCCCCACGCTTTTATTATTAAGCTATATGATACATACGAGTATTTTAAAATATTTTTTATATTTATTTTATACTGTTTTCTTGAAATTTTATGCATTGTTTATCAACTTCACAAATGACACTAGATAACCACAAATAATACCACGTTTTTAATAAATTATATGATAGAAACTTGGGATAACCTCAAATGAACCTCGTCCTTCAAGAAGTAATCACCAAATAAAATATTTCAAACTAATTTTCCTTAGGACAGACAAACAATAGACGAGCAGCTGCTCACTATACCTGAGGTGCGCTGACCCTTCTATACCTGACTTGGAGCGCACACCTTCCAAAGGCTGTATCTCCGAAACTATTATTCGGATCGACTTGAAAATTTAGGATAATATTCTTGAGATGTTACCCATGTAACCCCTTAAGTATATATTATTGAGATGGTACAGTGGACGGGAGTATTTATGCTTGACGCTAGATTGCTGTGCCCTCGGATTTCTCAGTTCACATGAGTCGAGGCTTTATATAAGTGCAGTACACCGCTGCCTAGTAAGTTTATAATTATGTGAGCTCAAAATCTATTACATTCTATTAGCAAATTAATCCGAAAAATATAACCGACGATTGTACTGTCACTAATTTTATTACCTTGTATTTATCTAATTAAAAAAATTTCCACTTGCGTGTCACATTTCAATATAAAACAATAATTAACTTCAGCTAATAACAATCTATTATTATTACTTGCTAATTAACTCCTATTTTAAAATTACCACAAAAAACGTATTGATTATGCCTTAATAAAGTTTATTTTAAAATTGTTCTCGAACGTTCGTTTTTCCAATTATTAAAACTTATCATTACGGTCTTGATGACAACCAATATATTAATTTAACGCGATCCTGCGAAAGATATGGATTACGTACGAGTACTATAGACATTCACACCACATATCGCGTGTGTGGACTTGTATATACATTAATGGATGATTCACAACATCAAAAAAACAAAACGACATATAAAATAAAAAAGCATGTCGTAGTAAAATTTTGTCGGATACAGATAATCTTTGATTTACTTCCAAATGCAATTATATATTTATTGGTAGTAAAATATACCCAGTTGCAATGTTTGTTAGATATACATTTAATATCTTAGTTTAATAGGCTATTAAAATATGTAATGCTGCAAATTATCCAGAGCAATTATTCATAACGTTAACGTCATAAAATTATAATATATACTAAAAAAAGATGTATTTTTGTCATATTAAAGTCTGCCGCACGTCTTGACGATTTCTAAGCCATCGCTACATATGTCACGCCTAAATAAATATAATTTTACGCCTAAATAATATAATTTTATTTATCTATATCTCCAAAATCTGCATTTAAAATTTGTACAATTTTTAGTGTAATTAAAAAATTAAATTTCAATTTGAAGAACAATTAAATAAACAAAAGTCTTCTAAGGACAGGGATATTAGATACATCCAAATTTAAATAAGAAAAAGTTGGTATAAAGACGAGTTTCGCAAAATTATATGAACTATATTTAGAATTAATAGTCATCATCATTATCTTGACGCTGCAGTCAACCTTGTGAAGCACTGGCTTCTTTTAAGATATTTTTTTTCGCACTCTTGCACCACTTGGATTTCTAGTAGAATTAATTACAATATTTCACTTAATCTTCTTAAAGTTATTATTAAATCTGAAGATGCAAATGAAGCGAATTAGGAACTATAGGTCATATTATATTTGAATGTATAAATTATAGTTTGCCAAGATCAAAATTTAACAGTGAAATAATAGATTTGCTTAAAAACTTTTCAGTTAAAAAAAAAATCAGTAAATATTAAATTTTTATTTAGTGATTCTAAATTAATTTGTTAATTATTTAGATTTTTAGAAAATAACAAAATAAATTTATAAATTATTAACTACTATAATTTGTAAAACCTATATTTAAGATATTATTTTATTATATTTAATTTATATTTGTTTATTTATCTTTAAAATTCATATTTATAATTAGAAAATATATGTATATTTATTGTGGATGCACCTTTACTCCATACT
Source organism: Panorpa germanica (assembly GCA_963678705.1). Lineage (NCBI taxonomy): Eukaryota > Metazoa > Arthropoda > Insecta > Mecoptera > Panorpidae > Panorpa > Panorpa germanica. The sequence goes on from OY783221.1 coordinate 8,040,167, forward strand.
GTACATTACTCGGGCATTAACAGTGTCTGCCGCCCGTGTTTTGGCTATATATGATTTATATCACCAAGCGACCAAACAATAAAAAAATATTATTACTTTAAAAAGTCTTTTGTACTTTCTCATTGTATTTGCTAAAAGCGAACCGCATCCGCAACCGCGTTCCGCATATGGAATCGCGCACGTACCAGACTTAATGTCATTAAACAAATGGATAGTCCCAAGTTACGCGGTGCGAGTGCGATGTACTTTATTTAATTAAAAAGTTATATTTCATTCCATTAAAATTATTTTTAAAAGTTTACCTCATAATAATATTTTCCAAGTTATATTATTATAAAGTAAACCATGAATGAAATAGTCAAGTTTTATAAGAACGTGACCAAAATAAAAATATATATAATACGTACTTGTACTTAATAAACACCGATATAGTGAAAACCGTGACATTTTGTGTAATAGCTTGTACATTAGTTTCTTTCTAAGTACTTTACCATTAAATCCTTAGTTCTTTACCAGCATTAAGAATGTTTTCCATAAATAACTTTCTGTTTATAATCAATGTCATTGCTCTTAGAATCATAAAATGATCCTTTTTAAGCATTAACGTAAAGTAAATTGTCTTTAGTAAAATATTAGCAGTAGTTAAGGTAATTTCCATGTTTAGTAAAGTTGACTGTTGTTATGGTGTCCAAACCTCATATCGAGTGTACATATCGAGTGTCAAATTGTTTCTCTATTCAGCACTTAGGTAATTTGTAAATTCAACGAAACAAAATAATAATACTTTAAACTCGAATATCGTTGTCGTTATATCTGAAATCTAAATATTCACACTAGATTTCTCAGTGCCCAGTAAACATTTTGGAGTCACTTTGACATCATATTGAAGATGCGTCATGATTTTTTTGTCATAAAAGAGTTCATTTATAGTTCAGTTTCTCACATTTTTTCATATAAAATGTCTACTTTATCGGCTACAGATGGCGAAATTACTCCACCTGTCGGAATACAAATGAAGATAAAGTTGATGCGAACTATAATTGAAGTGAAATAGTGATAGAAACGTCACTAAATAGGGCACTTCACCAAATTGTTTACTGGGTAATGAATTGAACGTGTGATGTGATTAATATCGCCGGCTAATAAAAGTATAATAATATTTTGTACATCAATGATTATATAAAATAATATCATCTAATTAATATATTGCGCTGATTACGGAATCGAAAGGACAAGAGATTGAGAGAGATATCTGAAAACATATATGCTAAATTCTATCACCAAGAACGCCCTACTATGTTGACAGTTTCTATGGTGTCGCACCGCAATTTACACAGTTTTAAGATTATATGATTACATGATCAATTAACCTTTTAAAATAGTCAAACCCAGAAAATATACAGCTGTTTTCCACCATTTTATTGCGTTGCCGCTTATTTTAAATATAATTTTTGGTTTATATATGTTAAAAATACTCGTAGACTATACCGATTGAGAACCCTTCTAACTTTATTCTATATTCTATATACTATTCTATGAAATTTATCAAACGTATCATGGAAGAGTCACCCAATAGTGACTATTTATTCAGCTTTTAAAATAAACAACCCTCTGTATATATTAAATTCCAGCGCATGCCATGAAAATTCATATCTCAGGAAATGGACGTTCATTTTAAAATTCATTTTATGATTTACATTTTTTTTTTTATTATTATTATATTTATTTTTCAATCAATCTTTTTATTAAGATTTTTCGTGCGGAAAATGAAAACGTCAGGAAAAGAGCTTTGTTTATTGATTTTTATTACTTTTCCTGCTAAACCGTCTACATTATTATATTCATATTATTTATAGCGGTTTGAAAATGATTATAAATTCAGAAGTTTGACGGAAAATGAATTTGTAGATAAGTAAATCTGTGTAAATGTTATCTCAGTTGAAATAAACGATATTTCATGGTTTGAATACAAATATTATCTCATCATTTCAACTTTCTTAGTTTCACTCTCGAAATAATAACATTTGTTTATTTAAGAAAATTTATTTCTAAAACCAAATGACCCTTTTAATTTATTTTTTGACTACATTTAAATAATTTTAAATATTTTTCTTTGTACATAGTTGGATTTACAGATACTTTTAAATAAAAACAAAAAGAGAAAAAACTCTAATTCTAACAAAACAGAACGAAATAATTTATTTTTCCAATTCTTTTTAAAACAAAGCTTGTAAAATCAACATTAAAGTATATGCTTTACCGATTTGATATTTTCAGTATAAAAATCTGTTTTTTTTTGGCTGACCTAATCCGACTTGAAGAAAAAATACAAAGTATAGCAAAATAAAAGCACAACTTAAGGGGTTATATACAGTTATTAGGCCCAAAAACAGCGAGTTTTTAAGAATTTTTCCTGAGAAGACTTTTAAATGTATTAATGCAAAAATTTGTACACATATTATGGTAACCTTTAACTGTATTTCAACATTTTTGTATTTGTAAAAATATTAATTTTAAAGTTGCTATAGCTGATCTCCAGAAACTCCTTTTAAAAAAGGACTGACTCATCTAAAATGAAAAAACCAAACGGATTTCTATAAAGTAATGTATAATCTAGTAACTAATCGAAGGAATAAGCAAAACAAATTTTTTTGACAAAATAACGGCTTCTCAAAAAAAGAAATCGATTTTTGACCAAAAATTGATTACTAAAAAATATACTCAAGAAACTTGTGTTAAAATTTAAGGCCGAATAGTTCAACCGTTTCTGAGAAATTTGGGTTACCTATTTTAAAAACACAGGTTTCAGAAAAACACATTTAAAGTTTCAAAAACACTATACATAGAGTAAAAGAAATTTTTTTCAACTAACATAACTTTAAAAATAATCGCCGAAGTTACTTGAAATTTTCTGTGTGTACTTAAATATATGTACATTACGAAATATTAACTGTATATAACCCCTTAAAAAAACTGCATAATATTTTTCCACTTTTAAAAATGGAATGGTCTTAAGTCGCACTTATAAATTATAATCTTTTGTACTACTATACCTGTACTAAATTCATAATTTGTAATATTTAAGGGCGCACTTGTCTATTAAATTTGTATCAAAATTAAGAAATTTTTAACAGTGTACATTATGTAAATTCTATTAGAATGAACCTATTATCAACACCTACAGCACGCCACTGAATACATCTTATTTCTGATGCTTCACGGTACATTAAACAAACGCTTCCCACAATGAGAAATTCATGATTCATATTCATCCATGTTCGGTACATCATCTCGGGCGGGGGATGTATTTGTAAATGACATAGAATGGAGGAGGCGCAGGGTGTCGGTACCGGTGATGCTTAACGGCTGCTATTACCTTATATACGGGCTTATAGAGGTAACTTAAATAAATGACTTCGCTGCAATCCGGAAGTTAATAGTATTATTTGTCTTGTCATTGGAGGAAAATGTTCAAAGGCACAGAAATACACTTCTCACGGTTCGCAGAATAAATTGTATCCTTATAATAATGGCTGTAATAAAAATGTTCGTCTCAGAATGCTTTTCTTGTGGCAAACACTAAAATTATATATAATACTGTATTAGACACGCATTTTCGAATTGTATTTAAAGAGAAATATGTTAAGCCCTCAAGTATCTCGACTACTATATTGTCTCAAAGCTTATCAAATCTCATAGCTTAAAGAATACCACAGTAGTAAAACTTTAGATGTTATATCACATCTCTATTAAATAAACTAATTTTGTAATAAATCCAACAGATTATGTTTCTTTTTTTTTTTGGTTTTATTGCATATATTTTTGTATTCTAATTAGTCAAGGTTTATCGTTTTACAGACGTATAAAACAAATAACTTGTAAATATCTCCTAGCCCCAATGTCAACAGTGTTGACGTTGACGGGTCACGTGATCTATAGCTAACTGTCTCATTATTAAGAATTGCGCTCCATCACTGCAATGTGCTCTTGTACCTTTTTGGAATAGGCACCACCTTACGATAATCACAAATTGGTCTTCGTGAAGTTCACAACTCAATTTAATAAGTCACAATTCATAAGCCATTTTCGAAATATAATCTAATAGCTGTGGATTTAATAACTCAAACCGTCAATATTTCCAACCACGTTTATTGTGATCACAAATATATATACTTTAATACCACATCACTCAATAAGTTCGTAGGATGACATAGAGATGGCGCCACTATTGACAAATTTCAATGATTTTTATTGATTGATGTCGAATGACATTAGTTTACGATTTACAGTGATTTTAGTGGCGCTACTTTTATTATTTTCAAAACAATAGAAAAATATGAATTTCATGTGTTGATAAAGCATTGTTTTTTAATGGTAAATAATACCGTTCAAGGAAAGCAATGACTACGGTATTTTTAGCTAATAAAAAGCAATATTTTATCAACACACTAAAATCTACTGTAACTCATAAACTAATAGTCCGAATTTCATGAAATTTTGACACGTATCGTTTGAACGTTGGTACTATATAAAAATCCTATGGATATGTCATCCTACGAACTTATTGAGTGACGTGTTAGACTTAAAGAAGACAAGAAATATACTTTTCTACATAATAATTTAACACCAGCGTTCATTCAATCACCTTGCCCTATAGAAAGATTTTAATTATTCAAGAAATATTGATTCCACGTATAACATATAGAACACGTGTTACGACATAAATTCTTCTTTCTTAAACTTCGTTACGTAAACTAAAATACATCTTATTACATTTATCGTTACAAACTGCTAACTATATTGTAAAGAAAACAACAATAGTATTAACAAAAGCTCACACTATCTCTATAAACGGCTTAGCGCTTTATGCTTTGATTTCCCATAGAGCAACTTCAATACAATAAGCTTCTTACAATCGAACTTGTAAATAGAAACGTCCTAAAACTTTTACAACATCTTCAATAACAGAGTAAAGCAAAAAGCTCCCAACAGATCGTTTAAGAAAAACTTTATTATATTTAAATGAATACTTAATAGAAAAACTTATCGATATAAGTGAGCTTTATTTGTTAATCCTACATATGCACACTGAAACAAAACTTAACTCTTTAGATCCATTGTTCCTCTCTTCCTGTTAATTCCACTTCTACTGCGTCATAATACATAACTCGTACAATATTCTAACAGGATACATCACATATCTTTTGTACTGTTTCACAAAATTAAACATCATTTGTTAATATTGCCTTTTGTTCTATAAATAGAATATTAAACAATGAGCACCGCATAATATGAAGCTCGAACAAGAACATCACGGAGATAACTGTATCGTGTAGCTCTAGGAATGAAGGCTGGTGTATATAGTAACGTGTATCAATTCCCTGTTGGATGAATTTTCCATGAGCTTAGGACCTTCTCGAACTAAACCCTTGTCTTCTGGAGTTCTATCACACGTGGCACACGTGGTATGCTTGGATGGGATAAGGGTACTACACATAAATTCTATTTCTAATTTTGGGCGTATTTATATTTTATTTGCTTCATCTGCCAAGTGTTGGATATGATCTATTGAGCCCGTTAAAATTATTCTGTGATTTATGGATATTTTAGAATCGTAGTCTTCATGCAGATGTATGTCTGGTGTATGATATTCCTCTATAATACAATGTTATGTCATTGTTCACACAAATGTAGTTTTCCATGCTGTACTAACGTTTATTATCCTGATAGAAAATTAACCTTAGAATTAGTTTGTGACAAGCTAATAAGTGTAAATTTCACTACCACATAATTTTCTATCACCGATTCATTAAGTTTTATATTGCACTGCAAGACAATTTCTGTATGAGAAGTAAAAAAAGGAACCTTGTAATTAGCTTCTGGCACGCTGCAACACAATTTTCTTCCCAAGATTCACCATATAGGAAGATGTTTCATATTTTTACAATAATGCTAGATATACACGTAACGGTGTACCTGACAGGTTTACCTGTTCAGATAAATCAAAACTGCACAGTTATCTAATACATTCATCATTCGGTTTATCTGTACAGGTAATCCGCATGGAAATACCTGTGAGATATACCTTTACGTATATATGAGGCTTAAAAGACAAAAAATTAATATGCTAATACCTTGTATGCCAAAACATAGAGATAAAAAATAACTGCATAATTAAAATCAACATTTAAAATTTGTATATACATATGTACTTCGCGACTTATTCCGAATTATATATTTTTTATAAAAGTTGCCTTGAGTAATGAGCATAGGTATTGAGTAACAGGCTTGAATATTTACCAATTAAACCTCTTGGAATATCCCAAAATGAATTATACATTTTGCATAAAATTATAAAAGATTTGATACTAGCATAAGAATTTGAAAACTGCTATTCAATTTTAATTTATTGTATGATAATTTAAAATGATTTATTTTGTTTTATTAAGGAATGTAATTTTTTAGGTATATGATTAATATTTGAATTTTAATTCCACAATTTTAGTAATACCGATAATTCTGGAGTTAGGTGTCTTGAGCTCTGAAATTTTCGGGACCAGAAAACAGGCGGAATCTGTATTATATTCCCTAATTCAATGTAGCTAACTTAATAAATGTCCTCATTGAAAGAACTACACTAAAACACTTACATTAGAAGCATTAGAAACACTAATTGAAAAATCTATATCGTAATAAGACCGTAACAATATAGTTGAAAAATTATAAAATGAAATAACTAAATAACTTGTTCAATTAATTATTTTCCTAAACGCGGCATCTTTTTATTTAAATTACCAAGGAGAAGCAATTGAGCACGAACAAAGGAGTTAGCAAGTCCTCTGGGATCGCTTTGGGTGTAAAGTTTTTCACAAGACGATTCAAAGTCCATTATTCCTAAGAGGAACACGATTAGTATCTATTCTTAAACCTTAGAGAAGAATAATGCTTTTTATTTAAAAGAAAGCTTCACTCAAACTCAATTCCTTAAAAAATATTTTACGTTGCAAATTAACGCTTTATGTAACGGTTTCGTTTGATCGCGTAATCCGAACCTGCAATTGATGTAGCCCATATCGTTAATCGCTAACGGGCAGGAACACTGCGTAAATGTATTTGACCTTTGACGTGCCTCCGTTTTAATTTCATGTCCCTCCCTCCGTCTGTATCAAACGTCGAAAGTGCTAGAATATTTAACAATGCTAATGGATTTATATTTTTAGAGAACATTTTAAATGTGCCTAGGGTTTTATTATATCGCTAATATTATAAACAGGAGCGAATATTGATTTAGGGAATGAGGTTGTCGAACACAGTAGTAAATTTAAATGTATTGCAATATGTTATATGCACCGACAACTAGACTAAAGCAAGCTAAATAAAATTTAATTATTACAGCTTTAACGGAGCAACCGGAATCTATCTATTTGTAAAGGGATTTGTATGAGTATATAGGAAGGCTAAAATTGATTAGCTTGATATTATATCGAGTTATTAAAGCTGGTGATTAGGGCGTGTCAAAACCGCATCCCTTAGCGGTTATTTATGCGGTTCTAATATGAATATTTAACGTACTTTCTAACATGCAACATGAACAAATAAAGTTTAGATGAGACTACCCAATTAAGAAATATAAAACAAGATTTGTCTATTATGAATTATTACTTAACAAGTTTTCTTTATTTTCTTCGATTTATTCAATAAATATAGAATTTGTATATCATCAAATACAAATGAAGGTTGTGAAGGAAGTTAGTAGTAATTGAAATATTTATTTATCTTTTTGAAAAATGCGCGAAAATTTGCATAATAGGTAAAAGAGTAATTTTCAATTATGAAAGAAAATAAGTTTCCAGTTAAATCCAGAATTACTGACAATAATATAATCGTTGGTTATTTTTGTTTATGCCACACATAAGTACCGTAATAAACCGCCTATGTTTTTATGAAAATTGAGTTTTTCTTGTGGCAGTTCAACACTTGAGGTTAATACACTTGTCTTAAATGTTTCTGTTTATATTTTTTATCATGAATATACAAGTATGTTATTAAGAATTACTTTGCAATTAAATTAATTAATTTCATATACTTATTGTTATTACTATTGTAAAGCGATCTACAATTGTTATGTAAGCCATTGCTACCCACTAAATTATCATTCCCACTCAATGCTTTAATTTTGTATTTAATTTAAATTGTAATGCATATGAGAATATGTTTTATCATTCCCTGTATCATTTTTAAAATTTAATTTACATTTACATTGTTTTTTTAACCTTATAAGTTCCAATGTTTCTAAATTAAAAATACTAAATCAAAAAAAATATTATAACCTCCAAAATGTGGCAATCTGTCAAAATGCAGTAGAATTTATTTTTAAAAGAAGTTCAATGTCAGTTTGTCAAAAATAATATTTCTAATACTAATTGTCATTAAGAACAGCAATTTTAATTATTCCTCATTCAATTTTGTCTCACTCAACTGTCAAACTGTCAATATTTAAATTACTAACGACGCAGGCGCACCAATTAAATTAACTAAGCTCAAATTAAAGCACGAACATGACAAAGAATGCCTATTCTGAAAATCTGAAATCTAGTTTAAAATATTAAATAAAAACGTAAAGTAATATCACAACTGTGAGTTGGAATGAGGTTTATATATTGCTTTGCAATAATATTGAACCCTGTTTCCACGTTTTCCATTTGCAATTATTATTGATTCTATAAATGGATTCAAAACCAAAAAACCATTTTAACAGCTGCAATGTAATTCTCATTAACGTAATTGCGAAAGAATCATTTAACGTAATGTGGTTTTTTCTGTGTTTCGAAACGACAGACATTAAAACTCGCAATAGTCATTTATCGCATCTGTTTCTATTCCACTCGTACAGCTAAATATAAACCCTTAGTAACATTTTTCATTAACTCTGAAACTTTTTTGTACTAATATGATATCATATGTTTTATACTCGTAGAACTCTTCTTCTTGCTTCGTAAACTGGAACTGACAATGACATTTGACCTATTGATTGTATTCTACGTCTACGTCTTTCTTTCTACGTGCTACGTTGTCGTAGAACTGTATCTGTACACTGACACTTGGATAAAGGACTAATGAGGTAGGGCGTGCTCTGGAAGGATCACACCCTGAATTAAATAGAGTGACAGAATTAGAGTGCAGGGTAGAATTGAAAACAACCACATTTAACCCTATTAAATATATCATGAACTTACGAGTAAGATTTATACTAGAAATTTAGTTGGATATTTATTATTTACAGATGCCATTAACGTGATATTGTTGCTCTGGTTTTATTTTTAGGGGCGAAAGATGAACGTGTCTTATTGGAAAGTTAACTAATTTATTCTTGAGTTACAATATTCTTAGTTTCAATACACTAACCAATATGCAAACGATACCAATAACAAAAGAGTTACTTTAAATAGAGATAACTGCTTTAACTTTAAAAGAATATAAGTATAAATTCACAAAATATATGTGACAGTTCTTTATCTACAAGATTATGACTCCATGGACATAACTCTTATATTTGCGGTATCAATTTGTTATTTTTAAAACATTCAAATTTTTTTTTTTGCTCTCCATATAATATACTATTTGATTGTTTATCTTTAGTTATTTTGAGATAATCTTGCAACGTATTCTGTGATTCTGGATTTTTTTTCATAATTCATGAGAAACAGGAACTAAAAATCAATATGTTTTTCCGGTACTACCGCAAAGTACTCTCTAGATATAACATGCATGTAAAAAATAATGAGAGAAAAGAGATTAGAATGTAAAGAACTATTTCCACTTACTAATTGTTGCTTTTACTGCTATATTTTAACCTTAAATGTAATGCCGGTTTCACACCAGAGAGACAGTTTTGAAAACAGTTTTGTTTTATTTTAAAACAGTTCCGTTTTTCGAAAACAGACTGTTTACACTGCACAGACTGGCTTTTTCTGTGTGCCCCATAAAAATTATAAACAACAACTGACAAGCGTAAATGTTCACAAAAAACAAAACTGCGTGTTCAAACCAAGCAAACTAAAAAACAACAACAAACGTGTTTTTCTTTGATCTTACCGACTCCAGATGGGAATGTGTTTTGTTTACTAAAACAGTTTTTAAAGAAAAAAATATTTTAAGAACTGCCTCTTTGGTGTAAACATTGATGTTTTTGTTCAGAAAAAACAGGTTTTGTTCGTGTTTTATTGAACTGTGTGAAATCGGCATAAGTTTCAGCTTAGGAAACATATTAGATAAAATAATTAATATTAAATAAAGTATATTACTGATGCATTAAGTACACTCAAAATTAAAGTTAAGCAGTAGAGTTGAAGCTGAACAGTGTTTTAAACAAAATGTAATAGCATATCCTTTAAAAATAAAAACCAAATTTCCATACTTTTTTAAAGTACTCGCGTGGCAAATGGTCGAAGGGTAACTCTAAAGCTTTATCGTCAGATCAAAGAGAACACGAAATGTCCGGGGTTGAACAATAATGTTAGTCCTTTTATTATAGGATAATATTTAGGGATTTTTTTTTTTTAAAAACATTCTTCTAAAAAATAACAACACAAAACAAAGTTATAATAAAAAAACATTGTTATGCCTTTTATTATAAAATGTCCTTGATCTTTGATAGCATTATCCTTGTAAAATAGAAAAATAAATGAGAAAGGATTGTCACAGATAATGAAACATTATTTAGGCACATTAGTTTTTATATTATTTTACTTTTTAACGAAGGAAAAATGTATGAAAATCTGACCTATATTTTATCTCAAAAATATAACTAGTCTATATATATAATCCATCACTTTAAATGCTGGAAAATAAGCAATGAAATCATACTACTATATGTAATTAAAAAGTCTTTTTAATTAAAAATAAAATAAAGTATATTCTCGCTAGTATATTTATTCAATTCCCACATTTAAATGACCACTTCTAGAAAATGTAGGCCATATTTTTGTAAATTATTTCATCGATAGTTTATGGCTTATATACACTGTAAAAATGTCTGATGAAATGCTTTAGACACCTCTTTCTTAGACTAAGACTGCACTGCGAAAAAATAAAAATGTAATTCTGTAATATATTAACACTGATCTCCGGACCAAAATTATATATTCTGGGTTTGATTGTTATCTATTTTTTTTTTTTTATTTATTTACTTATTTGCCTTGACTTTCTTTCGTCATAGCCACCATCAAACATTTTTTATACATCTTTTATAATTTATAATTCAATTTTACAAATTTCTAAATATTTCAATAATTCACTAATTAATTTTGAATCACTTAACAAAAATTTAGTATTAACAGGAAAAGTTTAAATCACATCTAATATATCACTATTCAATTTTGATCTTTCTAAACTATAATTCATGCATTCATATATAATATAATCCAAAGTTCCTTGTTCACCACATTGACATCTATCGTCAGATTTAATATTAATTTTGTACAGGTGAGCTAGAGTTTTGCAATGATTACTTTTGATCCTGATTATAATTGATATAATTTTGCGGGACTCATTTCTAAACCATCTCTTCTTACTAAATTTGGATGTAACATATAATAATCTCTTCATTTTAACTGACTTTTGTTATTGAAATTTTGGTTTCTCAAATTGAAGTTTAATTTTTTGATTATATTAAAAATTTCATATGAAGGTAATTTCATATATTGTTATCTAGATAAATAGATTATATAAACAAATAATCATAAACTTAACAGGCAGCAATGTGGTTCACATATTTGAGGCCATGACACTACAAACACTATCTACATAGTAGGATGTCGCAGGTGGTAGGACTCAGCAGCTGAAAATAGGCGGAGTAGGGTAAATAAAAAGAAATTATTTTCATGTTTAAAAAAGCCTGTAAACATGCAAATATTCTTCGCAGTTTTGTGTCAGATACGGTTAGTTTTGTCTTCGGCTGCTCTCACACTGCAAAAGTTTATAATAATACATCCAATATATTCAGACACGAAAAGCTTTTACAACATCCAAGATATATTCAAACATTTGGAAGCTACGTTCAATAAATATAAATTTGAACCATGTTTTTGACATTACATACTCTATCATACAAAAAAAAAAACAAAATAAAAAATGGTTTTCCTAACTTTTCACTTTAACTTAAACTTGGGAATGAATTTTTATTTTTTCTCAACTCTACAAAAATATTATCAAACTGAAATAAGTTTTGGAAGCGTTTAAAAAGTTTTCTATTTTACTTTTCCCCCTGTACTAGAATCAGTACCACGGATCGCGAGAGACAGTTCATGTGTTTTTTTTATATAAACTTGCATAATGCACCAATTGTTGTGTTCTATTGTTGCACTTTACAATGGAGTAATATTACATATACACAAAAAAAAGAGTTAACAATAGATATTTCTTGAAGTTACCAATTTACAATGAAGCTGGAAGCAATCTGGTATCTGCAATCTGCAATCTCGTATCGCGCGATGCTGAATGAGTTGAACACCTCTTTTGATTCACGTTCAGGGAATATATATGTTTTTTATTGTGTTGTATTTTTATTATTTCTTTTTTTATTGTGGAAAAGTTTTGCTGGATTCATAATCCTAACCATACGATCATACTTGATTGAATTCGAAGAAAATAATGAAAAAAGATATGAAGCGGATTAAAATGAATAAAATGCTTCGATAAATTGTATTTTACTAAAATACCTATCATCCTTATAACCATAAGAAAGATGTTAAATCAAACGCAGACTTCTGGGTAGACCAATAGTTTTGAATAGCCGTAAAAAAGAAAGAAGCTGTACTAATCAACAACAGTTTATTGCATTTAAAATTACACAAATGAGGGTTTCATTTCAGTTACATACAACATTATGTAAGTGTGTACCTTGATTAATTTTACACTGCTATAACCTGGAGCTCTATTCCTGAGTCTTGCGAACAATGATCGTGATAGAACAGATATGATTTATATGAGTGAAACATTTTACGAATCACTTATAAAAGAGTATTCCTGAACTATAAAAATAATTAATATTAAAATTCAGGAATAGCACAGGAATATTTTTTTAAAAGCGATTCGTAAAATGTTTCACTCATATAAATCAAATCTGTTCGATCACGATCATTATTCGCAAGACTCAGTATACGACTACTGAGAGAGACTGGAAATTTTGCATGCCGTCCGGCAAGTGGTTGGTAAAATGTATTGCATTTCGTTGCATATGTTTTCTTTTAATTCCTCAATAGAGTCGGGGTTCTTAATGTAATCTTTGCTTTCACGGTATCCCCAAAGGAAAAAGATTATTTTGGACCAATCTGGATTATTTGGGCTGCGGATTGATCAGTTAATGTCACCTTTTTTGGATATCAGTTTTGCCTAACAATTTTACGAACTGCCGCTATAGAGTCGTTGTCGTTGTATGTGTAGCATGTTGCCCCGTCTTGTTGAAACGAGTTTCTTTGATTATAGCCTGAGAAGTTCTGTAACATCGCGCGCATGCAGCGGGCTTCTTAAAATACAACGACACAGCCTTATCAGTATGGACTTCAAACTAATCGTTTATGGACTCATTGCCTTTACGGTTTTACAAGCTATTTACATTCATTCCTTTTCAATGCTCCTCTCTGCTCTTCCTTCTTACTTCTGTCTCATTAATTCCTTCACAATAACCTTGCCTTTAACTATCTCCTTACACCTGTTCTTTATATGTACCAGCTTCTCTTTCTCTCCCCATATGCAAGACACAACTCCCTTCCTCACCTTTCCAATATAGGCTTTCTTTTTCTTTGTTTTCAAGCCTGGATCTTGCGATCATTCCAACTTCTTTAGTATATTTTATAATCACGTAATTATACATTCTAAGGTTTTAAACAAGAAAGTAATATCGAAAACCTACGCAATACCAAAATTTTCAATTTGTTTCAGGTCTACAAAGTTACTTATCAATAATCATTCATTAAATATTTTATCGATATAAATTATTTATATGTAATAAGAAAGTTTTCAAATTATTTTGAAAAGTAAAAGTGGAAAGGGAATTTTTGAATAAGTTTTTTATTAAGAATTATTTATTGAAGTCTGAAAATTATATAAGACGTGGTGGGTCCTTAGAGCCTTTGAAAACAGAGCTTGCCTAAGGCCAGCAAAGTAATGGAATATATACTTTTGTTTGTTTATGTAATTTATATACAAGTCGTGCTCGTTATCTCGGGCAGCATCTTTAGTTAGCTGCAAATTCAGGTTTAATGTACGGCATACCGATAATGTACGTTTTAATTTTCATGTATTCCCCTCCTTTCCCCACTCCATATTTAATAATGTTAACCTCCAAACTTTGTTATATAAAATAAAACTTTTTTATATAATTTTAAACAAAACTTTTAAAACAAACTCTATAAAAAATTAAAGATGGCGGATCACATTTAGAGTGTTAGAATGCGCGGATAGTACTTTGAAAAGAAACGTACTCGTACTGATACAAAAGTATAGATAAAGTTTTTGCGAAAAGGTCATATTACCTGTGGTGGATAAAAGCTATCAATACTTGTGTCTATGAAATTGCGAACAAAAGCACTGTTGACATTTCAAATCATAAGTTATTTTTATGTTGTGGAACTATTGATTTTAAATGGGAAATTTTCATTTTCGTACTTTACATTGTAGATTAATATATGCTGAATTATTCTTATGGAAAGACACGTTTTAGCTTCATGATGACTTAGACAAATTTAAAAATATTTACTACTGTAGTTTAAAAATTGAAGAAGGAAAAAGGCGGGCCTTTGAGATGAGGAAATTACGTGGAGAAGAGTACAGAGTGGGAAAAGGAAAGGAGAGGTGAGAGGTGCAGAAGATAATGAAGGAGATGGAGGAATGTAGACAGTTGTGGGCAAAGAGAATGCCGAAGAATTTAGATAAATAGGTCATGCGTCAGTAATATACATTATTTTGTAATAATTAATATCTTTATTTAATATAAATTATTGTATTTAATATAATTAATTTTATTGCTTTGTATTTCACAAGCTGAAACTTACAGTTTAGTTAAAACCCTAAATTAACACAAAAACTGAGTGAGTGGGAATGGGGCTTTACAAAATCGTATCACACATTTTAGAATAAGTCTAATCTAAGAATCGGTACTGTGAATAACAAATGCAATGCATGCAACGTTAAGAACAGACAAAATACCCTAGCTTACAAACAGTACCTTGAATTTCCCGATGACTTTGCAAAGGAGAAGCTTCTAACATAAAAGCTCAATTTAAAGCCCTAAACACACAAACTCAAGTGAGCAAAGCTCGAACTGTGTTATTACAAATACAAACATAGACACTTCCGGGTGAATCCGGTTAATTAACAGATAAGACGCCATAAATATACCAATATGTGACTAGAAACACAAATGTAGGGGTGCGATTCAATGATGTTCGTTAGCTGCGGGAATTAATATCATATTTTATTAATAGGTAACGCAACCCCTAATATTTATCCGAAAATTCACGCGTGGGGGTTAATTTGAATATAAATTGGAATTAAGATGCGAAGGAAACGCAAGGTGTTACAGGTGATACTCGGAAATCTTAATGTATAATCTTTGACTATATTTTCAAATTAAATTTTAATTAATTGTTTGTAATTAGATACAGTACATTTTATATATATTTTATAATCACGTAATTATATATTCTAAGGTTTTAAACAAGAAAGTAATATCGAAAACATACGCAATACCAAAATTTTTAACTAAAAGTAGTGAAGACACTTCCTTTTTTATGTTTATTTAAGTGCATCAACTTTAGATAGTTATTAGCACTTAAGCCAATATATGCATTTTATTATACATAAATTTATACAATATATAATTCTGTTCTATTTTTCAGTTTTTTTCCGATTCTATTTCAAATTATTCATTATCCATCTTCCAACATCCCTTTCCTTGAATATTTATGTGCTCATCTTCTTCTATTTCAACAATAATTGCATCACGATCTGATACAGAAATCGCCTTCACTGCTAAATGCGCACTCGATGTATCCTAGAGGAAGAATTTCTTCTATTACCACTTTTCTTTATTACTGTGTACCAACTTTTCCACATGTCTACCAATTGTATACTGCTAATTAAGTTCTCCCAGTGCACAACTTCTATTCTTTCAACTCTCTGCATTTGCTTTTATAAAGCTGTTTCCTTTTTATTCTTCCCCTTTCTGTTACTTTTGTAACTCTTTCTGTTTTTATTTTCGTATTTTTCGTTTATGATCACGTTTTTTTAGATTTTTGATTATGTTAGCAAATAACCAATTAAATTTGATTCTAACCAAATCCACAAATTATAACTTTCGCCGAGAGTAGTCAGAGTCAAGCATAAATACTCTCGCCCACTGTATCGTCTAGACACTTTTTAACATTACCTTTACTTGTTATTAATATATTAATCTACGAGTATATTTATAAAGCACATAACATTTAGCAAAAAGATGTATATAAATATTTTCTACTAGAATATTAAATATCTCCTTTAATAGCTGAATGATTTTCCAATTTCCACGTAAATTTACTTTATTTTTTCTTCTCTCGATTTGTGAACACATGCTCAACATCTGTATTCGCCGTACCAAGGCATCAATATCCATTTAACTTAATTCCATTTTAATGCATATAACTTTAACCATGTTGATACGTGCTATAATATTATACTGCCTCTTTTCCACTTACCCATTCCTATATACACTCTGTCTCTTTTCCTCTTATTACAACTCGTTCTCACACAGTCGGTGTACGAGTACGTGGCATGCAAGAGGGTTTTGTTTCCAGGTCAATAGTTGTGTACACCAACAACAAAAGAGTCGAGTGTTGAAACAAATAATAACAATAATAGTAACAATCACCTTAAAGCATCCGGTTGTTCTGTTTAAACGTCGTCTTGTAGCAATCTTGTTAAGTTGAGCTTAATCATAAGCTGTTGGCAGGGTTGGAAAACTTACATGAATAGAACAAGTTTATTTTTTAAATATTGCATACTATATATATATTGAATGACTTAATGACTTAAATGTTCTATTAGTACGTTGATCCAAGTGGATTGAACAACCCACTGTACTTTTATTCTATAAAGAGAGCTTTTTCTTCAAAATTTAAAACAAGCCTTTGTTTTACAATATCATTACTATGAAATTTTCTTGCATCAACTTAATATTGTGTGTTTTATTATTTAATGTTTTTTAATCTTGTAAAAGCTCATAAATAAATCGATAAGGTTACATTTTCCAAGTTGTTTCGCACCATTTTCTTGTTATTAATTATGTAATTATGTAATGAGCTTTTGCTAAAGAATTTTTTTTTATTCATAAAGTGTATTTTAATTTTAATATCCCTCTTTTAATGATTTATCTTAAATATTTAACACGCTTTACCGGTTTGACATTTTTCGCATTATCTTTTAACACTAATTTTCCAAAGTATAAAATTCTATAAAAATAAATATGGTTTAGCTATTAAAAATTTTAAAATCTCATTTCTTTTTATAAAATGAAATATTTTCTGTAAGAAAATTGTCTTACTGCAAGCTAATTACTTTAAATTTAGAATAAGATTTAGAATTAGTTTAAACGTACGGCGATTTGTTAAGAAAATGAATATCCCCAACAATATATAAATAACAGTACTTTCCAGAAGGGCGTTAAAAAAGCTCTGCGAGAAATAAAAGAATAAATTATAATTTCACAAAGCTTTACCTTTATGTCACTGTAATCATAAATTATATCCTTAGAGCTTTTTCTAAAATAAACATAAAGAATAAGAAGTAACTAAAGTGGCACACGTTCTCCTCGAATACCATTAGCATAGTGTACCTTAAAACAATAATAAAATAAAGTTCTTGATGCAAGAAATTTCATCTAGATATGAACATACTATATTTTTTTATGAAAGACAAATTCTGTTATCCGGCGTTTCCACTTGTCAATGTTTTTGAGAGCTTTTTGAGCTTTTACCTTTCAAAACATATTCTACAGGAATATAAAATAAAAATAAATATTATATTGTACAGGAAAATATCATGTCAAGTAAAAAAAACATTTGTATTTATTTTTTTAAAAAAGCACGGAAATAATATATCACAATGTTTGTTTTAAAGCTTTAATAAATTAATATTCAAGTGAGAAAAATGTATTATTTCGTGAGAAAATTCGAGGTAGAATTTATGTAATAGAGGGGAATAGAAGTATATGTGTAGAATGAAACAAAAAGAGATGACAATAATAAATGTTATTACGTTATGGAAGAAGAATATGTATCTTACTGTTGAAAGAGAGACACAAATATTGTTATTTTGAGGAGGGAAAGAGTGAGAAAATAATATTGCTGAATTCAACGTATGTAGAGAATGAAAATATAAATATTTATTACGTATAAGACTTTGACAACATATTCTGAAACAAATAGCTTTATAATTTTTTAATTTTTGAATTAAGTAGAATTTAGAAAAGACAACAAGAAGCATTATTTATCTCAAGTTAGACCTTGTGTAGAACGCTAAACTATACTAGCACAATACTGTTGTTACTAGGAAATGAAACAAATTACAAAACACTTATCTCCTCTACAACAAACAAACTTACAAAAGATCTTGTACCATGCCAGATTGATTTCGTGCTTAAGATTAACAATAGTTCCAAGGAACAAATAAAATCAAAGCCTAAACAAATAAATCTAATCGTTATGCCTAATATCTGTTATTTTTATTAGAGTTACATATTATTACACTGCTTTTATGAGTACAAATTTGCTAAATTTATATAGAGTAGTAGTTCCTCGTAGATAGGACTAGCACTGGAAATAGACAAACGTTAAATAAATATATGAAAATAGAGTTCATTGCCGTCGTCTAACTTAGATTTGCAGAAATCAGCAATGCATCAATTAGAATAACATTTCGTAGTTTTTCATTGCATTTGCTTCTATAATTTCATGTAACCCGCTGTGAACTTTGTTGGCACAGTCAGCATATGGACGTAACTCAATAGAATTACAAGCTGAGGCTTCGTTATAGTGCTGAGAATAAAGCATTTATTATTCTATATTCGATGTATTTTTACCGAGACTGTTTACCAGAAATACCTAGATTGATATATCTACTTTGTCATTGAAATAATACCCTTAAAAAGATAAATATAGGAGCAGTAGGGAGTGGGGTTTTAGTTATGGTAGAGTATTGTTCGATGCGAAAAATTAGGTAAATATTTTCATATTTTTATACAATGTATGACTTTTTATATTAGTATATTTTTTTACAATTTAACACTGATAACAATTGAAAAAATCTTTTTAAAACAAATTATTTTATAATTTTTTTTTTTTAATTTATTCTATTATATCTATTTTATTGATTTAATTATTCTGGTGAATTGTACCTTGATTCTTTTGTGTTCTAAATAGTTGTACAGTAAGCTTAACATGTTACTAATTTTTTTAGGATCATTGGTATGTACGAGTATTTAATAAATTAAAATCGCAATTTATGTTTTTATATTTGTAATTTTAATGTACCAGAAATTTTATTTTAAACTTACTTAATTTTAATGTACCAGAAATTTTAACCATGACCTAATTTTTATAAAACGGAACTATATATTGATAAAATTTACTCCCAGATCCTCAAATGTCCAATTATTTTCTAATAACTTCTTATATTTTAGAAGATATTAACAATTAAAAAAGTTATTTTGTCTCTTTAATTATTGCTGATTCAACAGTATATAAAATTCCAATGCATTGTACATCAGAAGTATTGTATTCTCAAGGTAACTGGTGAAGAAGGAGAAAAATTTTCGATTTCTTATTTCTTCTGTGATGCATGATATATGCATGTCTAAAACATACCTTAAAAAAGAACCTAACAACAAAACTTTTTTGTGAATTCTTTAAAGGAAACATATAGGCATTGCAATTTTAAAAGCAATAAATAAAATTAATTTAAATAATTAGAATGATAATTATGGCTTATATTATATTTTCTTTATTTTACTATTTACATTTATTTCTTGTATCGTTTGCGATTTTCAATGTAATGTGTTCATGATGATGTGGTCTTTTTCGAAGTTCAGATTGTACATAATTTACATTCGATATTTTCTATTCTGTCTTATTAACCCCACTACTTTAAGATCATCTCATGCTTCCATGCTCTCCATACAGGTCATGTGAATATTTCATACGGTTTGTTAGCTATTCATACGGCTCTAAAACTGCCTGCAGATCCTACTAAACCCAGGAAGCGAGGGGTTACGGAGATGGTATATTTATGTACTTGATAGCTCTAGTGTTGGGAAACTATTATATGTTTTGTACCAGTTTCAAAGTTTTAATTGTGAGAGATATTAATTCATAAATGGTCTAATTTGCAAACAATGATAAACGAATGTAATAGTTTTTATTGTTTTGTATATTATTTATATAATCATTGTTTTAAAATATCCTGGTAGAAGAGTAGTTGATAATTGGCGTGACATAAACTACGCCTCTATGTGTTCAATTATCTCTTTTTTATTATGTCGTACTGTTTTTAACGCGTTCTCTATCATTCTTAGATTGGACTTCTTTTTTTGGTTGTTACAGTTTAATCGGTACCTAATTAACAACTTAGTCGTTCAATTTGTCATTCACGCAGCTCAAGCAACCAATTAAGTATCAACCTTCACAATCAATCATTAACACAATTGTGAAGTGCTAATTAACCATCGCTTATATCTAACGACGCCGTGAACATCTATGCTTTTATATTTTACATTATTTTTATACAGTATTTTATTTGTTGCTGTTATACAACATGGATTTATTCGTGTAAGCATCAAACTCTCTAATCAATACTCTAATATAACGCGGCTAATATGTTCCGTGTTATATGAAATCGTACTAAATCGTATTCGCATTATATAAAATCTAAAACTAAAATATTTAGAATTTAAATGAAAAATCACTTTTGTAAAGAAATTTGATAATTTTTCATATTTATCACTTAAGTACATCCTTAGACATTTCCAAGTGTTTGTTCTTCCTATTGAATATAAATTAGAAATTATGAATCCATGCTTCATTTAAGTGCTATTATATACATGGTTCCTTTTTTCTACAAAATCAACTGCATGAATATTCATAAGTCAATCTGCAGTATACTTGAAACAGTACCTTTAAAAAGACAAGTACAGAAGGGGGTGTCGTTATGGCAGTCCTTTATTGTTAGGTAGTGACAATAGGGGAGAGATAGGGAAAGAGGAAGAATCGATATTATTCAGTTATAGATTACCATTGCTATAATATTCATTATAAAATCTATGAAATTCAGAGTGTTTACCTAATAATGGGCCAGAGTGTTTACCTGATATTTACTTCAAATTCAACCTTTTGTTTGCAAATTCAGAAAAATCGAAGATGATTAATATTTTATTCAAATATCTTAATACATTCAGGATGTGTTTAAAGTATCATTCCCACTCACTACTTTTATTTATTTTTGTATTTTGGCATTACGCATAGTTATTCACAGTACCATTTTTAATTTAATTTACTTTTTTAATTTTCTTAGTTGTTTTAGAACAAGGTCCTTACAAGGTCCAATGTTTTAAATTAAAAATATTAAATTAAGAAAAACTATATTATATTATAACCTCTAAAATATGACAATCTGTCAAAATGCAGTAGGATTTACTTTTAAAAAAAGTTTAATGTCAGTTTTTGAAAAATACAGAAGTGATAACAATTTCTATTACTAATTGTTATTAAAAATAGCAATTTTAATTATTTCACATACAATTTTGTCGAACTGTTAAAATTTATATTACAATCGATGCATACGCACCAACTATATTAACTAAACTTAAATTAAAACACAAATGTGAAAAGGAATGCTTAAATGAAAACCTGAAATCTAGATTACAATATTAAATAAAAACAGTAAATTAAATATCAAAACAGTGAGTGGGAATAAGACTTAACGGATTGATGAAGTTCTTAGCCAATATTATTGCATACATCGTCTGAGGGTTATTTGTCCATACAGTTTTTAGAAGACTTAACGTTTAAGTTTTCCCTGATTCCCTAAACCAAAAACCAGGACAGACATTCTAACTAAATTACTTCCATATTATCGAAGATGCTTATTATTTAGATCGTAGTGAGCAATTTTATTTTCTAAGCAATAATTTATATTTTCACTAATAGCGTATTCATAAATAATAGGTTAACCATTTTCAACTAACAATAAATAAATTACAACACTTTAAAAACCACCTAACGTCATAATTAAAAAGTTCGTAAAATGAATGACCCAGTTAAATATTTTTATATTCTTTATACAACCAGGAAATCTTTTATATTTCTATAAGAAGTTGCAATAATCCGGTGAAAATATTGTAGCACTCCTTTAGGAGTGTAACAAAGTTCTAATAAAATGTATAAACCTTTTTATGTGTTACAAAGCAATAAAGGTAGTTTTATTATCGGCTAGAGTTTTATCAGAGACTATTATTCTCCAGTAACGAGTAAAGTCTGGAATTACTAAAAGAATGAATGGAAAATAGAAATAAAGCGCTCCGCTAGGCTGGATTAGACGCTTACATGACTGGTTTTTAGATCTTTATGTATTAAAATAATAACGTTTCTGCTTTCATTTGAGCTGCTTATTTGAAAAGTCCATTTAAAAAGATATAAAACAACCCAGAAAACATTTGGATATACATAGTATATTCAAGGTATATACATTCATGTATATTGCATAATCTATACGTACTGTCATGTTTATTCATTTCATGCATATGCAATATATATATACAGGATATTATTTTCACATTGTGTAGCATATATGAATATGCATTGAATATCTAATGTTATGTGGGTAACATATTGTGTTATGTATTGACTATGTGTTCAAGAAGTAACTGAAATTTGTGCTTGGACATGATTAAAACCATAAAGCAAAAATCACCTTGCTCTACTGAAGTGAACTGATTCAACTAGCTGCTGTAAGCAAACGGCTTGACTGATCTTGTTCAAGTTTGGCGTAGTTATTGAGTACAGTACTACTAAGTTACAGAACTTTTATAAAATAATTAGCGCGGAACTTTTATTACAAATACTTCGTTCATCGTTTGTATCTTCGTTCGTGTGTTTATATCAAACAAATCTAATAATACATGTTTCTCTTTATTGTTCTAGGCGAACGATTAATCCAGTATGCTACTGAAAATCTCGTGACTGAGATCCTAATCCATCCACAAGTAAACACTCTCATCCAATGTATCAGGAATCTACTAAGTTCCTTCACACGGCATCGCCATCTTGTTCACGCTGGCTACACCTTCTCTGGGAATGGTTCTTGGATGCTTCAGGTAAATCTCTTGAATTATTTATCTATTCTCTATTTCTCTATTCACACAAACTTAGTTTATTCCCTTTGAATATTATCAGAAACGTTTAATCCACTAAGGATATATGGTTGATGGTTTCCTGCATTATTTGTTTGATTATATTATTGGATAGTTGCATCATCTAGACCGTATTTATAGATAAACAACATAGGTCAAAACTTGTACTTCTAACAGTCACAAATTTTCCAAAAGAAATGATAGTAAAGAGACTCTTCCAATTGAAGACAACGGCCTAACTAAGTTTGGTCTCTTCTCTTAAATTTCTTGTTATAAATGTTGTCCTTACGGCAACGGTAATTTGAGTAGCTTAGGTTCTTTCTTTTCCAGAGAAATGCTGTTACGTATTTTCATTTTTTTACTTCATTTACTTTAGAATATAATCTTCGAACATAAACTTAGAATTATGAAATTAGATATTCAATAATTCGTTATTTATATTGTTTTTTCTATTCAATTCCTTTCTATTGCACGAATTAAAAGATAGTTACTTCTAAATTAAAATATTTTTCATTTATTAGTTTTATGTAATTTCGTACTGTACTTGAAGAAATTTCAATAGAGTCATACCCGCTCTATGTGGTAGTATAATAGAATACCATAACAAGGCTCCGGCAATTCCCATTATATTATAATTTCCATTTCCATTTACGCATCACTTACAAATGCATTTACCCGGAGATGATTATCAGCATCATCATCATCATCATCATTATCAGCATCACAACAATTCGATACGAGATGATCCCACATTATGACGTACATAATGAATCAGTTGATGGTAGTTCCGCTAATTAATAAACCACCGTTCATTACCGATATGTCTACCGCGGTATTCAAGGTATACACAGGTATGAAAGATGAGGAAGCAGGAGTATATAACAACTGGAACCGCAGGTATATTAAACTAATAGCTTCTGCGTTTAAATAAGAATTTTAAAATAGATCAGATAATTAAAAACATGGCGGATAAGTTTAAAATTTCTTCAACTAATTATTAAAATAATATTTGAATGAGAAATTCCGTTGGGATTTCCAAGAACATGACAAAAGCAGGTCTAATAGATTTGTAAGACACTTTTTTGTGTACCTTGTATTGTTTTTTAATGGGAAATGAAATTTGACAAGTTTTATTCGGACTCCCATTCGGTATTTAATCCCATTAAACAGTACTGCTTTATCACCACATGAAATTAAGATTTTTTCATTGTTTTGAAAAATTACTAGAGTAGCGTCACTAAAACTACTGTAACTCATAAAGTAATAGTCAGAATCTCATAAAATTTAGTACTATCTAGAACGATAGACTAGATACTATCTAGTGCTATATAGAAGATTAGTACTATCTAAAACTCATTTGGATTTTTTAATAGTAGCGTTAGTAATTGTTAGCGTTGTCTTTCTTTGTTCTATATACGACAAAGACAAAATTATTTTAAGATTGTCCTGACTAGTTGTGACAAGATGTGATAATAGAGGAAAAGATCAAAAGCATTGTGACGTCACATGCAATATGAAATTAGAAGCTCAGAAGAATAATGTAGGTTTAAAGAACATTGTAAAAAAAGGAGTTTAAAATAATAGGTAATTTTCTGAAATAAGTTTAAACTGCCATGAGAGGCACAACCTTAAAAAATAGTAATGTGACAAAGATGGGGGGAGATCAGAACAACATGGAATTTGTGTAACGTAATTTATGGATTAATGCTAAACCTCGTATTTTCTTGCTTAAATACAAAAGACAGCAAAGCAAGATGGCAAAAAAAGTTGAAGTGTTGACTTAAAGCTATGTGTCTTTCCTACACTACTGCTCGCATTACATAACTATATTAGGGAAGTACCAATCACACAAATCCAGCTGATATACATCTTTAACTAGTTTTTCTATTGATTGACCTCAAGATGACCTTGAAAGACAAAGCTATTGGCGTAAAATGGCGAAAAATCTAACACAGAACAGCTATACTTATTTATATATATCATCATATCAAATAATCAAACCCCTAAAGTTTTAGGCAGTTGACATTTTCTGTGTTCAAACATCCCTCGGCGAGAGTTTATAGGAAATATTAGGTTCCGGTTGTCCTCGTCAATGCGTATATATAAAATAAACACCCTGGAGACATGCGCCACCCCCCACTGACTGCTATACAACCCTCGTTTATTATATGAACTGGTATTTTCTGAAAACCAAACATCTCACATTTTCTGTGTGTGCTTTTTTCATATGTAATGGCTGTAAATATATATATATATATATGTATATATACATATATATTCCATGTCAATGATTATCAAACCGTGTCTATGAGGTGCCCGCTGAGAATGACGTAATCGTTTAAAATCTGGAAAACCGTTCAATGGAATTTATTTTCAATCTAAAATATCCATCGTGATTTCATTTATATAAAAAAAAACATCCCTATCTATTGAAAGTGATGAATTAAATTTAAAAAGTATGATTGAAATATTTTAAAATTTGTTCAAATTTTTACACCGCTTTTATTAACAATATAAACTGGCGGTTGTGTATGTATGTGTTGAAATATGAAATAACATCTTTTCTAAAACCTGTTGTTATAATCCATAAAGTAGGGAATCGTTTTCGAATTGTATCTAATCAATTTTTAGATCAAACGCAAAGTCAATTATATTTTTCTTAAAAAACGGTTTTTTCAATGGTCATTTTCGCATCCGCTCTTTTACTGCGCCCTGGGCATGGAAATCCTCTCGTTAAAGTCTTGAAATTTACATAAGGTATACAAAACTTTGAGTCTTACATTTTTTCTGTCATCATGCGTCATGAATTGACTAATATGATATGCATTTGTTTCCTAATATTGGCAAATAAAATTTAACTTGGTCTTATGCTCTTGTTTCTCTATATTAACGAACAAATGAATATCACACTATTCCAATTCACGACGCGTGACGTTATAAAATAATGCCCAAAATTTAGCGCCATGAAATGATTCTATTTCAATTTATTTTTGGAAAATATTCAACATACATCAGTTATTACTCATATTAATATATTATGCTAAAACCAATGCTATTAGAATTTTAAAATGCAGGAGTAACTTGAATGAATATTTCCCAAATATAAATCAAACCAGGTGAAAATTTCCAGATGTGAAGTTTCCCACCAATAACTCTCCAATGATAAAGATTTATGAGTTTACAAGACACCTTAAAACTTGACCAATCTTATCTTAGTGGTAGGAGCTACCCTACATATCCCTCCTATGTGTTTATGAGGTAGAACTTTTTAATTTATCTCTCAAGAGATGATCCGGATGATAAAATACAAGCTCCCAGTAAGCAGATATATCTGCAGCCGTATTTTACAGCCGCTTTTTAGAAAGAAAATATGTAATAAAATAGTTAAATAAAATACCATGGATTTATGAGACTAAGATAAAAATAAAATTATATTTTATGATATATAATAAAAGAAAAAAAGATTCTTTTTTTCTTTTATGAATTGGCGTGGTATTGTGCCAGTGCCAAAGTTAGCTGCGGACATCCTGGTCTGATTCTGTGAGCATCGATTCAATGGATTCAGCAGAAATCTCTGGATAATGGTTGAAATATCAATTAAATCCACTGGGAATGGCTAGAGGATGAAAGGATTTAGTTAACTTGTTATTGTTTATATTACCCAGAAGCTGAAGTTACGTAGATGCTGGCTTTGAATTGATGTGACGTGGGTTAAGAGATTCGTATAGATGTATTTGTGGATATTGTATCATATTTTAGAAGTTATTGACGCATAACCAACCAGCTGTTAAAATCATTCTTTTAAATAACCATATATATGAAAAACATTTTCTAGTTTTAAAAAATTTATTCCATCTTCGAGAACCGAATCCCTTAATATATATTTATAAATGTTCTTTAACCGTAGAAAAAGTTTCAATACGGTACAAAAATTTTAGATTTTGACTGTTAAACTTTGCATTTTTAACACACAAGTTGAAACAAATTTTGGTAATTTTCTTACAATTATTTTGTAAGACTTAGAATCATTATTTGAGAATAGGAGAAATATTATCCTGTAAAAAAATACAGCAAGTGATATTCGTTTTTTCATAAAATAAATTTAAAGTGAGCTACTTTACATAATTTTCAATCGTTTTCACATCGACTCGACTTGGCAACGTCGCACTACACGGAAGTTTAAAATACCTTAAAAGGACTGCAAAATAAAGAGTCGTGAGTAAAGAGCAAATTAAATAGGTCGTGTTTTGATCAGTTTAACAATGCAACGTTGCCAGATCTTAAAAACGATACAGTAGGTAGTTATTCCTTTATATCTGCGCATGTAAGACTGACCGAAGGAGATCAGTAGGCATCAACTATTTTTTTAATGTACACAATTAATTTTGCAGAGTGAGATCTTGCTATAGGTTGACCATGAAAAAGTGCCCTGTTGCCCGTTACATATTGTAGTGTCTTCACTCTTTAATAACGTAATGGAAATATATAATTTATGATGAAATTCCGTTCTCTGAATATATTGCCATTTTCTTTCAATATTTGATCCTCTTGAAATATTCTCACTCATTTCACTGTTATTTTCACACAATTTGAGTTCCAGAATGATACAATTTTCGGTCTATAAATCTCCCGCTATCGTCATTGTTACATTCTCGCGTTTTCTTAATATTCCGCTATTTTCTGAAACTGTACTCCAGAGATAAAAATAAAAAATAAAACAACAATATATAGAATATAAACCTCTCTTTCTTTCACACATAACATTGTCATATATAAAAAGAAACAACAATATCCATCAATCATCCATTTTTTATTCATTTATTTGTATTTATATTTATAGGATGGAACATTTTCCTTGGCTGATTTTACCGAAGCTTTCCAAGAGCCTGATGTTCAACGCGTTCTACGAGCTTATCCTGACACAGTTACCGTGGACCTACACTGTGCTCCTATTGGGGGGTGGGCAACCCTTCCCGATAAACCCTTTACCAAGGGATGTAAATTGCGACTCAACCCCACGGATGTTCTGGAATCTGGAAGTGAGAAAATCAATGCGTTCATCAGTAAGTGTACCTATCATATACTCGTACATTGTTATATTATATTATGAGTATTAGCACGTTGTAACAACGAAAATGTATGTTTGGGGGTGTCAGATTGGAATTAGGGGTAAAATAGGCCGGTGGGAATAAGCTCGCGGCTTTACATTATATATTTATAATATATAAATACTTTTAACACAATTTGAATGAGTATAATCCATTTCACTAACTCATGCTGAAATTATATTAATTGCTAATTACAGTTTTATATATCATATAAATGTGCAAACTGACAGACATTTCTCTGTTCAAATTTCAATAAAACTTTTCAGAATTTAATTGAAAATAAACAACTGAATCAATATTTCGTCACTACTTGATTCACAACTTAAAAAGTACTTAAGCCTAATTTCCTGTTTTATTTAATATTTTAACCTAGATTTCGCGTTTTCAGAATTAATGTGTTTGTGTAAATATAATTTTTGACCGTTCGAAAGTTGGACAAAATTGAAGATGAAATAATTGCCGTTTTTAATAATAATTAGTAATAGAAATTGTTCTTATTTCTTTATTTTTGACAAACTGACATTAAACTTTTTTTAAATATAAATCCTACTGCATTTTGACAGATTGTCACATTTTGGTGGTTTTAATATAATACAGTTTTTCTTAATTTAATATTTTTAATTTAAAACATTGGACCTTGTAAGGTTCTAAAAAAAACTAAGTAAACTTAAAAAATAAATTAAATTAAAAATGGTACTGTGAATGACGTATTGCCGTATGCTAAACAATTTAAATTAAATACAAAATACAAAATTAAATTAAAGCAGTGAATGGGAATGATACTTTATAGTACTCGATAAAAACGCTTTAAAAACAATATATACATTTATAAACATTTGTTATATATTATTTACATTTATAAATACGAATATGTGTATTTAAATTAAAGAAATTAAATTAGATTCAATAATAAAATCAATCAGATTTCTCTGACATTCTTTGCTTTCAAATAAATGCTTATAATCTTCAGGAATATTACAGTTTCGCCTTTGTGATAAGTACATCGAAACTGCCTTACACTGTTTAGAGATAGATGTTGGTTCTCTTTCAAATAAGTATGTATGAATAAGATTTGAATTATCTGTCATGAGTTACTTTACTTCATATCAGTAATAAAAACTTGTGATTGTTTTTCTTCCATACCCCATGTCTCGATAGTCATAGCACCACCTTAGAAACAACTAATTCAGTAAAATGTCAGAATATTCCACCCGACGACTTGTCTACAAGTATATCTATTTTAAAAATCATTAAACGTACCGCAAATGAGTGGAGGAGATGACCATGGTGGTGGAGTAAGCGTGGTTTCTGTTTGTTTGTCTGTCTGTACGTATTCGCTCCTCCACCATTCGCCAGGGCGATGTTTGTTATTGGCAGATTACTGGCAGAAGATACTAACTGGAATATTCCATCACGCCAAACGTATTTTATGAACATTATATTTTTTAAATTGAACCATATTCACTTTTGCAAATATTATTTTAATTAAATTTGGCTACTATCATTAACCATTTCTGCTGAAATGACGAGTACTGTTTGTTAACTGTCTACGTCAATATAACGAACGATTGCCATACGCTTTCTAATATGTTCGGCTCGGCTTCGAATCGAGCATGCTCGCTTTTCCCGATACAATACCATACTTCAGTCCAATAAGAAGTAAAGGTCACGAGCTTCACATCGTAATTGCAATGATATTTAAATGAAAATAATAAAAGTAATTACAGGACACACAAAAATTACACATGAATACATCCTCAAAAGACAACAACAACCTATTTGCGACATGTGTAACAAAGAATTAACAATTGAACACCTACTACTACAATTCAATAAATTTCACCATATAAGACAAAGTTTACAACTAGTCGATAATATTACTGACATACTTTATGCATTACGCTCATGTAACTTTTATATTTTATGTAAAATATTTTAAATAATTTATATTTATATTATCTAATATATAAAATTCTCGTGTCGCGGTGTTTGTTCCCAAACTCCCCCGAAACGGCTGAACCGATTTTGATAAAATTGTGTATGCTTATCGGGTAGGTCTGAGAATCGGCCAACATCTATTTTTCATACCCTTAAATGTTAAGGGTGGTCCACCCCAAAAAATTTTTTTTTTATTTTTTTGGACAAAATTATTTGTTTTTATTCTTTCATGATTCAGCATTGAAAAATACATTTCATTCTAAATTTTCACCCTTATACGATCAACCCGTGATTTTTAATCGCGATTTATATATTATTCTGTTCCATCCACAGATCCACAAGATGGCAATCGAATATAATAACTGTAGTATACTATAATTTTCATGTATAGTTCTATCAACCAATCAGTTATCCGCACCAGGTGTCTCCCGTTGTCACTTTTCAACCAGCAAACATGATGGAGTAGGGGTGAGAACGAAGCCGGCTTCCTTTCTCTTACTCACTATACAGCTTTCGTCCATTTATTTTTTGGTTTTATTTGTGTCTCGATCGTAGCAGTGACTGTTATACGTATCATTTTAATTTTTCAGTGCAACTCTCAAGTTAATATGGCAAAACAACGTTTGCCGGGTCAGCTAGTATTTTATATAATTTATTTTATGGAAACCAAATTATAATAATATCATTCCCTTTTTACATAAAAATATAATAATACATAAAGTTATCTAATAATTTAAGAATAAAGGAAATATTGAGATGAAAATTATTTTCTTAATCTGAATATAAAGTAGCTTAAATAACTTTTGCTTTCAAGATTATTTTAAAGAAAAGTTTTATACAAAAATTATATATAACCTTCATTTAAAAAAATTAAAACATTTCTAAAGCGTTGATATAAAAAATAATAGTATATTTTAAATAACGAAAGAAATACATTTACAAAAAAAGCCCATTTCATTAACTGTATAAAACACATAGAAAACTTCTTAAGAATTTCAATGGGAGTCATTTTTATTCCGCTTACCCTGTTTAATGTTTTTGTTATAGTCGTTCTGATTTGTATACGAATCTCTTACAAACGCTTCCGTTTCCAGCGATATTTAGCTCGACGCTCGACGAGGATGGACTGTATTTTATATACGCCATTAAATCAATTAGAAGTTGTTTACACAAGAAAAGACGTTTTCTATATCATTAAACAGCTCGGATTTCTCTTAAAGCAATTACTTATCCAAGAACCAAATTCATTTGCAAAATTCTTTCAGATACTTGACATTCTCATTATGTACTTTTTAGACAAAATTAAATTTCTACTTTACAAAGTATTTTACATTCTGTTTAAAAGTGATGACAGTATTATTGAAAGTATAAGTTGGATACGTCTGCTCATGCGCAAACTGCAGAGCAATCCCGAATAAATGCATACAAAAAAAATTGTAATTGAATATAGAAAATATTGCATAGGTAAAAAATTAAACTTCAATTTGAGAAACACAGATTTCGTTAACAAAAGTCAGTTAAAAGGAAGAGATTATTATATGTTACATCCAAATTTAAGTAAGAAGAGATGGTTTAGAAATGAGTCCCGCAAAATTATATCAACTATAATCAGAATCAAAAATTTTAATCAGTACAAAATTAATATTAAATCTGACGATAGATGTCAATGTGGTGAAGAAGAAACTTTGGATCATATTATATTTGAATGCATAAATTATAGTTTAGAAAGATCAAAATTGAATAGTGATATATTAGATGTGATTAAAACTTTTCCTGTTAATACTAAATTTTTGTTAAGTGATTCAAAATTAATTAGTGAATTATTTAAATATTTAGAAATTTGTAAAATTGAATTATAAATTATAAAAGATGTATAAAAAATGTTTGATGGTGTCTATGACGAAAGAAAGTCAAGCCACATAAGTAAATAAATATTAAAAAAAAAAAAAAATAGTAATAATTATTAATGATTAAATTATTATAATTTGGTATACGTAACCAAAGGGGGCCTTATTTTTTAGAAAAATATGTTTATAAATGCCCCAGGTAGAATTATGACTTGCAATAGCTTTCCACAAGCTAATTCCACGGTTAATTTTCTACTTTTCTTATAGAAATTGTTTTGCAGTGAAAGATACATACTTGCTAACTTGCCACAAGTTAAATCCAAGGTTTATTTTCTACCTGGAATATGTTTGCCAAAGTATTATTCAAATGTCGGCAATAAATGTTTCACTTAAAATAAATTATTTTTGATTTTGTAAATATTTTTAATATAATATAAATATTAACATAAAATATTTAATTATTTTAAGACTAGAAATGTACGCTAATTGTTAACTGACAATGTTCAAATGTGCACAATTACATTTTGGCCTAAAACCTAGAACGGTTGCAGCGATTCAACCGGCCTCTCATCATCTATATTTAAAAAAGGACAGCATTTGCCACGTTACTAAAATGGGTAAAAGAGAAGAAACGGAACTGCGGGGAAAAATACTATTTCCCATTATTTATAGTGAACATCAAGCGTATATGAAGATAAATAATAAAGATTTATGTATTTCATATTAAAAGAATTGACTTATATTTCCCAAGGTTAGAAAGTTATAAATATTTTACTGATACTAAATCATGAACGAACTTGTACTCCATATCAAATCCTAACCATAAATATTTTAATATCTTGGTTTTTTCATTTCAATAAAAGGAAATTTCTTGTTTTGTGTTAACAGTTTTTATGTTAAAACGTTTTATATTTGATATTTGTCCTGTATACTAAGTGTACTGTTCAGTTGCCTTATTTATTGCTATTAGAATGTTAAAATTATATTTATGGATTAAAAGAATCAAATACCATCTTATTTTGTATTAATAAAATTATAAATTTTTTGATATATTCATACTCCATACTTCCTAATATTATTTATTTATATATTAATTGTGTATGCCTTTCGGCTTTACAATCTACAGTATTATATTTCTAATACATTTCATTCCTATATACATTCCAAACTTAAAAACTAAACTTAAAATAAACTTAAAATCTTCTCGACTTTTACTACTTCCAAAAGTGCTTTCTGCTTCTTCTTCTTT
Source organism: Panorpa germanica (assembly GCA_963678705.1). Taxonomy (NCBI): domain Eukaryota; kingdom Metazoa; phylum Arthropoda; class Insecta; order Mecoptera; family Panorpidae; genus Panorpa; species Panorpa germanica. The sequence goes on from OY783221.1 coordinate 8,073,746, forward strand.
TGACCCTCTCTATTATTCTCCACCAGATTATTTATTCTCCTGTTTTTCCTTTTCTTCTTACTATTTCCGCCATCCACCTCTTTCCTTCACTGCCTCCCTTTAATAGCTGTCCAATATTCCTTTCGCTTGCTACTTTTTCCTTACACTCAAACTTAATGTGCTCCAGTGTTTCGTCCTCCGCTCCACACATTCTACACTTTCTTTCCTCACTCTTTTCCCAGTATCTGTTTCCTTTTTCCTCATTTCCCAATCTAAACCTTGCTGTTCTTCTTATGTGTTTTATGTCCTTTTCTATAAGGTACTGAGGCACATTATTTTCCCATAACCTCTTATATCTTTTATTGTAGTTACTTTTTTCTATTTTTCCCATTCTCTCCTGCTGTTGTGTCTCCTTATCCCTTCTCCTTAGCTCCTCTGCCACACTTGCGCCACCTTCTCTTCTCCTCTCTGCCTCCTCGATCGCCATTCCATTCCTTTCAAAGTATTCTTTTCTCTTTTTTGGACCTCCTTTCCCCCCATTCTTTATGTAATCCTCTCTTATTTTCTTTAAGATTTTGCTTTCCGCTCTGTTCAATTTCTCCTCGTATTTTACCGCTCTTTCCCCTGTTTTAATTCGTATCTTGTCCCTCTTTAGCTCCTCCATCACCATGTATCCTGGCGTGCACCTGTCCAGCCCTAGAACCCATTTCATATATCTTACCTGTATTCTTTCCAACTTTTCTTGTTCCTTCCACCCCCAAACCTCTGCTCCATACGACATCATACTGGCTATCAGTCTCTCGTATATCCATATTCTCTTTTGTATGTCCCCCCCAAATACCTTTTCCCCTAGTCCCCATACCCGTCGCATTGCTTGCTCTGCCTTCTTTGCCACCTCCCTTATATGCGCCTCTTCTCCATTATTCTTTTTAAAAGTGTAGCCCAGATATTTAAATTCTTCAACTTCCTCAATGTCCTCTGTCTTGTATTTCCACCTTTTAAGTCCCCTTTTTCCACCCCCTTTTTTAAATACCATAATTTTTGTCTTTTCCACGTTTAACTCTAGTCCTTTCCTGTCTATATACCTCCCTAGCCGGTGTGCCATCTCCTGCAGCTCTCCTTCCCTTTTTGCCAACAGGACTATATCGTCAGCGTATGCTAAAGTCCATATCTTGTAGTGCCTTCCTATTAGCACCCCCCCGTCTTGTCCTCTTTCCATTACCCCCTCCAAGTCTGCTGTATATATCGCAAATAAAATGGGGCTCAGAGGACAACCTTGCCTCAACCCCTTGTCTGTCCAGAATTCTTCTGATTCTTCACCCCCAACTCTTATTCTCATTCTTGTTTCTTCGTAAATTTCTTCAATACATTTCATTATGTCCTCATCTATTTTTTTCTTTCTCATGTACTTCCACAATTTCTGTCTGTCGACCATGTCAAACGCCGCTTTAAGGTCGATGAACATTGCATATATCTGTCCTCCTTTTTCACTTAGCTCTTTTTCAACTAAATGGTTCAGTGCGTATATATTGTCTAAAGTCCCTCGTCCCTTTCTAAAGCCTGCTTGTGTCTCGGGAAGTATCTCTTTTACTTTTACCTCTTCTTCCAGTCTTTCTCTAACAATCCCTGCATAAATCCTGTACCCTGTGTTCAGTAGTGTGATACCCCTGTAATTTTTGGCTTCATGTCTATTTCCCTTTTTATATATCGGCGTTATTACCCCTTCTCTCCAGCTGTCCGGCAGGTTTCCTCCTTTCCATATCTTGTTCATCGCTGTCAGTAATCCTTTCTCTATCCTTTCTTGCCCAGCTTTCCACGCCTCGTTCTTTAGTCCATCTCTACCTGGTGCTTTCTTTTCCTTGAGTTTTTGAATCTGTGTTTTTATTTGACCTACTTTTATATCGTTTACTTTCTCCTTCTCTTTTATCCCCTTCATTGTTTTCTCGTTTCTTTTCTTTCCTCCTAGTACTCCCATAAAGTGTTTCGTCCACTCTTCCATTTTTATTTCCTTGCTTGGCTCTTTCCTTCGCTTTTTCTCCCTATTTATGTAATCCCATGCCTGCCTCTCCGTTGTTATATCTCTAATTTCTTTTTCTATTCCTATTTTGAACTCATTCTTTTTATCTTTTATCCTTTCGTTATACTCCCTTTGCTTCCTCTTGAAGTCTTCTTTACTTGATTCTCCTTTCTTCCATCTCTTTAGTTCCCGTTTTACCTCTTTTTTCCATTCTTTACATTCTTTATCCCACCATTTGTTTTCTCCCGTTCTATCAGATATTCTCCACCTTTTACTTTGGGTGGCTTCCTTCATCCTCTCTTCAATTTCCTCCATCTCCTCCGTTTCTCCTTCTTCCTCGTATCTCCGTTCCAATTCCTCCATAAACTTCTTCCTTCCTTCCTCTGTCCAATCGCTGCCCTCTTTCCATTCGTTTCCTTTTCTTTCACCTCTCCTCGCTTCCAACTCCACCACTAGCGGTAGGTGATCCGAGTCCACCCTCTCTTCCACTTTCATTCTTTCTACCTTCTGTCCTCCTCCCAGCGTTGTCACCACGTAGTCGATTACTGTCTCCCCTCTGCTTCCCACATAGGTATATTCTCCTTCTTCATCTCCTTCTTTGTTCAATGGTACTTCCTAATATTAAAACAGAAAATTTTACCGTTGTTAACTGAGATATAGATAATAATCTATGCTGTGTTATAAGTAAAATAACGATTCAGCTAGTAACAGTGAAGATATAAATTACGTAAATGTGAATTTGATATGTGATTTATACTGCAATAGAATCCACAAAATAATTAAACGGTTTAATCAATTTATTTGCCATAGCTTCACGGAAAGCAAATAAATACCGTCTTTAATAACGTGAAGAAGCTTTACTTTTTGCGTGCCTCCCGACACACAGAATCCCAATAAAGCTCCATTATATTTTATCAAACACTCCATTACCCAGTAGGGAAACATTTGGGATGTCTTATCACAAATAATTCAAGATAAGTAAAAAAGCAAATCCCTTTATATGAGAATTTATTATTTAACCACTGTTTCTTTACTTTTATTTTTAGATTATCTGGCGCCTATGTTAGTCCCTGCAGATCTGGAAGCTCTACTTGAAAGCTCTGATGTTGTTGGAAATATCCGCTTTAGTCACCCAACCCTCTACGTATTTCCTGGTGGTCAGGGGGATGCTGCTCTCTTTGGAATCAACGGGTTCAACATGCTGGGTAGGTTGGAATACCAATGAAATGGTACAGGAAATCGGCATTGCGCTGAAAACGGTCGGACGCGGTCCAAATCAAAAGATGTATATATTATAACTACGTTTCTCTTTGCAACACATATATTCAACTACAACAAATATTATGACAGTTCAAATTTTAAACTAATGGGAATTTTCCCGTATGATTTAAAATCTCTTTCAAGATATTTATTCAACAAATATATTCGAAAACATTGAACATATATTTATCACATTACTCAATAAGTTCTTAAAATGGCATATAGATGGCGCAACTATTGACAATTCCATATGATTTTTAGATAGTACCAACCTTCAAACGATATGTGTCAAAATTTCATACCATTCCGCCCATTACTTTAAAAATTACAGTAGTTTTAATAGCGCTACTTTTGCAATTTACAAACCAATAAAACAATCTGAATTTCGTATATTGATAAAGTATTGCTTTTTAATGGGAAAGAATACCGTTGAAGCAAAGTAATGATTTGACACTACTGCCGATTACTGAATCGCTTTACTGATATGATTTTTTGAGTAGGATGTTTTGCATTAACACTGTTTATCATGAGATGGACCTTCTGCTTTTATATTTATTAATACATCACTATACTGTGGATAATATAAGTACTTATCTGCATCGTTTCACCATTCCGCTCCCAATGAAATAAGAAACATAAAAGGCACAGCTCACGTTATGTACGAATATACATGCATCTCAGAATGGTCTCAACTTCTTCATACGAATTAACCATATTATAATTGAGAGAGTCCAAAGAGTTCGTTTTATGAACCGCAATACATTTACGTCATCAAAAATCCAGGCTCTTATTGAAATAAATTCCTATCTATTGCAGTTGATGGTGGATTCGGACGTAAAGCTTGCTTCTGGGACTTCGCCCGCCATCTAGATCGTTTGGATGCTGTATTAATGACCCGTCTAAACAACAGCAACGTTAGCGGATTAAGTGCAGTAGTTTGTCGTAAAAAATCTGCACAAGTTTACCCCCAAATAGGTCATTTCTTCTGTAATCTTCAGGATAGGAAAGGTCTTCCTAGTCCAGACGGTGATAAAGATAAAGATCCACTGTTAGTTGATCTCTTAGAAGAAGGCCATGATATGATTACCAACTTGCGAGCGCTAAACCTGAAGCCCCAAGCGTGCTACAGGGACTCTGAGCCGATTAATTTATATCACAAGGTTGGACATGGTGAGTGGATATTGTTTTGTAATGTCTTTATAAAATGTAACAGCAAACTTAGATTATTGATTTGTTACGTACAACCCTAGTGTAACGTTTATACGAGCCGCCATGCACAACGCCTTGAACTTCAATCGAATCTTATATAA